>CM023455.1:102440980-103040980 GCA_013339765.2 Haemaphysalis longicornis | reverse complement strand
AAATGACATTTGTTCCGCCGTGTAGACCCGCACGGCCGAGCCGAATGTCATTTACAGCTAATGTCATTCAGTTTGAATGAAATTAGATTTACCGTGTGACAGGGGTATAACATTTGGTTCAAATGACATTCGGGCGCTAGTGTAGCAGATGTATTATTCTTGGTCTGTGTGTTGTGATAGGTGCCGAGTTTGGTGCTGTCACTTATACAGTGGTTTAGGTTTTCAGCCATATGAAGTAGTGGTTTAGTCTCCAACCGACGTCAGCTATGTTTTAAAAGGAACAAGATTCTTGAAAAAGAGAATGCCTTTGTGAGCATTGTTTGCTGCGAAAAAACACCCATGTGTTTGAGTTTTCGGCACATGTTAAAGGCTTCCAGGTGGTGAAAATGAATCCGGAGCCCTCCACTATGGCGCGCCTCATCGCCTTTGTAGCTTCGGCACGTTAAAACTCAATCAATCGTTTGCTATGGGCTAAAAGGGGTAAATCTTTCGAACTCTTGTTTGAGTGGTCTCATTTCGTAGTGTAATTTAACTGTTTACCTTTTATTTCGCTGTTTAGTACAAATGTAGAGACTTAGCTCAGAAGTAGAAAACTTTTTTTTTCTGCTTTTGAATAAATGTTTGCCAAGAAGGAGACGGAATTTTTATTTTGACCTGTTTCATGGCAAATCAAGTGCATTTGTTTGCCCATGCAGTTTGCTGAAGTTAAGCTGCTACCAGCATCCTTCAGACTTGTGTTGGTGACTTTTATTATTTTTTTTTTGCAAAAATGAAATATTTATTGTCTGAAGAAGCTGGGCTGAAGAAGAAGCTGGACTGGACGCTTATACATTCTAAGCTCTGACAATGCAAGGTAATAAGGCAGCGTTCAGAAGCCTGTATTAATCCAGAGCCCCTGTTCTGCAAAATTATTCATACTTGCGGTGTTGTTTTTGCAACGAATTTATGCAAGGAGGTGCAGTGTAGTGTGGATTGCGGCACTATTTTGTGCAGCGTTTAAATCGAACCATTGAATGCTTTAAAACTTGTTTGCCACTTCAATTACAAGCTTTCCTTGCGGAGTTCCGTGATATCTGAAGGCAATCTATTGATTCATAGTTGCAGACTGGTTTGTTTTATTTTCAGCTGAGGCTTCCATGTTAATATGCATAAATCGGTAACACGCCCTTTACAAAAGTGCCGCTATAAATGTTCCTGCAAATAGTGAGACCGCAGGTCAATGACCCTTTGAGGGAAGCCAGACGATGTCGTGGCTTGTGTGACCCGCGTGCCACTGATCGAGGAAAACGCAAGCGGCGAAATGTCGGCAAATGTCAGAGGTTAGTTCAGGGATTGAGGCAGAGAAACTGCACTGTACAGGACTTTCTTGTACTAGAGCAGAAATGAGACCGACTTGACACAGCACAAACAGCCGTCTTACATTACTTCAAGGTTTTTAAACATTTAAACTAAAAGGAATGAAACAAACGAAAATTCGAGAGAAACGTGACGTGGCGGATTAAGTTAACTGCTTCGTACAAAGTCCAGTTTTTTGTTATTTCATGTTGCAGTGTCTATGAGTGCCAGTGAAGTGAAACAGGTAGGCAGTCATTCTTTTTTCTTTCTAGCAATTCTGCGGTGGGAATAACAGAGAATGCAGTTATAAACAGGCATGACTTGTAAGTTGCAGCGCAGAACACTGGACCCGTTCATGTGATTGCTTGTATCTGTGTGTAATGGACCGTCGTGTCCAAATTAGACCTTCAGTTTTGTTTCATGGGTATAGCTCTCTTAAAGGGACCCTGCAACACTTTCTTCAACTTTTTTGGAAATCTTAAATGCTTGCAGAACTAAGTCACCCAACACACCCAGTGCTTGGATTAGGGGGTCGCAAAATACCTCAGCCAAAAATTACTGCTCTATGCCCATCAGATAACTTGGAAACTCGCTCAAAACATTTTTCTCTCTTTCCTGGTCTGACGTTCTTCGACGGCTCAAATTACGTCACTAAGGCCATGTAGCTGCTGTTGGCCAGTTTTTGTTCAGTTGCAGCAGTGAGCACTTTTCGATAGCAACTTAAAAAAGAAATGCCACAAAAACAAAGCAGAAATGAAGGCGTATCTGGTGTGATGAGCAAATCGCACAGTGCCGCTCTGTGCTGGCGATAACCGTTGCTTTCGCAGTGGTTTCAGACGCGAAGGAAAGAGTGAAAGCGCTTATCGGAAGTGTTGCAGGGTCCCTTTAAAGCACAATGCGTGTGAGACTTTTTACGACTTCTTTTAGATTTCTCTGAGAGGGGTGGGTGGGGGGGGGAGGGGATTTGGGGATTTAATTCAATCATAATTCCTGAATTTGGGTGTCTACCTGCTTGGTGCTACTTTATAATGCTTTAGGGGCTTTAGTATTTATTTATTCGAGATGCCCTCATGGCCCCAGGGGCATTATTAAATAGGAGTTGTGCATGATCAGCACAACACAAAAGAAACTAAAAAAAACATAACAGAGCACTGCACAATGGGTGTAGGAGGCATAGAAAGAACAGAAACTTCAAAACGCATTCATACATACAAAAGAAGACACAGTGAGAACTCAAGTAAGAACCAAGTTCTTTCAGCAGTGTGTTTCTTTTTCACTGCGCTGGCTACATTTCTGCAGCTCCTGTAGGGCTGCAGCTGTCGCTTCAAGTTGTAGGAAAGACAAAAAAAAGTTAGTTTTCCTGGATTTGCAGACGTCTGTATCCCATTTGTTTGTGCCTGCGGACGATCTGACGCATAAGTGTTTTTGACCATTGTTCGGTAGAAATATAGAAGTGATGTCCAGGGGCGGTTGCATTCGGTTTTGCTTGACATGTACTTCGGAAACGAGTGCGGGAGCGTCTCTATACTCGGTGACAACTTAAGAACAGCACGGGAAGTTGCCGCTAGTGCCTTATCACCGTAGCCGGATGTTTCTCCGCGCGGCGCAAGTAGGGCGTTACTGGGAATATTTTGAACATAGCGTGAGCCGTTCCTGTGATTTTTTGGACTTAATATGCTTATAAATGACTCCATTGACGACAAACAAAGTGCGTGAGACAAGGCAGACGCTATCACGCATTCATAGCAAACCCCTTTCAAAACGCGCGTGCACTGACGTCACGGGTCCGGCGCTTTGGCGGAGTGATACACTACATGAGGTGGTGCCGTTATTTAGTTGCAACCGTGTATAGGCTGTACCATATTTGTTTTTTACTAGCCCATGAGCTTTCATATTTGACTCGTGGTAATCTCATTGTGTTGAGTGGTTATTGCTGATTTAGTTTCTGTTTCTTGCTTTCATCATTTGATCCTTAAGAAGTTTCAGTGAAGGTTACCTTTTGTGAATGCGCAAAATCGCTTATCACTGACTTGCTTGGCACTTTAAAGCGGATTTTAATTTATGGCTGGGCATTGCGAACTTGCCTGGATCAGATCTTAATCTATGTTGTGGGTCACAGAACTCGCCTGGACAATGTTATCGAGCGAAAACAAAAACAAAAACGTGCACCCCTCCGTCTAACGACGGCGATAGTTAATGCCAAGCTTTCTCGTGACGGGTTCTTTGGTTGTCGGCCGAGTCTTCCAAACCGCTTCGACCACATTGAAATGGAGTGATCAGATAGATGCCGGCTTCATAACGCGATGGACTCAGGTTTGATTCCAGCCACGGGAAGCATTTTTTTCTTTGACTTGGTCACCCACAATCATTCATCATCATTGTTAGAGAAAGTTTGCTTTCCTGCAGGGCATTTTTGCGTTACAGACGCCATCAGTAAGAACACTATAACGCTTTACTTTAAAATATATGGTCCCGGCGAGTTTTTCTGAAAGTATGGCTGTCCTTAAAGGAGCCATGAAGACAAAATACAAGTTGGGTTTATTAGAAAGACTGCTTAGTCCCGATAACAATGATACCAATATTGTCGCAATCTTCGAACAAACAACAGAGATATTGAAGAAAACGTGTGAAGCAGTCGTGACCCCCTAGCCAATTTCCCTCAACTTTTCTATGACGTCGCGGAACCTTGTTTGTGCGATTGGCGGCCGCCTAACTGACCTGTCGCGATGACACATGACTGGACGTCTGTAATGGGGCCTCTAGTTCCATTTGACCGCATCACTTGAATGGTAATGTGCAGTTAACGCACTGAAAATTATGTTTTACTGTTGGCCCGTATGACATCATTCTTGCTCAAAACACGTCACTGTGGCGCAAAATTTGAAATTTTTAAATACTTTAAAAAAACTTCTTTTGGGGCTGTAATGGAACTTGGAAGATACCAAATCCTAGTTCTTTCAAATTAAACGAAGTTGTATTTTCTCTTCATGGCTCCTTTAAGGAATTGAAGCAGTGATTATTTCAGTGTGATAAGCCCAGCACTACTTCGTGCTCACTCAAATGACCCGAACGCCAAGAGACTTCTTGGCAAAGGTTATTCTCAGAAAACTTGTCCTACTTGCTTTGGAAACCAAAAGTACAGCTGTAGTGAATTTTAATTGACGAGTTTTAATCTAAGACCTGCAGAGTGTTAGCAGCCTACGTAGCTCTCAGAAGGGTCGAGCCGAGCAAGTCAGGTGTTTGTGCAACCCTTCTAGCCATTTTTTGCTATCACTGGCCACTTGTGGCTGTGACCATCTGTGCCTGTTCAGTCCACCTCGTAAATAATCTCCGGTCAGAGCTCAGCACCAGCTGTTACGTCCTGTGGGATAGGTCGCGTATAAAATCCCTGCCTCCTATGCCGTCTGCTTGAGCTGGCAAGAATTTTCTCTAGCCGTGCATGGGCGATCGTATAGACTTGGCTCGGTGACCGGGTTGTATATACCGGGTTGCTGACGGCCTGTTCATGCAAATGCTGACTGAGCACTGTTTCATCATTTGGGGTCGAAAACAAATTCATGTCTTCCCTTGAACACTTAGCTCGAAACATCACTTTTGCCGACCGGAGTGAGAGATGTTTTTTTGCTCCCGAACTCCTTGCACCAGGGTTGGTGAATTGGAAAAATAAGCCAAGCGATTGTGATTCAAAGGAGGTTGTCACGGCAACATTGCTGGCGGTGTAAAGGAGCCATTAAGTCGTGTGTGTACTGGCAAAACGTGCACTAAAAAATGTTCAGCTTTTACCGCATGCGTCAGTTAAGGGGGGGCACTGGCCTTGAGGACAATTTTGTTATTTTTTAACCTATGTGCTTGAGATTTTACACATTAAGTGTATTCTAACATCCTGAGCACATATATGCAGTCAATTTTCGTCTATGTGGTGCAAGGTCAGAGTTGTGCAACTTGTTGTGCCTTTCCATTTCGGACAAATTTCCATTTCGGACCTATGAAATACTGGAATACTTTTTATCTCTGTGTGCTCTAAAGGGACCAGGGAGTGCAACTATACTACAGAAGTAATTTTAACATTGTTTCTGCAAACACTGTAAACCTATTAAATGTCAGGTCATCAATTACCAATGTTTTTGTCAAACTGCATAAAATCTTGTGCCACAAAAAATAAATTCCATACTTTTGTGATTTTATTGCACTATTCAGTTCATAAGCTTTCAAATGCAGCAAAAATGATACAAATCGAACCAGTACATCTCAAGATATTGTACCCAACAGCTGACCTCGTGAGAAAAAAATTGGTTCTGAGAAAACGAGGCACGAAGTTTGGAAACGTAGGCAAAAAGGATCATTTAGGCGACTTTAAATGGCGACAGCTTTGTAAATACTTATGGAACAGCTATAAGATTTTGCAGGTACATTCTTTGGTACCTGTAGATTACGAATAAAATTGATACAGAAAATTGATTTTTTTTTTTTTTTTTTTGAAAATTTTCAGTCCTCAAGACCAGTGTTCCCCCATAAAGATCAAGGTTCAAGTTGTAATGAATCAGGGTAGGAAGAGGGCGTTCTACAAGGCCTCGCACTGTTTCCCACCATTTTCGCTTGTGGAAAGTGGGCCTTGAGATGGCGGCGCCGGTGACTGCCGGCTTGGTTGAATAGCACCCTCCCCTTTTGGCACATGTCGGTGCCAGTTGAGGACAAGAGGGAAACTTTGTAAGGTTGAACATTTGATTTTGTTCGTGCACCATTGACATGTAAAATGTATAGTACCACCAACACTCTGTCAGTGCAGTCAAAGACCCCTAGCCAGAATGGCCGTCAATGAGAGTACGACGGAAAAAAAATCTATGCATATTAAAATTTTGTGTGTAACAAGGTGTATACTTCCAAATCCTGATTAGCACTTGTTTTTAAGCTTCTAGAACATGTCGGGCTTGTAAATATTGTAAATTCCTTCAGTCCAACTTTTTAAATTTTTTTGCTACTTTGGTGCAGCAGAGATTTTGCAAACATATCTATTAAATGCCACTCGTATTTGCCTCACGTTGTGGTCAGTTGATTTTGAGCTGACTACAATTTCTCTTAAGTGTTTGACAAGGTCTGTCATGAACTTCTGCCCTGCGATGCAAACCACGTTAACTCTGACCCAAGATGTTTAAGATTGAGTGAATTGACTGCACTCAGCTTGCCTATGCTTATGGCTATAATTCTTGTGAATTATATGGCCCCTTCATGGCCCCTTCAAGTAAATAATAAAGTGAGAAGTGCATCATGAACTACTTGTGCTAAGTCGACCTTGTAAAATGTTGTTTTAGAATCTGTTGGCTTCCCAGTGCAGTCACTCCTAATGCCTTTCTCACATTGTCTCCCTCTTTCCATCAAGGTAGGAGGAGGGCGTTCCACAAGGCCTCGCACTGCTCCCCACCCTGTTTGCTTGTGGACGGGTGGGCCTTGAGATGGCGGCGGCGGCGACCGCTGGCTCGGTCGAATAGCACCCTCCCCTCTCAGCCTGTTGAGGAGACATGGAGAGTGAGGAGGGCTCAGTGCCGCAGCCGACGCTGCCCCTGCGTGCTGGGGAGGAGGCGGACGTGCAGAGCCCCTACGGCTCGGAAGTGGACGCGGCAGTGGCCGGCTGGCTGAAGGCCCACGAGTGTGGTGCCCTGGCCCCCGAGGCGCTGCGCGCGTTCTGGGCCACCCACGTGCCCCCGCTGCTCAGCCCGCCCCTCAATTGCCGGCCCCTGGCCCTGGCCTACGATGAGGCGACTCTGCGGCGCACCCTCATCGACTCGCTTGAGAGGCGAGTCTTTCTTCCCTTCCCTCTCCTCCTCTCTCTCTGTTTTGTCGCACGATGCGACATCCCGCTAGCAGAGGCTGCATGTATGGTCCCTAAATGTAGTGTAAAAAACTTGTGATTTGTGATTAACCTGCTGCAATGTCTCATGGGCTAAGGTGTTATGCTACGGAGCCCAAGGACACAGGGTCGATCCTGGCTGCGATGGGCGCTTTTTGAAGTGGAAGCGGAAAGCAAAAATACCCGTGCGCCAAGATTTTGGTGCACGTGAAAGATCCCCCATGTGGTCAAAATTAATCGGGAAGAGCCCTTCACTGTGGTGCACCTCACAGCCCAGGTGTAACTTCGGCACGTTAACCCCCCTTACCCCCCTTTCCCCCCCCCCACTAAATTGTAATTTTTTAATGTTCTCTTATAGCAAGACTTTGCTTGTCAATGCATTGCTGCGATTGGGTGGAAAATCCAGACGAGGATCAAGTGTTAGAAGGAAAATGTAACCACTGTTTGCTTTTCCATTGGGAGGCGGTTTCACTGGCCTGTGGTCCTGATGCATCTTTGTCCAAGAGCTGCACTAATTGAATTCTGTGAATCCCGAGAGGTGGCCATAGCTGTTCTGGCCCTGAGTGGCCAATGCCAAGGTTGGAAATTGGGCCTTATGAAACTGGAGCGTTGGAAAATGACGTGAAGTGCAGGCGCTCAGACCGCATTTCTGCTTGCGACAAGCTTTTTTGCTAATCGCTAGCTGTCGCACTCGCGAGGAATGTATAGAGACGTATAAACGCGTGCCCGCGAGCCTTGCGGTGAAGCTCGATGCGTGGCGAAGGCCGCCGCGGAGCGAGTGTCGGCTCGCAATGTTTGGGCTCGCCTTGTAGCCACCGTTTTGCTCATGTTGTCTCGCACGTCGGAGACTAATTAGAAAGTTGATTAACGTATATAACTGAGATGCGTGCAGACTCAATTTTTTTCAAGCACCAGCAGCAGTAGTAGTTAACCATTAATTTTTCGATTCCCGGCCGCGGCGACCGCTTTTCTGATGGAGGGGGAAAAGCAAAAACGCCCGTGTGTACGAGATTTCGGCGCACTTTAAACATCCTCAGGTGGTCAAAATTAATCTGAAGCCCTCCACTACGGCGCGCCTCATCGCCTGCGTTGCGTCGGCGTGTTAAACCTTACTTTCAATCAATCAATCAATCAATTAATCAATCAATCAATCAATCAATCAATCAATCAATCAATCAATCAATCAATCAGTTAACCATTAATTTACCCTAACGTGCGCCTCATACTTATACTGTATATGCGTGTGAAGAAGGTTCTTCTAGTCAGTATTTTTATATTGTAAAAAATTGTCATGGGCTCCTATACAAATGCTGTTTCCCCGGAATGCGATGAAAGCTCAGTTGGATAGGGGCCGTTTTCATAACGCGAGGGTCTGAGGTTTGATTCCCACCACGGGAAGCATTTTCCAATTGGCTGCACATGTTATTGTTCTTACCGCTGCGAACCTGTACCCCTCGGGCCGTTGGAGTGCCCAGTGGTCAGGCTGCCGGTTTCACGCCGTAAAGGTTCCGGGTTCGATTCGTGCGACCTCCCTAACCACATTTTTTTCTCCTTGAGGCTCCGATGTTTTTTGGTGCGACGGACGGATAAAGCTCGGCCTAAACAGCTCCTCTGCCGTTAAAAACAAATGCAGGTTTGTGTGCGGGACCTCGGACCCTCAAGGCTACTTCGAGGAACTGCGGCGTTTGGAGTCGCCGCCAACACTGTGTGGCCGGGTGTTCAAGTCCGGCGAACCCACTTACTCGTGCCGGGACTGTGGTCTCGACCCGACCTGTGTCCTGTGCGTGGACTGCTTCAAGAGCAGGTGCGTGCTGTGCATCCAACATTCACTTGTTGTATACGTGCAAGCCCTGCAATGCAGAACGTTAAACGTGGTCGTAGGCTGTGCCTCCTCGTATCTAAACTGACCTAAGAGATAACGAATCACTGTTAATTATGAAAACGTGTAGAATCACTGCTAGGGAATGTTTTTTAAGGGGGCTCATGGGTCTTTTATCAAAAACTTCATTTTTACAGTCATGATGATAAAAATGGGAGTGTAGTTTTTCATGCTGATTGTAAATTGTTTGTTTGTGTAAAATGACTACATTCATATTTATTTGGGTTTTTATATTTTATTTTTTTGACAGCCTTTGTAAAAAAACTGCTGGAGGGATACAGCTGAATAAGGTACCAATGAACTGTGCATAAATCAAGGAGTGCAGTAAGACTAACATCATCATTCTATCTGGTCTGTAGCAGAAGTTACAACTGTTTGAAGTTTGGGCTTGTAAGGCAAAAATGGTTTTTCTGGTTCCCACCTTGCAAGCTTAAACGGTCGTAACTTCTGCTACGGACCAGATATACCAATACTGTTAGTCTTATTGCACTCCTTGATTTGTGCACAGTTCACTGGTACCTTGTTTAGCTGCATCACTCCAGCAGGTTTTGTACAAAATCTGTCAAAATGGTGAAATATAAAAATCTGAATAAATTTGAATGTAGTTTGTTTTACACAAAAACAAACTTCATATCTACAATCAGCATGAACAACTACATATGTCCTCCAATTCTTATCAACACTGTAAAAATAAACATATTTGGTTTAAAGGGCCCCTGAGATGGGGTTTTTTGGGGGGTCGATGGTATCGGAGCACAACGGCCATTTCTTGAACTAATCGTGACGTGTTAGTGCGCTCTTGATTTAATCAATTTTTTATGAGCGTAAAAACATCAGAAAGCTACAAAAACCATCTTTTGTTTGGTGTGCGTTTACACAGTCGCATATATTTGTTTTATACCGGAGTGTAAGCACTTGCACAACCGGGCCAAAACCGGGCTTGACGCTCCTCCATTCTTCGGCGGAAAGGGATACAGTGAGCGCAGGAGCAACGACGCTTGCAGCGTGATCGCTCAGCGCTCTGTGTCTGCATGGTGCAGTTTTCTTTGCATTTGCTTTCTTGGACGCTGTACCCGAAAGGATTCTTTGCACCATCTGTGTTTCGAGCGTAGCCTCGACGTTTCAGTTATGAGGTGGTAACGAACGGCGCGCCAAGGGAGCGCCGCGCCGACGATGGACGCGGAGCTCAGCGCTTGGGACGACGCCGGGCACTGCCTCGTGATCACGAGGCCATTGCTCAAGTGTGCTCACGCGGGATGGAGTAAATCAGTTCAAGCCAAACGCTGTCGCAGCTTGATTCTCTGCGCCGGTCGCGACAAGGGCAAGAGCATGCGCATCCCGTAACGACAACCCCTGCCAGAGAGTTTCATTTCATTGCTTCCCATCAAGTCATGATTGCAGGAAAGTGTGGTTTGCTGCACCGGCCTTCTGAATGAACCTGTTGCCTAGTGTCCTTAGCGCGCTTTACCATTTACCGTGTTAAATGAAGCAAGAGTAGCTGTTCGCCGCTGCAAACGAAAGGATTGCACTCTGCGGTTTCTGAATTCCGGCTCTGCCAAGTAGCGAACATTCTGGCGAATATGTCTCAAAAGCAAATGACACAAAAGTTTGTTGTCCAGAGTGGCCCAGAGCTGTTTGCTTACGCTTGAAATAGCTTGAATTTTGGACGTTTCGTATTGAACTCTCACAATACAATAATTTTCTTTTAAAAGAGCCGTATACTTCTGCTGTAGAGCCTAAAAAATAGAAAATATGACGTTGACGCCGCCATCTAGTGGGAGCAATTAGGACCAAGTATTGCATTAACAAGAATTCACGCCTCTGCGAAATATTTCGATATGAAATGAGTAAGATATATTGTAATGATTCCACAGTTACCTATATTACCTTGCCCAACACGATTTTAAAAGCATAAAAGAGCTATGATAGTTCATAAAGGCATCTGAACCATTGGAAGCGTGGGAGGCTGGAGTAGGGGCGGAAATTTTGCTCGCTCATTCTGAAAAAAATTGTCATTTATCAAGCTCCTGATCATCATTTAGCAAGAATGTAGGAAACAACATCAACTAAGATTGCTTGCGTGAAGTGCCGAGCGCAGCGCATTTGCTGTGCCGTAAAGTTCCGGAAGAACGCCCACCCAAATTTAAGTACAGTGATATCAAGTGAAAAATACGATGATGGGCTGAACTTTCGGGTCAGGTGCGAAAACTACGAGAAGGTGGCCGCACCGCCAACCAAAACTGCGGAGATGTCAAGAAAAAATTCGAGACTGGCGAACTTCCGGGTCAAGCGCGGAAAGGGCGAATAAATGACCGCATCTACACGTGGAGATGATTCGGGTTTGTTTTGTGCACTCATCGGCGCTAAAGTCATCGATTGTAAGGGGTGGGCGCGTCTTTCAGTAAATTGAATATCCCACCCGTAAAAGGAGGTGGGCGATGTTTCGGGGGAGGGCGTTCTCTGGAAACTTTAAGGTAATCTAATCGAGACGCGAGCGTACATTTCGCCGGCGCAGGGAGCTCGCTGTTACAGTCGCTAGAAATTCTAGCCGCTGTATCGTTATGTAGCGACGGTAAAAATAAGTTACCGTTCACGGAAACTCTCGCGCATGCAAGGTGGACTTCCGCAATCACCAGTACCTCCTGCTCAAAGTCCGTAAGAACTGAAAGGTAGCTTAAAAAAAAAGGGGGGGGGGGGGGGGGGGGGGGGGGCGTCGTCGTTTCATGTGCGACCCACTCACTGAAGTAACCATGGTAACGACGACGCTGTAAACCAACGACCGCCGCCGTCAAAAATCGCGGACATTCCGGCGGCCAACCATGAAATGAGTGCTCCGCCTCGGACGAGGTCGGACTATGTCGTCATCGCAAGCCGCCGAGCCAACAAATAGTTCTGTCTCGTCGGGGTAATAACTTTTGTTAGCGTGAGCGAATATGCTTACTGTTTTTGGGCTTGTTTCTACAAGAACTATAGAGTAGTTTTCTGACACAAACAAAAACACTTTGAAATCCATCTCAGGGCCCCTTTAAGACCAGTGTGCCTCCTTAACCCTTTCAGACGCCGCTCGTGATTTCCCCCTAAGAAAATTTTTTTGTTGCTTTATGCTCTGTATCTCACCAAATAAGATGAGTTGGCAGGTTACTGACCCCAACACAATCTTGGTTCTTTTTTACAGTCATGTACAGAGTTGTATACATAGGGTCAGAGAGGTCAGGAGTGTGAAGTAGCGCTGAATATTTCCACGTACGTATATATTTGTATGATGTGCATGGTTTCTGTATTTCTAGGACCGCAATTCTTTTGAGAAAAGTAGGCGAAAGAGTTGAAAAAGCTCACCCTCTGAAGCCGTCGCTTGTGTCGCCATTTTGTTTGCTTACGATTGTATTAATCTTAGTAGCCGCCAAATGGCCCCAAAATCTTCATTTTTAGACGAAGGATACAAAATTGTGCTAAACTAGCAAAAACTTTCAGTTTTGGTATTTCTTTTTGTAACAAAACGCAGGATTGAAATGTACACGGCTGTGTACATGGCGTCTAAAAGGGTTAAATAAACATTGCAAGAAAAAAAGAAATGTTAGACCTGCTAACATTTGGGCTGTCAGCATCAGGACCCAGAAATGTACCTCGAGGCCAAAACGGCCTAATTGTGGGCTGCTTTTCAACAAATGGCAGCATTTCCACTCCGATGATGGCGAGGGCGCGGAGTACGGGGACTCGAAATGACATCCAAGTTGCGCCCCGAGTGACATCCGATTTGCGCCCCGACCGTCATTCGATTTGAGCCGTGAGCTGCACCTTAATTATTCCCTAAAAGAAACTGCAACTCACAGCTCAAATCGAATTTCGCTTGACTTTCGCTCGATGGAGGTGTGCGCACGGATGGATGCGGACGGACGTTGGGAGGTCCTAAGGTACTCCGCACCGTTACAGGTGAGGGAGTAAGCCGTTTGACTCTCGGGTACTAACTCATGGTTTTAGCCCAATGGGTAAGACAACTGACCCTAACTCTGTCTGGTCTACCATACACAGGCTCGAATCCTGCCAGTGCCTGTGTGTTTCTTTTGCGATTGTAAATGCTACGCGCACGGACGCCGACGGACATTGTGCGGTCCTAAGGTACTCCGCACCTAAAAAAATTGTTCGGAAGAATGGTGTAGGTATTCGAAGGGAACTAGTGGGTGGCGCCAGGTTACGCAGGAAGTGCCTGGCTTGTGCCCACGGGGAAATGGAGGCTCACTCTGTGCTCACCGTTGTGGCCTGCTGGGGCAAGTTGTTGACTGTCTCTCCCCCTTTCTTCCTTTTCGGTGGTGGTGACCCAGTGCGCACAAGAACCACAAGTACAAGATGAGCATGAGCTGCGGCGGAGGCTACTGCGACTGCGGCGACCTCGAGGCCTGGCGGTCGTCGCCGTTCTGCGAAACTCACGGCCGCTCCAGCAAGCAGGTCAGCCGGGTGGCCAACTGTTCACTCGCCTGATCACATTCCTATCGGGGCTTGCTAGTTTATGACCCAATGCTCTCAAAACAGCTCCTTTTAATTTTCAAGTAACCTCTGCGAAACTTGTCACTCTTGCTGCTTTTTTCCCACTGATTTTTCAAATATGCCAGTATTTTTTCAGTTGGTCAGTTAGTTCCCATGATAATTGGAGGTAATTAGCCATTTTTGGAGGAATAATGGACAAGACAGTGTTGGTCATAAAACTGTAATCTTTAAATTTTCCAACGCTATGAACCCTGGTGAATGCAGTAGGAGAATCAGTTTTTTGATGCACGGCTAGCACCAGTGGCAAAGAACCATTTTGAATGCCTGTTTCAAAAACCAAAGTTTAATGAGTTGTAAAATTAGTTCATAGTATTGGAAAACATAAAGATTGCACTATTATGACCAACACTGTTTTGTCTGTTGTTTCTCCAAAATGGCTTCTCCAAAATTATCTTGGAAACTAATTGACTTAAAAAATGACGTATTTGAAATCAGTGGAAAAAAAAAAGCAGCAAGGCTGGCAAGTTTCACAGAGTTTACTTTGAAATTAAAAGAAATACTTTTAAGAGCCATGACCCCCCTTTAAAAAGAATTGCATACCGATACAAGAAGTTTTGCAGACCCACGAAAATGTTCCTAACGGCTTAGTTTGCTCCATCTAGAAATACATAAATCCTTTACTGAAATACAAAGTAAACAAGACACATATTTCGGTTTATCTAGTTTTCACTAGACGGCACTCGCTGTCTAGCAAGCCAGAGTTTTATTTCAGTACAGAAGTGTCATATATACTAAATAAACAGCATTTTTCATGGTGCATTTTAATTTTCACAACTTTTCGTATTGGTGCACAATGGTTTTTAAGCGCGTGATGTGGCTTAAGTTGTTCAGATCTGTTGTCGCAAGGCATTGGGCTGGCTTTGACGAGTGTTGTTTTGCGTCACACCGCCAAGCTTGTAAAGGGCTAACGAACTAATGTCAGTGTGTGTAACCTGATGATGATGACAATGATGATGATGTGAACCTCTGCCCTCTACATTTATGTAAGCCCAGTTGGAATGGTTGGTGCGAGAGTGGTTTATGCTAAAAATGTGCTCGGAAACGAATTGCGTAAAGGTTGTTGCGTTTGGTTTCATGCATAGACATTTCATGTTATGCCTAATTCAAGGTCCCAGACTAGACTTGCATGGTCACAGCAGACTACTTGCGTTAAATTTATTGCCGGGATTGGCTGGCACGTTGCAATTAGTCTGGAAACCAGGGCACGTCTGTCATCTTGTTTGTTGCATTTTTGCCTTGTTCTGCTTGTCGGGAGCTCAGTTACAAGGGAATTTTAGGCTGGCAATTTGTACATGCCTTGGAGGCTCTTCCAACGCCAAATAAAGTGGAAAGTTGGTGCTGGGATAATTTATGCATATTTCGTTCGTGCCCAAAAATAGACTGGAGCACAAGAAAGGATGCAGGTGGGATGGGCACTACACGTTAACTAATGATTTACAGAGCAAAATGTTGAACTGTGAACTTGCTCAGACCCAAGAAACGCGTGCTTCTGCACACGTGCTTTTGCACACACATTATTGTGCACAATTCTGCTTGTGTAAGCAATCGTTCAGTGGCTCGGTCAAGGAAGGAATTCGGTTATCTTAAGAACGGTGCATACTAATCTAATGAGCACAGAAGTGTGTGTTTCTTGGGTTGCAGTGAGCTCACAGTTTGATGTGTTTTTTTGTTTTTTTTGTGTGTGTGTAAAATATCAGTTGCATTTAGGCGCTTTTCCTGTTAACATTCTTCTCCTGTGGCACGCCCCTTTTCTTGTTATTTTGGTGCTAGGCAAATGCGTAAGCTCCCTTCCTACGTTTCCCTATGAGCCCGTCGTTGACCTCTGCTCTGCACGGTGGACTCCTCCTTTCTCTCCAGGAGGGCAAGGAGGAGGAGGAGGAGCCGAATCCGCTGGACCGCCTTCCGCCGGACCTGGTGAGCCGCGTGGAGCTGGTGCTGCGGGCGGTGCTGCTCTACTGCCACCAGATGCTCACCTGGGGGAAGTCCACCGAGCTGCCCCCGGACCTGGCGCTCACCCCGGCGGGCACGCCGGACACCTACGTCACCATGCTGTTCAACGACGAGACGCACACCTACGAACAGGTAGGGGGCAAGGGGGGTTCCTTGCAGCGAGGCAGGGCTGCGTTGTTCTTCAGATACTACCGCAGTGTGGAAAATGATGTAGAACGCCCCACGGAGGGCACTAACTCTGGCGACTAAGCAGAGTAACCATCTTTCGGGTGGCCATCATGTTTGTTCTATGATAACACATCGCTGACATGTTACCAACAAGGTTTCTGAATAGTGGTGCTGTCCCGATCGTGGGATCACCCAAAATGAGGTGCTTGAGTTAACAAGAACGCGCTCTTTTTGTGGGTGCCCGTCTTGCCGCACTCGTGCCAACCACCCTGGTGGTGGTCTGTGCTCCCAGGTGATCCAGACCCTGAACCGGGCCATCGAGTGCTCGCACCGGGAAGCCATCGAGTACGCCACCACGGTGGACCGGGAGGGACGCAGCCTTGTGCGCAGCTCCACCTTCAGCGACTGCCTGCAGGTGGGTGGGTGGGTCGCCACGAGTGTTCCCTAGGGCGCTCTCTGTGTCCCTAGGGAAACGGCAGAAGTGCCTAGGTAATAGGGAAAAGATACTGCGTGCCTTACTGCTCGGGGATCCCTAGGGGAATGATAGTGGTCTGCCTAGATGGTGGCGGAAAAATACTTTTACTTGTTAGTTACACGTATGGTGATATAATTTTGGCGGAGAATCATCATCGGACATTTTGTGGTCTGGAACGAAAATTTGGCAAAGGTGGAATTCCTTGATCGAATTCCTAGATTAACAGACGGAACCCTAGGGGCTGGCATTACTGCTCTGCACATTTAGGGCACATGTTGGTTGGTAAATTGCTGCATATTTGCACAGAGCATAGTTGCTTGATATTTTCTGTTCTACATTGAAACAAGTGTTACCAAATGTGGCTGTGCGTTGTTTTACTTGTGGCTTGGGATATTTCAGGGCCCTGTGCGCCTATAGAAGTTTAGTTTTGCAGTGTGGAGAAGTTTTCCATTGTCAGGGATTAACTTCAGCATGTTCAAGTTAGTAATTGGGTTCAAACCTTGACATGAGCAACCTTTGGCAAATACTCTGCCTGCAACATGTAATGACTGCATAGCTCATTTGTTTTTCTTACTAAAGCTTGTACAGCCAAAGGCATGTGTCTCATTTGTGGCTTTGTCTTAATTCCAAGGAACAGACCAACCTCAGAATGAAAGTTGACTAAAAGTTCGTTGAATACGTTTCCCACTGCACAGGGTCGGGGAGTTGCTGGTAAGACCAGTGGTGAGACAGCTGCGCATATTGCGCAGATTCGATAAAAATTTGTTTTCCTGCGCCAGGCTGCTCCAAAAGCTTTAAAATTGCAAAAATTGCGCCAAACTGCTCCAAAACGACTGCTCCCATCAGTTTCAGTGGGGGAAAAATTCTTACTGACGGCGTAATTTTCCAGCACCCCCAAGGTGATGCTGTTTGTAAAGGTTTGATTGATCATTCAATAAAAACCTTGATATAGTTTTTTCGAAAGTGATAATGTCGGGTTGCACATGTTATATTCTGTGCGTTTTAAAGTTTTCCCATTGAAAACCATTGCAAAGTCCTGTAGAAAAAATACTTATGTGTACTGAGGCGTCAAACTACTTGTGCAAGTTGATGAAGAAGTGGCAATTTTTGGAGCGCCGTCATCTTGGTATGGTAAAGATGTCAAAACATGGCCGCCGGGCGAAGCAAAAAACTTTATTCAAAGGCTGTTTCAGTGTTATGTATGTTCAAAACCGATTAAAAAGTACACTTCTCCCCCGTGAGTTGCTGAAAATTTGATTTTTTAGGCTCCTAAGGTGACATAATAGATGTCGTTCTTCTGCTCCCAAATCGAGATTTCACTGCTCCAAAAACTGCTCCCAAATCTGATTCAGCTGTCTCACCCCTGTAAGACATTTTGGAGTTTGATTCCTGCTTCTGATATCGCTCCCGTTACTTACTGAAATGGGAACAGTGCACATTTGGACGAAGTGTGAAGGTTCACTTCCCACTCAGGATTGCAGCGCTTGGGCATGTGTATCTCCCCTTCGTCCTTTGCCCAAATGTGCAGTGTTCTCACTTCAGTATTTAGTCGCAAACCGGTCCAACTTGTTATCCCATTGGATTCCATTCCCCCTGAGTGTAGCTAGCTGAGCTAGCTTGCTGCAGAACCAATATGGTAGAGCAGAGAATGTGCCATGGGTGCATTCTTTTGGGTTGGTTGCATTCTCTCTCCCCCTTTGTCTCTCCTCGTTTTGAAAAACTGTGGTTGATTGCTCTGTCATTGGAATCGCTAAAACACAAAAGTGAAATGTGCAGTGAAAGGAGCATGATTTGCGGGTCGGCGGCTGTCTTGTGGGTGTGCTTGGCAAGGGACGTCCGGCTGGCGGTTCGCTTCGGCAAAGGTGCAACCACTTCGGTCCTGCTTCGTGGCGTGTACAGCAGATGGTTGCATTGCAACGAGCTCAGCTTGTGAAACGCGAAAGGCAGTGTTTGTAGCTTAGACCGTGTACACTTTCACGGTCGAAGCTATGATCCAAGCGCAATCACGGTCCAAAAGGGTGCGAACTGTCGGCACTCGTTAGCATCATGATGCACTAATTCGCTTTCCCTCTCCTAGACGGCAGCACCATCCGCGTCAATGAAACTTTTCCTGCCGTTTCTCCTGTGTTCGTTGTACTGGCGTCATTTTTGTGGTGGATGTGACATCAGTGAAATCTGTGTATCCCGGCATAAAACACTTTCGTGTTAAAAACCCGGTGGATGTGTGTCCCCTGTGCAGGTGAAGCAGCACATAGAGCGCATCACCTCCCGCCACGGAAGCCGGCCGCTACGGGTGCTGGTGATGCACTCGTCGGTGGTGGCGCACCAGACGTTTGCCATGCGGCTGCTGGCCTGGCTGCAGGGCTTCCTGGCGCAGTGCCAAGGTGAGGCACGAGGGGTGTTTCCTACCCCTTTGCAGAAGGGGCAGCTTAGTGGGAGCTGGTCTCGAAAGGACACTTCTTCGGTCAACGCTTGTACACCAAGTTGTCCACAGAGCTCTATCTGGAGGGCTTTCTTTCCTTGGGGGTCGCGTTGTGCAAGCTTTTGAGGTGAAGCTTGTTTGCAAAGTTTTCTGGCAAACGGGCGGGCATGCACCATTTGTTCTGGTTTGTATTGCACTCGTGTCTAGTGCAGCTGGCAGAGTTGTCCTTAATGGTGTTGGGACACGTCGCACTGGAGCTTTTGGCGGGTGCGCCCGTCCTGTAGTTGTGAGTGCGTCATCTTGATTTGTGAATCGGGAGGGGCATGCTGTAGAGTGCAGACTTGCACAAAGATCTATCCTTGATCTTGGAGGGGGATTGGGGAATCAGGGAATTGCCTTTTAACCCTTTTACTGCCAAGATTTTCTTTTTATGTCAGGTCCTCGCTCCCTGCCGGGTATTTTTTCATGTTTGTTCTTTTGAAATCCATGTTTGTTTTGTGCAAACATGCGTACATCAACATTGATGTACCTATTGTTTGAAATTATCAACACGATCTATGGCGTTTATTCGACTTTCAATAGATGGCGCGACATGCCCACAGACGATTATGTTCACACGAGTTCACTTCGGGAGTTGCAGGAGTTAGGATAAGAGGCAGCACGAAGTATACTCGGAATGGCAGGAGTGGACGTGATGGTGGGTTGCCTGAAGTTAGTCTCGGGAGTGGCAGTGAAAGGGTTAACCAGCAGAAAACTTGCACCTTTATGCATGCAGAGTGAGAGTTTGTCTCTGTGCGCAAACTGTGAGCCTGCCTTCAAGACAGGTGCATGCTAAGAGGCAGGCTGTCACTTCCCTGGGGCTGTGACGTACGTTTGCGCCAGCTCCTTGAAAAACTCCTTGGGCTGATCACTGCACAAGTTGAACAGTATGGTGGGGAGAAAGCAAGAAAAGAAACCGGGCAGTAGCAAGGTCGCTTGTGTTGAACGTACAAGCAAGTTATTGCATTCATATAAACTCCCCACATACGCGGCAGAAACTTGGGGGCTCACTAAAAGGGTTCAACTGAAATTGAGGACGACTCAGCGAGCAATGGAATGGAAGATGATGGGTGCAACGTTAAGGGACAAGAAGAGAGCTGAGTGGGTCAGGGAACAAATGCACATTCAGGACATATTAGTAGAAATTAATAAGATGAAATGGGCGTGGGCAGGGCATGTTATGCGAAGGCAAGATAACCGTTGGTCATTAAGGGCAACAGAGCGGATCCCTAGAGAAGGCAAGCGTGGCAGGAGGTGGCAGAAGGTTAGACGGGCAGATGAGATCAACAAGTTTGCGGGGATAAATTGGTCGCAGTTAGCACAGGACCGGGATAATTGGAGATGTATGGGGGAGACCTTTGCCCTGCAGTGGGCGTAGACAGGCTGATGATGATGATCAAGAAACTCCTCTCCCTCTGTATGTGTGTGTGTACAGGGGTGCTTTGTGTGTGTGCTTTGTAATCCGTTTCCGTTTGGTCACGCCGCTTTGTGCCGAGAAAAATGTGTGCCTCGCAAGGTTTGCTGCGTGTGACGGCAAATCGCAAAGCGGTTGACACCTGTCAGTGCGATGCATGCCCCTCTTGTGGACGGTTCTCTGCAGCGTTCCGGCTGATCCTGAGCGACGTGATGATGTCGCCCACGGCAGAGGAAGGGTACGCGCTGGTGCGGTGCATCATGCGGTCGGACGCGCAGCTGTGGAAGACGGCGCGGGCCCAGTGGCACCAGATCCTGATCGGGGGCATGCTGATGGACGCCCGGTGCAAGCGGGACTTCGCGCGGGCCTTCACGCGGGACTACCCAGACCTGCTCAAGGAGTTCGTGGCGGACGACCACGAGCACCCGGTCTCCATCACCTCACTCTCGGTGCAGATCTTCACCGTGCCCACCCTGGCCCACCTGCTGGTCGCCGAGGAGAACGCCCTCGCCGTGCTCCTCAGGTGGGTCTGCGGATGGGACTAAGGTGCACAGCGCAAAACACAGGGACTCCAACGCTGAGTGGAAGTCAGTGCCTGCCCTGTGCCCTGTCTTGTCCGTTGTCCCTGTTTCTGTCCCAGAGCTCGGACAATGTGCCATTGTCCGAGCTCTGTGTTGATGGTGACCCCCTGTTTGAGGTTATGCCTGTCCTTCAGAGTATGGTCTTGCTGGGAAGGGCTCCATTGCTTGCCCCCTCTGGTAGGCCCATAAGCTTGGTCGGTGCACGGTCTTCTTTGAGAATGACCGCAAGGACGAACCAGAACGGTGTCATCCTTCTGACCATCTGGTGGGCACATCTGTTCTTAGCTGGAACCAGTGACTGTTAGTTGGCAGGTGTTGATGCACAGACACTGCCCATTGATTAGTGGAAGCATTGCGCATGTATTCTGGGTGGAGTCAGGCCGGTGGTGTAAGTGCGTCATCCAAGTTCTCTGTAGATGGCCACACCAATGTCTCGTAATTGGTGTCCTCTGAGGGAGCGGAAGGATAGACAAGGACAGTGTTATCCTTCTGACCATCTGATCATGGCTGTTGTTCTAGGAACCAGTGACTGGCATCTAGCCAATGTTGATGCACGGATGTTTTCCATCTATCAGCTGATGCTCTTTTTGTTGACGGGAGTGTTGTGCGTGTCTTCTGGGTGGAGCTGGGTTAGTGGTAGAATTGTGTTATTGTCCAAGACCAGCGTTCCTCAGGACACCTTCTTACCATGTGCAAGATGTTCCTGTGAGGGTGCGACAAGCACGGACACTGCACATTGATTAGCTGTGTGCCCTTGGTTGACGGAAGCGCTGTGCATGGCTTCTGGGTGGGGCTGGGTTAGTGGTAGAAATGTGTCGTCGTCCTCAGGATGTCTTGTTGCAGGACGTTCCTGTCGGAGAGTGAGAAGCGCGGATGCAGCACGTTGATTAGCTGATGCGCCTTTGGTTGATGGAAGCATTGTGCATGGCTTCTGGGTGAGCTGGGTTAGTAATAGAAATGCGTTGTTGTCCTTGGGGATGTGCAGGACGTTCCTGTCGGAGTGTGAGAAGCACCGCAACGCGGAAGGGCGGCTGGCCTTTGAGCGGAACCAGGCCAACGTGGCCTTCCGGCGGGCCCAGTTCGTGCTGTACGACCTGCGCTACATCCTGGCTGTGCCCCCCGACACGTGGACGGAGAGGCTGCGCAAGGGCTTCCTCTACGGCGTCGGGTCCCTGCTCACCCTGCTCGGCTGGATGCAGGGCATGGACTCGGTCGTGCGACAGGTACGACAGACGACAGGTCAGACAACAGACGACAGGTCGGACGACAGACGACAGGTCGGATGACAGATGACAGGCTGATTCCCCCCCTTCTTTCTCAATTGCGTCCAGATGATTTTTTTGGGAAGAAAATTTTAGGGCAGCTTATTCATTCGAACGTCGGCCCGTATCGAGTCTGAAATAGCAGTGTTCGACTGTGTATACGCAGTCTGCGCCCTTTGCGAGGGATGCAGCTACAACAGACCACTACCCCTACTGTCCGTATGTGCTGCTACTTCTAATGCTACTTGCCTCCCCCTCCTTTCTCCATTTTTATGAAAAATTTGCCATCCCTTCCTAAAGAAACCCGAGAGAAGCTAAAAGTGCGTCCAGTCGATCGTCAAACCTTCAAGAGCCCAAATCGCAAACGAAGAACAAACCCACGTGAGGGTTTTCCACGCACTAAGTAAACTCGCCTACGAACGATCTAAATGTACACCGATACATGGTTTGAGATAAAGGTACGCTATTGTACACTTCTTCTTGATGGATGCATGCAGTCTTATCTAGAGCTGTTTCTTTTTCGCGATTTCCGGGTAACAAGGGAAGCCCAGCTTCACGTACATGCCGTGTGTCCAGAGCTTTTTGGTCAACCAACTGGTCTGTGGGAAAATGCATTAGTTTTTTGACAGGGCGCCATCGGTCCCACAGGGAAAGCCTTTGCTTTACAATACTGCAGACACCAGACCCTGTTTTGTCAGATTATGAGTCTCTGCTGTACTGAGCGCAGACTGTGTGCATGTGAAAATGTGCGGATGTATATACCGTATTTACTCACATCTTCTTGAACTCGCGTAATGTTCGCAGCCTGAATGTGAGCTGCCAAAACAGATTGTTTGTTTCTTCGCGCAATCCTCGCACCCCTGGAGTACCAAACGGCGAAAGTAGTCTGCTTGCGAGACTTGCATGATGCACGCGCTCACCAGCACTCCGTTCAGCAGAGGGTGTGGTGTATCCAGGCGCGCCAGGCGCACGGAAGCTGCCATCTCTCAAACACTACTCACACTGTCATTTTGCCAGTTTCGCATGTGCACTACTAGGCAGCATTTGCGCAGCCCACGGACATCCCTTCGTTGGACGAGCAGCGGTCAGTCTAATCAGTTGTCGAGAGCTCACCTTCCGCCATTTTGAGTTTTTCATCGTTTTGTTCTGTGCTGGCTTTGGTGCCAATTTGTCGTGGGGCGGTATCGAATACGCTATAGGTTGTATTCACTGGCGAGGCGCGCATGCAGGCAACCATGTGAGTGCGCCGTCAGTAGTTAGGTCGGGCTCTGCGGGATGGCGGAACTTGTCCGTGCTAAGCACATGATGCGTGTTGGACGCTCCAAACTCTTCCCCACCGAACGCAAAGTAATGCTTCGACTCTAATGTGAGTGCCATTAATAACTTCTCTGTTACACCATTTTGAGGATCGGGTTAAAACGGAGCAGACGACGCACGGGGGTGTTTTTTTTTTTTTTCTGTGGTGTGGGTGCAGTGGCACTAGCCGCACCATGTCTGTGGCCGTTTCCAGTGTTGCCAAGCGAAGAAATTGACAGCTAAACTTTTCAGTGAATACCATTAATGGAGCACAGCAACTGTACCACAAACAGGCATTTCGCGTTGAGTGTGTGCTACTGGAGACGGCAGGACAAGGAACTGAAGGCGACCAGCAAGGCGCGCACAGTTAAAGGAGCACTGTGCACTGAGCTGGCTGCCATTCCAGGTGGCTTAATTAATGTCCATGCTGCAGCCTTCGAACGCGTCTTTGAACAAGCCGTTCAAAGATAACGTTTGAAGGATGTATGCAGAGTGGATGGCTGAAGGCCAGTCCGACATGGAATCCGAAGCCGACATGGAATCCGGAGGTGGTGATGATGAGGCAATGACCAGCGATGTTATACTCGGTGACAACTTAAGAACGGCACTGGCAGTTGCCGCTGTGCCTTATCACCGTAGCTGGATGTTTCTCCGCGTGGCGCAAGTAGGGCGTTGCTGGGAATATTTTGAACATGGCGTGAGCCGTTGCCGTGATTTTTTGGACTTAACATGCTTATAAACGTCTCCAGTGGCGACAAACAAACTGCGTGAGACAAGGCAGACGATATCACGCATTAATAGCAAGCCCATTTCAAAACGCGCGCGCACTGACGTCACGGGTCCGGCGCTTTGGCGGAGTGATACACTACATGAGGTGGTGCTGTTCTTGAGTTATAACCGAGTATAGCAGCACTGACTCGGACAAGGACTGTTCCCACTTAGGTCCCCCGCTACCAAATGCAGGATGGTAAAGTTGGGCGGTGGCTGGCAGCAACGAATAAAGTTCTGTGCTTCGTGCTTATGTCGGGCTTGTTCTTTTATTACGAAGGTACGTCCTGCTTGGAAATGCCTTGGTTACCGAAATAAATACTCAAATCTTATTTAAGCTCATTTTCACCGCTCGGAATTTTTTTTTCCCCGCATAATTATCGCGCACCCTAACTTCACACCGATTTTTCAGAAAGTGGGAGGAGTATGAGAGTAAATATGGTACACGTGCACACACAGGCGCCTATTTCCGTGTGTTCCCGTATAACGCATAGCATCGGCCAGGTGGACCCGTGACTCCCCCTCCTCGCCCCCGCAGGTGGGCCAGCACGTGGAGTTTGAGGCGGAGTGGGAGACGGGCATCAACATCCAGCTCAAGCTGGCCCCCGTGGTGGCCCTGGCGCTGGAGTGGTGCTCGCGGGACCGGGAGACGGCCATCAAGGCGCTGCGCAAGGCCCTGCGCGCCCTCGAGGCCGCCCAGGGGCGCATGACGGCCGTGGCCGCGAGCTGGCCGACCACTCGGGCCTCGTGCGTCGACTACGATGTGGCCGCCAGCCCCGTCTCCATCCACCTGCCCCTGTCGCGCTTCGTGGCCGGCCTCCTGCTCTGCCTGGACCGCTTCGGCCTCGGCTACGACTCGCACGAGTTCCAGTTCCGGGGCAAGCCCACCCCGGAGCAGCTCATGGAGCTGCCCCTCCGCACGCAGGTCCTCCTGGCCTCCTTCTCTCTTCGTATTTATTGTTTATACGGACTTGGAATTGGCCTAGGTGCTTGTCTTGACTTGCTAGTGGCTTTTATTGGCTTCGCTCACTATTGGCTTGGCTCACTGGCTCGCCTTGGCTTATTGTCTCGTCAGCGGCTTATCGGCTCAGCCCACTAGTGGCTTGCTGGTGGCTTGGCTTGTCTTGCCTTGGCTTGATGGCTTACTAGGGGCTCTCACTAGTGGCTTATTGGCTTGACTTTTTAGTCGCTTGGCCTATCGGCTTACTAGTGGCTTATAGCTTGGCTTACAAGTGGAGGAGGCCTAACGTTTGTCCATTGCGTTAGGTGTCCGCGTTGATTTGACTGAAAATGCTCTTCTTCCTGTCAGTTGGGGACATTTTAGACCAGCTTTGTGCGGAGTATTCACTAATTCAACAGGATTTGCAGGGCCTATAACTCTTGGTTATATGTCTGAAACCAACGTAATTCTGTTCCTAATAGAATGGAATACAAGCAACGTGTACTTCACAAGATGGCCAATAGGGCAAAAAACTTGGGGACTTTACAACAGCCTGAAATTCCGGGAGCAACACACAAAGCGATAGGGACCAAGCAAAAGTTCCGGGCTATTGAACCTCGGCACGCATTTCAGAGAGCTTCTGTTTTAGGTCTGCTTGTTGCTGTTGCGAAATATTACTGGTTGGTGTCGTTACTATAACTACTTTTTTCTCTCCCCCGCCTGCAGGTCATGGTGGCCCAGTTTCAGGGCGGGCATGTGGCGACGCAACGGCTACTCGCTTCTCAACCAGATCTATTTCTACCACAACGTGAGGCTTCGCAATGAGACGTACGACCGGGACATCACCCTTCCTTCAGGCAAGACCCACTTGTTTGATCGCAATATGCTCAACTGGAAAGGGGGGGCGGGCAACAGTAAAGCAGTGTTTCATGGCAGTTCGAAAGTGAGAGCACTGTTGGGCCAGTTAGCATTTGAAGAACGGGTAACTTAGTGTAATTGAATCGGGTACCTTGAAACAGCTTGCTGGGTAGGATATGTTTTGGTGAGGACCTAATTTGTGGCTGTACAGTCAGCCTAGACGATTCCTTGCCCAACACTTTGGGTTCCCGAAATGTCTGGGTGAGCTGCAACTGCTTATGATGCGTTTCAGTTGTGAAGGGCAGCTCAGTGAGCATCCACTTTGTGGTCACATCGAGCAGTGAGCTGTACGAAAATGTTAATTTTAACACGAAAGCTTTTCTGTGCTTTTTGTGATAAGTTATACCTGTCATGGTGGCGTGACAGTGGCCCACTGGGGGCTGTCTCCTGGCTCCCACTAACCTGGGCACAGGGCTTGGAACAAGCTGCACCGATTGCACCGTTATGATAGTCGGGATGTGCCAAAACTGTTTGAACGCCAAGAATTCTCTCTCGCTTGTGACCGTTTCGGGATTGAATGAAGCCAAGTTAGCGGTGTGCATCTCTTCTGTCAAAGGCTACAGCACCATGTGTTGATGTGCTTGTGAGTGTCACTGCGATCACTGCAATTTTCTGCTAGTGGTGCTGACAAGAAAACACGTTCCAGGCTATGTTTTATGCAAACGTCTTCACTCACTTGCCCCTTGAGTCGAAGTGCCGGAATTTTCGCTTCCACTTCTCCGTGAGATGTTTGTGTGTTTCAGAACAGCCTGGTGCTTCAACTAGCATTGCTACTAACCCTGTTGATTAGTCCTGTCAGAACAGAGTGCAATTCACGGACTGACAGGTGTGCGCCAAGGGAAACGAAATGGCGAGGAGGTCGTTCTCAACAAGTTGCTTCCCCTCTCCAAAACGTGCAGGCGGCAGCAGCGCTCCTGGAGAGCAACGAGTTCCTAATCCACCTGCTCAACAAGTATGGGCTCCTGGCGTGGGCTTCCAACACCTATGACAGCACCCAGGATGAAGCCAATGCCCAGCTCACAGTCGCCATCGCGGAAGAGTTCCTCGGTGGGTTCGGTTGATCACCTCCGTTACCATTTGTACTTTCTGTTTGTTGCCGTGGTGCCACCCGTAGGCATGGGGATTTATTTTTCGTTGCAAAACTTGTTGCCAAAGGAACTTCTCTCTATGTTGTATGCCAAATGTTCTGATTTTCTGAATGTGTGCCTGTATGTTCCAAGAGGGGATAAGCAGTGTCCAGACCTGCTAATCGTGGCTGCAATGTTTCGTATTGCACAATGTGAAATTTGCCACGCCACAAGCATAAAATATCTATACATACCAACATTGGTGTGCATCGTCGTGGGCATTCTTTGTCCCCAGATGCGATCAGTCTTGCTTCTTGGGGAGTGGTAATGGCAGCTGAAAATTTCGCACACCGACATGCGGACAGACACCGAAACTTTTTTTTCACAAGTCCTTCAACGATGCCTCCAGCTTCACATTCTGGCCCCATTCCTCTCAGCTACAAAAAGGGAGAGCCAAGAGGCATGCACTGAAAGAGACAGCTGGTGCGGTGTTCCCTAGGGTGGCGCCCTGAGCACGACACTCTTCGTTCTTTCCGCCTACTTGCCAGGCCTGTTGAGAGAGAGAGTGGTTGGGTGTTCCCCAGGGTGTTGCCCTGAGCCCTATGCTCACGCTCTTTTCCCTCCCGCTATGATGACGATGATCAGGCCTGGTGCTGACGCTGATGAGCGAGCGCAGCCAGCCCGGCGTGGGTGCGGTGAGCGAGACGGACCGGCTCCAGCGGGAGGTGGTGCAGCTTCTCTGCGTGGAGCCCCTGCCGCACAGCCAGCTGGTGAAGCTGCTGCCCCGGGGCAGCTCCCCCGCGCGGGAGGCCCAGGTGGAGCAGGTGCTGCAGCGGGTGGCACACTTCCGACGCGACCACCGGGCCAACGCCACGGCCGCGGCCACCGCCGATGCCTCCGCCTCTACCAGGTGAATAAGGGGACGGCTCTTGGGTTTCGAGTGTGCAAACCTCTAGTCTCGTTCGACGCTTGTAAATGTTTAAAAATGGGGTTTATGGTGCCCTTTTTGACAAAGACACTAGAAAAAGCAGGACAAGAAGGGACATAGTGCCACCTCACCGTGTGTACGAGATTTCGGTGCACGATAAAGATCCCCAGGTGGTCAAAATTAATCCGGAGCCCTCCACTACGGCGCGCCTCATCCCCTGCGTTGCGTCGGCGCGTTAAACCCCACAATCAAAAAAAGACGGGACATAGTGCCACCTCTCCTTCTTTTTTAGTGTGTGCAGGCCTGATCCATTGCTGTCAAAAGGAAGGACTGCAGCCGATTCTGAGGACTGAGTCTGCGATTCCCCCCCCCCCCCTCCCCCTCCGTTCCGATTTTGCGTTGCAGCCGGTACGAGCTCCGTCCCGAGTTCTACAACGAGTTCAACCCCTTCTTCTACCACTACACGCGAGAGGAGCAGTCCAAGGCGGAAGAGGCCCAGCTGCGGAGGCGCAAGCAGGCCGGGCAGGAACCGTGCTGCCCGCCGCCCGTGCCGCCGGAGTTTGCCCACCCCTTCGCCATGGTCATCAACGTGCTCCAGTGCGACGTCATGCTCAGGGTACGGCATGAGTGGGGAGGAGGGGAAGGGGCATGACTGCCCATGCAGCACGGTCGAAAGGCTCCAAGACACTTTTGTGTCCCGTGCGTTTGCTGCTTGCCCCATCATGCCGAGTTCGTTGACCCCTTGCGAGGGGGGGTCGTTGACCTGTGTGTGCGTGTGCAGGTGCTGAACTTGGTGCTGGAGCGGTCAACGAGCCCCAGCACGGGCCGCCTTCTCGGAGACCCAGCTGGAGAAGGCCCTGCACCTGATCGGGGTGGCACTCCACGAAGAACAGCGGCTACGCGACCGGGGGGTACCCATGGCTGACTCGTTCTTTGCCTTCACCGCCCGGGCCACCCAGGCGGGCCTCGACGTCGCCCTCGAGAAGTGAGGGCAACTCTCGTTCACTCTTTCACTGCCTCGGAAAAATGGCCCGTTCTGAGTGCCTCCACAAAACGTTTTTTCCTCTTGAGCTACTGGACACATTTATGCATTGCTATGCATGAAATTGTAGCTTATAGATTGCTCTTTCAAACATGTCAAGCAGTTTCGTGACAGGTACAATTATTTACAGTTTATTGGTCAAACAGAAAAAAAAGGCACAGAAAGTATACACACATTCGATATAGGCGATTGTACTGAGCCTAAAAATATTCTTAGGAATTCTAAGGTATACAAGTTGTTCTATTTCTATAAACGTATTTTTATAAACCTTATACCATGGAACTCGGGATGAAATGAACTGCATGCTGATGCTATTTTAATATGCTCAGTGTGCCTCAAATGAGCTTATTAAGTTTTCTGAAAACTGTACTTGGCATAATTAGAATAATTTAATTTAATCGACTAGCTTTTCAGGAATATAAATAGCATCAGCATGCATGGCAGTTCGTGAACTACGCATCCATACCATTTAAAGGCCCGTAAGAAATTACTTAATTAGACCCCTGTATTTTCTTTATAACTCAAAAAATAATTACGCCACTTGAAAACTAATTACATACTTGAAATGAAGACAAAACACATATTCACAGTGATTTTCATTATCATAGGCCAATTAATAAAAACGTTCATTTTAAGACCAGAGCTCCCCTTAATTGACACTTTTTGTGTGTGTGTGTGTGTGGGGCGTATTTCTGCTCTGTGGGCATTGTTAGCAAGCAGAGTAACTTGCTTATGCTTAAAAATTGAAAATTCTTTCTAGACTTCTTCCTAGGCAATGCTTGCTTGTCATACTTCACTGTTTTGGTTGAGCTACTGAGCTATTCTAAGTTTCTCTGCATACAAGCTTTCTTTGTAGCTCCTGTTGCGAAAAGTCTGAATTGGAATTCATCTCCATTTTTTGTTCCACTGCACACAGGTGTGCCGCATCGCCCCGGGCCAACAGCCAGAAGCCACTGCTGGACCACACGGTCCGTCACTTCCGGCGGGTCCGTGATGGCCCCTCGGACCAGTCCACGCCCATGGAAGTCGAGGATTCCTCCAGCAGTGCCGTCAAGCCCGGTAACGGCGGTGGGGGGCGCAATGCGGCGGCCGCGGCGGCGCGTCGCGCCCGCATCATGGCCCAGATGTCGGCGATGCAGAAGAACTTCATCCGTGAGTACTCTGATCCTGTTCAAGGAAGCCGCTGAGGCAGGATGTGGCTTCGGCTGCGGCTCCGGAAGTGGTCAGGCACACATGCATCCTGTGCCGGGAAGACGAGGAGCTGTCACTGACCGGACGGACCCTGGTGCTGTCGGTGCTTGTGCAGCGGTCTACGGTGCTCTCCAAGGTGTGGCACTATGCCCTCTCTTGTTTACTGCATTTTGGGTTTTGCCTATAGGAAGCGAGTTGCAGCTAAACTTCTTAGCAAAACAAGCTTCAACAAACTGATGCAAGGGGGTCATGTCCTCGCTATTATTTCCTGCATTTGATACTTCTGTACCTTTAGTTTTTGCATAGCGAGTTACGCTTAAATGTTGTAACAAAACAGGCTATGACAAGCTAGCTGATGTAAGCGAAATAATTGTAATTCTGCTTTCTGCTGGGATTGAATGCGAAGGGTGGCTGTGACTACTAGGTAGGAGTTTCTCTTTAGTGACAAGTCTTGGCGTAATCTCGCGTAACTGCTTTAATGATACAATGGGGTTCCTAAGATTTCATACTAGGTACAAAATTCACTGTTTAGATTTTCTTGTGGCTGCACATAGTTTCATTTATCAGTTTTAAAAGAAAATTTTCTGCCGTGTAAAATTTTTTTTTCTTCCCCAACTTGTGTTTTGAGAGCTTTGGTTCCCCGAGATCAAGATGAGAATGTTGGCCACAATGCTGTGGTAATAGTTATAGTTCATCACTGATAAGTGGTCAGTGTTGCTGCAGTGGTAGTTGAAGTTCTAGTCGCTCCAGTAATTTGCCATGCTGCGCACTTACCAGTGCCCCGTTCTTCCTTCATGACCCCTCACTTGAACCTGCACCATATTACGAATGAATAATTTAGACAAATGAAACTAATTTTCTTGCACGGTCATTTACATCCCATTTCGTATGTTTGTGCAGGACCGTTCACAGCTGCCGCCACCTCCAGCGTCGTCGAGCTCGGGCGGCAGCGAAGAAGATGAAGAGAACGCTGCCGGTCCCAGTCCTTCCAAGAAAGAGACGACGACCCCTGTGGAAGACGAAGACCCCACGGTCGCATACGGCGACCTGCGGTACGGCCCTCATGCCAGCACGTGCGGTCACGTGATGCACGCCCGCTGCTGGCAGAAGTTCTTCGAGTCGGTCGTCACCAAGGAGCGCCGGCGACCGGCCAGGTGAGGGCCACAAGCTCTTTTCCTAACAAGAGAAATGCTTGAGGATTGGGGAAACAAGGCAACAAGTGGGCGGTATAATCTCTTGCTAAGTTGCTAATTTTTTCCTGTGTCCTTTCGCCTTCTCTTGTCCTCTACACATAGAATGCAATACTAAACTATATGCACCCAGAGGTTTGCCTCAGTAGCTGTTGGGACTGGGCTTCGATAAATTTTTAGTAAACCACCTATCTTGTTTAGCGTATGTCTGCTCTTGTTTTCTGTGCAAAGACTCATTCCTGAACTACATGGTACCGAGAATTTTACCTTGGTAGATATCAGAACTGGACTTTGAGAAGTCTTTACAATGCTGCCTACCTTGGTTCATACCTGGCAGTCTTTTCAATGGCAAGAGTGCACTTTTCCTTTGACTGGTGGAAACAGTTTGGGCACATGGTAGCTGGGCTGGCCACGGCTTCTTTTACTTGTGCAGTGGTTATTTCTCAAACCACTGCTACATAATTGTGTAGTGAAGTTGCATCATTGCAGCTTTTCAGGGCAAGTCACCCTTTTAAGATGCATTGCAGACTACTGAAACGGTGTTACTAAGGTTCTTGTCAAAGGATTTGTAACTTGCAGCGACCAGTGAGGTTGTTCAGGGTGTCTGGTAACAAGAGGGGGCTATCAAACTTTGCCACTCCTGGTTTAGCACTGTGCCTGCCATTAGAGCGCGTGCATGAGTTGTAGGGCCATTCCAGCAACCCTGTTCCGTCCCCTGCCCTAACAGGTATGGCCGCCACATCAGCTTCAACGTGGAGAAGCGAGAGTTCCTGTGCCCGCTGTGCGAGTGTCTAAGTAACGCGGTGGTGCCGCTGCTTCCGCCGGTGTCTGCGCTTGTGCCCCCTGAGTGCCTGGAGCGGGCTGCCCAGGTATGCGGTATTGAGCGTCGAACCTTACGTGTAATGGGCCTCTTGGTGTATAGTTCTCTGGGGTGGTGACTGTGTTTAACGGCTTATGCCTAGTCTAACAGCTAGTGTCTAGGTGCATAGCAGTCAACTAGGTACGTGCCTGGTGGGCACATAGCTGTCCGGTGTGGTGAGCATCCAATCTTGAATATAACGCGCTTTGTGATGATCTGTCTGATCTGTAATACAGGGTGGTACAATGATAATTGGAACACCTCAAAAATTTTTCCTGAGCGAACTGCCGCTCTGTCCGCGCTCAAATTTCACACAAAGGTCGCATTTCGTGGTCTATTTTGTTTGACACCGGGAACAACGACGGTATTGCCTGTTCATTCTGAAAATAAGTAAAAACGATTTTCGCCTATGGGAAAATGGTGGCTGATTTGGACGTGGGAGCCAGCGCAAGCTGATCTTGGAATGACAGCGCCACCGGGGGTATGCAGAGCGAAATGGACGATGGGGATTCTTGGTATGAAAGAGCCAAATGACGTAGCAGACGATCAGAAAATGTGAAAGCAGGTTTTCTGATCCCAGAATATGTATAATATAGAATGTTACACATAGAATATGTGCAACAAGTACACTGGTTCCCAGTGTACTTGTTGCACATATTCTGTAGTAGTCCGTTTTATAGTAGTTGTACGTATTCTATAGTTATGTCTACTCACAGGGCATAGGAAATGGACCTTTTTCCAGTACCGGTCCCTCTAGCGGCCGCCACGGCGAACTAAAAATGGCAGTAAGGCACACTCCCAAGAAAGTTTGGCTTTCGGAGAACTCGTGCACAAAATATCCTGGTCCTGCTGCCCCTCCCGCACTGACCCGTCACCCCCACCTTTCACATGAATGTCAGGGTAGCAGGCGAACGTTCTCGTGACTAATCTGCCGTGTTCGAAGCGCTCCCCCCCCCCCTTTTTTTTTTTTCATTTTCGTAACCCCCTCACTGGCACCCATGTGCTGGAAGCGTGGTCAGTCTCAAGCGACTTCGCCCCTTTTCTTAGAAAGCCACTATTGTATGCACGTACGATCCCACCGCGAGGAGTCCAAAGAGAAAAAAAAAAAGAAAATGTGCAGATTATAGCCGCTCCCTACGCAGAAAACCGAGGGGCGCGCTTGTTTATTTTGCCCGAGGCGCCTGCCAAGAATGGCGGACCGGCAGCCCGCGCATGCGCAGATCGCTACTGGAAAAAGGTCCATTGGGTGAATGAAACGAACAGTACCAGTCTTTCTATTGTCACTCCTTTCATCCCTGTCCTTTTTTGTGCTGTTGCCAAGAGGTGTCACCGCACCATCTCGCCCAGCTTGCCACTGTTGCATACGGGAAGGCGTACCCGAGCCGAGCTCCGTCGCCTCTGACATGCATGTGAAGCGAGCGGGGTGAAGCGAGCAGCCAGCCAATGTTGCTTCCTTGAAGAAGACCAGAAGCCGTAGGCAAACTTAACTTGTTTACTGCATTACAAGAGATGAGCCGAAGCCAGACAAGAGCAATGCCCTGACGGCTGAGGTTACAGTACAGGACTCGAGCAGAGTGACAGCATTGATTCACTGCTCAAGCAGGAATGAACTACAGCGCTTGGGGGTTCTTATTTATACCCAAAGCTCTAACGGTCAAGCAAGCATTCCGTCTAGATTGTGCACACGACACGGACGGCACAGACACACACAACACTCTTTCCAGAGTTTGTGAGCGGCCGGTAGTAGTGGCACACGTTGAGTCCGAGAGAGGGGAGAGAGTAGGTCTCCGCAACGGCTTCCGCATCCTTCGGATAAGTCTGCGTGTTGCATTGGCTGCCAGCGATCCGACTTTTCCAGACAGACACGTAGCGTCGTGTTTGGATCCGTCATCTGCAAGCGTGAGTCACCGACAGGGAGGCCTGCTCAAAAGGCGCACGTAGTGGAGGCTTCACCACACAGCCGAGGAGTGCGGCACAAAGCACTGCAGCGGGCTGATTCGTAACACCACCCTTTTACAGTGTATTGTGTGAATTGTACATCTGCAGTAATTAGCTGAATCTGCTGAAGGTAGATGAAGTCGGGCTCAGAGTCATCCGATTTTTAAACACCGCTGCAACTCGTCCAGCCAGATTGGTGTCATCAGCACGGTCCACCTTCGTCGTTTGTGTGCATCACTTAGCGGTTTTGATGCAAAGCTGTGTGGTCTTGCTGAAATGCAGCACTAGCCATAGTTCATCAATTAACCAGCGTTTTACTATTCCGCCTTGCATTGCCGATATGGGGGTGTTGGCTGTGACGATGTCCAGCAAGTGGTGCTTGCGGGATTGGGAGCGCTGTTAATTTATATTGGATGGGCTTGAACAATGAAAGAAACTGTGTTTGTCCGCGAACTAAAGAAAAACGGATAGCATCCAAACCACACTACAGGGAAGTGTGAAGTCGGTGCAGCGGTTCAATGGGTCGGCAAGGCTCTTTCTTCTTCTTGGGGGCAAAAATGAACCAAGACCCGCTGCGGTGGCTCGGGGGCTAAGACGTTGTGCTGCTGAGCACGAGAACGCGGGTTCGATTCTTGGCCGCGGCGGCCGCTTTTCTGATGGAGGCGAAAAACAAAAACACCCGTGTGTTCAAGATTTCAGCGCTTGTTAAAGATCCTCAGGCGGTCCAAATTAATCCATAGCCCTCCACTACGGCGCGCCTCATCGCCTGCATTGCGGCGGCGCGTTAAGCCCTACAATCAAAAATGAACCAAGGCTGTACACTTCTGCTAGGTAGACGCAAACTACATGTGAAACGGACATGGACTACCCTGTGCAGCCACAAATTAGTTCGACTGCATCATTCTTGGTGGCACTAAGATTGGGTTTTCTGCAAAGTGGGCTGTGTGTTTTGATGTCGCGCCACTGTAAGCTGCTGGCCACTACACATTTGGCATGGTTATCATCCACATACCATACAGATGAACTCCTGCTAACAACCATGGCAGCCATCCAGGCTATAGTAGTTTCAACATACCGTATAATGCGGAATATAGGTCGAGATTTTTTACAGAAAAATTTGCCGAAAAGGCACCCCTCGACCTATACACCATTTTCCTTGCTAGAGGTGGGCGCCGCCATTTGCTTTTTCTGACCTAGGGTGCCCTATTCTGACCGGACCGCTAGCGCCGTCTATGAAGCGACCGCCGAAACCTCCGCGCTGGGCTGTTAAGTGCTCCGTTCTTTCCGTGCGTCTGCTCGGTACCCGTGCATTACCGAGTGAACCATAGTGGTTTGGCGTTAAGTTAGCGGTTGCAGTGCTTGTGTGTGTGTGTGTTCTGTTTTGTTTTCATCATCTGCGTACGGATTTTAGGTCCTAATGTGCTGCCAGAGTGGAAAATGCCGACTCCGGCTGTTGCAAGCAGTAGTAGCAGTGTGGTGGTGGTGCCGCTGGTGCTCCGCAGTTCCGCGATGCAAACGTTCCGGTATGGCACCGACTGACATTGAAATCGATATCGGGGAGTAAATACGTGTTTTCAATGCCACCGTGCGTTATGTTCACCGATTAGTCATGTTTACGGAAGCGCGGACGTCGAATGCGGAGCGCGCACAGCATATGTGGGTCACGGTGATCCGTGCTCGCGATGGACTTTCGACGAGGCGATTGCTACGCTGTTGACATTGCAATGCAATATAATCTTTCTTAACTAGACTTATGAAGGTTACTGACAAAACGAAATTACCTGGGCGGAAAAATAACACGACCGCACAACCAGTCAACTTACTATTCGAAGGTTGAGCAGAAGGGTCAAAGTTCGGGCGAGTTAATATTGGTTGATCTTGATTGACCTAACTCTGCGCAGCGCATGTGGGTTTTCGCTCGGAGCCCACCTTTGTAAAACCGCTGCTTGCACCACAAATGCTTTACGCGAGCAGTAGTAACTGTTTTGTAATTGTAATACTTAAGATTCCGTGACAACGCAAAAGGAGTAGAAGCTTTTACTTCGACCGCGTTGTGAACAGGTTGAGCTATTTTCCAAATGCAGCGTTCACGCGTACCTCCAGCTGCGTTTCCACATTGGGCTGCCTGCTTATCCTGCTATCGACCAGCAGTGTGCGATGGAGAACGTTATCTTTTCGTATCGTTTGGCAGTGTAATGCGTTGGCCTGAAAAAAAGTAAACAAAACGCCGTGATTTTAAAGGTTAGATTAAATGAAAAGGGGATTGTTTAATGCCAATCGGCTGTAATGACAAACAATATATGGTATTTTAAATTGACTACAATGAAACAGAAGTTATTGTAATGTTTTATTGTATCGGCGCTCGTGAAAGATCCCCAGGTAGTCAAAATTAACCCGGAGCCCTCCACTGCGGCGCGCCTCATCACCCATGAAGCGTTGGGGCGTTAAACACCATAATGAATCAATTAATCAATCAACCAATCAATCAATGCTGTATTGTAAAAGATAAAGTTGCTTCTAACATTTCAGGGGGTTCCGTTCCCTGTCGCAGCATTGCGTGTAATAAATGGATTTTGCTCCGTCTGCTTGCCGTCCAAGTGCACCCAACAAACCCTGGAGTTGGTCGTTGGTACAAAGTCGTTGCGATTTATCAACGGCATCCACCGATATCTCAACTCGGTGTGCGTTGGGAATCGATGCAGCAAAAACACGCCGCGACCGCAGTGCATTTTCTCCAGGCAGTGTCGGGTACATGCGTGCTGTCAGCGACTGTTTCTCGCTTTCTCTGGTTGTTCAATAACTCACCACCGCGCAGTGCTGGCCAAGCGACGTTTGCGCCTTGAACGGCATCGCAGCATTGGCTAAAACAGTTGAAAGTTCCGCAAAAACTAAGCACACGGTGCGAAATACTCCTGAACTACGCAGCGGAGCACACCGCGCCAGGCGATTTTAACAGCCCAGCGCGCACAGGCAACGCTGGTCGGCCGCCGAGAGAACTGGTTTGAGAGTATTTTCCCCCTTTCCCGGCTGCTTATGGAAAATGGTGTATATTGCAGTCATTTGGCAGTTGTCATCTGGCGACCGGGCAGCCCATCGAGCCCATCCAAACCCCAAAGGCACCATCGCCACCACCATCAATCGGACGCGACGCCGTCTTTGTTTTGTTGCTTCTCTCACTGTCGGCGAATGTGTGCGTGCTATTTTCTTCGTGCTCAAAATGAGTTTAGGCACTTGGTGTCAGTTCACAGCAGCATTTAAAAGAAAAGTTGGGGGTTTTCCAAGGCCAATGACGTGTCCGCCTTGCGCCAGTTCGGTATCACCAAAAGAAGTGTTGCTAGTGGCGTTAGCTGAAGGGGCAGCTCTCGGTATGCAACGCTCGGAAGGCCTCGTTTCATGGGTGCTGCTCTGCACACCTGTGCTGCTGTACAAAGGGGTAAATTTTGTCCGCTAGCGTCGTGCGATGTCTCTACGAATGGATACCCCAAGATGTTTTCTGACCGCCTGCACAGACTAGCTGTCACTCCGCTCTGCACACAAGTGTCCCATGCTTCGCGCTCGCTTCACGATGACATGGTCTTGCGAGTGCTTAAGAAGTGCTGCATAAGCAATTCCCTGGACTGCATCGAGGACGACCTGCTGTGTGGGCGACAGCGAGCCAGAAGCAGTCGTCCGACGATACTTCAGACAGTTTTAAATGAGTAATCTGAGACGAAACAAGTTATAGTCTCAATAAAACAATGTTTGGTACCTAATTATTTTTTTTGCATGTTTTGATTGATTGATTGTGGGGTTTCACGCGCCGACGCAACGCAGGCGATGAGGCGCGCCGTAGTGGAGGGCTCCGGATTAATTTTGACCACCTGGGGATCTTTAACGTGCGCCGAAATCTCGTACACACGGGCGTTTTTGCTTTTCGCCTCCATCAGAAAAGCGGCCGCCGCGGCCGGGAATCGAACCCGCGACCTTGTGCTCAGCAGCGCAACGCCTTAGCCACTGAGCCACCGCGGCGGGTTTTTGCATGTTTTGGCTACAAGGTAAGGGGGTCGACCTATATTCCGCCTCGACCTATATTCTGCATTATACGGCAAGTGCCCTGCACTTTTTGAGTGCGCAGCACTTTTGTGCTCGCTACTGTGGTTTGATGGCGGCGTTGGCCTCTTAAGTGAGTGAGCAAAGGAGACACCTTAGATGGAAAAAAAAAAAAACGGCAGAAGGAAAGTGTGGCAAAAGTGTGAGGGGGAGGCCGTGAGACATGCTGGGCGGTGGCGATGCGCTGCGAGGTGACCCCATAGCAGCGCGTGCCGTTGTGCGCTCAACGATGATGTGTGTTCACTTCCTTGGATGCAATTCGCACCACCAACGCCGAGGCTTACCCTTGCTTGTGTCGAGAGAACGTACGAGGGAATGCTGCCTCAGTGCACTGAAGCATTCAGGAGCGAGTGCTGAACACCGAGTGTGGCAACAGGTGGATGTGCTTTGCGTCCTCCTCATTGCATGGGTCATCCGAACTCGTGACGTTTGCGTGGGAGGTTCAAAGACGATTTACAACAACAATCTCGGTGGCGGCGATGCGCTGTGAGATAATGGCAGAGTAGCGTGCGCCGCCGTGCATTCGTCGATCACGTGATCACTTCCTGAGACACAGCGGCTATGCGTTGTGACCGACAAGACTGCAGCTCACGCTGCGCTCAAGTTTCGCATTAGCGATTATAGCAATTGCCCTTCTCTTGCCTGCAGGTGGAAGCCCTCGGTCCAGACCCGGGCTTTGAGGCTTGGCTGCAAGGTGTCCGTCTGGCCCTCGAGAAAGCTACGCTGGTGCGCAGGGAAGGGCCGTCCAGCGACGGTGAGGACACTGTCCGGCACTTTGTTCTTTCAGAATGGGTAGTGCTTGAACGCAGGGACAGAATTCTAAGTTTGCGTCCGTTTGTGAATTGTCCATTTCGAGTCTATTTCACTCTTGACGTACTGGTTGCTGGGCCTCTTCTGGCCAATCTGTGGCATGCGTAGAAACCAACACGTTTTGCCTAATTTGCGTCACATTTTATTGTCTGCCTTCAGCCAATCGGGGCTCTCTCAAAATGGACACTGTGAAACGGTCTAAACTTGAAATGTCTTTGAGCCTACAATTTTTGAGTAAAGTTGTTAATGAAGGGTTACTCTGTACGCGAGTCAAATTGGCTTGTTGGCAACGTTGTGGGAAGTGGTCAAAATGAAGTTTTGGCAAGTTTAAAAGGAATACAATTATGAGCAGTCTTGTGTTAGAATCTGTAATGGTGCACTAAAGACCAGTGTGACCGTAAAGGAGTACTTCCAGTGTAGCCATTGCAGAAATTAACGTCGTAGCAGTAAGCATCAGGAAAATGCGGAGAGTTTGAGTCTCTAGGGATGTTCAAGCCAACCTGCTGGCTCAAGTTTTTGAAATTTCCATCAGTGTTCTAACAGTTGAAAAAAAAATGATGCCAAGAATGATGCTCTCTCACCAAAAACAAGTTTGCAGCCCAAGGTGCGAAGCAGCTGTGGAGCGTAATTGGGCCACAGAGAAATGAGAGCACGAATGCATGCCACAAAGCGGTGAGGTTACAAGTGTTGTGAGCCTTGGGAACGCGTCTTCTTGTTTTTCATCGGGTGCAGACAAAATGCACCCGCGGCTGTCGCCGCCGCCCTTGAAAGACGTGTTGGAGGCGTTGCCCTCCGACGCGGCCGACCTGTTCTCTCGGCTGTCCGCCTGCTACAAGGAGCCCTCTCAGGGGCCGAGCGGCAGTGCAACCAACGGTGTGGAGTTCTCAGGCACGCTGTCCGAAATGCTCAAGCTCTTCTGCCAGGCCTGCTATACGGTGAGCTGCTCTCTTATTAAGTGCGGAGCACTTTATGGATTCGCCTTGTCGTCTTAGCTCGCTAAAGGGCGTGTGGCTGCCGGAATCAGGCGGCGCAGCCAGATAACGACTTAAGTAGAGCCTTTTGTACCGGTGTCAGGGAGTCGCACTGAGGCTTCGAAAAACATGCGGTTTAAATAGTCACAACCGTTCGAACCTCGTGAACTGCTGGCACTTGTCATACATCTCCCAGTTGTTTAGTGCAAAGAAAACTGCAGGCACGTTTCAGGCACAATCTGTGTGTATAACTGGCAGCCCCGCGTTCATTTAGTTAAGAAGAACGCCCGTTGGGTTGGTTTTTACGGAACTAAGCTACAAAAGTGGCCGCGCAAGAAAGAAATGGCTCGTTCGAAATGATGCAGAAAGGCTCCAGCCGCCCAAGGAAAAAAAATGGGGTGTTCGAAATGACGCAGAACGGCTCCAGCCACCCAAGAAAAAAAAATGGCGTGTTCGAAATGACACAAAACAGCTCCGGCATATGAAATTAAAGCAAGCGCAATAAGAACAGAACTCCCACTGGTGCAGTTTCAGGCTGGGGGTGCGCGAGCACTGTGAAGGCGGCAAATTTGAAATGCAGCAGTGAGTGCATAACGGCGCTGCAGCCCATTATGGCGAATCACTGCTCTGCACTTCTGACAGCTTTCACATTGAGTGGAACGGCTTCAATTTTGTGCTTTCCCTGGGCTCCTTGGTGGGCTGATCTCACCAGCACCCGTCATCAGCCAGGAGGTTCATGTAGTGCTAATTATAATTTGTAACGGGGCTAGTTGGTTCATTGCATGAAGTTGAACAGCGCAGGGACGGGACTAAGCATAGAGGCGACAAACATGGGCGCTGACTAACAACTGTTTATTTGTGGAAGAAAAGAACATTTATAAGGGTGCAAAAAACTAGCATGGTTATCAGAAGGGATTGCAGAGTGTGGGAAGACATGGCAAACAGGCAGGGAAGTTCTTATCCAGCATGCGCACGAAGATATAGGCGAAACGCGAGCTCCTCCTTTCCGGCCACCGCACGTCGAACTCTCATATTTAACAACAAAAGGTCGACTTGAAATTGTGCGAGTTTTAATTTTGATTACAAATAGCGATGCTGCCAAGATGGCATTATCGTAGGGTGGTTCGAAAAAGTGTGAAGCAATCCCATAAAAAGTGGCATCATAGTGAAACAACAGTGGGTTTGCAAAGAAAGCCCAATGAAGCATGAACGAATAATACATGCTGGATAACAAAGTCATAAATGGCAGTGTAAAAATCATTTGCAGTTACCACATAATAACGTGTAGTGTGGTACTTTTGGCATTGCCGAAAGGCATGGACTACTTTCTTTTCTTCCTTTTCTTGCGTCCTCCCCTTTCTAGGTGGGCCTCGAGGCGCATCCGAACGCGGAGGACGACCGGGTGGCGGCGCAGACGTGGTGGTCGTGCGCCTACACCATCCACGGAGCCGAGTGGCTGCTGAGGGGCAAGCCCCTGCTCGGGGACCTCACTGCCCGCCGCCTGCACTGCCTCGAGGCACTGGTGCGCACGGCCGCTGCCGCCCTGCGTGTCTGCCCTCCGGAGGCCCTCGCTAGCCACTGCCTGCGCCTTCTTGGCCGACTGTTTGCCCTCTCCAGGTACGTCGGTGGGCCTTTCAGCAAGCGGGATGCTCGCAGTGGTCAGAGAGGGGGGCAAGAAACATGCATCACCCCTCTCTCTCTGTCTGTGGTTCGTTTTTCGCGCCACGAGCATCATGCGATACAGTTAAACCTCGATATAACGAAGTCGTACTTGGGGCCGCAAATTTCGTTAAATCGAGAATTTCGTAAAATCGAGGTTTCGATTTTCCAGTTCATTTAACCAGTTATTGGGGTTTTAACACTTTGGCCCTCGCCAGGCAACAACTGCTATGTAGTTACCGCTCCAATTAAAGCGAAATTTGTACTAAAACTGGCCGCGAAAATTGTGTGAATTAAGAGCTTCAACACTTGGGCAATGGAATTCGGATAGCCGACGGTAGTTCATGTGTCATCGTAAAACCGGTGCTTTTTCCGCAACGCCTCATTAAATATGATAGCAGACTAGGTTTCCACTTTTTCTTTTTTCATTTCGGTACTACTAAATGCCGCTGTTAGTCATTGAACCCGCGTCCATGTCCCGTGAACTTCACCCCGCCGAGGTGCTCGTTCGAAGTTACGCCTCTTTTCGTCCATTCAGTGGTAGGCTTAGGGCGCGGCGGGCCAACAGCGTAAGGCTGCTATGAAACTTTCGAAAGACTTTTTCATGTACAAGGGCTCCGCAGTATGGGCGCGTGATTCAACCACAACACTCGAGATAAACCATGATTGCGAGTTGAGCGGAGTACACGCGGACCGCTTCACTGTGTGGAGCAGCGCTTACGTTGATCCGGAAAGCGGAAAGCTTACATTAAAAAATCTTCCGGCCAAATTCGATTAAGCAATTACTTTTATGCCCACTGAGCCCTTACGAAACTGATTTCTCCGCACCGCAGCTGTCTAATGAACGCTGGTGAAACGAAGATGACCACGTTCAAAGAGAGCAATTGATTGCCACCAGCACTCGATGTTCAAGCCGTAGTGAGATAGTCCCGTAAGCAGTGCTTGGCGTTTCTTGACCAGGGCGGGCTTTACGTGACGCTTGTATGCTGACAGCGCTAACAAGGTCTTAAACATTCGTGTGCACCTGCGTGCACCTGCGTGCCTCCGCAGAACATCGATGGCATCCATCACACATCGGTGGCTGTCAGTTTCACCGAGCTTCCTCAGGCTCTTGTTCGGAACACTTTTCTTTCTCTTGGAGTGCTCATGCTGCTTACAAGACTCACCTAACGATGCACGAACAAAATATTAATTTGGTTATCAGCGAGCACAACCTAGCGCAGCAGCACACCGTGAGCAATGACGCGTAGAAAAAAAAAAAAAGCTTGAAGTAGGGCTTCGGTAGCCTAAGCATAGAGGGCGCTGGCGTAGGCAACGATGGAGACGTCAAAATAGTGGGTGCACTATTAAACAGTCTATGACCGCTAGCGGTTTGTGCAGCTTCGTTCTTTGCTTTTAATTGTTGTTAACCGTAGATTTCACCGCTTTTCTTTCATTTTAGCCTTCAAGAGTCAATTTGAGTACTGAAATTTTTTCAATGTAGGGCCTGAGAGGCAAAATAAAACGTGCCTCGACCGGAATTTCGTTCTTCCTTTCTTGCCGTGACTTCGTTAAATCGAAAGCGCCGCACAAAATTACTTCGTAAAATCGAGACAAAAATACATGCATTTAGCAAAATTTTGTTAGAAAACTTGAAAAAATTCGTTATATCGCGAATTTTGTTAAATCGAGGTTCGTTATATCGAGGTTCAACTGTATAAACTAGCCAGAACCCTCGCCTTTTTAGGTCACACCGCCCCGCCCTGCATTTGTACCCCACATTCACGCCCTGCATTCGTACCCCGCATTTGTAGTGCCCCACATTCGTACCCCACATTCGTACCCCGCATTTGTGAAGGTGGGAGGGTCGAGGCACCCTCCAGCCGAGAGCCTGCTAGTGGTGACGATGACTGACCTTGAGCAGCTATGCTCGTTGGGGCTCACTTGATTAACAATGTTGCCCACCGAGCCTGGCAGACCACCAAGCCTAGTGGCCAATGAAGATAATGGCTGGGGGGGTCGTCGCAGTTTTGTCACAGTTATTGTTTGTAGTGGGCAGGAAAGGAAATGTAAAGGGGAATTGTAAGGGTGGTGTGCACCAGTGTATCCATTCCATTGGTATGCAACTAGTGGCAGTTTGTTTGTGCTTTTAAAGTGCAGGTGCACCCTGGAATGTCCGTACCACACTCGAGCCACTAGCCTGCTTCTGTTAACCGAAACGTTCAGATTTGCATTTTGGAGAAAATTAATCCTGTTTATGCTTCACTTATTGTCAACTGTACGTGTAGTGTCTGTATAATAAAATTAGACTGAGTGACACAGGGGCTGTGTCACAGTGGTTGACCTTCTGCCTGTGCATTGAAGCGCTTGATCGATGTAGCGATCCAGCCGCGCTGAAGGTGCAGTGTTCAGAAGTTCAACCCTGCCTGAATCCTTCCTTTTTCCTCTCTTCAAACCATGGTGGCCATTTCTCTAATGGGGCTGAAACACAAAAAACGCCCACGTATCGACATTTCGTCCCATGTCAAAGATCCCCAGGTGGTCAAAAATTGATCCAGAGCCCCCAACTACACTGTGCCTCATGGCCTAAGTGCGTGAGCTTGCGCACGTTGGCCCCAAAGTCTAAAATCCCCGTTCCTCCCCCCTTGCCAGTCCCTCTGGAACATGCCCGGAGGGTCCCTCGGAGGAAACCCCTGCTCCCTCGGGAGGAGGAGGAAGATTGGGAGAGTGCCCGTCTGCGGCGTACCTGGCACGTGGCATCCTGGGGACGGGCGGCCTGTCCTCCTCCGGACATCCTCAGGAGGCCCTGGCGGTGACCCTGAAGGCGGCGGAAGGCGGCTCGGTGCTGGACGTGGACGCCTTTGGGCTGCTGGTGGGGCTGTGCCTGTCGGCGCCTTCCCTGTTTGGCGGGGGCATGCCGCTGCCTCTCGGGGGCGCCCTCGACAGGCACGTTCTGCGGCTGGCCGTGGCCCTCCACCTGGTGCAGGTGGGTCTTTTTTTTTTTTTTGTCATATGTAGCCTTTGAGCTGTGACACTTGGACATTGGAGTGCATCACATAAACTCCTTTCAAGATCTGTTGGTGTTCGAAAATGCCTTCTGTTGGCTTGCTTGAAAAAAAAAAACAGTGGGCTCAGTCTCGCACTAAAAACGACCTACTTGCAGCATCAACCCTTTTAAGAGCCGAATTTTTTCGCCAAATGCGACCCCCCACGGTCGATTTTTGTTACTGCTGATTTAAATTCTCCGGATGAATCTATTTTGAGAAAAAAATTATCGTATTAGGGTGACCATAAAGTGACAAAACAATCGTTTGTGTCGTTACATACATGTGGTTTCTTCATGAGTAACACAAAAAAATTCTAAATAAAAGCGAGAGAGTAACAAGCCAGGATCTTTTGAGTGAATCAAAATCAGACATCAGTTTCGCGGGCGCAAATGCTGGTACGCGCCCAGAGGATGATACCAAAAGCAGCCGCTGTACGCGCGAGCGCTGCCGTATGCTTTGTGATAGACAGCGCACCGCTCCTATAAAATACAAAAAAAGGAGAAAAGAGCCTTATCAGTTTCGGAGGCGCCCTTGGTCTGTGGCAGGCGCAAGAAGCGAGAGGCGCCCGGTGGGCGTGGCGTAAGGGGCTTTAGGTGGGTGATACCCAGCGTGCCCCCTCGTTACCGGATGAGCAAGCGATAGCCACGTGCCACTGAAGTAATTCATAAAAAAATAAAAAGAAGAGCCATCGGCGCAAGAAAACAATTTGACGTATTTCCGCAGTGTGGCAGCACATGCCAAGGAAGAGAAGTTGGCGAAAAAGGTGCGCTTTTTAAACATACAAGCGATGACGTACATGTACGTTTATTGACCATTTTGAAGGTGTTTGCAGAGGACGTATACGTACGTCCGTGATGCTGAAAAGCTTAAGGGGCCAAGAGGTATGAAAGAGCAAATACAAGCCGTCCTGTCTTGTTGCTGTCGCTTGTATTCAGCCAGTATGTAGCTAAATTGGCATCAAAGAACTTTCATAACAAAATGGGTCGTAGCAGCTGTAATGAGGCTGTAATCCGGTGGACTGCTCCCAGGTGATCCTGACGGTGGAACTGCACGAGGCGGAGATGGAGACGGACTCGCCACCCACCAAGCAGCCCAAGGGCTCGGAGTCCGACTCCAAGCTGCTGGACTTCTGCCGCCAAGTGCTGTCCGCCGCCGGAGCCCAGCACCAAAACCCCGCAACGGTCAGTGCACGGGCCTTCACCCTGTGACTCGCGCGAAGGTCATCGAAGCTGTTGGGTGCAGTAGATGGAGGACATTTGCATTTCCACGATAAAATACAAGCACAAGATGTATAATGGAAGCTGGTATTTGGTGCAAGGCAGTCTCAAATTGGGCCAGAATGGTGCGGCAGCACGTATTTTGCAACTTGAAGCTTCTGCAGTGGGAACGAACACTGCTTATTTGTCCTTAACTTGTCAAAACACACCTTGGTTGCAAGAATCTTGAGTGCGCAGGTTATGAGCTAACATAGTGTAATAGCCACGATGTCTTTAAGATTCTCAGGTGATGTCATACAAGGATGGATGCTGTTCTCAGGCAGGTACATACCGGCACGTCCGCTGTAACGTCACATAAACGTGTTAAGAGGCTGCACTCTGTACTTAAACGGACCTACAACACGCCAAACCACCTTCACCTTCTAGAAGAATGTGTAGAATTGACCTAAGAAAGCTTTTTGAAGTAAAAAAATTATTGGTCATGGCAAATGATGTGAGAATTGCTGCGGCTCAAACCCATGCCGTCAGAATCGAACCTGAAACTCTACCCACATGCCCACGGAGGGATAACGGGATACTTATAGCAGTTGTTGAAAAGAATAGGAAGAGGGCTCCAAGCATGCATACGTGTGCCTACACTGTTATTCACCCACTGAGCGTGCCTAGCTCACTGCGACATTCTGTATTGGCCTTGCTGAAAAAAGAAAAGCAGCAAGAGAATTTCCGTCCCTTTGCCAGGCAGGCCCAGATGCAAGGCCCCAATGCGTATTGTGGCTTTTTCGTCAGCTGGCCATCAAAGAATGTCGCAGTGAGATAGGCGCACTGAGTGGGCGAATAACAGCAGGGCTCTTTGATTATCAGTTCCGAACTCGCCACGTGCTCCCCGAGAAGCAATTCGGCATTCATTTCTCACGCATCTTTCCGCGGAGATTGCTCAGACTTTTCGCGCACTACCCGCAATGAGTCCAAGACTAAATCGGAGAGCCCCAGTGTAGCATCCGCGACCTTCGACCTCACGACCCTTCCCCTCCGGCGACGGACTGCAGCTGAACGTGTCGTTCCTGGAAGCGGTGCGGGAGGGCATGCGGCCGTTCCTGCGGTGCAGCGCCATCCTGCTGCACTTCCTGAGCAGCCGGCCGCCGCCCGACGCCCTGTGCGTGGCCGGAGGGGACACCTGGGAGGCCCTCTGCGAGTTCCTCTCGCTGCCCACCGACCTGGCCTGCGTCCTCGCTCCACCCGCCCTCCGCCAGCTGGCCATCGGGTGAGGCGCTTCTCAGGAGTTGTCGTCACCTTAGGGTGACGCATAAAGGGGCCCTGAAACAGGTTTGGAGAGTGGGCGGGGTGTAGGTGAAGTGGATAATGTTTGTTTTTTCTGGAACGTTATTTCGTGATAAAAATGTATTCAGTGTGGGCACCTCGGGTAGGGGCCTTGAAATGGTTTTGAGGGAGGGGAATCGCTTTATTGGGGTATAAATGTGAAATGCATAAGGCCTGTTTTTCTGGCACATTGGTTCAGGTTAAAAATGAATTCAGTGTCAGCACCTCAGGTGTGCAGCTGATGCTTAAAGGGGCCCTGAAACAGTTTTTGAGAGTGGGGATTCACTCTATCATGTTAAAGTTCTAAATGTGTGCCTTGGGTTCTTGATTTGCTTTTCAGGCACTTTGGTTCCTGATGAGAATGTGTTCGAAGTGTCGGCACCACTTGGTGTGCAGCTGATGTGTAAAGGGGCCCTGAAACTAGTTTTAAGTGCGGGAAGTCACTTTAGTGGGGTATAGTTTGAAGTGCAGAACTTGTGGTCTTATATAACCAAGTTCAAAGTGCTGGCACCTCCGCGTGTGCAGCTGACATGTGAAGGGGCCCTGAAACATTCCTCAAGAGCGGGGGATCACTTTGTGGGGGTAAAATTTCGAACACGTAACTTATGTTCCGAGTTTGCTTTTTGGGCGTATCTATTCGGGATGAAGGCATATTCAAAGTGTTCTGCCCTGTCACCGTCTCCCTCGCACACTTTTGTCGTGGTGGCTGTGAGGCAGTGCTGCTAAGTCTCCAGGGTGTTATTATCATAGCATTCGTTTAAATATCCTGGATATGAATTATTCCTGAAGAGAAGCTGTGTCCTTGCTTACCTACTGTACCTCACCCCTTTCCCCTCCAGGTGGGCGTCGCACCCACGCACAAGTGCGGGGCTCCGTTCTCCGAGCCTGGTGCGGCACCCCGTGCAGGCCAACCGGCTGGTGGAGCTTCCGAGCGACTTCAGCGAGCTGATCAACGAGGCTTCGCTCTTCCGCTGCCCAAACTCGGATGGGGACGACTCCCGCTCACCCACTCTCTGCCTTGTCTGCGGACGCATCCTATGCTCGCAGAGCTACTGCTGCCAGGTGCGGTCTCTCTCTCTCTCTCTCTCTCTCTCTCTCTCTCTGCTTCCTCTGTTTTTCATCTACACTCCACTCTCCTTGCTATATAGCTCCCACTTTCCCATTTTCCACTCATCTGCACTCTGTTCGCCCTCTCCCCTCTCCACTTTATCGCTCTCCATTAACTTTCCATCTCTCACTCCTCCTCTCCCCCCCCTCGTGTCTTGCCGCAGAAGTCAACTTGGCAAAACAGAGCAGTTTGTCGCGTCCTCGCAAAACAGAGCAGATTATTGCGTCCAAGTGTTACCGAGTGCCTTAATTCACCATCTTGCAGGATTGCGCTGCTGTTGGCTGGTGGAAAGAGATGGGTGCCGTGATTATTTTCATTTTTGCACTGCAAGTATGTGGCAGAAAAAGTGCAAGTCGCGGGTAGTTTTTTACACGTAAGGACCGGAATACGATATGAGGGGCACCAGAGTGGGCAAAATACACAAGTTTCAGTGCACTTGAAGAAAGCTGGGTTATTCCTGCACATTATATGTGGCGCTGAAACAGGGCAGTCATCTCTTTGTACCTTTTCTAAGCTGTCGTGAAACTGTGGTATGCTGTGTGCGTCACCGTCGTGTTTGTCGTCATGCTGTACTATTCCGTTTCTGGGGATCAGCAGACCTCACAAGCATGAGCACAGCTCACTCATCTCGGTGCTCTTGTTAGTGGGGAGGCAGTGATTGGTGAGTGGGCCATAGAGTCTCATAGTAATCTATGCTAGAAGGAAACTGCATGCGCTTCGCGCACGTGCTGGGTAGTGTACTGGGTAGTGTACTGGGTAGGCATGGCTCATGAACAGGCTGAAAAGTTGCCTGTGGCTGCAAAAAGAAAACATTTTTTGTAGATCAACACTATACTTAGAAAAAATGAGCTCCAAAGCTTTGTTTGCCAGGTTATGTTTCGAAGGTTTATGCAAGATGAACAAGGAAAATGTCATCAATTCTTGTTGACTTTGGCTTCAAGAGCGAAAAGAAGCCACGTGGCTAGCCAGGCCAACTAGGCGAGGAACACCTTTGGTGCTGTGGCAGCGCCCACAAGAGCACGCAATTGCAGGGACAGATTTCCCTCTTGCATATACAGTAAAGCCTCTTTACAAGAGACACTCGATGGACCCAGGAAACATGTCTCTTGTAACCAAGGTCTCTTGTACGCAGTGTTGCTAGCATGGCAAACTTAGGAAAATCAACCAAACCGTCTCCATTCAGATGCCTCTTATAACCAGGTGTCTCTTGTAACAGTGTCTCTTGTAATGAGGTTTTACTGTATTAGAACGAGGCTTTGTGCTGTGGGCAGTGCAACAGAGCGGCACAGAACCGTGCCACCCCTTCCGCCTTGGCGCAGGTGGAGGTGGGAGGCGACCGGCTGGGTGCGTGCAACCTGCACGTGACCACGTGCGGTGCAGGCACGGGACTGTTCCTGCGCGTACGCGACTGCAAGGTGCTTCTCCTCGTCGGCCGCACCAAGGGTGAGTGACCGACGGGTGCGATGCTTGGAACCTGGTAGTTTCTGTCTGCCCATGCACGCCAGTGCAGCTGTTTTTTGAACGGTGCCTGAAGACAATATTGGGCCTTGTTGAGTGGTATTTTAAATCACAGACGCAGAAAAAACACTGGGGATCCCTGACAATCTTGGGCATATCTCTCTCTCTCTCTCTCTCTCTCTCTCTCTCTCTCTCTCTCTCTCTCTCTCTCTCTCTCTCATACCAGAATTTTATTGTATTTTTAGAGCTATATATATATACAAGTGCAGTGTTATCTCGGCAATGCGAATCTCAAGAAATGGCAGAAATACTCGTATCACGCGAAAATTAGTGTTACCAGAAAACTAGAAAAAATGAGTTCTCTGCACGTGGAAACGCGCCACTCACGGGACAGGCGGCGGCAACATGGCGTCGGTTTCTTCTGTGTTGGCTCCAACTGCTTCTGACCTTTCATTAGAACACGGCTCAAGGTGTAAACAGTTTACAAATTGTTCATGCAGGAAAGGAGGTGATAATTTGGGCGAAAGCTGCACTATAAAATGTCAGCCACGCCAAACATCCACTGCAAAGGTGGCCTAGCCAGCTGCTGCGAGCGCTTCGAAATTGCCGCCATAAGGTGCGCGTCTGCTTAGTGGTGCAAGTTGTGAGGCCCCTCCCACTTCCACATGCGGCAACTGAGGCAGAGGCCGCCGCAGGAGTGCCGGGCCAAATTGTCATCATGGGTGTCAAAAGAGCACGCACCCATCACCGATGCGACGCGCACACAAGCATTTACACATGTAATCGACACGCAAGCGGCGCAGGCAGTACGACAAGGCGACGACAGGACAGCTTGAGCACGAGGCATAGAGGGAAGCGAGGAACGGGGAAAAGACGAAATGGTAAGAGTCCTCGCCGTTAGAAACGAGAGGGAACGCCTGATGGCCACCCCAGCCGTGGTATATACAAAAAGTATGCTAGAGGCACCGCCAGCTGCAGCCGGTAGAAATGAAAGCTCTGTTCGTTCGGAGCAGCACCTCTCGCGCCACTATTATAAACACCCTGTGAGGAGGAATACCGCCGGCGGGGGAGGACTAATGCTTTTGTGCCTGCATACATCCAAGGCTACACGGCCTCTCCAAAACTCTCCGAAAATGGTTTCTGGTTCGCTGCAAAACGGTTGAACAATCCCATTGTTGATAACGCGTGGTCAGTGTCATTTGGGGCTACTCTTGTCACCACGTCAAGTTCGCATCTCAAGTGTAGTTTTTCCCTTCAGGTGAATCAAAGCACTGCAAACGCTGTCTCCATGGTCACGACGGGGTGAAACGAATGCGCATCAATATTGCAGTGGTATGTTGCTGCTGGTCGAGCAAGCAGGGTGCAAGGCTGGGTAAAGGAAATGTCACACTCTTGGCCACCTGCAGGAGGTTTGAAGCACCGATTTCGCCCTTCCCTTGCTGGGACTGTGTTGAGGCAATCAAGGTCATGAGTTTGCTGCGCCGCCCAAGGTTCAAACCCTTCGTGTGCTACTTGTGACACCTCGAAAATGTTTAAATTTTGCAGGGGTGAGACAGCTGCGCATATTGCGCAGATTTGATGCAAATTTGTTTTCCTGCACCAGACTGCTCCAAAGGCTTGAAAATTGTAAAAATTTGTTTTCCTGCGCCAGGCTGCTCCGAAAGCTTGAAAATTGTAAAAACTGCTCCAAAAACTGCTCCAAAACAGTCTGAGAGCGAAGGATTTTAATGCTGCGTCAGTTTCAGTGGGGAAAAATGCTTACTGAAGGCATGATTTCCCAGCACCCCCAAGGTGATGCATGCTGTTTGTAAAGGTTTAATTGATTGATCATTCAATTAAAAACCTGCATAAAATTGTCCCTGAGGTCGTTTTTTTGAAAGTCACAACGTTGGGTTGCACATGTTATACCGTATTTACTCGCATAATCCTCGCACTTTTTTTTCGGAAAAGTCAATGCAAAGTTAGGGGTGCGAGAATTATGCGGGGAAAAAAAAAAAATCCAGTGCACAGTGTTGCCAATTTGCCTTATGCCAATCCCGCTAAATGTAGCGGTCGTTTTTTGTAAATGTACGCTCAGTGTTGCCAACAGCAGCTATTTCGATTTATTTTTTACACGATTATCATTTACACAATTTATCATTTACACGAGTAAATACGGTATTCTGTGCATTTTTTGTTTTCCCATCAAAATTTACCATTGCAAAGTCCTCTAGAAAAAATGCTTATGTGTACTGAGTCGTCAAACTACTTGTGCAGGTTGATGAAAAAATGGCAATTTTTGGAGCGCGTTACCTCCGGAACGACAATACTGGGTGCCACTATATTGGTGTGGTGAAGATGTGAAAACGTGGCCGCAGGGCGAAGCAGTTGCTTGTGGTTCAGACAGAGTGCTCTTCGCCGATTTCTACCTTGGTTTTAGTTATGGGGGTGGCTGGGTTTACATTTAGTCATTTGATTTGTTGCGGGACTCGAAGGGCGGGAGTTCACCAAAAACAACATGGCGCCCGCGAATTTTACGTGTTTCGGCCTTGAGTGTGAGGCCGGTGTGTGCTTGAAGTGAAACTTCGGACTCATTGCGGTGTTATAAAATGCTGAGTTATGGCTGCCTTTGACAGCGAGCTTGCGACCGGCGGCAATGGGATGATCGACGCTGCAGGAGTAGTGGCGCAGGCTACATTGCCCCAAAATATTCAAGCAGTGTCGGATAGCGGGACGGACTATTATTTCACGCTAGAAATAATGGTTCATTTATCTGAAGTGAAATTTAATGCCGAGGGAGGGGGCTAAACATACCAATCGTTACTGAAGTTACGATCGTAGTGAATGCGTACCTTGGTGACTGAAATGGGAGGGCCGGTGGGGTGCGACGACTGTCACCTCGTTTAGTGCAACTTTTGCCGTGGCTCTACACTTGTGCGTAAAGCCGAGTCTGGGATTACAAAAACAATACTTTCAGCATTCACATGATAATAAAAATGCCTTACGATTGCTTAGTTTTTCTATTCGATATTTTGAACGGCACTCCATGCTATCTATACTAGAGCCTAAGAATTTAAAAATGGTTTGTAAAAAGATAGTGCAGTTCGTACCTTGTGATACTCTAGTAGAAAAAACTGTATTGAAAGGTTGTTTCAGAGTTATGTACGTTCAAAACCGATCATAAAGTGCACTTTTCCCCTGCGAGTTGCAAAAAATTTGACTTTTTTAGGCTTCTAAGGTGACACAACAATTATGTCGTTCTTCTGCTCCAAATCAAGGTTCTTCTGCTCCAGAATCGAGATTTCGCTGCTCCAAAAACTGCTCCCAAATCTGATTCAGCTGTCTCACCCCTGATTTTGGCTGGTTGGTTTATAATCGTGAGAGTTGAGACAGCGCAATGCACGGGACACAGGATGAAAGAAACCCACACTTTCGCTGACTATAGGATCCAAATGTTTTATTGGTTCTTGGCATTGGCTTTATGCAAGCGAGGCGAACCCCACGCAGTAAGAAAGAGGGAAAGATAAGGTGAAAGAGGGATGAAAGATAAGTTTCTAAAAGGCATGACAGAGCAATAGAAGAGACGTGCCAATGCAAAATTTTAAATATCAATTTGAAATTCGAGAGACTGGGCTCTTTCTAATTGACAGGTGCGCCCAGCGTTGGGTACCAGATGTTTGCTTTCACTAATTGCCACTGGAGTCTTTTTTTTCTTTAGTCTTTTGTACAGAAAAATCTGCGCTTCACAGGCAGATGGAATGCCTTGTTACATGCACGTGCGCGTGCCCGCAGTGTACTTAAATTTGTTTTACATTGTTTTTTGTAGTAGGAATACAGGTAGCATTTTCTCTTGGTCGTCATGCCTGGTAATGCAGTGGTCGGCGCTATTTCTCTGCCACGTCTCCTTACACGCTTGGCAGGGGACGTTTTATCGGCGATGAAAACAGCTCTACCTTGCCTTATTTTGACAAACTGGCCTTTCATAACTCGCTCAACTTGATTGTGGCCCCAAGGATGTTGTTTTCCCTAGGAAAGATGAGAAACAGAGAAAAACTTTCCAATTACATGATACACATCAGTAGTAACGTAACAAGGAAATAATTTAAACAGAATTATCAGTGCGTTCGCTCCTTGTTAACGTCCAAGCGGTACAATAAAACAACAAAACGTACCAATGAAGTCTGCAGCCATGTCATGTCTCTTGGGGGGGGTGGCTTTATGTAGCCTCTAGGAGACATAAGGGCTGGGTGAAAAAGTCGCTTTTATGTTTTCTTTAATATCTGGCCTCAGGTTTCACAGTTGACTTTAATATTGCACCACGTTTATTGCAAAAAGCAGCATTTTGAATGACCAAGAAATTGCGTTTGAGTTTTATGGTGAATCTAAACTAAGAGCTGTGTTTTGGCATATCGCTAATAATTTAGCTCTGAACTGGTTCGCAAACTGGTTCATCCTTGCGAACCAGTTCGTGAACTAGTTCAGGCCATGATTCAGTCGAACTGGAACTGAACTGGCACGAAATGAATTTGCCCGAACTCGAACCGTAATCGTCCGGTTCGACACACTGATATATAAAATATGGGAAAAGAAAACTCGCATCGTGTAGACATAGTACAATTGCAAGGTCGGTCAAACACAGTGAACAATGACAAGGACATTTCCTTGGTCTCAGCAAGGTACTTGCATTCGTCAGTGTAAGGGCTCAGATGATCTGAATCTGTGCCCTTACTTTGGTGGAGGCAAGTCTCTCGCCAATTCATAAACGTCTCTGTTATTGTTCTTCACAGGTGTCCAACTTTTTACTATGTATATATATATATAATTAAGAGGGTTAAACGCTGGTCGACCACTCTCGACATGTCGTAGATAGACACTCGAGTCACGGCCCGGGGCTAAAAAGAAGGTCCCTTCACCCCGAGTAGTCCGAGTGGCGCTGCCTACCACCCCCAAGTGCAGGAAACAAAAAATACCTTAACATAAATACCCGAGAAAGTGGTGGGGAAACCGCCCCGCCAGTAGCGTAGTGGTTATCGCACCAGACCGGTATTCTGGAGGTCGTGTGTTCGGATCCCACCCGGCGGGCATTTTTTGACCACTTTCTTTCTGACTCAAAAAATTCTTTATCTGTTTCAATGACCTACCGCATTATCCCCTTTGCTTTCTGAGGTTTTCTTGACTGCCAACCCTTATTCTGTATATATATGTATATATATTCTGTATATATATATATATATATATATATAATATATATAGACACACACACACACACACACACACACACAGGGTGTTTCACCTAAGGAGGGTTGCAAGCTGGGCTAGTTGGAATTTAGACATTCTTGGATAAAACCAGCGCGAATTCAGACAAAGACGAAGGAAGTAACCACGAAGAACCACAAAGGAAGAATCCAGCGGCTGTCCTTGTGGTTACTTCCTTCGTCTTCGTCTGAATTCGCACTGGTTTTAGCCAAGAATGTTTCACCTAACTTTAGCCAGAGTTTAAAAATATTTTGATGCACTCCTCTAAGACCACGCAACCAAATGCATGTTGCTACCTTTTCTATGTAGTTTCTCGCACTATTTTTTGTATGTTGCTTAATTAGGTAATTAGCCAACTTTCGAACCAACGAAGCTAGGCAAAAAATCCCAATTATAAAGTTGCAGAGCGGTATTCAAAACCTCAGAATAAACACTTTCTGTCATTATATCCATTAGGTATTAGTGTTTTCCAGCGTATTGGAGATGCCCGTGAAATACAAACAAAATACCACGTGACGTGCCAGCTCGCGCGTCTTGATAACAGTGCTTCCAAACGTTGCACTCACAAACTACCACAGGCAAGCCGCCGCTTAAAAGGCGACAGGGCAGCAACGTATGCGTTGGCCGTGCCATTTGCGCCAGCGATGTGCTGCTCTCGAGACAGATCGCCAATAGCGATAAGCAGATGCAATGGTTATCGCTTGTCCTGCCAGAATCAACAGGTTCGTCATCTGCGCTGTCACTTTTTGAGCGGCGGCGTGCCTATGGTAGTTTGTGCGAATGAGGCGACCTCCTCATTCGTTCTCTAGTCTGTGAGTCACTGCCCTCTCTTGCCTTCATGTCAACTCCTCATCCCCTTGCCGCCAGTTTCAACATCGCTGCACCTCCAAAGCTCCTTCCGCGTTGCCGGCTGCATTCAGTCACTTGGGCACTGACGGTGTTTGCCTATAGATGCGGGAGAACGCACACTTGCTGCGAAGTAAAGTTGAATGCATTAGTGGCGAATACAGCCTTGTGCAATGCTCGGTCAAATTGGAGCAGGGGTTGCTTATGCCCAGCAGGAACTTGAAACAGCCAAAGCTCGCGGCCTTTCTTGCACCTGAATATAGTTTTCCTTCACTGAATACATTGTGTTTTGATTCCTCGCAGTTGTGGCGCAGTTAAAGCTAAACTACTTCACCTTTTATATAGTGGTTGCTTATATCAAATTACCGCTTATAACGAATTTTTTTGCCGTCCCGCTGACTTCATTATAACAAGGGATTACTGTGTGTGTATATATATAGATACGGTAAGTAGAGACAGACACAAGAAAAACGTTTAAAAAAAAGTTCACTGACGTTTCAGGAAGAAGAATTCCTTTCTTCAGGGTCCTCTTCCTGAAACATCAGTAAACTTATTTTTTAATGTTTTTCTTGTGTGTCTCTGTCTCTACTTACCATATTCTCTCTTCTCTCGTGCTCTGTGTGAGTTTTTATGTTTCCAGATTATATATGTGTATATATTGTCTGTCTACCCTTACACTTTCAGTAGCCATCTACCCACTGTCTCTTTTCCACCTCTGTAGATTTTCATTGCATGTTCTTCCTCCCCACTCCTGCCAGGCTGCTACCTGCCACCGCCATACGTGGATGAATACGGGGAGACGGACCCGGGCTTGATGCGGGGCAACCCGCTGCACCTGTGCCCGCGCCGCTACGACCAGCTGCAGCAGCTGTGGCTCTCGCATGGCATCCCCGAGCAGGTGGCGCACGCACTCGAACAGTCCACGGGACTCTCCTCCACCAACTGGGCCCTCATGTGAAGGGAAGCTGTGTTCGTCCCATGAATGTCCCAAGAACGTCCCCAGTACGATGTTACTGCAGTTCTCTCACCAACGCGCTGCGCTGTGGGACATACATCCGTTGGATGTCCCCTGGACGCCGGTGGGACATTTGTGCGGGGTTTGCATCAACGCACCACTGCTGGACGAACGTCCCAGAAACGTCCCCAAAACGTCCCGGGAATGCCCACTGTACGACAACTCTGAAGGTCTTGCACCGACGCTCAGCACTGTTGGAAATCGTAAACGTCCCATGAGTGTCCGTGCGACAATTCTGCAAGTCTCACTCACCCGATCATGCTGTGCTGCTGTCAGACATTTGCAAGCCTGTGGTGTGTAGATGGCGTCAACGGCTGTCACTCGAACGTCTCAAACACGAACCTCTGCGTGTGGAAGAAGACAAAGAAGTGAGACGTGCGGTGTTGGGTTTACCTTTTCTCGACTTGGAACCGAATTCATGCGATAAGATGGCTCACCCGCTCCTGGGAAGCGTCCTCTGCAAATGTAACAATGGAGGTACCTGCAAACAAACGCACACTCGTACGCAGCTGGGCGGCGTGCCCTCCCATTAAAGGTGGACGTCAATGCTAACACGTGTCTTTTTCCCCTAATTTGTCGGTATCTCGTTGCTCTTTTTGTGGCTGGGGCAGAGTCCTTGGCGTGTGTGTTAATGTGCTCAGTTTGAAACTGCCGACGTTTCTCTCCTCCAGAATAGGCGATTGCGAAGTTTTTACGGCTTTCATGTGGGTGGTATGTTCTTATTTCGCCTTTATTCGCGTGATACCCATTGCGAGAATAAAATTACCTTCAGTCATCAGAGAGTGCAGTACAGCAAGTTGATTGACAGGACCTTGTTGACAGCCGACTAGCCCTTATCATAGACTCCACGGCTTTGCTAAGAGCATGAAAACTTGGGATAAATCTGCAACTAGTTCTGTAATCTTGCAGTGGCAGGCCTTCTTTGTCTTAGCTGAGGTGGGATGGCCATCCAAGTTGTTAAAAATGTGGCGTGTGGCATCACTAGTTGTAAAGTATTTGTAGTGGATATCTTATTGATGCTTGCACTCAAGTTCTACATGTATTTTTTTAAGGTTGTCTTCAAAACTTGCCTGAAAACTCCCCAAATGCAGTTTTTGGGATTAAAGAGGGATTGGTTGCTGGCTCGCTGCAACAAAGGTTTTGCGAAACAGTTCCTCACTGACAAAAAAAAGTGCTAGTTTTCCTGTCTCTAACTGTGTTTTGTAGTTGAGATTGCCCCCCCCGTTTGTTTTAATTGTTATCATCCCAAACGTCAACTGGCAGCTTTTGTTTTTTCCAATGCATCTTATCCCTGCCACGCGTCGTTGCATTCCTTATCTTTGTAGGATAGTAGATGTTCAAGATCTTTGTTATTGCGCAAGGTCCTACAGCTGACTGGCACGACAACACAAGTTTGTGTATACTTCATGAGTGTCTTTACCAGGTGAAATGAAATGAAATTCGTGGAGGTAGTTCTGGTGAAACAAGTATTTCGGTTACCTGTCACTTAAGCAGATGCATTCTCGATTCCATGGTTGAAGAAACGAACAAGGGAAGAATGGATGCCGAAAAATAAACGGCAAGGCTGTTCGGTAACACAATTTCAAGGCTTCGCAAGTCTGGCTAGTCAGATGGAAGGAACGAACCCTGAACAAAAAAAGCCACCCCAGGCGATGTTGCTTTGAGTACGTATTGTTTGACAGCATTACTCTGCAGCCCTTTAGTTTGTGTTGTCAGTGGCATTTATTGTTTCTCTGCTTTTGACATGGCTGAATGCTTCCTTGGTCTATATTGCTGGCAAGCCGTTGTGGTGCTCAAAAAGTTTTATGTCCGTACTGGTTCATTCTCGAAATGCTCGGGTGATCGCACAACTGAGGGGTTTAGTTGCACTGGCCACGGAATGACAATTCGTCTCAAGCCTCAGTGCTTGCGCCACCCGCATTAAAAATATGAAAAAAGGAGCGGCCATTTCTTATTGACATCTCATTTTGGGGCTGGTGCAATAATGAATCTCGTGGATCATGAAAGAGGTCATTTGGCACGTGTAATCGTACAAGGAACGTCTCGGAACACAATCTATTTTCGCACACTTGTGAATGCGCCCTGCACCCCGAATTTGCGTTTTGGTTCGTGTAAACGTTATTTGCCACTTCGCCAACCAAAGAGGGTGATTACCTGACAAATATTTTGTGCCTGTCATTGATCCTGGATTTTGAGTCATTATCGTACGCTCAACTTGACTGAGATGACTGCCTCTTCGGGAATGTTTCGCTCTGTAGGACTCTAGCAAGGACTGAAACGAAGCTGCCAAAGTGTGAAGTCAGGTTTTAGGATCTACGCTGTGCTGTCACCGTGATGCAGGGCTCCCGGCTGGTTATGTGTGTTAGTATTCCCAGTCGTTAAGTCGCAATGTCTGTTTTGCGGAGCATTTCTGGACTCGTTTCTTCCAAACTCGTTTGATTTCCTGGCCACGTTATGAACTGTCTTAAAACAAGATTCGTATGCTTTCAGGTTGCCCAGGTGTTTGAGAAAAAAAGAAAGCCTAGGGACCTGATCGTCATTTTAAGGTCGTTAACGCTGATTCAGGCAGTGTTGCTAGATGTGTTCTTTTCTGTATGGGGTAGACAGCACCGTCTTTACATTTTGTGAATGTGAGTAAAATTTGGAGATGTTTGGAAGAACTAAACGCAGAGTGTCTTTACGCATTGGAATAGTGCAGCCAGTGTTTGAAAGCCAATTCAGAGCAGATATCGCACTGCCCGGCAAAGCGAGACATTGGTTGCATCATCATCAAAGTGTTTTCCTTTGCCCTTTCCAGCCCTGCCAAGCGCTTCAAATTCTCAAGAAAAAACTCTGCAAGCTTTGAGGAATGTTTACTGTACTCTCGTTGAAAAGTTTTTTCCTCGTCCTTGGCTCTCCCTTGTGTTGTGTGGGAAGTGCGTACAGGTGTGGAGGGTGTGAATAGCTGTCGGTGAGGCGATGTACCGCCGCCTATTTTTAATTCTTTGCGTGCCTTGGAGGACATTTGAGCACGCCCTCTGTGCGAAGATGTGCTAGTGACGAATGTTTTTTGTGTGTGTGTGTGTGTGACCTGATGTGAGAGACTTCCGTCGTGTTTAATAAAAGATTGCTATGTTTGGGATGTGTGTCTTGGTGACTGGCTCTGTCGTCGATACAGCCATTGTTCACACTTCACAGTGATGCCTCGCCTGAATGTTTGGTACTTCCTTCAAATAAATCGTTTTATCTGATTAGCTTGTGAGCGGCAGTGGAGCCAGTCATTGCCCTTTTTGACTGGCAAATGATGGGCATTTTTTATTTTTGTCAACTTGGAGAATGGCTGTCATGATCAAAAACTTCTAGGGTACATTTTAAATTTGTGCTCGATGGTACGTGTCTTATTTGAAAGGATGCAGTGACTGATCATTATTGAGCGAAAACGCCGCCTATACAGAATCGTGGCAGACAATTCCTATTGGTGGCCGATAAATTTCGATTTGTTGGGAACGGGAATGCGGGTTCCCATTGCCATTTCTCCTTTCCTCAGATGAACTTGCAGGTGGAGTTTCACATGCCGGCCATTACTCTTGAGGTAAACTCCTGTGTGAAGAAATAAGCTTCTGTTACTCGAAATAAACTCCTGGTACTTCATCCTGCACCGGAGCGGCGCCCATCATAGGGCAAGCAAAATTTTCACGGATTTGACTCCCGGTCGTCCCCGAATTGCGCAGTGTCTCCTTCAGTTGGTTCCCAGTGTGGGCTGGCTCCTTGTAGGAGGGGAGTTGTGTTCAACTCCTTTGTAGGAGGGGAGTTTTTCAACTCCCTTGTAGGAGGGGAGTCCGACTCCCTTTTAGAAGGGTCCTTGTAGCGGGGGAGTTCAACTCCTTTGTAGGAGGGGGAGTTCAAGGAGTGGAGTGGAGCTGGTTCAGCTGCCGAGTTGCGGTAGACAGCCTGGCCTTCAGTGCAGCCATGTCTGTCGGCTGCAGGATGGCTACTCCCTGCCACGATGAGTCTGTGGTGGTCTGGGCGTGATTTCAACTGCAAGCACAGACTGTTGCAAATGGCTTTCAAGAAAGTCATTGATTCCATAGCGTTGACACCTTTATACGTACAGTTAGCATGATGTGAAGCCCAGAGGCGCACCATCTGTCCAAGGAATTGTCCGGACGAAACTAGAACCCCGTCGGGTAAAGCTCTCGTTTTTTTGCTCCATCCTCAACCACATTGGATCTAAATCCTCCTTCGCCTTACAGCAATGACCATATCGCTCGTCAATATACCGTATTTACTCGATTCTAAGCACCCCTTTTTCTTCAAGATTGCAATGTCCAAAGTGATTCAAAAATTCGAAAAATCTAAAATGAGATCCTCCCTCCATACACGCACACTTTTCGCGGCAGTAGCTAGATGAGGCTCGCGCAAGACATAATGTTCTATACAGCAAACGCTAAAAACAGTCGGTGCAGACGGTGAACTCTCCGCTCGCGTCTCGTACTCAGTCACTCTCACTACCCCTCGAGTGTGTAGCACCGCTGGAGCCGCTGCCCTGAGCATCTCGCAGCAGGTTGTCTTTTGTTCCGTCACAGTTTCTTTAAATGACTAGAGTACAGTGAAAGGCGCCAGAACGGACTGAGAAAGTGCATTGGCGGCGCGAGCCGTATTAACTCTATAATCTAGGCAAGGCATGCTTGCTTGCAGAAAAGGGAGTGCTTAGATTTGCATGCAAACTTTTTTAACACGAAAGTGTTTTATTCCGGGATCCACAAAGATTTTACTTGCGTCATATCCGTCATGGAAGTGGTGTCGGTACAACAAAGCAAACGGCCTGTAAAAGGTGCACCCCCCACACAGGTACGTACGTTATACTTCGGGTTGTTTGTTTTCGGGTTTTATATTTTAACACAAAAGTGTTTTATGCCAGGATACACCATGATTTGAATGACGACATATCCGTCACGGAAATGACGCCAGCACACCTTTGCCGAAGCTACCCGCGAGCAGTACATCGCTTGCCAAGCACACCCACAAGACAGCCGCCGACCCGCAAATCATGCTCAGCTGCAGATTTCGCTACACATTTCACTCTCGTTCTACCGATTCCTATGACACAGGAATCAACCACAGTTTCTTTTTCAATTTTTTCTCTGAAAGTAGGGGGTGGTGCTGAGAATCGCGAAAATACGGTATTCCAGGAGGTCATCATCTGTGTACTCATTGTGAACCTAGGTCAAGGTCAAGTTTTCATATACCACTCCGGATTGAGCATGTTGTTCAGTATTCCTGCAAGGCTCTTAAGTTCTTCATGGAGAACTGTGCAAGAAAAAAAAATCTCAGGCCGTCTGCATTAACGTGAAACCTAGGGGCGAAGCATGCAGTGTATAATTGTATTCAAAGATTGTAAGTCTTTTTCTTGCCACACGGCGCGCGCTGATTGGGCGCCGGAGAAGCGCTGGTCGAAGAAGCAATCGCGTACTTGCTGAGGTGGTGGCGCCCTCTCTTGCGTTGAACCGGATTTAAGCAATGGACTTCTCCCTGTGTGTAAATATCGTGACGTCAAGAAGTGCACGTGCGCGACGGGTGGCAAATGCGGCGGCCGCGCAATGCAGCGGTGATTGTTGGCAGCATGGGAATTATACACCCCCCCCCCAACACCCCCCTCCCAGTATTTCGACACACCCCCAAAAAGATTCTGGATAAACCCATGGACGGCAGAGGCAGAGAAAACCTTCTAAAGCAAAGCTTTATACCTCTACCAGCCGACGGTTCTTTTGCGGCGTGCGGGACAATAAACTCCCAACGCGGCAGAGGCGGCGGCGGGGGAGGGGGGGGAGCGGAGAGCTTCACTCATGGAGCATACTGTAAATGGCGCGGCGAATTTACCCAGCGTTCGCGCGGAGGTGCCTGCTTGCCGGCGGGTGCATCGGTGGTACGGCTTTGTCATCTGCTTTAGCTACGGTTGTTTTGGGCCTGTTTTGGCGCAGCTTCGCGTCCATTGCGTACTTCCTTCGCAAGGTTTGATTAACTTGTTCAACCGCACCTCCTGGGTAACCCGGACCCGACGTAATTAAGTGGTCGTACGGCAAAGATACGTTAAGGATTGGTTTGAAGGGCGGGAAAACAATGTCACGTACAGACACCTGGCCGCTAGAGAGAGAGAGAGAGAGAGAGAGAAACGTTACCTTTTGCGCACTGCTTGCTACGAATGGGACTCGGTTTTCTGAATTGATGAATATAAATTCAGGTGTGTTTTAAGAGGTATTACAAAAGGCGCAAGGGGCAACTGGTCCTGCGATAATTAGCGATTATAATTTTCCTCAGCTTTCTCGCAATTCTCAAACTTACTAAACTAGCTAGGTTTAAATCGGTATTAATGGGAATCACTAAGCTCACGTGCTTGTGTCAACATCAGGTCAACATCATTTTGTAAACTTTGCACCCATGTGTGCAAGTCCTCGATGGTAGGGTCCTCTTTTTCTGTGTCCTGCACCCGCCTTAGTTTACGGAACGTGTCCCAGTTTACTATCTTGTGCCTCCGGCCTGTGGGTTTACACGGTCCTGCTGTAAGCGTAGTCTCCAAGATGAATTTTTCACTGCCAAGTCTTTAAAGGCGCTTGGAGCATTATAACTGCAGGGGTGGTGTCTCGTTGGACACTGTTGCCTCGCCTCGTTGGGTGTGCCGGATCAGTCCGAATTGTCAAAATGAGTTGTTGTATATCCTCCCACACTTTCTGCCCTTTTTTATTGGCCTTGTGTAGCCCCGTGCGGGATGCGGAGCATTGAAGTACTTCGCCCAAAATGGCCAATGGGTGTCCACGGGACGTGTGGATGGCTTGGTGTAGCAGCTGCGTGAGTTTGCGCGACTGTTTTTGTGCGCTGTACACATTTAAAATGTAGTGTCTGGGCGTGGCGAACAGATGTAGGAAGAATTTCTAAAAATACGTATTCAGGGCCAGGGCTGTTGACATACAGTTGTTTGGCGGGAATGTTTCTCTGCAGCAATGTTGATACCCGCTATTTCTGTGGGGCGTCTGTGTCAGCTGCGGTCGAGTGATACGCTTTATACCCTGAGAGTTTGGCCGGAACTTAATTATGTTTCTTGAAGGGCGATTACGTCAGGCGTTGGCTGTGAATTATGATGCAGGAAATTTAGGTACTGGTGTAATACTCCCCTTTTGGATCTGTACCCCCTACAGTTCCACTGCCATATGCGGTAGCTAGCTTTTATTACGTCTTGTCGTTATCATGGCGAGCTGTGTTTTGTTCAGTCAGATAATTATTATCTCTATGGTTCAGTCTCGTTGCTCAGAATCGTTGCGGCCTGGATGTGTAGGTTGACTACGTAAAGCATTCAAAATTTAGAAAGTTGAAAAAGTGTTGCAGTGCCCCTTTATGATTTAGCTGGACTCGTGCTAGAATAGCGCTAAGTTTAAAAATTAACGAATGTGAATCAGAGGTGTGGACAACGTTAAGCGACGCTTCAACTGCTTGCCGTTTAAGTTCGTCCCTCTCAAATTATTTCTCTGCGCCAACAGACGACACCCGCTGCTCTCGCAAGGTCGCCGATGAGGCGTTGTTCTCGTGAAAACGCGGCAGCAGGAAATTTTGTGTGATACACGCATCCCTTATTCAGCTCCCGGATCGTCTCGAATCCTGAACACTTCACTTGACGGAAGGCGTTAGTGCATTCAGCACCATCCTAAGCCACAGTGGCGTTCGGCATCAGCACACGTAATTCCGATTACAGTAATCTATTGTGGCTGGTAATCGCTGTAGGGAAATTTTCCACGCGTACGTCGTGGTGTTGGTTCACATTACTGATCGCGGCAAATTTTGTAGCGTGAGCTACACTGGCCGAGGTTGAGCAGTTTCGCGTGGCTCTGGGAGAGCCGTGCTGCGCATGCGCGAGGAGCAGTGACGTCTCACGGCGCACAGCTGGCGCGCTAGAGCCGCCGCCGCCGCCACCGCCACCACCGCAATTGGATTGGATTGGAATGGAAATCATTTTAGCAGCAGTCAGCATGATAATCAGCTATTCCTAGATAACCAGAAAACCCAAGAATAACCAGGTGAACCTTAGCTCACGCTACGTATATCCTGGCATAGGCGAGCTAAGCCACGGCTAATTTTTTTCTTTCTTGCCGTTCACTTTCCTTTTTTCAGTTGCTAAATAAGCGGATAAACTGACAGAACAAACTTTGAGATTTTACATTGAGAGAAAATGATTGAGAGAAATTTACATTGAAAGAGAAATCGACTGGCGAGTAAGGAATTACGACAAGTAAATATAACCCGGCGTAATGGTACATTCGTCATAGCGCCTAATTGCCATATAAATTGTTTTGGTATAATTTACACAACAGAAGAGTTAGAGCCGTTTTCTGTAATCATACTCCCTCCATAGATTCTTTTTTTAATTTCGAGAGGTTGACCTGCGGCATAACATGAAGTTTTAAAGGTACAACATTGCACCAGTTTCGCGCAAAAATCCAAGAAGAGACCAGTACTGGGGTCCCCATATCCAACGCTTATCTGGGGGTCTGCCAGGATGGAGCCGTGTGCCTCGAACGTGTTGAATTCGGGCGCTTCTGAGACCTCAGCAAGTCCGCAACAGGTGCTTAACGTCAGCTTCTGGCGCAGGAGTCACACAGAAGGGGCAGGTGTCCGCAAACGGGGCGTGATATCGGGCAGACCAAGCGTGAGTAACTGCTGGGGATAACGCCACCCCAACTCGAAGCCCTCCGCAGCACGACGGAGGTCAGTTCCACGCGGTGGAAGTGAAGCACGCGTGGCGCAGCGGAGGTTCTCTTATTCCACCATCAGTTCTTATAACAATACACAGTGTGGGGAAGCCAGCTTACAGAGACCAAGCTACCAAGAGACAAAATATTTTCCATCTTGTTTTTTTTTTGTTGTTGTTGCGATAAGTAGCTAGTGACCTACTTATAACCTGTGGAAACCTCATTTGCTTCAGCGTGCGACGGTTGTTTAATTAGAGGCATTTTCAATGCGGCCAGTCGCAGTTTCGGTTTCAGCGGGTGCCGCGAAACGATGGATTTTGTGTGAACAAAGCTGACCACGTGACCGTCGGAGGGATATCACAGAGCCGCCGTAGCACCTGGTGGCACTGGCGAATCCGCATCGACGGCAGTTTCTGCGAATGCCCCCGCGTACTGATCTCGTGAGGCGCTTAATTAAAAAGCGACCGTGGATGTGACGCAGGCGCTGCGAGTGCAAATGCTACCGTGGCTAAAGAACGACGCGCGACGCTCGAGACGGTGGGTGGCAAGACGCGCGCTGGGAGCAGCCGGCCGGTCTGCCTACAGGTCCGCCTACAGATGTGTTGGGCTTAGCACTGCGGCGGATATTCGAGTGCCGCTCTCGTAAGCGGTGCAGATTACAATTTTTAATGCAACCCGCCATCGCATCATTAACTCCTTTCTCATGTAAGCCACCATGGTCGGGACTTGGGGACAATTTCGTAATTTCGTGCAGCGGTAACAAGCTATCACTCGAGCTACCTGCGCCGGCCGGGCCACCTCGCGGCCGTGGCCGCCGCCTGCACAGCGACCGTGCGGCTAGCTCAGTGGGCTTTTCGTGCCTCCGGCGCGTTTTCGCGTCCAATGTAAATCAAAAGTAATAGAAACAGAGTGCCTGGAATCGCTGTAGAACTTTGGTCGCGGCCAGCTGCCCGATGAGCTGACGAAATCACGGCGCCTCCGCCGCCAACGATCGGGTCGTTCGTTCTTGAGAGCAGAAGCTCCGCCCTCCGGCCCTCCGATTGGAGCGGCGAGCCGGGCGAGCCGGCGAAAAACGCCGGCAGTGCGGAAGCGGTAAACACAAACTCGTGACGTGTTTGGATGTTGTTTATTTACACAATATCCCTCGGGATGGTCGATTGCCGCGTGGTCCTCTGCTGGCTGCTCGGTTGCGTTTCGCACAACTTTAAAATTGATTTTAAATATGTTCTAGGCTGTATTCGCCGCTGATATTTTGCAGATGATGTATATGTGTTCACACCAATCTATCTCCGAAGTTATCTCGCCTTCAAAATTTTGTGTCAGTGCCCCTTTAAAGGGACCCAGAAAAGCTTTGTGAAGGTGGCAATCAAATGTATTCAGGTGGTAGAACACATAACGGGGAGATTTTTGAGCCAAGTGTGAGCCCCATCCGTTTCGTACGGAATAATTTGTAAACAATTTTTGCAGATCGACTTCTCAGCCGATCGGCTGAGCGCGCCGCCGCAGCGAGCCGATCGCGGCTGACGCAACGGCGAGGCGCCCCCCTGATTCGGCCGGTCGTAGGCCGCCGGCAACGTCACGGCCATTGGCTTCCGGCTGCTCTTCCTCCTTCCTGCGCGATCCCGAGGCAAAGGCGGGCCTGCAGCGATTGACGCGTGCCTAGGCGCAGGAATGTAGCTATCGGAGAACGAAGTCGAGCGTCGCGATGTCACATGGCTATTCCCAGTGTTTCCAGCTGCTTTCAAAGAAGCAGAGAGGGAGGAGGAATCGATCGGCAAGGGGGGAGAGGTGCGCTTAATTGCTTCTGGCGCAGCTAACACTGAATGTAGATCAATAATTCCAACGGCATTGCATCGCTATATTAGTACTACGGGACAATAAAGGCCTTTTGTAACTTTTACAAAAGGCTTTTCTGGGTCCCTTTAAAGACGGCTTCTAGTATAAATTCTAGTGTCTTGCTGGGAAAGCATTCTATCAGGGGCAATATAAGCCGTCTCATAAAAAAACTAAGGTTCGAAGGCTTTTTAAGTGCAGAGCACTTTAGGCGCTCGCCTTGTCGTCGTAGCTCGCTCGCTGGACCCATGGAAAGTAGAGCAACAGGGCGTCCCGTGGTAACGCTGTCGTTCGCGGCGTACCCCAGAGGCCTCGAAAACCACGCGGTTTAAGTAGTCACACCCGTTCAAACCTCGTTAACCGCTGGCGCTTGTCATACATCTCCCCGTTGTTTAGCGGAATGAAAACTGTAGGTACATTTGAGGCAAAATATATGTAATTAATCGGCAGCGCCCGCGTTCATTTAGTTAAGAACGCTAGTTAGGTTGGTTTTCTAAGCGAAAAAAGTGGCCGCGCAAGAAAACAATGGCGCGTTAGAAATGACGCAGAAGGTCTACACGCGCAAGGAGAAAATGGCGCGTTGGAAATGCCACAGAAAGGCTCCAGCCATAGAGTTTCTCCAGCCGCGCAAGAAAAAAATGGCGCGTTCGTAATGACGCAAAACAGCTCCAGCGTACGAAATTAAAGCAAGCACAAAAAGAACAGAACTCCCGCTGGCGCAGTTTTAGGCAGAGTGCGCGTGAGCATTGCCACGGCGGGAAGTTTGAATTGCTTGGGGTGGTAACAGTGAGCGGAGAACGGCGGTACAGCCCATAATGGCGAATCACTGCTCTGCACTTACGACAGCTTCCACTTTGAGTGGAACGGCTTTAATTATGAGTTGTTTTATGATTTTTTCTATACTGAGAACTTGTTTTTCTCGCGATGGAGAAACTTGGTCCCGAGAGAGCGTGACACGTGTCACGCACTACATTTTTAAAAAAAGCGGCTGGCCTGTTCTTGTTCTGCGTTTGCGTCAATATGAAAAGGCGTTACACCTACCAACACCCACGAGACACTTCTAAACGTGCCGGAGGCCTTCCGGAAGGGCGGCTGGCGAAAGAAACGGCTACTTGTTTATGCAGGCCCACTAACCGCGGCATGCGACGCGATATTTTACCCGTGCGGAGCCATTAACGGCGATTTAATTTCCGTTTTTTGGAAGGCTTTTCTGCGGTATGCTTTGAGACAAAACACGTCGATTTGGTTGCCGAGTCGACGGTGCGTGTATGATTTTCTGTCCGATAGGCTCCTGACACGCCAAGGTTGGTTATGCGTGTGGCTCCGCCCACAATCGCGAATGCACTTGAAGTGGCGATTGTTTGGCGGGAGCGGGTCATACAGCAAGCCACGCCAAACGTTGTCAAACTGTCGAGTTGTTGTGATAGGGATCTTGTTCGCGTCCTGTGTGATTTTTCATTATTCGTAGATACCAACAGAGCAGGCCGGAGAGGGCCGGCATCCATGCGGAAGTGTCTAGCAGAAGACAGACGTCAGCATACGTCGTTTGAATGTTGCGACAGCGGTGACGTCATAACTTTTCGTCCAATCACCGTTTAGTGCACGGGTAGACCAACTTTCAAGAGAACGGTTGTTCGTTGGCGACAACGGCGGAAAATTGAACGGCTTTTTGGCGTCATGGCCATGCCGGTTGCGCCGGCGTATAGCGCGTGAAGGAACTAGTTCTCATCCTGCCGGACTTTCCAACGAAATATCCCCCGCAGATCACAGGTACTGTTGACGAAAAAGAAATGGACTTGCTTCGACGTAAGTATTACTGGGTTTAGTATTGTCGTGATGACTAACAGATTGTGATCAGCAGCAATTGGTGCTGTAATGAAGGCGTGACGGGACCTGCACACCAGCCGCACATGTACAGTCAAACCCGTTTATAGCGAATTGGGATATGCGCCGCGATTAGTTCGATATATCCAATAGTTCGATGTAGTAGAACCCGCCAATAATGAGTTTGTTGCGAGTTCGCAATGCTCGGGACACTCCCACGCATGCAGGACCGAACGCAATAAACTTTGTCATTACCATTCACAAAACAATCCATATTTATTGCATGCTAAAGCTACTTTCCGCCTTAACTGCCTACTTCACGAAAAAAAAAAAACTGATTCTTGTTTTCACTTTCGTCTTGGCGGCATCAACTAGCAGAGAATTCTCTACATGAGACATCGTTTGCACCAGTTCGAGTCCGTGTCCCTCAATATCGAAGCAATATTGGTGGAGGACATCCGCTGCAGAAAGCGCTTCATTAAGCGTCGGACGGCTTGACATCCTCCGCCTCTTCGGTGCTTCCAGAATTAGCAGCACCAGCTGTCACGACATCGGCAACGGTGCCTCCGCCCGAGGTGCTCACAGTGATGGCAACGTCATCGTCGACACTCAAGAACATCTGGAAGGACACTGCTTTCGGCAAAGCATCGAAAACGTTGGCGAGATCTTCCCGCAGTTCAGCGATGCTGCCGTCTTGGTGAGAGCTCACTGACTGGGCGGGTTCCGTCAGAGTCCCGTGCGTCGAAAACAGTTACGGAAAGTGTCGGGCGTCACGTCGCTCAATGCGAGGCTCAACATTTCAATCGCGAACCAATCAACATCTCAATCGCCGCTCCGGACCATGCATTTCGGCGGCAATTCTAGGCGCACTGAGTTCCATATATCGGATGCTGAACTTCGGTATAAGGAGTATGTTTCGCGTGCATTTTCATAACTGATTTGCTTTTGTTCGATATATAAAATCAATCGCTCTATCCGGGTTCGTTATAACCGGGTTTGACTGTAATGCTCTTTAATAGACAGGGACACAGTGTTGCAAACCCAAACACTGAAACCGAAACTCAAACTACGTAACTATGTGCAGGATAGAACATATTTCCCTCCCTCAAACTTTTAGCTAATGTCTTAGTACGTTAGTAGAGGTTAATCGCGGTTAGTTTCTACATGGGAAGAAATACACCGCAAGAAAGAAAATATACATACACCGAATCACAAATACACATCAAAATACTACATCAGAGAATACACTGAAAAATAGGCACACCAACACTGAGAAAATCCCTGAACACCTTCACAGTTCGTGTCCATATCTATCCGGGGGCCGTCTTTCTCGTTGCGGTTGAACTCGATGGCCGAGTGGGCACGACAAAACTGGCTGTTCCGTAGTGTACGTTCACGGGCGGGCGTGGCACAGTTTCTGATGCAGGACACTGTTCTGCGGCTGACCTCGTTGGCGAAGCGGGATCGCATCTTGCACTAGGCACAGGCTGCGGTGCGGGAAAACGTGCCTCGGCAGGCGTTGGCTGCCATGTTGCAGCGAGAAGTGTCGGATCGCCGGGGTCGTGATGAAGTGACGAGTCACGCCAAACTGGATGTTGCGAAGGCCATGGTTGCCCGTGCGACGAGCAGGCACCTTGCTCAGCTTTGCCGCGTTCCATGTTCTACCGTCATCGAGGAGGAAGGATTCTGGACCATGTTGCTTGATGACATCCCTCGGCTTTGAAAAAATGCTGTCACCCTTGAATGAAACAGATGGATTCTTCCCCCGGGCCATGTCTCCTACCGCCACCACTGTCGGCTTTGCCGCTCGCCTCCCGTCGGTGTAGGCTTTGCTATACTGTTTCCTGTGCTTGACACGCTGCCGAAGCCTGGCCAGTTCCTGGTAGGGTGTCTTCGCGAACGACTCGGGCGATAAGCCGAGGATGTGAAGCTTTGTTCTTGGCGGCCTTCCATGAAGCAGTACCTCAGGGGCCACTCCTGTTGTGGCGTGTGGTGTACACCTGGAAGCGGCGAGATAATCCCGTACAGCAGTTCGCAGCCAACGCTGTTCCAGACGAGCCTGTTGGAGGTACGTCTTGAATGTGCGGTTGAACCGCTCGATCTGTCCATTTGTCTGCGGGTAATAAACAGATGAATGTGACAGGCGGATCGCTCGTTCTTTTAGGAAGTCGATAAATTCTTTTGAGGTGAACTGGGAACCATTATCGCAAACTATCTCTTCAGGATATCGGTTCTTGTAGACGGTTCTTGGAGAAACTTCTTTGCACAACTGCAATTCAGGCCATTCTGAGAAGTAGTCCACGAGCGTCAGTGCAAACCTGCAATCTGGAGGCGCCCTCTCCAGGGGACCAACGATATCAATCACAAGTTTCTGCCATGGTCTCTCCGGCAGATCTACAGGTTGCAGAGGGGCAGGGGGCGTCTTGGCAGATTTAACCGCTTCTTGACAGATGATACACTTGTGAACTGCTTCTTCCACGTGTCTGTCTATGAGGGGCCACCAAAACTGCTCCCTAAGTCTGGCTTTGGTGCGTCCGAAACCATGGTGGGTTTCATGCGCTGTTGCTACCAGTTGAGCGACGAGAGATGAAGGAACGACGAGCCTCTCCGCACGCAACAACAATTCTCCCACGACTGACAATTCCTCTCGGACTCTGAAATATGGTTTCAGCTCTTCAGGCAAGTTCTTGTGCGAGGGCCAAGACCCATGTGCGTGCGCCTTCACCTTTTGAAGAGTGGCGTCAGCAAGAACTGCTTGTTCAAACTTCTCTTTCGTCAGGCAAGTGGGTTGGACCATGCCAACAAAAATCGCCAAAAGTCAGCTCCGAATGTGCAATATGGACTGGCAACCGCGAAAGAGCATCGGCTACTCTGACGAGCCTTTCTGGTACTCCACCGTAAAATTACAACGGAGTAGCCATGCGCGCCAACGTGCGATTCTGAGTGGGCGGCGACTCGAGCCCTGCGAGAACAGAAGCGAAACGAGTGCCTGGTGATCTTTTCGGAGAGTGAAGCATCGCCCCCACAGGTAAGCATGCCAATGTTGGCATGCCCAAATGCATGCAAGTGCCTCTCTTTCGCCAACGGCGTATGTACGTCCTTTCCGCCGACGAGAGCGCGCGTGATACAAAAGCGACAGTACGAAGTGTATGACCGGTGCGCTGCTGGAGGACTGCTCCGAGCCTACATTCAGACGCATCAGTGGAAATGATAATTGGAAGGGCAGGATCAAACATCTGCAAGACGAGATCTGAGGACAATACCGACTTTACAGCGCGGAAACCTATCCACCTCAGCAGACCGGGCGAACGCTTGGTCTTTTCTAAGTACAGCTCTCATTGGCTGCACCATCTCGGCTAAGTGTGGCACGAACTTGTCGTAGTATTAAACTAACCCAAGGAACTAACGGAGTTCGGCGGCATTGTTTGGAACTGGAGTTTCCACAATTGCGTCTACTTTCCCTGGCAGTGGCGAAATACCGGAAGGAGTCACCTTGTGACTCCAAAATTCAAGCTCCTGAACTCCGAACACACATTTACTGTTCAGCTTCAGACCTGCGTCTTTGATACGCTGTAGAACTGTCTCAAGGTTCTTTAGGTGCTCCTCAGCCGATTTGTGAAACACAATGAATTCGCCAATGTAAAAGGGGACACCAGCACAATTTCGAAGAATGAGATACATCGCACTCTGGAAAGCCGCAGGTGCTGACGCTAGCCCAAAACAAACCCGCTTGAAGCGATACAGCCCTTCATGTGTAATGAAAGCCGTCAAGTCCCTACTCTAAGGATCCAGGACAACTTGGTGATAGGCAGAAGGTAAATCGAGCTTCGAAAAATGCGTTGCCCCCACCAAAGCGTGAAGCATCTGTCACGGAAGTGACGCCAGTACAACGAAGCAAACGGCCTGTAAAGGGTGCACCCCTGCACACAGGGTCTTTTTGCGGGGAAGCAACCTTATAAACTAACGAGTACGTTTACATCAGGTTGTTCATTTTCGGGTTTTATATTTTAACACGAAAGTGTTTTATGCCGGGATACACTAAGATTTCACTAACGTCATATCCGTCACGGAAATGACGCCAGTACACCTTTGCCGAACCGACCCACCGGCAGGACGTCGCTCGCCAAGCACAGCCACAAGACAGCCACCGACCCGCAAATTATGCTCAGCTGCAGATTTCGCTGCACATTTCACTTTCGCGTTTTACCGATTCCCATCACAGAGGTATCAACCACAGTTTTTAGTACATTCGCTGACATTAACCACGAATCACACAATTTTTATAATATTAAGGTCACGCTGGAGGATTACATTATCATTACTATTGTAAATATGACGATATGGGGCGTCATTTTCAGGTAACAGCCATATGTTAGATTGGATAATAGTCGGTGAGTCGTTTATCGAACTCAGAAATAGCGAAGGTCTTAAAACTGTGCCTTGAGGCCGTCCTGAGGGTACGAAAGATGGGCTAGAAGAGTGTGATTTGGAGAATTAAAACTGCTCATGGTTAGTTAAAAAAACTCCCCCGTGCATTCAGGCCAGATGGTATACCAGCAAAGCTGTTAAGTGCGGCAGGTCCCGAGGTAGCTTCAGTAGACTGTTCCTGCTTGCACCAGGCAACACGAGGCTGTTCTAATCATGGACTTCCTCCATGGTTACAATGCTCGGTCCGCAGCGCCCGTCAGCGTATAGGCGTTTCCTAGTCAGCACAGCCCAACGACGCATGGCGCCATCTAGGGGCATTTTTGAAGCTATGTCCATGTGTATGTGGCCCTCAATTTAGTCGCTCAGAACCGCTTGGTCTCGTAGTGTAGTAGTTCTGCTGCTGGTAAGCAAAGCATACTAACCCGGGTTCAAATCCCGTTACCGCATTTTTTTCAAGGGTTTGTCATATTTGAACATTGACATTTGTTACCACGCATATAATATTTTTATGACATCTTTATGCATTATAAATGGGATATTGGGTATTTTCGTTGCCTTTTGGTCAGTTTCAGATACCGCTTCTTGTACGCTTTTGCGGGTTTTCCCCCCTTTAGTTCGGATTTCGGCTATTTCTGTTGAATATTTTTCTACACCATTTTTCTACACCGACCATGCACCATGTTCTTGTACACCGTGTTCTACACCATTGCGGGTCCGTTTTGGCTGTTATTTATTTCAGTTCGGGTGGTTTTGTATGCTTTAGGTGCGTTTATGCTGTGATATAACCCCCATAAGCAGGCTCAGGGGACGGCTGGCTGTACTGACTAGGAAATGCATATACGCTGCCGGCGGGGGGGAGCTTTCTGCGCACACAGGTCAGCTGGATTTCTCTTTCACTTTACTTGATAAAGCTCGGCGTTAAAACATTTGCAGCGAAGTAAACTTATCACAGTGGTGAATGAAACTCGTACTGAGAAATTCAACAAAGGCGTACGTTTGCGGAACTAAATGAGCGTGGTTTGTTGCAGGCAAACGCCGCCAGATCCACGACCATTCCAACGAGCACGTGCACCGGCCTTTTCCTGAAGCAAAAGATTACGGAAACAAAGCGGCCTGCTCCCACATGATGGAGCACTTCTGGAAGTGGGGCATGGTCTGTAGGTTCCTCGGCTGCCTTTTCATTGCGGGATTCTGGGACCGGTCGCTCAAGACGGCTGAGGTCAAGGTACTCAGTCCCTACGCTGTATATTCAGCGGCATGCCTAGCAGGCGTGGTGGCGTACGAAATGGGCGTCGTGGTCCTCAACATGTACCTGCTGCCCGACGTTGCCGGTTCCTTCTCGAAATCCATCTTGCTCATCGTGTACACCGTTGTCCTGGTCAAGATAATCGTCAACGCCCTCTGTATGGCTCTCGGATCGTCCAAGCTCCTGCAGTTTCTTCGAGAAGCGGAGGCGTACGAAAAAGCCACGAGCTTCGGCCACAGCGCAGGCTCTGACGTTTGCAGGCGCAACTGGCGCACTCAAGCTTGTCGATGGGTAAGCGCGGCAGCCTTGGTCGCATCTTACGGCATGGCCATGACAATCTACACGAGGAACTTCATGCAGGGTCGCGATGATCCGTGGCACATTTTCATCAAGGTTGTAGGTTTTTTCTCCGAGCTCATTCTCTTTTTCTATGACTCCGTTGCGTACATTGTCTTGGGAAGTACCGCAGAGGTCCTTGTAGAGTATTTAAGGGCCCTGTCGGTGTCTCTGGACACCTGCGAGAGAACCAGCTTGCAGCTCTGTTGCACGCTGTGCCCGCGCAGAGTCGAAGAGATAAGGCTTAACCTGTCCAGAATTCAGGCACTCAGACGTTGCATTAACGACATCTGGCATCCAGCTATAACTGCAACTTCGGCGTGCCTCGTGTGGAATCTGTGCACGACGCTGTACGCGGTCTTCGACGTCGGCTTCACGACGCCGGACATTTGGCTCTCGGTGACATACGCCGTGTACGCATCGCTGGGCTTCTTCGACATCGCCGTCATAAGCGAAGACCTGAGAGACCAGGTGGGCTATTCCTATATGTAGATCTAACAATCCAGCCATTATAATCTATACAGCTCACTTTGACGTACGTGTTGAGAACACACGTGCTGTACCATATTAGAGGCGAAGCTGTTTAACAAATCGTAATTTTTTGTGTCAGCAGTTAAAAATACCAAGAAATTTCCGAGCGCGCGCGCGTGAGCGCGCAGGCCTAGCGGCGACCACCCGACAGTTAACAAAACCAAGAAGAGCCTAGCGCTCGTGTGTGCATGCCTCGCGACGACTACCCAGCGTCCCCTGCGCGCGTTTGTCATGCCACGCACATCTACTTATGTAGATTGGCCAAAATTGCAGCGACCGCACGGCAGTTAAAAAATACAAGAAAAGATGCCGAGCGCTCGTGTGCGCGTGCCTCGAAGCTACCGCCCAGCGTCCCCGGCGCACGTTTGTTAGGCCAAGCATATTCCACTTGGAAAATTGGCCAAGATTAGCCAAGACAAACTCCAGCGTTCCCTGTAATCGTGGGAACACTTGCTCGGTACGAGAAAGACACGTCATACCGTGCGCCCTCTAAGGTGATGTCCAACGATTATCACTTCCCACACACACACACAAAAATGAAAGCTCGCATTTATAGCAACAACGATGGAGTAAAGTTCGTTGCGGCAGCGAAAAAGAAGCAAATCGGGCGCAATCGTGGGCTTAATTAAACCTTTGTGATAGTAGTAAAGGTTGCGTACAGCTTCGGTCTACCTTCAAGTCTTACGCGCTAGTGTCAGCTATACTCCATTTTTTGTTTCCTCCTGTGCCGTTCATCCGTAGGTGGATATGCTTCCTTCCGCCTCAAATATCTTGATTCCGCAAGCACGAGGAAATAATACAGAGTAGGCACATCCTGTCACTGTGGGGAAAAAAGTATCCTGCGCACTGCCATCGACGACTTATGGGTGGCAGATATTCAAAGGCTTACTGAGCGGCTTGAAGGAAAACTTTGGACAGTCCAGCCAGCACTATTGGAAAGGGTGATAGGATGGGCGTTTAGCGATACGAAATGATCATTCGTATATCGGAAAACAAAGCCAGGTGTGAGACATAAGTGGACTTGTGCTGGGTTACAATGCAGAGAACTGACAACCAGTAGACCATCAAGGTAACAGAGCGGCTGCCGAGAGTCGGTACTGGAAGTATACCAAGACCATTATTTCGATTAAAGGATGAAATCAGAAAATCCAGAGGCGGAGAATGGACTAGGGCATCACGGGACTGAAATGGCTAGAGGAACACGGTTTAGTCTTTCGCCCCGCAGTTGACACAAACGAGCTCATGATGACGACGACGACGATGATGATGATGATGTACATATTACGTTAAATTATCCGAGGGTTGTTCGTGACGTCCAACCGAGGGGTGTTTCTTACATCCAATGGGTGTGACGTTTGCGACCAGTTTGTGACGTCCAATGAATGACGTCCAAGGGGTGTTTGCTTCGTTTGTCACCTTGTTTCGTACCACGCATGATCACAACCTGGCCTTATACACCAGCCATCCTCACTGTCTTTTACTGATGTTACTTTTGTTCTTGCTGACTGATTTTAGTATTTACGTTCTCATCTCTCATATATGACCACTGTTTCGGCGCTTTTTGCCCCAGTTGGCCTTGCGCCATTAACGTCCAACCATCATCATCATCATTTTTTAGCAAGAGGACGCGGGTTCGATTCCGGCCGAGGCGGCCGCTTTTCTGATGGAGGCGAAAAGCAAAAACGCCCGTGTGTACCACATTTCGGCGCACGTTAAAGGTCCCCGGGTGGTCAAAATTAATCCGAAGCCCTTCCCTACGGCGTGCCTCATCGCCTGCGTTGCTTCGGCGCGTTAAACCCTACAATAAATCAGTTGGTAATTTCGTTCGTCATGTTCTGTTCACCCTACGACACTGCGTAAAAAAAGTGCGTTCTGAACAATGCGAGAGAGCTAACATCTCACGTGAGAGTCACCTCACAGCGATTGTGGGCTGCAAGGATCGGACGTAAAGGAGCAGGCCCATAAGACATTTTTTTGCGGCTCGCATTATTCGGCAATCCGGTTAACTTGAATTTATCGCTCCTATTTTGATGTAATGTGTTGATGTGCTTTGAAATTCATACTGTTTTTTTTTTGTATTTTTTATTTACTTCTGCGAGAATGGCTTGTGTAGAGTTGTATTTGTACTGGTCTTCTCCTGATTGGGCTTTGTAAGCCTTGAGTATTTAACAAAAAAATAAATACTTTTGAAACTTACAGTTAACAGGCTTTGCTGCAGCGAAGTGCAGCAGTAAATGGCTCGTAAAGGTAAAAAAAAACGAAAATGGCTGCACATACGAGATATCGGCGAACGTTAAGGATGCGCAAAGGGTGTACAGTACAGAATTGTTCACCTCACCGGTGTAGCTTTGTTGCGCGAAAACACGACTTCAATTCTTGGGGAATGACTGCTGAATGAGTACAACAGCATTGGCAAAACAAAAACGAGAGGTGGTGGAATCGTCGTCGTTGTGGTTGTGCTTGTCGTTGTTGCCGTGGTCATTGTTGTTGTTGCCGATGGCATTGTTTTTAACAGGGAAGCTGTTGTACGAGCCGTGAGTTCGCCGTTGCAGAAAAAATTCCCCCGCATTTCCCCGAGGGGGAGAATGTGAAAGTGCGAATGCACGGTTGTCGGCCCGCTTGCGGCGCTTGCGCTCGGCCCCCGCAGCCCACCGCCTCGCCGCCTTCTCTTCCATCTCTTCCATCGGGTTTGTAGTATCACGTGTACACCACGCAGTTATCAAGCCGCTATAACGCCGCTGAGTCGCCAGCGCACGCCGCTGACGACGTAGTTTGAATGCGTTAAAGATATAAGGCGCGTCACTAACACTGATATCAGCATTCGGTCCGTGGCTTGGTCGGTAGAGCGTCGCGCTGCGGCCGCAAAGTCCTCGGATCGAAACCTGGCGCCGGATGCTGTCCTCTTTTTTAAATATAGAGGAGCACTGCGGACGCCGACGCCGCCGCCGCCGCCGCCGGCGGTGGATGGTTTGGGGTCGCTTATAAAGTGCATTCGCACTTAAAAATACCAAGAAAATGACGAGCGCTCGCGAGCACGTGTTCCGCGGCGACCGCCGAGTCTCCGGCTCTTGCAGTGGCTTTAGCAAAAAAAGAAGCCCCTATATATTTCACCTTAACCGCGGAAACACTTGCTAGGAACGAGCAAGACACGTCGTAGGGTACGCCCCTCGTTCTTTAGTCCTCGGGTCATCATGCGCATGCGCTCTGCACCTCTAGAAGAAGAGCCCTCGCGCGTGGAAGTACCCTGCTTGTGAGAGGTCACTGCGGCCGCCGAATCTCTAGAAGCCATTATGGATAATTGGAGACATGGCTGTGAGTGTGCGAATCCTTCCTGAGACGACTTCCTGCAGATCCCACCACCGGTGCCTCGAGTCGATGACGAAGGGCTGGGGCCCAATTCTCCAAAACGACGGGCCGTCGCTTTGAAACTACGGGGTAGCGCCATTGAAATGTATGTGTCCTGGGGTTGGGGCCGTCGCTTTGAGGTGCTCAGCGTGAAGTAGGAGCTGCAAGAAAAGCACTGTGGCAAGGACGCGAAGCGACAGTGAAATCACGGAGGGCAGTGGGTGTCGCTTCGCGTCCTTGCCACAGTGCTTTTCTTGCAGCTCCTACTTCACGCTGAGCACCTCAAAGCGACGGCCCCAACCCCAGGACACATACATTTCAATGGCGCTACCCCGTAGTTTCAAAGCGACGGCCCGTCGTTTTGGAGAATTGGGCCCCTGGTAGAAGTTTACAATGTTGAGGATGACTTTGCATCTACCACTTGCTGCGAGGAAGACGACGACCGTTTCGATGCACATGACGACGATTACTAGCACCGCAACTGTGCAAATAAACAATGATAATGAACTTAAATACGCATCCGGAAATTCTCGCCTACACCAGATCCGCCATTCAAGTCTTGCGCGTGAGTGCAAGTTTCCCTGATATTTTTCGTCGTTGCCATCGTTGTTGACGCTGTTATTTTTGTTTATAGAGGCCTCCCGTTCAGTTGCCAGCTGTTGCCTGAAGTCGTTCTGTAGCAGGCTCAGAAGATGAAGGATGCCATGAAGAGTTGTCGTTGATGTCGTTGGTGTTGTTGTCACTGGTGTTGTTGTTGTCGCTGTTGGTGTTGTTGTTCTTGTTGTTCTAGTTGGATTTGTTTAGAAAGACCTCCTTTCAGCCCACAGTCGTTCCCTGAAGCCTTCTGTTGCAGGCTCAGAAGTTGAAGGATGCCACGAAGAGTGTCCGGCGGTGCGCGGCCCCGGAGGAATACATTCAGCAGGTAGGGGAGATTGATGACGAAATTTTGTTCCATTATAAAGGCCCTTGCATCGGTATTTATAATTGCAGATATTTTATGCTTAAAAATTCTAGGTCCAGTTCTTGCACGACACCATCGAACCGGAAGCCATGTGTTTGACAGGTGGAAGCTTCTTCAGTCTCAACAAGGCACTGCTTGCGTCCGTAAGTGTTTAAACTGGTGGCTATGTGCAGCACGCATGAAGAACGCACCAGGATTTTACTTCTCATTCCACTATGTGCCCACACCATTAAAAAGACATGTTCAGTCCATTTTTAATAAGAAAACAGCGTAAACCATTGTTATAACGAAGTCATCGCTATAGATAAAGCATTTTTATAAGCGGTGTTTTGATATAAGTGGTTTCAGATATAGGAGTTATTTGTCCAAGTAGTAGTGACTTAAAATTAGATGTACTGAGCTGGGGCTACGGGTAATTTTGAATACAGCGATCGTTTAGGAAACGGTTTTGTGATAGAGTGCTTAACTGTATACTCTGTCGCTTACATTCGCTGAGTGGATATTTTCGAAACATCGCATTAGTCTCAATATACTTTATCATGAATGGGCATTTGGGATGCCACAAGGCATCCCAGCCAAAACCGCGGCAGTTGAACAGCTGCATTCGGCGGCTGACAAAATATTGCCGCGAACCATGCATTGGGTTTGTTTATTTGTGTTTTGCTTTTGCCGCCCGGCGGCGCCGGTCTGTGTTATCGCTGTTGTCTGTGTGCCAAGGGAGGCGGGTGTTCCGCTCTTTCTTTCTGTGCCGCACGTACGTTATATCTTCTGATAGAATAATCTTCGTTGATCTACAGTGTTCTGGATACAATTCGACTACTATTCGAGAAACCCTCGAGCCGAGTGATAAATTCCCGCAAAGCAGATGCCGCGGCATTCGAATTGCCGACACCAGTCTACGCACGTCACTTTGTTGACTGCTGTTTCGCCGCCTGTGTATTCTTTGAGTTGTTAGGGGAGCACAAGTTCGCTCCCATAAACTTGTTTTTTTTCTTCACGACACCTGCGTCGTCTTTGGCTACGTGACAATATGACGGAAGGACATCCGAAGCGACAATAAAAATAAGCAATAAAAAGGAGTATTCACAGCGAAACATAGTCATCGGCAAAATGAACTGGTACATGAAAAGTTATGTGATAATACGTACCTTACCAGAAGCATAACTATATCTCAGTGACTGTTGTTAAAACCACAACTTTTAATATCTTATGGCAGAAATCGCAAGTACGTTTATCCGAGGGTGGTCTCGTGGCATCAATGTGACAAATGAGAGCACGCAGAGAATATGGCTGTCATTGAAGCCCGGGAATCAATTGCTTACAATTTATAAACAAGCAATTAAGAAACCTCGTGCAAATTTTCAATGAACCGCAGAACCGGTACCGCATTTAATGGCACTAATAACGACACCATTGTGCACACGGGCTGCGGTGTATGGAGTTGTCCGTTTCCCCGAGCGGTGGTTCGCGGCCGCCGAGTGAGCAACGTGGTTTCCCGTTTCTTGTACTTGCCCATCAAGGCAAGGCGTTGCCTTGATGGACAAGGCGTTGCCTTGATTTCCTACCTTAGTGGAGTCTCCAAACCTATGTACCCGCGTATCTAGACGCAAAAGGACTTGACAAAATGCTGTTTTAGCGGGAACAAACGAGGTAAGGCGTTTCTATTTTATTTTTCCTCGTATATACATGTTCGTGTTGCGGATCGTATGTAATAGGGACTGGTGGCGTAATTTGAAAATGCGACTGCAAAAGGAAGTTTCACTGATGTTCTCGCAGGGTGAGGAAACTTGGTAATCTCTCTTGATAGTGTCCTGCAGTGGCCATAGTACAAAAGGGAGAGACCTGTTGAAGAGGCTTACAGTGCGCCATTGTAAAATGAACTGGAATGTACGCGATGTTTTCAGATAGTCGGATCTATCATCACGTACACCGTAATCCTGGTTCAAACGCGCGACGAACTCGCCGAAACCATTGACGTCACCTAGCTGGCTTGAAGGTATCCGTGAATCCAGCGTACAATCACCAGAGGTAAGGCACGCACTAGCGTCCATGACTTCAGAATCACGTGCGCAAAGGAGCCATGAAGAGAAAATACAACTTTTTTAATTTGAAAGAACTAGGATTCAGTATCTCACTCACCTCCATTAGAGCCACAAAAGATGTTTTTTAACGAAAAAAAAGGAAGAAGTATTTAAAACCCTTCAAATTTTGCGCCACAGTGACATGTTATGAGCAAGAATGACGTCATACGGGCCAACAATAAAACATAATTTTCAGTGCGTTAACTGCACGTTAGCATTCAAGTGATGCGGTCAAATAAAACTAGAGGCCCCATTACAGACGTCCAGTCATGTGTCGTCACGACCGGTCAGTTAGGCGGCCGCCAATCGCACAAACAAGTTTCCGTGACGTCATAGATAAGGTGGCCTACTCCTTCTGTCCTGTATGTTGATATTTATTTAGTTGTCTAGTGTTTCGTTTTTTTTGTGTATAGGTTATTCTTGCCCATGTTTTATATATTTATGTTAGCCCCTATCCCCCTATTCCTATGTACTCTTTCCTCCCTATCCCACCTCCCCTACACCAGCAGGCGTTGCGGTGTCCGCCCCTAGGCGAGACAATTTACGCCTGTTGGTGGACCTTCCTTTCTTGTTTTTGTGCAATAAATACATACATACATAGAAAAGTTGTGGGAAATTGGCTAGGGGGTCGCGACTGCTTCGCACGTTTTCTTGAATATCTCCGTTATTTGTTCGAAGATTGCGATGATATTGGTGTCAATGTTATCGGGACTAAGCAGTCTTTATAATCAACCCAACTCGTATTTTGTCTTCATGGCTCCTTTAAAGAAGTACTGAAACGAAATTTCCAAGCTGAGATAACTATGTCAATAGCTTCTTCTGTATTGGGGATATTTTACAGTGTGATATTTTACAGTAAGTTTCGACCGTAATCGTACAGGATCCTCCTCATTGATCACCACCACCAGCCTATCTACGCCCACTGTAGGGCAAGGACCTCTCCCATTAATCTCAAATTAACCCGGTCTGTGCTAACTGCGACCAATTTATCCCCGCAAACTTCTTGATCTCATCTGCCAATCTAACTTTCGGCCGCTTTCTGCCACGCTTGCCTTCTCTAGGCATCCACTCAACATATTTTAAATGAATTTTAATCTTTGCACATGAGAGAAAGCCCAGAACGGATACCCTATCAAAATCGGCATCAGCATGACGCCATGGGCACCTGGCCCTAAACTTGCGACGTCACGGCTGCCGTCACGCGACGTCACGGCTGCCGTCACGCGACGTCATGTAGTCAAGGCGCTGTCGTCGGCCGCGTCGGAAGACGACATTCTGGCGAATGCGCACTGAGCTGCGCGCGCGGCGGAACACTATACCTCCTGGAATCGGCAGCGACGGGACGACAGAAAGAAATGGAGAGGGAGGGATGGAGGGGGAAGGAGGAAGCGAACGAAGAGAGAAAAAAGAAAGAAAAAAAGCCTGTGTACATTAGGCGAAGGTGTCACATAAACTGGCGACCATCAGCCGCCGCTCTTTTAGCGGGGAGAACATTCCTGGACTGGCAACCATGGCATCCCCGCAAAAAATGGGAAAATTTGCGGGTACGCCAGCCGAAATGCTACTCGAGTTTTCGGACCGACGTCATGCACCCCGGGCGTCTCGCCGTCAAACTCAGAGATGTGAAATATTACCGGCTTATATGCTTAACAAATGTAGACTATAAAATTTTAATGAAAGTATTAGCTAGTAGGCTCCAAACAGTAGTGCAAGATATTGTAGGTTCACACCAGACTTGTGGGATCAGAGGGCGGACTATATTCACGAATGTACATAAGGCGCGTTGTATTCTGGAGTGTTGTGATGCCACACAAATCTGGGGTCGCAATGCTCCAGATTGACTTGTAGAAGGCTTTCGATCGTGTGCAAAGAAAGCATTCTCGAGGTAGTACAAACCGTGAAACACTTTTGCTTAGCTAGCGGTAGTGCAGTAAACTGGTCTAAATGCTTAGGCTTTTGGCATGGCGAATGGCAGTCCATGCCAAGCGTTTTCGCCAACATCCAGTGGGTCACGAGTCCTGTTAAGCACCTGGGGGTGCCACTAGACAGTTATCAAGACAGTGACCCTTACTGGGTCAAACAACTCAAGGAACTTTGAGAAAAGACAGAGAAGTGGAAAGGGTGGGGTTTATCAATGTTTGCGAGAGCCACAGTTTGGAATTTGTTTTTTATAAGCAAGCTGTGGTATGTAATGCAAGTTTTGCATTGTTCAAGCGCTAATATTCAGAAATTTCATCGTGTGTTCGCCGTGTTTATCTGGAGTTCATCATGGGAAAGAACGAACAGAACGAACCTCTTTCGGAAAGTGCGTGAAGGCGGACTCGGTTTATCGCACTTATTTTTAATGCAAGTGGTCAATAGATTTCTGTTTCTTCGTGATGTTGAAGACGAGTTTCTTAGGACGGTTTGTCAGCTGCGACTTGGAAGACTTTTGCCTGAATTTGTTGTGAGCTCTGAGTACATGAGGGGAACTGTACGTGATTTTTTTAAGTGGCTTGGTCATACCGTTTTCTTTCAGTGCGTTTTTCTTCAGAGTACTTAAGCGGGGTGAGCCGGAAGAAACTGTACAAAGATATCGTCGAGAGTGTATTGCCAGTGCCAATATACCGCAGCAAGTATAATCTAAGGCCTGAGAGAGATGTACTTAAGCGAGTGAAAAGAATGACGGCCCCAGGTGGAGTGAAATCTTTCTTTTTTAAACTCCATACTGGAACACTGGAAGTAAAGACCTGGATGGAGGAAAAGGGATGGTTTGTGCCATGGGGGCGTGCACTGTTTTCTGTGTCGAAAGCCAGAAACAATTGAGCACGTGTTCTTGGACTGTTGGGGAGCGGTGTTCTTTTGGGACATCCTACAGCGAACACTCAGAAAAGATTTGCCTGTCGATGCTTACGGTATTAGGTTTTTGAACGTTGAAAATGAGGACGGTGTGCCGCTTGACACAATTATGCTGTATGGACTACATAGCATCTGGAGAAACAGGATGGCGGTACGCTACTCCGACCCAGATGTCAGGCTCATCAGACACTACTTCAAAGAGTCAATAGGTTCTTTTGCGCAGATACAGAAACTCCAGCCCTCTAAACCCGAGTGGCTACTCAGAATTGAAGCATTGTTGGTAATGAAAGAATATTGAAATCACCCCGCTTGACCAAGAAGGGCTGCAGTTCTAGTGTTTGTATTGAGTATTGAGTGTACAGATTATCAGTACGTGTGTCTTTTTTTGTCATCCTGTCAAAGAAGGCAATAAAAAAAAGTCTCAGACGAGAACAGTGATGTCATGAGCGTCCTCCTGTCATGGCGGCCTGGTGGTTTGGTCGAAACCAAAACTGACACAAATAAACGATGCTGAAAGTAATTATTAACGCTGCCATCGACCATTTAATATGCCATTCAATGATTACTGGTCTGGTAGGTACCCATAGCAGGAAGAAAACTTAACGCGAAAATTTCGTGTCAGTACTCCTTTGACAAAGCAGTGAGACACTTAACTGCATGAAGAACTTCGAATAAAAAAATACTTATCCCTAATCGTGCTCTTATTGTCGTCACTGTGGAACTGCGATGAACAAAAAAGAAAAAAAACTGATACAGTGAAGTGTGAAGGTGCGACTGTAGTTGTGAACGCACGCAAATAAACGTATAAAACCCGTGGGAATTCGAACGAAGGACAAAATATTAACATGACTAATTCTCAAAACACATATGGCATCAAACGCGCTGGACGATGCCACCTTTGACGAAAGTTGAAATCGTGTGACTAAAGACGTGTTTTTCGAAGCACGCCTCAGTGCTTTCCGTGCACGATACGTTCTCCTACTTTATCGCTTTGGTCCTTCGGTCACGTATGGTTTCTAATTCCCGAATTCGGATTGCATTGCCCCAAACGTCTCTTGAAACGTGCGCTTCAAATCTGCTCGTTTAAGCGCCGGAGTGACAGGGGCCCTTTCTCATAATCGTTCTGTTGGACAGGAATTACTAGCACCCCGTATACAGTCAAACCCGATTATAACGAACCCGAATAGAGCAAATTATGCGATATAACGAACAAAACCAAATCCGCTACAAACATGCATGCTTAATATATTTCTTGTCACGAAGTTCACATCAGATATATCGAACTCGGCGCGCCTACAATTGCCACCGAAATGCATGGGGTCTCGGAGCGGCGATTGAGAGGTTGAAACTCGCAAGGAGCCACGTGACGCCCGACACCTTCCGTAACTGTTTCCGACGCACGGGATTCACGACGTAGCCCATCCAGTCAGCCAATATTGCTTCGATATTGAAGGACATGGAATTGAAGTTGTGCTAACGATGTCTCCGCCAAAAAGAAAGTGATAACGAAAATCACTGCTCTTTTGCAAAGTAGGCAGTTAAGTCGGAAAGTAGCTTTATTGCATACAATAAATGGATTGTTTTGTGTAAGGTAGTGACATCCCTAATGTGTTCGTTTCTCGATGTGAGATTGGCAGCAGGGGTCCGTGTATTGTGAACTCGTAACAAAAAAAATCGACATAGACGGGTTTGGCTATATCGAACTATTGGATATACCGAACAAACCGCTGCGCATATTTGAGTTCGCTATAACCGGGTTTGACTATATGTGGGGATCGACTTACAGCGAAGCGGCGGCGAGGGCATCAAGATATGAGACGCAACGAGAAACGTTCAACGCCTCAATCCACCTGGCGAGCACGTGATCAATCGCACGACGAATTCTGTACACCTAAGGAGATGCCCGCCGTAGACACCTTTCGCCAAGGCTGGCAAGCACCGGTTCACCGTTTTTCGAGGCAGGCTTTCAAGTACCTAGTGAAAGCCGACGGCGCGGACTTCTCGTGGCTTTAGTCGTAACCAGGAATCGCAGCCTCTGGTGCGCAGTGAACGAAGCGCAAGGCGATGTAGACTTTAATTGTGCCTGCGTTGCTGCCGGACTCATGTAGATGGCTGCTAAAGCCACATACACGGCCCCACGCTTGCCGTGCGCAACGAGCGCGTCGTCCACGCCGTTAGCGAGAATGAGCTCGCCCTTTCCGATGGCTGGCAGCATGGAGGGAAGAACCAACGCATGGCAGCGACTGGCCGACTCCGAGATGCGTCACTGCCGGACGGAGCCGGCTGCCGCAGCGGTGAAGAGCCGCTACCAGCAGAGGCGGCGCCATCTGGTGGTAAAATCCCAGCGGCGCATCGTTGCAGGGTGCAGCAGCAGCAGCAGCAACCAAAAAGCCTGGAGGAGAGGCAAATGAAGCTGCCCTCTAAAAATTGAAATGTCTTCAGCAGTGTACTTTCGTATATGAACAGAAGGAGTACACTTTCAGATGGCTGTAGCCTTTTCGAGGATGGCAACGGAAGAACAACGGTAGTTGTGCGAGTCATTCCGGAACACCGCCGTAAAGCTGTTCTGATGCGGCTAAACTATATAAGGCACATTGCATCCCAGTTTTGTCGGGAGAAATACTTTGTAAGCTAGTGGACTCAAGTTGAAGACGACCTTTCCTTTCGCTGCGAGCAATAACGTTCAGTGAGTCTTCTCGGGCACCGCAGCACCACAGCTTGGGATGCTCATAGCATCCCATAGCATGGGATGCTCATAGGATGGGATGCTCATGGGATGCTCATGAAATGGGATGCCATGCTCGTAGCATGGGATGCTAAATAGCACCGCAGCTTGGGATGCTCACCGAAGCAAACATTCTGAAACGAGCACGTAAGCAAGCATCAATGCGAGAACGTGTCACTGTTGAGCCCCTGTATTCCTCGCCTCCTTGAACAATCCATCCCTTCCTAATTTTTGTGTTCTGCCTCTCGTGTAATTTAGGGGCAATTCGAGCAATGTGAAGCTTTGACAAGCATAGCGTGTCAACTGGAAATTGGGTTCCAATGACGTTCTTTCTGTGTTCTTTTATTATTGCAGATCCGCTACGAAACATGAAATTTCTGAAGATGGATTGTTAACAAAAAGAACGACGATATGAAACTCAGACGAGCCGCAGCAAAAGCAATGTTGTGGCATTCTTTTTATGGCCCTCAAAGCAAATAGGAAAAGCTGTAACGCACGAAAATAAACTTTTCCTTCAATACCGCGGTCTCGTTGTTGCCGTTATTGCTGTGATTGCGTTTCCTTCAAAGTTCTAGTGCTCAGCGGATGGTAGCGTCGTCTTTTTCTTTTGCCATTGTATGTATATTTGCCAGGTCAGAAGAAATAACATCATTAAATACTAAGTGGGGCTACACTATTTAGGTAAACCACGATAGAAAGGATACCAGGGAACACTAGGAACAGTATTAGCTAGGTTACCAGTATTAGGAACACCCTTCTCCATAACTAAAATGACGAAGTGGCTCGAAGTCTTCGTGAGAGGCCTTCTTACTGCGGTGGACAAAACAGGGTTTGGCCGTGATGACGACCTGTGCCTTCAAACACAGCAGTGTGCGCTTGGTAAGCACCTTCCGGTTGTAGTATTAGACAGAACTAAATACCCACTAAATCAAAAACTGAAATCACAGAGTCGTTGGAAGTCTCTGGAAGATGCCTTTCCCCTGTCGTGGACACAAATAGGCGCTTGGCGATGGTGACCCTATGAAATCAGAATTAAGTAGTGTGCACTCACTAAGTGCATTTCACCCCGGAAGGCAGTGTATGCCGGAACGCAGTCTCAATTTTGACCTTGCATATACGGCACGAGCCTTCTGCACTGCATCGTCATGCCATTGGATGTGTACCCCGCGGCTGACGCCAACGAGCGTGAGAGTGTTGAGCGAGCACGCTACTGGGATAGTTTCGTTCGAACGTTGCTTAGGCCAGTAGTGCATAAGATGCTCAGGCGGAGAATTTTAACTTAGTAAGTTATCCGTTCCCGGCTCCACAGAAACATTTATTCTTGATTTAAGAGCGCCAGGAAACATCGTCGCAGCCATCAATCATGGCCACGCGTCCTGATTAACCGAGAGATATCACCTCGGTCCCCACACGCAAAGTCGGCCTTAAAAGCTTGTCCCTCCGGCGTCCGGCGTCCGTGCTCACGGCACAGCCCCGTGTAAATCGAAACATCTGTGAACGAAAGGTTCACAAGAGGTGAACAAGAACAAAATAAAAGGTTCACAAAAGGTTAGAGAGAGAGGGGGGGAGAGAGAGAAGCACAGCGCCGTGTAAATTGAAGCATCTGACAGACAGAACAAAATAAAAGGTTCACAAAAGGTTAGACAGAGAGATAGAGAGAGAGAAAGAGAGAGAGAGAGAGACGCACAGCACCGTGTAAATTGAAACATCTGACAGAACAAAGTAAAAGGTTCACAAAAGGCCGGAGAAAGTAAGAGAGAGAGAGAGAGAGAGAGAGAGCGGGACTGAGAGAGAGTGCTCCTGGAGGGGCGTGCTGCGCATGCGCGAGGAGCATGCGATTGGATTGAATAGGATTTGGATTTTGATTGGATTGGATTGGACTGGATTGGATTAAATTGGATTGAATTGGAAATCGTTTTAGCAGCAGTCAGCACTCTCACGGGTGATTTACAGCGAGAACGATCCCCAGTGCTTCGCCCAATCGTCATGATTCACTTCCTGGAGTGCGGGAATTTTTTCGGAGGCTTTACAGCTATAAAATTTTTTTGTATGTTTAATTGCATTAAATATTGTGTTTTGTACGCAATAACAAATTATTGTGGCGCAACAAAACTTTCTTTTTCGGAATGCTTGAGCGAACGACAAATTCTTTTTATGGCATGAACAGATAAAACACTATTTTTTGAATGATTTAAAATTATTTTTGTATGATTTAAAGGGGCCCTAAATAGGCTTCTGAAGGTCGCCATTTCAATCGCGCAATCGCTAGAGTACCCATTCACGAAAATGTATACCAAATATTCCACCTCCGCGTAAAGCAGGGTCCGCACAAACACGCAACAAAGATGCTTTCTTTCTTCCTTGCTCGCCTACCGCGTCCTTGCCGCCACACTGCCGCGCTATGACGTGGACAGACCGCTTGTGACGCACCAGCGTGACGTACAAAGCTCTCAACAGTGCGGCTGCGCTATTGGTGGGCCCCGTTAAATGCTGTAGCCAATCAGCGTTCCCGGCTCTGGGGGTAACGCGGTTGCGCGCAGCGCTCCTGCACCGGCGGCACGGCGTATTCGTCCTGCACCGCGGTGGCACGGACGAATGTAGATCGTCGCCATCCTAAACACGAGCTTAGCCGCGTTTGTAGATATGGCGCGTCGTTTACAAGGTATGAACAACGCTGAAAAACACGGAGCATCTCTGCGGGCACAAACGCCCGCTACACGCGCGACCGCGGCAAGCATCTGCCTGAACGGTCGACAAGCAGCACACTGTTCGGCGTATACACGATACGGCACACCCCGCAGCAGCTAAAACTTCTCACCGCCCGCCAGAGCGGGACTATTCCTGAAAATCGGTCTGCAAATACGTGAAAGGGGGTGATAGTGCAGTGACAGATTGCGCGGGGGATCGTCGTCGTCGCGGCCTCGCAAAGCAGTGTCTGGATAACTGCGGCGATGCTAAGCCTTTTCCCAGATCTCGGTGGGACGAGTTCACCGCGACAGCGCCGCATGCCGATACGCTAGCGCGCCGTTGACGACCTACAATTATTGTCGTTAGCGAGCATGTTGCGTTTGGAACCCCCTATCTTGCCTTCAAACGCTCGTTTCCGCCGACGGTAGCCGCGAGGAGCCGTTCGATGCGGGCCGGCCATCGACCGACCCCGCTGAGCGGTAGCGGAGGGAGTAGGCGGAGCTTGGCCGTCGTCTGCTAAGAAAGAAGCGTGACGTACCGCCGAGCGGAGCCAATGGCTGCGCCCTTCTCGAACCAACCCTGTTTCTCTAGGTGGTCTTGCGCCTGGTCGGTGACGTTTCCGCTTCCACAGTGCTTTGGAGGCGCGGTGAAAGAGAAAATGCGCCAGGCCTTGTTGCGGGCCGTTTTTAATGAACGATAACTCGGCTAATACTTGTGGTCTCTCTACCTCGCAATATGCATAACGCTAGCTTTGAACAAGGCAGGCATTCATGCACACCGCGAGGAACCACCGTGGGTTCGAGCTAGTTGAGCACGCTCACGAAACTGAAACGCCGTCGCCCAAATCAACACCGCCTCTGTTGGGCAGGTGGAGAAGGGAGCGACAAAGGAATATGCCCAGGGTACGGAGGGAAGACGTTTATTTTATACTAACATTCTAGTCACATATTTTACAGTACCAATTACACAATTTACAGTACAGGTACGTACTTCCCGTTAGGTGAAAGGGGCGATGGGGCGCCACGCGCAAGTGCGCACGTTTCGTCGGCGCAGAGCCAGTGGGCTCTTCTGTCAGGGCAAATTCCGAGGTGCGCGCACGTTTTGCGCGCGCGCATCACCGTGCTGGCCGGATCGGCTCGCAGCAGCGAGGGAGACGGGGCCCATTCGCTCACAGGCGCGTACCGCACGGCGTGTTCGTCGAGTGGTATACGGCCTTACTATATGCAAGCGTAGGGACAACAGGAGCAGCCTTGGGCACTGGCCGCAGCCGGAAGGGCTGGTGGGCTTTCGCCGGCGCAATAGAGTTGCCGCCGGCTGGTAAAGAAAGCGTCACATACCTTCGGCCAATGCCTTCGGCGTCCTGGCAGCGTCTCCCCGAACGGACCCCCGCGCAGGGCGCGCGTTCGCCTCCCGGCGAGAGTCGGGTTCGGGCCTCGTTCAAACGGACCAATGAGGTGAGGTTAGCTCCGCTACCAGGGCGGAGCGCCCGCTGCGTGACAGTGTTTTATCACCGCAACGGTCTCTGCAGGCTTCACCTCACGCAAGAGTTTGAGAGACGGCTCGGCTCTACACAGAGGCGCCAAGACGAGCAGGAATTTCGGAGGAGAGAGGGGAAAGGCGCCGCGCGACGCCACAAACCCAGTGATCGCGCAATGGCTTGGGCGTCAGGATCCCCACATACTGACCGCTTTAAAACCATTTTTGCGGCAGGACGTTCTTTGGATAGTACTCCAACGATTGCGCACGTAAAATCGCAACCTTTGGGGCCCTGTTTAGGGCCCCTTTAACACATTAAATTCTATTTGAAACTATTTCAGTGTTAAAAAAAAATTTCGACGCATTGAAAATTCTCTTTTGAACGCATTAAAAAATCTTTTTGAATGCATTCAAAACATTTTCGTAAACGCCCTTTGAAGGCGTTTACAAAATTTGGAATATTCTTTTTTTCAATGCTATGACGCATTCGAAAAATATTTTGATTACTGTAACGTAATAAAAATTCTTTTTTGAATGCTCTAAAACTCTAAAAATATTTTGGAGCGCAACAAAAAATTCATTTATTTTTTCCTTTACAGTCGAGTAACATCAGTATTACGAATTAGGGTAAAGGAACAGCGCCTTAACTCTCGCGTGAAACAGGAGCCACCGTTTCTGTGTTTATTCTCCCACGTGCAGTAGCTATCATCACCCTGTTGAGAGCCCATTGCTAGCGCCACCACGAAGCTGTAGTGTAGTGCGCAGTAGCCTAGCCAGCCTAGCCGCCTTTGCCCCTTTTCTGTCTCGTCGTTACTTTGGGTGTCAGTCGGTGGCTCGGTAGTTTCTCATGCTATTCACGTGTGCGCAGATGTTCGGGTGGCGGAAGGGGGGGGGGCGAATACAAAGGAGAAATACAAAAAATGCGCATTTTCACAGGACGAGTCGATTATGGCCACGAAAACTCCGTTTATTACTTCGCTCTATAAAGACCGATGCAAAACTGGTGGGCCAAATACGCACTCAAGTTTTTATTGAAAGTCCTTTACTGAGACATCAAGGCACTCTATTCACAGCTTCGCGCGGTGCCACAGACGGTGCAATTTATTGCTTTCGCTATAGCATGCAACGTTTAATTTGCAAGTTTGAAGCGCAAATTAAACGGCCATGGGGACAAAATGCAACTGTGGTGCATTAAAAAGTCTGGTTTGTCCTGATAACAATGACACCAATTGTATCGAAAACTTCAACAAAAAAAAAGGTGTGGTTGATTTTACTGTCATAGGAATCGGTAAAACACGAAAGTGTCATATGTGCAGCGAAATCTGCAGCTGAGCATGATTTCCGGGTCGGCGGCTGTCTTGTGGGTGTGCTTGACGAGCGACGTCCTGCTGGCGGGTCGCTTCCGCAAAGATGTGCTGGCGTCATTTCCGTGACGGATATGACGTCAGTGAAATCTTGGTGTATCCCGGCATAAAACACATTCGTGGTAAAATATGAAACCCGAAAACAAACAACCCGAAGTATAAGGTACTCTTCAGTCCTAAAGGTTGCTTCCCCACAAGGGTGCACCCCTGTGTGCAGGGGTGCACCCTTTACAGGCCACTTGCCTCGTTGTACTGGCGTCATTTCCGTGACAATAATGACGTAAGTGAAATCTTCATGAATCCCGGCATAAAACAATTTCGTGTTAATAATCAAGATATTAGGGAAACCAGATGAAGCAGTGGCGACTCCCCAGCCACTTTTTGATGGTTTCTCTATGACGTCACGTAATCTTGTGAGGACGTCACAGAATCTTGTTTGTACGATTCGCGGCTGCCCACCTAATCTACCACTAAGAATCATGATTGGTTCTATAATTGGGCCAGTATAGTGGGCCGCACTAGTACAGTAGTGGGACGTACCTTTCAGTTTAGTAGCATCACTAAATTCGAACCGGCAGTTTTTAGTGGTGGCGTTTTTAGTGATGGCCTCTATTGCGGCCCTCCTGCGTGTTCATAATAGCGCACTGCAGCGGAAAATTTCAATGTTTTATGTTTCTTACGTATTTCCTTTTAAAAACATGTTTTGTGTCTGGGATGAATTATGAAGGGGTAGTTTTTCAAACTGAAGGAAGTTGTCTTTTATTTCATGACCCCTCTTACGCATGAAATCTCTGCTCTAGCCGATGAACCCTGACTGGCCGAACGAAATAAAAAAAAAAGGTACGCGAAGAGGGCAGCGATTTTGCTCTCGAGTGAGACCGGGCACCAGCTCGGAACTACATCGTGCCCGTTTACAAATCAAACGTTTCAATTTTATTTCGGGAGGCCCGCGGAAGCTGGTCACGCCGTGAGGTGCGCACGGCGCCTATCGGGTGACGCTCGAAGACCTGCGACGCTGCGCCGGCGGCACGTCTGGTTGCGAAAGCAGCGAATTCGCGGAGCCTGCAGTCGCCACTGAGCCCTTTCGGCGCACCACCATGGCCGGCGGAGGACCCGGAAGCAGCACGGTCTGCAGCATGCCTTCCCGGGGAACGTCGCCAGCTGGCTGAGCCTCGGGACTAGCAGTCGCCTGCGAAAGAGCGGGTCAAGACAGTGCACTTTAAGGAGGAAGCCTCCTTTAGAGATTATTTCGCGAAGAACACGACCGTTGCAGAACCTGGATCCTGCCACCCGCACACTCAACGGATATATTTATCTGATAAGCGGGTTCTGCGAGAACAGGTGAACCTCCGACAACCACGCGACGCCCATCACTCCTACAGAAACAATGCATGAATAAATAAATCTATTATGCAGTATACTCTCCACAAACGAAACCTCAAGGGACAGGAAAAATTAGTTCCATTCAACAGGAGTTCCGTTTACTGAGAGATATGTGCAAGTTTGCAAATTTTGTGCGCGTAAACACTGTTAGGGGCATTTCATGGAACTTTAGGCACTGGAGGGTGAATGTACCTGATAGTTTTTCAGAATGCGAGGAAACTACACGACGTTTAGGCCCAGCATTCACAAAGTTTACTTGGCAACAGTTGTCACTTTGCCCTAACATATGCATCAGAGAGAGAGAGAGAGAGGGAGAGAGAGAGAGAAAGATAGAGAGAGAGAGAGAGAGCTCTTTATTAGATGAAAGCAGAGAGGTTTGCCGGCATGTTCCCGCCTACATGCTACTCTGCGGGGATGGGGAGAAGGGAGTAAAGGCCCTAAAAGAAGTAGGGCAGAAGAAAGGGGGAAAAGAAGAGGTTAAAAGAAAAAAGGAACACGAAGCTTTGCGTGGTGAGGTAAAAGTCCGCACGGTCTCACAGGTAAAGTTCTAAATTGTCTCTGCGACGCCGATTTCGCATAAATAGTAAAATAAGGCAACCAACACTTTTCTCTGGGACGATGGAGAGAACCAGGGTCCAAGGAGACCTTTCAAAGATATAGATGCGCTGTTGAGGCACTCAATCTTTTCTGCGAGGTGATTTCTTTCTTGGATGTATGCCGGACACTCTAGAAGGACGTGCTCTACTGTTTCGGGCAATCCACAATTATCGCAGTAGGGATTTGCAGTTAGACCGAGGCGATAGCGGTAAGAGTTCGTGAGCGCTGCGTTGAGACGCAACCGGTGGTAAAGGGTCTCAAGCTTACGTGGAGTCCGCTCTGGTAGCCTCATTCTGAATGCATCAAAGAGCCGCTTCGAAGTCATGAATGATGCCCTTTCTTTTCTAACGTAAGCACATGGTGTGCGGGCCTCAGACCTCGACTCGCGAGTGTTTACGAGCCACTGAATACAGAAGACGGCAACGCGGTAATGAAGCACGTATCGCACCACAATGGCACGAACGAGGCCGCAGGAGCTAAGCCCTGTAACCTCGGCGACTTGAATCGAGACCGAATGACTAGAACAACTGCGATGTTGCATTCGTCGCGCTAACACGGCTGACTACTAACGAGACGAGGCTTACGAGGACAACGACGCCAAAAAAAAACAAAAAAACTAAAAGCCTGAACCGGAAAAAGCTGATGCTATTGGCCATGGGTTTGAAATAAAGTTCAATTTTTGGTTCCGTTTACGCGGTGAGGCGGTTATGTGAATACAAAAACCAACCAACTTACAGGGTATACAATTCCGTTTAAGCCGCAATTCTGTTTAAGCGATTTCCGTTTATCGAGATTTTACTGTACAAGGACGACACTCTGGCCTGTTGACGATATAGGGGGAAAAGTTAGTGGTTAGGGGTCAATAAAGTTCATGTTCCATTAGCGACGTGAGCTTCCTTCACGAAGGAGGACCACATTCCAAGCAGCACATCATTGGCGTCATGCTTTGGGTGTACAGTTAAACTTGTATATAACGAATTTGACAAAAAAAAATTCGCGATTTTTCGTTGCATGCAGGGTTCGAGTAAAGGCTCGCGTGAATGAAGTAGAAAGGAAACCAAAATACTAGACATCAGTGGAGGACTGTGGAAAACTGCGTGATTTCCGCCTGCTGCTTTCCCGCGAGCTTAGTCACTACACGACACTCCAAAGAAGCAACGCCAACTTATCACTTTTGCCTTTGACGCTTGTCGGTGCCCTAATTCGTTTCAAGGACCAAACTTATGCTGAAAGAGCGCCTTTTCGCGAACTTGATTCTCTCTTCCTCACTCAAGATAGATACTGAACTGGGCGGTGTTGCGACCGGGAGGGCGCACCCGAGCCGAGCTCCGTCGCCTCCGACATACGTGTGGTAGCGTGGTTTGAAGCGAGCGGCCAGCCGCTGTTGCAGCCGTGAAGAAGTCCAGAAGCCGTTGGCTAACGTAACTGTTTACTTCATAGCGAGAGGTGAGCCGAAGCCAAAGAACAATGCCCCAACGGGCGAGGTAACAGTACAGGACTCGAGCAGAGTGACAGCATTGATTCACTGCTCAAACAGGAATGAAACTACAGTGCTTGGGCGGGGTCTATTTATACCCAAAGCGCTAACGGTCAAAACAGCGTTCCCTCTAGATTGTGCACACGCCACGAACGTCACAGACGCACACCGCACTCTTTCCCGAGTTCGTGAGCAGTTGGTAGCAGCGGCGCACGCTGAATCCGAGAGAGGGGAGAGAGGAGGACTTCGCTGCGGACGCGGGGCCTCTGTGTCCTTGGGACGCGTTGAAGCCTGCCCTGTCGGCAACCGCCTAAGTTTGAAAACGCGCCGATAGCGAGGCGTCTGACCCGGGCTTGTCGAGACGTGAAAACATGAGTCACCGACACGGGGAAAAGAGGGGGGGGGCTTGCTCGAAAGGCGCACGTCGTGGAGGCTTCGCCGCACAGCCGAGGAGTGTTGAAACAAAGCCCAACGGTGGGCTTATACGTAACAGCGGCGACGTTCTTCTCTCTCGCCGACGGAGACGGCATTTAAAATTCCGACCTTGTCTTCAAAATACAAAATGTTTCGTTTTCTGGCAGCAAAACTTATCACCGACGAACCGACACCGCGGATAGCAGTGGAGACGCGCGACTACTCACCGACAAGCAGGCCTAGCACCTAACCGACACTGCACTCACATGTGAAAACGCACGGTAGTTTGCGGTGCGCGCAAAATTTGTTAAATTAGTGCATTTATCCAGCCGATTATCAGAAAAGTGCAAAAAATAATGGCTCTTCAGCGTAGGGAATTTGTTACATCAAAGTTAACCGTTGCAACGCCTTCGTTACATAGAGGTCCCAAAAACTTGGCTGTCAATGGGGCTCGCAATGGGGAATTGAAAAGCTCCGTTAAATCCGGGAACACGTTGTAGAGGTTCGCCACATCTAGGTTTAACTGCAGCGTGTTCTTCAGAGATGTGACGCCAGGGGACTTGTGTCCTGTTCGAATCCCTTCGAGGACCCTACATGACCCCAGTAAGTATTACGACCCCCCCCCCCCCAACGGTATTAAATGCTTTGGGACTGCCGAAACACTAAGCCTTTTAGAGCACACCACATGAGTGGCTCACTACCGAAAACCCGCCGGAGGAGCAAAGAAGCCTTCACCATGAAGGCGCCAGGAACTAGCGAGAATGAGGAGACTCCTAGCCACCTCCTCTTCCCCCCTGTTCCCCTCCTCTTCGCAATCATAATAAAGTGTCTCCCTGTGTCTCTTTCGGACGAACGAGATTTGGGCAACCATGCAATGGTCCTTTACTCTGCAGTCGATCAGGTAATTTTGGTTCATCGGGTGGTTGCAATGCCACTGGCAGTTGACTATGGCAGCGGCTGCTGCCTGTCCAAAGCAAAAGTTCCGTGCCACACGCGTCCGGACCACAGGGTCGCACGTAGATATGTCGGGGGGAATGACCCAGATATTCCAGAAATGGGGAAAATGAAACAGCGGCGTGTTAAATGGAATGATCGTGCTAAGCCTGACCCGTTGGAATTCCTATAGAGCAGTGGTTTCAGCCATGAGTGCGCCGGGGAAACTTCTTGGTGCTGGCAAAAGGGATAGAGGAACCCATGATAAACGACGTCGATTCGTGTTAAAATGCAAACAATTCGCACTTTCAGCCAAAGTTGCCCACGTACTTATTCAATGCCCGCCTTTTGTGTGTAACTTTTATGCTGAAGAGTGTCATATTGTCAAGCAGTTTGCTCCTACAGAAGTCACCAAACCCATCAGCAGCCTTTTGTGCGTCCGGCTTCTCTGCATAGCTGGTGTGTTGTGCGAAAAGCCAACCTTAAAACACGTGCTACGCGGAGGCATTCAAGTGTACGAGCCATGCAGCAAACCCACCTTCTTGTATACCAAGCAAGGTTAGGCGAAAAGGGAGAAAAGAAGGGGGGGAAGAATTTTGGTAAGGGATTCGCGGACCCTCAATAGAGAACCCCTGCTGCAGAAAGGTGTGGAAATAGGCTTGTTGGTTCATAATCTTGTCGAAAAAACAGTCCACAGAAAACGAACCGAATACAAGAAACACGCACAAGCGCTGACTAACAGCTGAATGAATTTGATTGCGCGTGGGCAATATATGAAAATGCAGAAAGAACACAAAACGCATGAGCAAACGGGTGCATGCTTCACTAAGCCCTCCGTGGACTTGTTACCCAAGGAGATAGTATATCTGCGTTATTAGCGTTTCTTCTTTTGTAGCGTAAGCTACACTGGCTGAGGTTGAGCAGTTTCGCGTAGTCCTTGAAGGACCGTGCTGCGCAAGCGCGAGGAACAGCGGATTGGATTGGATTGGGTTGCGTTGGATTTTGATTTTAATTGGATTTGATTGGAAATCGTTTTAGCAGCAATAGGCATGATAATTAGCTAATCTGAGACAATCAGAAAACCTAAGAATAACCAGCTGAACCTTAGCTCACGCTACGTATATCCTGGAATAGCCGAGCTAAGCCGCTGCTAATTTTTTGGGTTCTCTCGGCGTTTTTTTATAATGCCGCCGCGTAATAAATTTCATTCAGTTATTAGTCAGCGCGCGTGTGTGTCTCTTGTCTTCGGTTGCGCTTCTCTGGGCTGTCTTTTCGCCAAGATTGCTGTAGAGTACATGAAAACAGTTCGGCTGGCCCATGGACTGCCCGCATTAAAAGGGGGACACGAGTCTTTGGCGTTGGTCGTGGGCGTTTACACTGTGCGAACACGGGCGAGATGCTGCCCCGAAGGTAATGCGTGCTCATATGAAATGGCCCGAGCAGAAACGACAGCGTTGCAAGGCTGCTCTTAATCGCCGTGGAAATCGAGACGAAGCGTGGAGTCAGCGAGCAACGGTAACCCAAACAGCCGGAGTTCGTTGATTTGTGATTACATAATCAGCTTGTTGCATAATCAGCGATTACATTATCAGCTATCAGGGGCAGAAACTTGGAGGCTCACTAAGAGGGCTCAACTTAAATTCACGACGACTCAGCGGGAAATGGAGCGGAAGATGATAGGTGTAACATTAAGGGACTAGAAGATAGCAGAGTGGGTCAGGAAACAAACACGTGTTAAGGACATATTAGTAGAAATTAAGAAGAAGAAATGGGCGTGGGCAGGGCATGTAATGCGAAGGAAAGATAACCGTTGGTCATTAAGGGTAACAGAGTGGATCCCTAGAGAAGGCAAGCGTGGCAGGGGGCGACAGAAAGTTAGATGGTCAGATGAGATCAAGAAGTTTGCGGGGATAAATTGGTCGCAGTTAGCACAGGACCGGGGTAAGTGGGGATTAATGGGAGAGTCCTTTGCCTTGCAGTGGGCGTAGATAGGCTGATGGTGGTGGTGGTGGTGATGATGATGATGATGATGATGATTTATCAGCTTGAAATCTTCTATATAACCAGTATGTGCAGATATTATGCACGCTCCATCCCCAGAAACACTCGCTTAAATTAATCATCAAATTCTCAACAAAGCAGTCGACAGCGACCATTCACAGCGTTATCCCGAGTACACTCAGTACCAAAGATATGCCCTCAGATTTCCTCGTGCTTGGCGCGAATTGAGGTTAAAAAATCTACTTGTTTTGGATCAATAAATGAGTATCCCATGTGGAGCGGCGATAGGTAAGCTATTATTAAAAATCAGCGTTATTTCCTGATTTGAATCAGTTGGTAGGAGCATCGAATCTGCCGATTGACGATGAGCGGAGCTACACACGTTTATCTTGAATCCGTTGATGCATTGTTCCTGTGAAAGGAATGCATCGCGATTCCACTCGATGTTCACCTCGCTTGTGGAGAGGGATGCATGGCTTCTCCGACGTGGCACTGTTCATCCCATTCCTAGGGTCATGTTCGACTTAGTGAGGATCCATTCCTCACTAAGTCACTCTATGAGGGATTGTCCCAAGACCGTTTTCCTCTAATCACCAGCAGCGTGCAGTGTAGGACGGCGTTAGGTAGCTATACAAGAAGCCCTGGTCAAAAGAGTCACCGATGCCGCCCCCAGGCTTCGGCCGGTGGACAAGGCGCCTGTCGGAACACATGCTTGAATAGAGTCTCTCCCTCTCTCCTCCCTCCCTCCCTCCCTCCCTCCCTCCCTCTGTGTCGAGAGAGAGAGGGTCGTGACAACGACAGTGACGTTGATGCGTCGTTGACCTATACCTACATGTGCATTTTAATTTTAGTTCGGATCCGGGAATAGTACTTCATTCGCTATGCACGGTGAAACGAACTCGCTCTACACTCATATGCTTCCGTCATTTTTGCTTTCCTTTGGCAAACAAAAAGAGCGACAATTTGCGGCCATACCATTGGCTACTTACCGCTACGGGGTACTTGTTGTACATAATCTTGAAGACCACACCGATGGCCAGCAGCATGAGGGAGATGACGAACAGGGCGATCAGGTAGAGCGTGAAGTCCTGCTTGCCGGCGACTGCGACACAAGAGGTTGGTACTCTGTGTACCGTCCAAAATCGCGTATGTTGGGCTGCACACTTCGCACGAGAGTCTCGCCAAAGGAATAAAAGGAGCTCCAACAAAAGCACTACACAGCTTATTCGTGGCGTTGCAGCCCTAAGCTAACGTCAAAAATAACCCCGGACATATATAGTATTTCAGATTATTTGTCGTTAACGCACTGAGAATTTTCCGAGCCAACTCCACTGATGTCAAAGCGATGCTCATTTTTTCTTTAACAACTTATTGCGGACATATATCTCAAGTTCAACAAGGGAATGGTTAGTTTCACTAGATAAGGTGACAGAGTAGCGGCACTCTTTTCTCCTATTGTTCTGTGCCGTCGCCGTGATCATTGGTCAGTTCGCATCACGTGACATTTGTTTACACTGCGACGGTTCATGGGCACCGCCATTTTGTTGTTAACGCGTTTTTTGCCGGTCAACCATGCTAGTCTCAGCTTATCCTCTCTGGTCTGCGACTGCATGCGACTGGCTTCGTTCAGTACACGAAGCAAAGATAACGCGCTTCTCAGCATTTCAGCTCCAGAAGTGTGTCCAAAGATGCCGTGTTGCTGCAGCCTTCGGCGGTGTTTACAAATGACCTCGTCAGAGTTAGCGGTGAGGCCGCAGACGCGGCAATCTGGCAACAGTGATAAACCCCAAAATGGCCGCCGTTTCTCACTTGCTGGCCTCAGTGACGGTATTCTATCTTATCTAGTAACACTAGGAATGGTTAAAGAGCGCCGGGTACAGTACACCGCCCTGAGGGACACCACGGGTCGCTTTGTACGAGGACGATCATAACCTGCTACCAACACATCAGTGTGCACGTTCAAGCGTGCTTAGTATTGGTACATAGGTACTGTGTTTTTTTACGTTGTTTAAATGGGTTTCTTACTCTGCCCGTCCGACACTACTACTACTGCTCACACAGCAGAATAAACTCACAGCAAAGGCGTTCATCACTGAAGTCCCCGCAGTTGTCTTTGCCGTCACATTTGAAGCCGCTCCAGATGCAGCGGTCGTTGGAGCAGCGGGTCAATCCCTTTGCCGCACCCGCTAGCTTCTGCACGCGCCAGATTCAAATGCAATATATCGACTGTAACTACTTAGATAAGCCTTAAACGCACATAGGACAACACGGAGGCAAGAAGCGGCCCCTCATTTTAACAACGAAGCACACGGTAAACTACAAATTAGCCTCCCCCATTACGCGGGTAATCCTCATCTACAAGACCCATCTTCAAAAGCCGTGCGAGAGAGCGCTGGAAACACTCTACGTCGTACTTCGTGTACGTCTGCAGGATAACTGAAGAATGTGTGTTTTCAAGGAGATTCGATTTCACTCCGGAACCCTCAAAGTGACTCAAAGTGTTGGCGTTATTAATTTTTAATTCTGTTTTATCTGCACATTTCCGTACCGTGCACGCCCTTGTCTGCATTTCCCCACAAACGGAACAACAACAAAGAGCAGAATCAACAGTCTCCGCCTCTGCACCCAATCCATTATTAATCAGTCCATGCCTATCAGGGGCGCCTTTATGTGGGCGAAAGGAAGTATAAATGATGGCTGAAGTGTAAATGATGGCGATTTCTCGCATTCGAAGGAAGTTCGAACGTGGGAAAGAAAGGCCGGTGGGATTGTGTTTGCCATATATGAAACAGCGCCCCTTATATAAAGGCGACGACTAAAGAAACAGATGAGATATCTCGTATGCTCTCTCTGCCGCTATTGTAAATACTCATACCAATTCGACCAGCGTCACCCTCCTTCAGTTGTTTTCTCAGGAAACGAGTCTGCACTGACAACGACCGGCCAGGACCCTGGCACATCGCTGGGGAGGCAGGAGTATAGCGCTCACCGGGCTGCTGGAAGCCGGTGATGACGATCTCGAATCCTCCCAGCCTCTTCATCACCTCCCTGGCGGACACTGTCCAGCGCAGCGTCAGGGTCGAGCTCGCTTTCACCATACTTTTGGTGCCAGTGTAGTCCTTGCCGCACAGAAGGTCCGTCGTCTCCGTAGACGACACCAGCTGCAGCGGAAGCACCACACGCCACATTAAAGAAATGCCCGCCTATCTGCTTGCTTTTCACTGCAAATGTCGCCGGAAGACGATAGTCTTCGACTGCACCTGCCACGTGACAGCGTGTCCTCTCTCCTCCTTCACATGATGGTGATGTTGATGATTGCTATTGGCTTCTCCTTTGTAGCGGGGTGATGACGTGTCATCTTACCAGGACTAATGTACCTATGTTTTATACTCTTGGTTTAATACTAGCGCTGCTGCAAGCTTATTAGGCACAAAATACTTCTTTTTCTCTTACAAGTGCATGGTAACTGTCTTAGGCAATATTCCCCTCTCTGCTTTTCGTCCATCAGCATTCTAATATTCTTTTCGTCTCCTCGACAGCCTTAAAGTTCACTTCCTCTGTGCTACCCTTAAATCCTGCTTCTGGAAGCCGAATATTTCCCTAATGTAGATTGTTATAGATACCTTCGCATTCTCACACTATGTGCCGCATAGTTTGTTTCTTTTGCGCAGACCCCACATACCCCATCAATTTGTGAATACTTACCCACAAAACTCTCAGTTCGCAAGCAACCTGCTCTAGCCTCGAAAAGCGAAGCACTGCCCTGGTAATTATTGTAGATATTTTTCTTTCTGATGTTTAATTTCTCAGCCCTGTACACCTGTTACGACGTTTTAGCTTCCATTTTTTCTCTCCATTTATTCGTTTCAATCTGCCTTGCCTCTTTTTTTTTATCTAGTAACACTAGATAAAAACAATAGACTAGTGTTATCTAGTAACACTAGATAACAATCCACTTAGGTGGCAGCCCCACCTAGGTGGAGTCTTTCTCGTTCTGAGCAAGTGTTGTCATGATTACATCATCATGCTCTTTTCCTTCCCTCTCTCTCATTCATGATGAGTGAAATGGCAGTGCGCTCAATGCCATCAACAACGATGATTGCGTCCGATGGAAGCCTAGAGCCTCTATTGCTGCAAGTAGATCGAACTTGCGGTCAGATGTTGGACCCTATAATAAGGCAGGTATTCTTTACGCTCCGCTTTTTCCTTCCTGTTTTGGTTCTTTAGCGAGCCGTCACTGTTACGCTCTGGTTTAAAGAGCGGAACCAGCAGCTTTTTTTGTATTTCGCTTCCCGGGCGGACCACCACAGTTATACTATCCACAACTTAGCATGCACTTCCCAAAAGCGAAAGCCTTGGGGCCTGGTGGGGCTGCCACCTGTCGCACCTTTACACAAGCTCGCCTTGGCTCCCCCAATAGGCCTACCGGCGAAATGACACCATTCAAAATCTAGCAAGCAGCTATAGCCACCCAGAGCATGGTGTCGGATTTAAAGAACTCATGCCCCCACAAAGTTCAAGAAAGCTTCGAAGCGCAGATTGTAAGGTTAGCTCAAGCTGGATTCCCGCAATCAGTCGTGCCTTCCGCCGTGCAGGGAGTACTAAACAAGATAAGAACCGAAAACGCCCGCATTGACAATGAAAGGGAATGCAACGAAAAATGTGCAGTTGTGCCATGTGTTCACAAGACGTCCCACACCTTTAAGGAGGTCATGAAAAGATATGGCCTTGAAGTGGCGTTTTCGGCACCTGTTAAGCTTGCCGGGGTGTGTTCGCGCATTGAAAGGGGTAACAATAGGCGGCAAGAGTGCGAAAAGAAGCACACCAATTCCTACGATGATTGTTGCGTCGGAGTAGTGCATCACATTCCCCTTTCATGCGGCAAAGTTTACGTCGGACAGACTGCAGGTGTGTAAACGTGAGGTTGCGCGAACACGAGCTTTCAATTAAGAATCCCGCAAGCGGACATCTCCCTAATAACTGCTTGACGTGCACGTGCAAACCACTCTGTAAGCCACTCTTCAAGCAAGTTATTCGCGAGGCCTACACATATCAGGAGAAATGACACCAGTTTTGCCAAGGCTCCGAGAATGTTTCACCCCGTGTTCGTCAGATGTGCTAGCGCCCGAGTCTGAAGTACTAGAGAAGCCATAACTCAAACGTTTGCTGTATGGCCCGTAATGTGAAAAAAGTCAGAAGGAAGCTAGCACTCCCAAGACTTGAAGGTAGCGAAGCTGTACGCAACCTTCAATACCATCACGACGGTTTAAGTCAACGATTGCAGCCTATTGGTTTCTTCTTCTCTGTCGCAACGACCTGTCCTCCATCATTGTTACTATCACTGCTATCACTGCTAACACTGCTCTCACTGTACTCCATAATTGTGTGAGCTTCCTTGAGTTATAATCACTGGACATCACCATGGAGGAGCGTAAGCCATGACGTATCTTTCTTTTCCCGAGCATTTGTTGTCACTATTACGGCAAAAAGTGGCGTCTTTCTCGTTTTGAGCAAGTGTTGCCACGATTACGGCGAACGTTGGATTTTTTTGTGACCAATCTTGGCTAGTCTCCCATAGTAGGTATGCTCGGCATTTTTTGCCAATCTTTTTAAGTTGGTGTCGTCGGCATTTTTAATTGCGGATACGAAAAAAATAACGATTTTCTAAGCAGTTTCACTGTTAAAAACCCGCAACAGACAGACGACGCAAGTGAAGCAATGTGGCTACCTAAGGACCTGGATTAGACAAGGGTCGAAAGCTATTAGTGCAGTGATCTGATCAATTTCAGCATAATGAACGGATTAGGTTCCAGCAAAGATGAATGGGAGGAGATGTAGGGAGAACCCTTGGACCTGCAGTAGTCATCCAACGACTGATTTTGAGGGTGGGCAGCAATTAGCAAATCACACCAGACCTCGCCGTTGTGTTTTCAGTTAACGTTCTTCTACATATCAGTGCGTTCCCGCTCATATCTTTATGTCAGGACAGCACTCAATGTTGTCAATATTGTGTGTTCTCTTCTAAGCTTAGCAACACGGCTATAATATATAATTATGCGCTGTTTATTGCGTACATACCCAGCGTTCTCGCTCAAAATTCCGACCTCTCAGGAACCTAGCAAAACCACTTCAGGAAAGTTATATTTGGCATAGAGCAAGAAGTCAACGTGACGATGAAAACACTAAAAGTAATGTCCAGGATTCTGAATATAATGTGTGTAATTCGCTGTCAAATCTTACTCCCCATGCATTTTTATGGGATAGTTTCCATGGTTCATGAACCTAGTCACGCAACGTGCGAGACTTGAAACTGTGCACAACGCAAGTTTTCACACCCAATATTAGCTGCGCAAAAACACTTTACATTTCGCTAAATAACTACAGAGTAATCACTGTTGAAAGGAATGCAATGAGCGGGAATGAGCGGAAAAGCTGCACATGTTTTTCCGAACATGATTTACCCACAGAGACCTCCAGTCACTGCACCCACTTCCTCATTAGAGCCGCCAGTTATTCCCTAGATTCCTCCTGTAGTGGCAGTTGCATTTTGGGGGAAAGAGAGACGTGCCTCGAGGTACATGAAGCACATGAAGGAGTCGGCGATGGTGTCGAAGAAGCGGAAGGAGAGGGTGAACTTGGCCGAGTTCTCCACCTGGAAGGGCAGATGGCAGACGCTGGAGCGCGGGGTCGAGTTGCGGCGGTGAGAGAAGAGCACCACGCCGGCTTGGTCGTTGTGCAACGAAACGTGCACCGGCAGCGCCTTCTGGCCCGTGTTGCAGTAGTCGTTCATGTAAACTGCGAGTATGCGCGCAAGTTTCACTCCGAATCCATTGTTACACCGCTCAGGGTATCGATGAATCCACGTTGACCACAAGGATGGGACAAAAGAAGGCATTTGCAATAGGATTGAAGTCAAGGGTGTGAAGAAAGCCCGTCCGGTCGGGATGCATTTTGATGAAGAAAGACAAGGACGCCGACCACAAGTTAGTTGAATATAAAAGGAAATTAACGTTTCGGCTTCCACACGGAAGCTTTGGTCACAATAAAACCTTGAAGGCAAATAATCGCCTTAACAGCTTAGGAAACAGCCCGAAAAACTTGGACAGAGAAAGGGCAAACAGACAAACAGACAAGCAGGGCAAACGGAGCAAACGGCGCTCGTGTCTGTTTGCCCTCTCTGTGTCCAAGTTTTTCGCGCTGTTTCCTAAGGTGTCATGTGTACCCAACTAGCCCAAAGTCAAGCTTTAATCGCCTTAAGTACGTTTCACGACGCTGCGCAGGCAACTTGCGTAGATTGGCGGCAGGTTTCCGGCGTTCCTATTAAGCGTGTCTTCGTCGTCTGTATGTGAAGTGATTCTAGTAACAGGCGTAGCATTCTAGTAACAGTAGCATTCCTTTCTTTCGCAAGAACGCGTGCAGCAGACCAGTTGATTGTGTGCGATGTGGTATCGCAGTGCTCGGCAAGGGCGCTTGTCGACACGTGGTTATTGTTGACATCATTTCGATGTTGCTGCGAATGCTTCCCAAAGTTTCCTGACTCGCCAGTGTACACGTAATGGCAATATGCACAAGGAATGACGTAGACAACTCCTGGACACCTCACTGTCTGTAGTTTGTCCTTCAAGCTCACACGTTCATGCCTTAGTTTGCGAGACGGCCCATGCGCACGAGCGGAGTATATGCGTGACAGAGCCTCGCTAAACGGAAACGTAAATTTTCTTTTAAACTCAATTGACTTGTGGTCAGCGTCCTTGTCTTCCTCCATCACAATAGGCTTGATAGCCCCCTCTAACCTTCTTGGTGCCACCCCAGCTCACTGTCACACCCTAATAGAAGTACAGGTGCCCCAAAAAGTAAACGGAGCACGGGAGATTTTGATGGGATATATCCGCCATGTGCCTAACCAGCAACATCTAATGACTCATGAAGAAAGTCATTTTAAAATAAAATCGGGCCGCGCATATTTATTTATGCCGGCAGCGGCATAAAATAGAAATTATAATAAATTCGCGAAAGTGCGCTCCCTTTACTTTTTGGGGCATCTGTACCGAGTGGAATGGGTTCACATGGTCAGCCCTTTCGCACTTTACAATGTGAGGTATCACTTGCAGGTCAGTGCTTTTCCGTACTCGCAGTTGTCACTACACCTGCGCATGTCTATAGCATATACTAGTGTCACTAGATAAGGTTACAGAGTATCGTCAGAGTATCGACCAACTGATCATTGGTCAGTTCGCATCAGGTGGCAGTTTACACTGCCGCTGTTCATCAGTGCGGCCATTTTGTTGTTTATAGGCATTTCGTGTCGCTCATCTGGGGTAGTCTTAGCTTGTCCTCTCTGTTCTGCGGCTGCGCGCGACTGGCGTCGTTCCGAACGCGAATCAAAGATAACGCGCTTCGCAGCATTTCATCAGCTGCAGAAAATAAGTGTGTCCGAAAAAGCCGTGTTGCTGCGTCTTCGACAGTGTTGTTTACAAATGAACTCGTCAAAGTTAGCGGTAAAACCGCAGAAGCGGCATTCTGACAACACTGGTAAACACCAAAATGGCCGCCGTTGCTTACTTGCATGCCTCGGTGATGGTACTCTGTATTTTATATAGGGACACCAGCATATACTTTAAAACTACGAGGACAAAAAATGACGATTATGAGAGACAAGGCGCCTTGTCTATGGTAATCGTGTCTTCTTCGTGCGTGTTTCTTAGTGCCTTTAGTTTTAAAGTATGCCGAACTATAGCGAATAGTCCTGCTGCAACTGGTTACAGCCGAAAAGTGCTCACGCAATTTGTTTTAAGAGACGTTTGGTGCAGAAGCGGTCAGCTTAGGGGAGACGTGTTTTTCGGTGAGTTGGTTCATGACTATCAGTTAAGGTTTAGAGCATCGACGACGAGAACGGTAACAAGACGGCACGGGCGCTGGTCACCGCCAATTGATGCACTGAATCGACATTTACAGTAAAAGCTCGTTAATTAGAACTTCAAGGGGGCCGTAAAATTGTTCGAATTAAGTGGAGTTCGAATTATCGGGTGGGCGCTGGCATGATTGGAAATCGCGCCACACTGCGCGGGTAGAACACAAAAAAGCTACCTCTGGACTCGTTATCGCAGATTAGACGCTACTACTCATTTGTGGCAGGTGATTTCGTAAATAATGCTTCGTAAATAACAACGGCATGCGCCGGAGCAATGGCGCCGGTGGCGCGGCGCCTTCTATAGACGCGAAATAAGCTGTCGCAGCAGCGTAGAGCGCGCGCCACGCTGCTGTTTTTCTGAAAAAGTGTGTTGGTGCGGGCTTGTTGGTACATAACTGAATATAGAAAAACAGCGCTAAAACGGGACAAAAGAACGTGACAAGACTGGGCGCTGACTAACAACAACGAGTTTTATTTCGCCGTGGCGGAATATATACCCTGGGAAACCACGAAAAGAAAGAAAGGGAGACAAACATTCAACGAATACACAAGGCGCATGTGCGAAAATGCATTCAGTGATCAAGGTATCTGTGTTCTTTTTCCAACAATTCAATGGATGCCTTACTGACGGATGAAACCCCCTGCTTGTGGATGACATGTGCTTCGTAGATTTCGCTAGCACTTTTTCCTTTATACTTTCTTAGCACACGTGTCTGCTCGAAAAGAGGGGTACATTTACGATCCGCACATTCCGCACAGTGAAGAGCCAAATTACTGCCAGTTTTATTTTTTACTGTGTTTTCGAGCAGACACGTGTGCTAAGAAAGTATAAAGGAAAAAGTGCTAGCGAAATCTACGAAGCACATGTCATCCACAAGCAGGGGGTTTCATCCGTCAGTAAGGCATCCATTGAATTGTTGGAAAAAGAACACAGATACCTTGATCACTGAATGCCTATTTTCGCACATGCGCCTTGTGTATTCGTTGAATGTTTGTCTCCCTTTCTTTCTTTTCGTGGTTTCCCAGGGTATATATTCCGCCACGGCGAAATAAAACTCGTTGTTGTTAGTCAGCGCCCAGTCTTGTCACGTTCTTTTGTCCCGTTTTAGCGCTGTTTTTCTATATTCAGCTGTTTTTCTGTTTCTTTGTTTTGCATCTGTGGTAAATTTGTATGGTTTGAATTTGCAACACATTTTAATCCCTCTGGGCCGACTTCTTATGCCAGGAGCGTTGGAAACCAGGGGATCATAGTTCGAATTAACCCTTCTGGATACCGACGCCTTCAAATTATCGGGAGTTTTCCCCCATTGAAATATACGGGGCTGTTCTGGGACCGGGGCACGAGTTCGAATTAACCGAGTTCGAAATAACCAAGTTCGAATAAACAGCTTTTACTGTACATAGTTATGGACCGTATTTAATTAGAATCCTTGCCGTCGATGCACTACATCTTCCTAATGGTCAGTCTAGGCGTCAGGGTTGTGCGGTAGGTGTGTGAAATAAATTGACGTCAAAGACATAAGACGACACGAGACACGGAAACATGTTGCCAACAAGCATGTTGACAAGTTCATGTGCGCAGCACCGCACCGCTCCGCTGCAAACTGATTTGGCGCCTATAGTATGCGCCGCAGAAGCGCATATATAGTGCGTAAATTCAGAAAGCATTGAACGCCTCTTCTAATGCGCTAACCACCTTACTGGATCACTGGTTGGTTTTTCCGCCGTGGAGGTTGGACTTAAGTAACTACCCATGCCTTATTTGTTAAATGAGCCCTTTAATTTGAACCACCCGGAGTTCTATGACGTGCCCAAGGCTTTCCGAGGATCCAGGACATCCAAACAGGCGGAATCGTATTTGAACTCGTATTTTGGTTCGCTTAAAATCCGACTGAACTCTGTTTCAAGCCAAGCTTTAAAGATGTTGAGTCAGACTTGTGCGGAACAATATTCGCCGGTGTGAGGACGTGGCAAATTTTTGTATCGATGGAATATTTAATCGTTGCACGCCACACGTCCCACCGAGTATGCGACGCTGCACCAGTGTCGTAAACTGGCTAGAAGTCTTATCACCTTTCCTCATCCGTCACTACGCAATACAAGAGCCACTCTGGCCAATCGTTCTTTCCAACCGCCCTTACGGAAGACAGGCGATATAAATTAAGCCAGCGAAACCCACCGAAAAGCCAATGTACAGCCTCCCAAATTTTTAATAATGTAGCGGGAGCGACGACCGATCTGCACGTCAGCGCCTTATCACGGTGTGCACCTGCAAAATAGGCGAGGGTACGCGCACGCGCATAGAACTATCTGTTGTGGGAGCGTCGTTGCTCCGCTGTTCTTCTCACAGCAACACCCCCCTGTTTTTATTATCTTGCAAGGCCGTTCGTTTACCGCCAAAGGTAGCTAAGCAGCGTGGGGCACAAAGTCCTTCAGATGCCGTGGCAGGGGGTGTACCCCTCTCAAGGAAACAGCGTATAGCAGACGACACTCATACAGCAGATAGCCATATGCGCATGCGCGTACTCTCGCCTATTTCGCTGCTGAGCACAATGATAAGGCGCTGACATACCGGTCGGTCGTCGCTCCCGCTATATTATTAAAAATTTGGGAGGCTGTACACCTCGCTCACAGAATTTAAATGGGCCGTCCACCGAAGAAATAAATGCGGCCGAAAGATGAGGTACTTACACCTGCTTATCCGCAGACCTTAGCCGTAATTAAGGCTCACCGTGAATACTTATATACCTGGAAATAGCTGATACCTTTATTGTTCTAACCTACAGGTTTAGTTCTCCGTACCATTCCTCTCATGTCAAATACTTGATACGGCAGTTGGAACGTGATGTGTGCCTTTCATATGGCCTGGAAATTACAGCCTTCAACGAAACAAGGTTGATCCGATCATGTAGATGGTATTCGTTGAAAAGTTTAGCGGTCAATTTCTTCGCTTGGCAACACTGGAAACGGCCACAGACATGGCTGATGCGCCACGGACATGGACAAGTACCGCCATCCTGCGGAGCCCGACGTAACGAGTGACGGCGCACCGTGGCCTCCGCGATCGGCTACGGGCGGCGCGCCGTAGCAACGGCGCGCCGCCGGCAGCAAATCGCGGAGGCCACGGGCGCACTCACACGGTTGCATGGAGAAGAAGAGGGGTGTGCTTGATCTGGGGGCCGTGCGCACAACGTCGCCTAGCAACAGACGCTTGGCCACAGATATGGCGGCGCATTCGCATGGTTGCCTGCATGCATTCCACGCCATTGAATACCGGCCATACATTTCGCCTACGTTCGTTGCCCATCTGCGGCGAAGCAATCTTTCTTGATTATTATCCAATCGTACCAACCGCTTCTGCGCATTGACCGCTTAGCGTTAAATATTAGTGACTCTGTCTGGTCAGAGCGTGAAAGCGTTGAGTGAAATTATGACAGACAGCTCTATTTCAAGAGGGCAGCCGCATAATGGCACGGTTCTAAAACCATAGCCCGCATTCCGGCAATGATCTAAATAGTGTTGCATCGTGGCGGCGACGGGAGAACTCTTGGTTGATTTTCCCAACCTGCCAAACCGCTTCCACTCACTCATTAGTCAGAGTCACTGATAATTAATAATAGTGACTCTGGCTACTCAGTAAGCGAGAGCGGTTTGGCCGGTTGGGTAAAATCAACACTCACTGACCACTTGCATACGCGGAACGACACCAGCGAGGATTTCCGCGCGGGATGGGAGCAGTCTGTCTTGATTTTTACCCTGCCGGCCAAACCGTTTCCCCTGACTGACTAGCCAGAGTCATTATAATTCACAGTGACTCTGGCTAGTCAGTGAGCAGAAGCGGTTTGGCCAATTGGGTGAAATCAAGGCTGCGTCTAATCTCACGGCAGCCGTGTGAATTACCTCCTCGAAATTCTCACGGCAGTTTTCACAAACACTGGCTGGCCTAACATTTGCTGAATAATATTGCGTTCCAACGTACGTTCACATAACATAACCTCACCGAACCTAGCGTAAGCTAACCGAACGCGTCATAACCTACCCAAATCCAGCCCAACTGCAACAAACCTAATCTAACCCAGCCCAACGACACAGAACACAACCTATATTAAACGCAATTCAACCCATTCTAGAAATCCTGTACGTCGACCTCTGGATATAGTAAAAACCAGAGTAAAAAACGTATTAATTAAATCACGATGACTTAAAAATTCTGAAAGGTAAAAAAAAACAAAAAAACATCGCAACGTCAGACTAGAACCTGAGCCTTCTCGTTTAAAACCCACTACCATACCACAACGCTACAGGGGCAGCTGCGAACGCGGCTTTTTAGGGAATATTATTCCCATAAAATCTCCGCTTAGCGTGCTTAGCCAATGAGAGAAGTCTGCCGTGAGAAATTTCTGACGGTAATTCTCACGGTTGCCGGGATAATAGACACTACCTAAAATCAACACGGACTGCTCCCATCGCCGCCATGATGCAACGCTATTTAGACCATTGCCGGCATTCCTCGGTCGCAGTAGGGGCCGCCCTTGGACGACCACTCACAGGCCCGGTAGCTGCCATCCATGTCTGTCGTGATGGTTCTCCTGACCGGCGATCCGCGCTCCGGGATGTTCGACCCTCGTTCTTGGAGAAGCCGGCCGAAGCTGTTCCGGGGCCAGGCCACGGCCATCAGCGCGAGCACCCAGGTCAGGTAGACACCCATGCCAGTGCAGCGCACTTGCAACCAGGTCAACGTACGCCAGCGTATCACCGTCTTCCGCGGCTACGGCGGCGCGCTTGCAGGGTGGTGGGCTGGGGCTATCGCGTCGCTCCCGTTGGGGCCAGCAAAGAATGACGACGCTTCTGCGCCGCCGGCGGTCCTTCTTCTCGTCTTCTTCTTACGTCATGCTGATGATAATGATAATGATAAGCACGCCCTCACGTGCTTCTTCGTCTTCGACATTTGTAATGGTTGTACCCACTGAGTGGGATTGGTCAAGGCTTGCGGTTTGTCTAATAATTTAAAAGTGTTCTTTAGGATTGGAATAAAATGATAAAAAAATTGGGCCCATCCCCCCGCGAGGGGTACTCGAGTAAATGCGTCGCATAGGGGGTGGGTGTATTGCGTTAACGTTTAGTGTTTGGGGAGTTGGTGGTAGTGAATGCGTTGTATCAGCAGCTTCGTGACGTAGTTTGAATGAGTCAAGGATATAAGACGCGTTCGTAGCCTCCCATTCCGTGTCGGCTTTGTGGCGCAGTGGGTAGAGCACCATGTACATTGCGTTCCGTCCGCAGGGTCGAGGGATCGAAACCAGGCGCCGGATAGTATTTTTTTTATATAGTGTAGGGGGAGGGGTGCGGACTACGACTACGGACGTCAACGCGGGTGACATCGTGAGTTACTGAAATGCTCTGCATTTAAAAAACTACACTCCTTAGGGGCGGGGCCAGATAAATGATTGCACGGATCCGCTAGCATATGAGTCTACCGGTAGCCGGGATGAATTCGTGAAGGAGGGAGTAAATTTCTTTGCAGCTAGCACCGAATGAAAGAATTGAAGTTTTTAGTTCAAGTCTAAGGCGCTCGAATTCGAATGTGAGAGTAAGGTAACGTTTTCTTTGCTGTGTGAAACGTACCCGTAGGTCGTGCGCTTAATTCCCGGCTGCCTTTTCTTTTTTCTTCTTTAAATTAAGGTGATCCCCGCGAACTGCAAACTTAGAGCAGACTACGACGCGGTGATTAACTGGAGGAAGAAACCAGATTGACAAATAAAAAATTACACCATCTTCCCGTAGGGGAACTATGCGAAGCAGCCATGGGGTCGATTCAAGTGCCCATTAGTTTTTAGTTCGTCGTTTCCGTGAGGTTGAGGTACGTAGCTACCGTTATATTTACCGTTTGGTTTTCATGGTAACTACCAAACTTTCAATTACCGGAACTACGAAGTAGGAAATTGCATTGACGCCATGGCTGCTTTGCATACTACTCAGGGTTCCCCTACGGGAAGATGGTGTAATTTTATTGGAGGGGGGGGGGGTGTTAGAGTGGAGAGGCAATAAAGAGAGAGATAGAGATAGAGACACGTTCTACGTGGTATGAGTTTGTCTTTATTTAGACATGATGATAATCATGATGATGTTGAACATGATGATAATCATCATGTTCAACACAATGCCTAATGACCGCAATGGTACCGGAATCTTGGAAGAGCGCGAACATCATCCTAATCCATAAGAAAGGCGACATGAAGGACTTGAAAAATGACAGGCCGATCAGCTTACTTTCAGTCGTCTACAAGGTATTTACCAAGGTAATCGCTAACCGAATTTCTGCAACCTTAGATTTCAGTCAACCTAAAGAACAAGCAGGGTTCCATAAAGGTTATTCAACAATGGACCATATTCACACGATCAATCAGGTGATAGAGAAGTGCGCTGAGTACACTGAACCCCTATATATAGCCTTCATAGATTATGAGAAAGCATTTGACTCGGTCGAAACCCTAGCAGTTATTCAGGCATTACGGAACCAGGGGGTAGATGAGCATTATGTAAGAATACTAGAGGATATCTACAATGGGTCTACAGCTACCATAATCCTCCATAGGGAGAGCAGTAAAATACCTATAAGGAAGGGTGTCAGACAAGGAGACACAATCTCTCCAATGTTATTTACAGCATGTTTACAATAAGTATTTAGAACGTTGGATTGGGAACAGGTGGGAGTAAGGGTTAATGGAGAATACCTCAGTAACCTCAGATTTGCTGATGACGTTGCCTTGCTAAGTAACTCGGGGGACGAATTGCAAAGCATGCTTTCCGCACTGGGCGAACAGAGTAGAACCGTGGGTCTGAAAATTAATATGCACAAAACTAAAGTAATGATCAATAACCTCGGGACAGCACAGCGGTTTGAGATAGGTGGCAAGGCAGTGGATGTGGTAAGCGAATGTATCTACTTAGGCCAAGTTGTTACCCCAGATCCCAACCATGAGGCAGAAATAATTAGAAGGATCAGAATGGGGTGGGGTGCATATGGCAGACATTCTCAGATAATGAATAGCAGCCTACCATTGTCGCTGAAGAAGAAAGTGTATGACAGCTGCATCTTACCGGCACTCACCTACGGGGCAGAAACTTTGGAGGCTCACTAAGGGGGTTCAACTTAAATTGAGAACGACTCATCGGGCAATGGAGCGGAAAATGATAGGTGTAACATTAAGGGACAAGAAGAGAGCGGAGTGGGTCAGGGAGCAAACTGGTGTTAAAGACATATTAGTAGAAATTAAGAAGAAGAAATGGACGTGGGCAGGGCATGTAATGCGAAGGGAATATAACCGCTGGTCATTAAGGGTAACAGAGTGGACCCCTAGAGAAGGCAAGCGCTGCAGGGGGCGGCAGAAAGTTAGATGGGCAGATGAGCTCAAGAAGTTTGCGGGGATAAATTGGCCACCGTTGGCTCAGGACCGAGGTAATTGGAGAATAATGGGAGAGGCCTTTGCCCTGCAGTGGGCGTAGATAGGCTGGTGATGATGATCATCATCATGTTCAACGTAGGTTACGTCGAGCTGGGGTTGGCATTTCGCTTTGATTATGACCGCCTTATGGTTTGTGAAATGTAGAGTCAAGGGTTGTTGTAGTGGATGAACCCTAAAGTTGCTGAAGATGAGGTCGATGCACGTTCCCCGGATGGTTGTGGGCTGCTTGTAATCACGGCCCGCCGAGACTCGCCGACGCACGCCGCCACCGACGACGATGAAACGTCGAAGGCGCGTGAAGCGTGCTCGTCTCGTGCCGGCCGAGAAAGACACCGGCAACACTGCCGCTCCAGGAGCCCTTAAAGGGGAAGCGTGCTCGTCTCGTGCCGGCCCAGGAAGACACCGGCAACACAGCAATCCCAGCATGCGCAGTGGGGTTGTGGACGCCGCACGGCGGAGGGAGGGACATAGCCCCGACCATGAGATGCTTCGCATCTAAAAATCGCAGCGTCTGAAAACACAGCATGAAAGCAGCATTGAAACAGAGTGTAAACAAGCGTGAAGTCACAGCTATACGTCATTACGGCGGCACTCAAGCGGTGCGAGGCTTCTGCAAAGGCTCTCTCTCCCCGGCTTGAGTTAACAGCTGCGCTATATATTACTCGCGCTAAAATGCACAAATAAGGTGTCGCCAAACTCACTTCACTGTTCCTTTAAAACTGATATCCACATCAGTTCTGCTTGAGTTTATTTGTGTTAAAGGAGTACTGACACGAAATTTTCGTGTTACTTTTTTTTCGCTGGTATGCGTGCCTACCAGACCGCTAATCATACAATGACACAGTAGACGATCCAGCGCAGCGCAAACATTCATTTACGGTGTCGTTTATTCGCGTCAGTTTCCGTTTAAACAAAACGAACGCCGAGCGGCCGCCATGACAGGAGGTATCACGTGACGTCACCATTCCTGCCGTACCGCTCCGCTCTAGAAGCGCGAGCGAGCGAGCGCACGAGCGCGCCCAGACAGGCCGAGGTCTTCATCGTCCCCACGCGCCCGGGCAGCATGACGTCAGTCGCAAAACCATGACGTGTACACACGGCGGAGCAGCGCGCGCCAACCACAGCCAGCGTGTCGGCTTCGTCACGGGAGCTCCGACAAGTGATCTGATGGGCATAGAGCAGTAATTTCTGGCCGAGGTACTTTCCGACCCCCTAATCTAAGTACTGAGTGTGTTGGGTAACTATGTTCTGCAAGCATTTAAGATTTCAAAAAAAAAAAGTTGAAGAATGTGTTGCAGGGTCCCTTTAAAGGACGAAACCTACATTTTGTCCATTTTGTCCTTGTGGCTGTGTTCAGAGCTATCTGCTTTGGTCATACACTTCGTACTGAGCTCGCTTGCCTTGAGAGCCAGGGAGGGTGCAAAAGCGCTGGCAGTAAGTGCGGCTATACCCGCTTTACTCAAATGAGCACACACGTCTCCTAAACACACTTACTCTCCGTATCACTGTAGGGTAAAGTTACTCTACTAAACCATGATTGAAAAAGCACTCATTATATATAGACACGAAGACGAATAAGGAGACACAGGACGAAGCGCACTAGAAACTGAATGTTATTTTGAAAAAAAAAAATTCACAGCATATCCACGGGGTGAATGATGATGAGTGGGCGAAGCTCCTGAGGGGAAATCATCGGTAAAACCGTGACTCTTCAGTGAAAGTTCGCCCACTACATCTGTGTCCGAACGTAACGTCTAGAAAGTCTCGCTTAAACCGCGCGTCGGCACCTTGGGGCTGAGCTCGCCTGATGCGTTTTGCAGACGCCTCACGAGCTCTCACTGCATCGGGGTCTGCCTGCCGATACGCGCGCTTTCTCGCCGCTTCCCGTTCTCTGACGTTTTGGAGATCCTCTTCGCGCCGCAGCCGTGCCGCTTCGCGTACGGCAGGGTCCTCGCGCCGTTGCCGTGACGCTTGGGCCTCTCGTTCTCGAACGCTGGGATCTTGGCGGCGTCGTCGCGCAGCCAGACGACACGCTTCGGCCTCCCGCTCTCGTACGGCAGGATCTTGGCGGCGGCGTCGCGCAGCTTCACGGAGCGCTTCTGCCTCGCGGGCTCGCACATCTGCAGCCTTATCCATCGGGCGACTCCGAGCGCGCGCCAACAGCGAACGGATTTTATTACAACGCTCCCCGCCATCTAGTAAACAATCCAAGAACTAAACTAGAGGTAGCCACGCCATCTAGTAAACAATCCAAGCGCATCTTTTCATCATATACAAGTACCGCCATCAAGTGAACAATCCAAGAAGTAAACTAGAGGTAGCCACGCCATCTGGGTAAACAATCCAAGAACTAAACTAGAGGTGGCTACATACATACGTCGAAGATGGACAGACCCACGCCCTAAGGAGCTTCGCCCCTAAAAAAAACGAACATATATACAAGGAACACAACATGAATCTGAGTCATCATTAAAACGTTTATAGCATCGATACATTTTGGAAAATACATATGAACGAACGAAATATCTATATGAGAAAGCAGAAAGTAATCACCAAATAATCACGCTGGCACGTGTAGTGAAAACTAGAAAACCCAATCAAACCCCTTCAAAAACGCAAACTCGATATCGGATAACAGTAAGGATGACTGGCTGACACAAGAAGTTCCTCCCTTTTTAATACGAAAAGCTTCCATGGTCTCCCTTGTTGATGACTTTGCGTGGTTATCAATGACGATCGTGTCATCTAGTTTTGGTTTACACTTTTTGTGCACTGTTAGCAGTCCATATATCTATAGATGAGAGTACCGTGCCCCTTTCAAAGAACTTTAATATTCGCGGATGCGATCATTCAGGCAACGATCCGTCTGGCCAACATACTCCTTTCCACATGTGAACGGAACCCTGTAGATAACATCTTTCTTGCACTCAACAAACTTAGCACCATGTTTAGGGCCACAGCCATCTTTTGCCCACTTGGTTTTTGCCGAAGTCACCACACGCACTCCATATCGTGACGCCACTTTCTACATTCGATGTGAAATGTTATCTAAGTATGGCATGACTGCTATCCTGTCAGCCCACTTTCCTTCGTTTTCTGCATCTTGAGTCCCGCTGTCTGCTTTTCTTATTTCCCACATATTCTTCTCACACGCCAAAAGGATACACTCATCTGGATAAGCGGCTGCCTTTAAGCGGTCTATCTCAGCGGCTACGCTTTGCTCAATCAAATGTTTGCGCGATTTTGTTAAGGCCGATTTGATGCAGGAAGTAGCCACACCATTCTTTACTAACTTGGAGTGAGCCGATTCGTGACTCAGCAATGGCTTTGTCGACCTGGGTTTGTACATCCAGCAGGTATGGAAGGGCATAACCTTAATCACAAGATCTAAAAACTGGATTTCGCTTTGCTTTGGCCACTCTAAAGTATACTCCATCCCGAATCTGTTTTTTCTGAAGCTTTTTATCGCTTCTGGAAGTGTGATGCCGCCCGGACAATCCTTTACCAATACAAGGTAATTGTAGTGAAGGACCAGTGCAGTGTGGCGGCCAATCCGCCAAACCAGTGGTGTAGCGCTTGCCAAAGAGAACGGGCCAGCAGGAAAGAAGGAGGAGAAGGAAGAAGGAGTTCATAATCATCATCATCATCATCAGCAGCAGCAGCACAGCAGCAGCAGCAGCAGGCGGTCTCCTTGAACAGGGGGTTAAAGACTAGTCCATCACTCTTAATAAAAAAAGGTCGTAAAAAGGTAGTAAAGGCCGTTTTTACTAACTCTTTACGAACCTCACAACCCCGCGGTTTTATACGTAGGCTCTGTCACTAGCAAATGCATGGTTAGGAAATTAACTGAGTGTAGGAAGTAGTATCCACTAGATTAAGGTCGTGCTTATGACTAGGTTGTGCATGGCCAGTTAGTAAACGCATGTAGCTCAGAAGAGTGCTATCGCTGGGACTTTACTAGTGGAGGTAGTGGTGCCTACCGCCCCCTTCAGTTAGTAGCCCTGACTACTGCTAAATTTACTACCTCTAGTTACTAAGTGCCTAGTGTATACTGGAACCAGTAAATTGTTAGTATTCCATTAGTGAATGCCCCGACCTTTTTTTAAGAGTGATTAGAGACAGAAAACTACTACCTCGTCGGCGGGAAGCAGCGTTCGGTTGCGGAAAGAATCTGTTTCTCAATACGAAGTCGGTGTTTTTCACGGTGGGGTAAAACTGCGTAATTCCAGATGGTAGCGTCACTCAAGAAAATGTGCATTGCAAAAGGACAACTTGTTTTTCTGCAGACGTGTCTGTTGCAACGGTGTTAAATCAGCTGCGGCTCTTTAAACTTTGCTGCTAATTCATCTTCGTTAAGTCACGTCGTCGACCACCTCCTGTCGTTCGCCCGCATGCCAATGCCGAGGTCACAACGGTCGTCAACATGCAAGTCTTACTTTTTGTACGCCGACGGGCGCTCTTGTGGAATAATTAAAGTCGCTCTTTGTAATCAAGTCAACTTGAGTACGTGCGTTCTCAGTCTACGGCGGCAGGGGGTTCGCTGTAGGAGGTTTGCGTGACTGAAAGCCATAGGAGTGCGCTGTGTTTGCCATTCAGCACACAGAAAGGGCAAAGAACCTGTACAACAGCGGGAATCTTTTCCTGACCTTGTTGTAGGGTCATGCGCGTGCTGGATATTTCCTTTTGGGAGTCAAAGAAACGAAAGATACCGTAATTGTAACAGAAGTGCAATGTACACTTACAGGATCAGCCCCGTTTTGATGCTTTTGAACCAAGACGATTATGAAGCAAATTTCCGCAATTCAGCGTGCATAACTGGCAGGGAACCCATGTAACAGTGATAATCTTTTTCTGGCCATGGGGGGCCATGCACGTGGTCTTTTCTTTTGAGAACTAATGAAAGAGATAGCCGTAATGTTTTTTTTTTAAGACCCATGCTTTCTCGCTCTCTCTCTCTTTTCCGTGCCTTCGCCCCAGTGGGAAGAAGCAGGCCTAAGATGAGTTTCTCAGGCCGACCTCTTCTTCTTTCAACAAACTTTCACTCTCTCTTCCCCCTCCCTCCCTCCCTCCCTCCCTCCCTCCCTCCCTCACTCACTCACTCACTCACTCACTCACTCACTCACTCACTCACTCACTCACTCACTCACTCACTCGCTCCCCCTCTCTCCCTCTCTCCCCCATAGACAAATAAAATGCGAACACGAAAATGTGAAGCAGAACACGCAAAATCGCGGGGAAATTATAGCTCGTGAGATCCAATATATTGCCGTTCTAGTGGTGTATTTCGAAACCCATATTTACCCGCCGCGGTGGCTCAGTGGCTATGGCGTTGTGCTGCCAAGCACAAAGACGTGGGTTCGATTCCCGGCCGCGGTGGCCGCTTTTCTGATGGAGGCGAAAAGCAAAAACGCCCGTGAGTTCGATATTTCACCGCACGTTAAAGATCCCCTTCAGGGGGTCAGAATTAATCCGGAGCCCTCCACTACGGCGTGCGTCATCGCCTGTGTAGTGTCGGTGCGTTATCCCCTACAATCATATTAGATCAATCAAAAAGCCATATTTCCCAACTTTGCTTTTGTAATGAAGCCACGCGTCAATATGACTTGCGTGGAAAGAAATGAGCTTTTTCTGTGTTCCGGTTCATAATTTTGTGATCGCGTCTCATTTTTCCCCGTGACTCTACATCATCATCATCATAACTGGCCTATCTACGCCCACTGCAGGGCAAATGCGTCTCCCATTAATCTCCAATTATCCCGGTCCTGTGCTAAATGCGACCAATCAATCCCCGCAAACTTCTTCATCTCATCTGACCATCTAACTTTCTGCCGCCCCCTGCAACGCTTGTCTTCTCCAAGGATCCACTCTGTTACCCTTAATGACCCGGTTATCTTGCCTTCGCATTACATGCCCTGCCCACGTCTATTTCTTCTTCTTAATTTGTACGAATATGTCCTTAACACGAGTTTGTTCCCTGACCCACTTCGCTCTCTCTACAGTGCTTTTTAGCCGTGTGAGCGTATACAGTGTGGCGCAAGTGTGGTCGCCCCGGCGCCCAGCTTTGCGCCGCGACGAAAACTTTTCGGCCGAGGCGACGACGGCGGCGCAAGGTCTGTAGGCTGTAGCGGCGCTAAGTTCAAGGTTCCTGCGAGGGCGCACTTCGGCTGACTCAGGGGAGGACAGGCCGGACAGGCCGGCCCCCGTTCCCTTTTACGGACTGTGCGGAGGCGTCCCTCGGTGAACACACGCGCGAAACGTCGCGCGTGGTACTGAGCCCGTCAGCTGACGAGTGGCGGTCACTGGGGCTGCGGAGCAGCCATGTCATGGCTGCGACCCTGTTTTATAGCGACAGTTTTGTATTATGTATGTAATTATGTATGTATGTATGTATGTATGTATGTATGTATGTATGTATGTATGTATGTATGTATGTATGTATGTATGTATGTATGTATGTATGTATGCATGATGCATGTATGTATGTATCTGCATGCATGCATGTATGTATGTTACGTACGTACGTAGTTTTATGTATGTAGGGCTGTATGTATGTATGCATGTATTATGCATGTATGTATGTATGTAGGTATGAATGTATGTATTTATGTAAAAAGATAATCGCATTGTGTGTTGTAGTTGTGCACTGTACGTGAATATGTTTTACCCGTCCTGCTTTACCATTCACTTGGTTTTTAGTATTGTGTAAATAAAATAAGCCAGAAAATTTTGTCTGTCTGCCTGCCTCTCACTCTGGTTGTCTGCCTGCATCCCTGTCCGTTTGTCTGTCACTCGGTTCATCCGCCCGACAAAAAAGAAAGTTGAAAGCCCGCTTGAACACTCAAGTATACATATATAGGGACGACAGTTTCGAGCTACTAAACTGCTGCCACGGCTTATGCACGTCCATATTAACCAGCGCACAGGAAACCTCAGGCATATTTGGGGCAAAATGTAAGCACAAAATGAGAGAGAGAGAGAGAGAGAGAGAGAGAGAGAAAGAGGAGAGAGAGAGAGAGAGAAGAGACATAGCCTTCATTGCAGCAGGAAGACATTAGGGCAAGTGGAGGGAAGCGGTAGTAGAAAGTTGGGTGTTTGTGGCTTGAGACATCGTGAAATCGAACAGTTCAAACCGAAACTGGTGGGCTCCTTGAGAATGCTGGAGAGGCCGCGTGTGGTGAGGAAAGCAGGCTCACGGCTCTAAACTGCTCGCGCTAGACCGCTTTCAAGAGAGCAGTGCGCAATTAAAGTCAGCGGGGAGGGTTCCAGCGTACGAGGGTCGATATATGAGGAGGAGGTATTTCGAGGAGGGTTGAAGGTTCTGTAACGCGTAAATTTCGGACAGTGCCAAATTAGGTGCTGGAGATTGGCGGGTGTGAGGGAGGCGCAGAAAGGACATCGAGTCGGCAGAGATGGGGTGTACCATTTACGGTATGTCTCTGGGGTTAGGCCAGCTTTGGCAAAATATTAGGTTACGAAAATTTCGGCTCATATTGGGTGCGGGGGCAGACCGGATAAAAAAAAACCCGCCCGCATCTTCCCACGGGGGGAACTCGAGTAAATGCGTCGCAAAGTGGTGGGGGTATCGCGTGAATGTTGCGTAATTGGGTATGGTTTGGGAATGCTTAATTGTTATTTCGTCTTTATTATTCTTATTTATTGATTGAAGGAGAAGGGAAGGCAAGGAGTGTAAAGTTAAAGTCTGTCTTTATTGCTTGGTGCCGTCAAGCAAAGCGTCAAGTCAAGCGAAAGCCAAGCAAAGACACCCTTGACTGAATTCCGAACGCGCGCTCCGCCGCTTATATACACACCGCCCGCGTTTCGAGGGAGAGGAGTACGGAGTACGGGGGAGAGACACGCATGCGCACACTTCCTTACACAAGCGCGCGAACTTTCCACGCACCCACCACGCCGTTATCACGTGTACACGCCTTGCCGCCGTTATACCCCTTTACTGTTGAGCGCGACGCAGCGCACGGGTAGCTACGACGCATGCGCGCACAGACGCGCTCCCCCCCGCACCGCCGCACCTGTTGTTGAGAGCGAGGAGGGTACGGGGGAGAGACGCGCACCTGCGCCTCGACGCGACGCGCATGCGCAGTGAGCGTGTGGACGGCGCCGAAAACATCGACGAGTGACATCGCGAGCCTAAGAAATGCTCCGCATTTAAAACGGTCGGAGTGAGGGACTTGACGCGGTTTTTCTTGCTTTTTTGTGACATAGATACTGTATGGCTGGCGGTAATGACTCAGGAGGTGGATGAGCCAAGTCGGATAGCAGCGGAGGACTGGAGGTATACACTCGCGTGCAGCCGAGTGGGCTGCCTGGTTCCCCGGTGAGGAGTCCTCGTGTCCAGGCGGCCAGTAGATGCGAAGATGAATACTTTAGCATCAGATTTTACAACACCAAGAAACAAAAGAAGGCTCATCCGGGGGTTTATCCAGAATTTCGATTTTGGGGGGTGGGGTGTCGAAGTCCTTCTAGGGGGGGGGGGGGGGTGTTGGGGGGATTTTGGTGGGTATGTATACATCTCTGGGCAGGGTGCTCGTGGTTGTGGAATCTTTTGAAGGGGGTGTCGAAATCTTTCTGGGGGGTGTTCGGGGGTGTTGAGGGGGTGTGTATAAATCCCTGGCTCCATCAAATCGCTCCCGAGCAGTGCGCATGCGCAAACCTCCGTTGGATTGATTATGATAGGAGTGAGCGGTTAAGGGGATAAGCGTGAGGGGGGGGAGGGGGTGTTCGTTGTTCGTTAGAATTCAAACATTAGTACTACATATATACTCACCGACGGGGCAGAAACGTGGGGGCGCACTAAGAGGGTTCAACTTAAATTGAGAACGACTTAACGGGCAATGGAAGGGAAGAAGATAGGCGTAGCATTAAGGGACAAGAAGAGAGCGGAGTGGGTCAGGGAACAAACGCGTGTTAAGGACATACTAGTAGAAATTAAGAAGACGGACGTGGGCAGGGCATGTAATGCGAAGGCAAGATTACCGTTGCTCATTAAGGGTAACAGAGTGGATCCCTAGAGAAGGCAAGCGTGGCAGGGGGCGGCAGAAAGATGGGCAGATGAGATCAAGAAGTTTGCGGGGATAAATTGGTCACAGTTGGCACAGGACCGGGGTAATTGGAGATCCATGGGAGAGGCATTTGCACTGCACTGGGCGTGGGTAGGCTGGTGAGGTGATGACTACATATATACATTAGATCCTTTAATGAGATGACACACGTCACCACCGCGTTAAAAATGGGATACCAGTAACAATCAATGAATCGATCAATGAATCAATCAATCACAACGTGGCAAGAGTGGCAGAAGACTATCGTCTTTCGGCGACAATTTGCAGCGACATTCGTAGATAGGCCGCCATTTTTTTTTGTCTTTGACGAAGCTGTTCACTCTACCCAGGAAACCAAATTTGAATGCGCGACTAATTAATATTTGCTTGTCATGCATTCAAGCTGAGTTCGCCTCTGCTTCTGGTGCTACGGTATGCTATGACCTGAAGCAACGGCCTAGACCAGCCAGAAATTCGTAACTGGTTTTGGCCAATTGATAAAAATAAAGTGGATAAGCTAGGAAGCAAAAAATCTTACGGGAATTTAAGAAAGATACTGAAAAAGTGATAGCCGCAAAAACTGTAACCGTATATATTAGATGCGACGCATCTCTTGCTCGGAGGTATGTCCCTCCGCCTTCGGCGTCGGCGTTGTCCGCACGCTTACTGCACATGTGCAACTCTCCCCCTTTTCTTCTCTCCGACAGCTGTGCGTAACACTCTCACTCCGTCTCATTATCATAACAACAGTTGCGTGCGCGCGCTTCGCTCCGCTCCCGTCTGCTCCGGCGCGCAAGTGCGCGCATGCGCGACTCTCCTCCGCTGTCTCCTCTCCTTCAGGCGCTTTGATATAAAGCGGGTAGCGCGCTGCGGCGGTTCAGTCAGCGCTCGCGATCCACTGACCGTGTACTTCAGCGACCACAAAGACGTCGTGCTCAAAGTAAAGTGCAACAGCTGAAAAAGGCAACCAGTCTCTCTCTCTCTCAGTAGAAGAATGAAAATTACGCCCATCTTTCCCGCGTATGAGAACACCCGCATGTGATGGAATGCATCCTACACGTTCACAACACGTTTCACGCGATTTAGAGAATCAACCCAATGGAAACACCAATTGAACCCCCCCGATGCGTCGCATCACATCAGGGTTCCCCTCGCGGGAAGATGGGCGTAATTTTTAGAAAATCGATTTGGGGCAAATAATTTGTTCGCTGCCTTCGGGATGCAACACTGGTAAATCGCTAAATGTTATCATTTTTAGGTTACGAAAATGCGTGAGTACTTATTTTAGACGAAGAGATTGACAACTTCGAATTTTTTTCGGGACCATTGGTTTTATGTTAGTTACTGATGGAGCGACGTAAGTGCGTGTTCAATGAATTCTAGAGAAGTTCTACGTTTTGTGCGTCCCGGCGTAGCTTTTACCACTGGTTCCTGACGAAGCCAACAGGCTTATAGTTTAGTTCACTTTGCGCTGAGAGTTCCCTTAAGTAAGGATTCTAACTTCTGATATTTTGCATAAAAAATATCCTGATCATTCTACTTGTTAAGATGTGGCCCGTTAACTAGCACCTAAAAAGCTTAAAAAGCCATGGTCAGACTATGCTAGTCAGCAGCGGCTATTGTAGAAACAGCATAGGAAGCAAACTGGACAACTAGCTCAGCAACGGAGGAAGTTGTTCCGAAGCGACAGAGCATGAAATGTCCGAGTACGGTGGATCGAATCGAACTACCGGAGCTGTCAAAATTGAATAACAGAAGTCAAACAAATGACATTCGTGCGTACAACATGGCGGTCATCGAGGAAACGTTGGAAAAAAAAGGAAACTTGAAGGCAACGAAGAAGAAGCTGGCTATTGGCGCAGACATAATGTACGCACTCAGAGACGAACGGGGTAACATTAAGCACAGTGTGGACGAGATAATAAAAAAATTAGCAGTGGCTTAGCTCGGCTGTGCTAGGATATACGTAGCGTGAGCTAAGGTTCAGCTGGTCATTCTTATGTTCCCTGGTTGTCTAGGATTAGCTGATTATCATGCTTACTGCTGCTAAAACGATTTCCATTCCAATCCAATCCAATCCCGTCCAGTCCAGTCCTGTCACTGCTCTTCGCGCATGCGCAGCACGGCTCCCCAGGAGCCACGCGAAACGGCTATCAAGCAGCTCCGGCGCAGCGTCAGACTTGGCTACTGCGCAACGGAGGCGCACAGCTGAGCACGCGCCGGCGCCAGGGCGTCTGCCGCGGCTATTACGTCCCTCGTCTGGAATGCGCAGACCGGCGAATGCGCAGATCCAATTCTCTACACACCCGTACTCCAATCGGATTGGATTTCCAATCCAATACAATACAATCCAATTTAATCTAAACCAATAAAATTCATTCTGTTCGATTCCACTCCAATGAAATCCAATTCAATCCAATCCAATCCAATCCAATGCTCCTCGCGCTTGCGCAGCACGACCCTTCAAGGTCCACGCGAAACTGCTCAACCTCGGCCAGTGTAGCTCACGCTACAAGAAGAGCGGAACGATTCTAACCAGGCTCTACGCCAGCGACGTTCAGGGAAAACTACTGAGCGTATACAAGCTTTGCTCGCGACGTTCCGCCAATAACTAAAGAAGAAGTAGAAAAGGCGCTTAAGGCCATCAAAAGAGGGAAAGCTGCAGGCGACGACCGCATAATCGTGGGCCTTTTTAAGGAGGGTGGCGTACGTAATACTAGAAAAGCTTGCTAAACTTTTCTGAGAATGTTTAAGGACTTTAAAGGTACCCACAGTCTGAAAAAATGCCAACATAGTTTTAATTCACAAGAAGGGAGATAACAAATATCTTAAGACCTACAGACCCATCAGCCTTCTGTCGGTTGCATACAAGCTGTTAACCAAGGTAATAGTTAACCACATAAAAGACACCTTAGATTTCCAACAACCCAGGGAACAGGCTGGTTTTAGAAAAGGATACTCTACGTTGGATCAAATCCATGTCATCAACCAAGTAATGGAAACATGCGCAGAGTATAATAAACCGCTTTAAATGACATTTATAGACCATGCAAAAGCGTTTGATTCAGTAAAGACCGCCGCAGTGATGGACGCCTTTAAACACAAAGGAATAGAGGAAACTTACCTGTGACTCCCAGACGACATATATAAAGAATTAACAGGCAGGATAGTCCTTCACAAGCAAAGCGAAAAATTCCCGATACCAGAAGGGGGCGCTACTAGGAGATACCGTATTTACTCGCGTAATGATCGCACTCGCGTAATGATCGCACCCTTCAAGTTTGTCGTCAAAATTCGATTTTTGTAGCGTAAGCTACACTCGCCGAGAGAAAGAGAGAAACAACTTTATTAGACACCGGCTGTTTGGGGACGTGGCCTCTCACGTCGTGAACGAGCGGCACTAACCAGGGCTTACTCTGGAATGTGCAGACTAGCGAATGGAGAAACCCAATTCTCTACACACCCGTACTACAATTTGATTGGGATTTCCAATACAATCCAATTAAATCCAATTCAATCCAATCCAAGCCAATCTCATGCTTTTCGCGCTTGCGCAGTACGGCCTTTCACGGTCCACGCGAAACTGCTCAACCTCGGACAGTGTAGCTCCCGCCCCTGGCCTACACTGGCCGAGGTTGAGCAGTTTCGCGTGGGCCGTGAAGGGCCGTACTGCGCAAGCGCGAAGAGCATGAGATTGGCTTTGCGTGGATTGGATTGGATTTAATTGGATTGTATTGGAAATCCAATCCAATTGTAGTACGGGTGTGTAGAGAATTGGGTCTCTCCATTCGCCAGTCTGCGCATTCCAGAGGAGTGACGTCATAGCCGCGGCAGACGCACTGGCGCCGGCGTATGCCAAGCTGTCGGCTCCGTTGAGCAGTAGCCAAGTCTGTCACTGCGCGGGAGCCGCTTGATAGCCGCTTCGCGTGGCTCCTGGAAACCGTGCTGTTCATGCGGGAGGGACACTGACCGGACTGGACTGGATTGGATTGCATTGGAAATCGTTTTAGCAGCAGTAAGCATGATAATCAGCCAATCCTAGACAACCAGGAAACCCAAGAATAACCAGCTGAACCTTAGCTCACGCTACGTATATCCTGGCATAGCCGAGCTAAGCCACTGCTAAATCTTTTTTATTTTCACGCACAATGAACGCACCCTGAACTTGCCGCAGCAGTATGTCATATGTGTGCCAAGTTTAGCTGATGATGATCGTGTTTACCTCTGTGTCCTTCCCTTTCAAAGTGCGTTCAATATTGATGAGGAAGAAACTCTCACAAAATGCATATAACGTACTCACAAGACAAATAAAAGGGAAAAAATGCGCTCAACTTGCTGCGTGGGCCCCCATATATGTTTTGATGTCCTGCACTGTGACAGCGGCAGCCACTATAATAGGTCGCCCTGTTGTCACCTCCCAGAAACCTCGTTCCGGCGCATTCCGTTATTCATGAAAACACTGCATTTCGCGTCACTTTGCAAAGAGGCTGGCGGCGGTGTGCGGAGTTTTTATTCATCATCATCATCATCATCACAAGCCTATTTAGGCCCACTGCAGGGCAAAGGCCTCTCCCATTATTCTCCAATTACACCGGTCCTGTGCTAACTGCGACCAATTTATCCCCGCAAACTTCTATCGGCGTATTCACGGGGGTTTGTGGCCGTTACTACACCAGGGTGGCCAATCCTGCTCTGGTGAGGGAGTGCGTTGCCGGCAATGGTCGCCGGGGTCAGGCCGCACTCCAAGGCCCATTCTGCAATTCCATGAATACGCGGATTTTTACGTAGCGTGTAGGAGTTTTTATTATGTGTTTAGTATTTTTATTATGGTCATGAGACCTATCGTAAGAATTCCGACCCTGCAACTTGCTTGCGTTTTCTGTGCTCAACAGTTTTTCGCGAAAAATTTACCCCGCGTAAATGAACGCACCCCTAAATTTGCATCAATTTTCTGGGAAAAAAAGTGTGATCATTACGCGAGTAAATACGGTACCATTTCACCAAATTGTTCACAGCACGTCTGGGGAGTGTATTTAGGAAGCTTGACTTGGAATACTTAGGTTTGCGGATAAACGGAGTATACTCGAGGCAGTTGAGGTTTGCAGACGACATCGTCTTGCTCAGTGAGTCTGCAGAGCAACTCCAGAAAATTATTTAGGAACTACATTTAGAGAGTTTAGCAGTGGAGCTAAAGCTAAATATGAATAAATTCAAATCAATGATAAATGAACATGCTGAACGCGTCTTTTTCAGCACAGGTAACGAAACACTGGAACAAGTAGAAGACTATAACTACCTTGGTCTGGCCAGTGCTGATCCCAACCACGAGAAAGAAATCTGGCGAAGAATAGGAATTGGTTGGTGTGCACTGAGCAAGCACTCCCAAATAATACAGAGTAAGCTGCCTCAATCCCCAAAAAGAAAGGTATTAAATAAATGCGTCCTGCCGGTGATGACAGACGGCGCGGAAACGTGGCGCCTTACTAAACAACTGGAAAGCACACTTAGATCCGCCCAACGTCCCATGGAGCAAATAATGGTAGGAGTAACATTTAGGGTCAGGAAACGAGCAATCTGGATTTGGGAACAAGGATGTCATAGTTCAAATTGAGAAAAAGAAATCGGCTTGCTGGCCTTGTATTACGACCAACTGACAACAGGTGGAATACGAGGGCAACAGAATGGACACCGATATAAGAAGGAAACGGCCACTAACTCGTTGAAAAATTCGTAGGCAAAGAATGGACTCGGCCAGCGCTGAACCGAAGTGGGTGCAGGTCAATAGGAGAGGCCTTCGTCCCGCAGGGGACCTAAATAGGTTATTGATGGTGACGATGATGACGATTATTATTATTATTCCGAAAAAAAGCTACAAGGCTTAACCACCCTTTCCACACAGCTGGTGCACTTACCAGACGTTCTCCTCTTGATAGACGGCAGCGTCTTTATAACCTTCTCTCCGTATGCACCCGCAAGACAACTGCACCACGATGAACGCTGCCATCGCCCCCGGCAGTGAGAGAAATTCAAACACTTTTCCAGTCCCCACCACCTCCCACGCACCAGCGCCGGAAAATGTGCCTGGCGCTTCATTAAACCAGACGACCTCCGGCAAGGAATACGCCGTTGCTGGAGAAGACATCGATCCGCAAGTCCTGAATGAGCCGGGATGGAAGGAAATTCGCCAAATGGGCGGCAGCCGCGACCGCAGCAGCCGCAGCATCCACAGCGCCGACCAACAACAAACCCATGCGAAAGCAACACCTCAAGAAGAAAAAAACCACCCACCCTGAAGACCCGCTGCCAACGGATGAGGTTAAAATTGTGCTGCGACCACAAGGAGGCCTCAACCTTACGCAAGTGAACGCAGCCCTTTTGGCCGACACCATCTTCAAGCAGGCCAACCTCACCAACACTCACGAAGACGAAGTCCGAATTAACCAACGATCAAACTTCATAGTCATCAGCACACAGTCTGAAGCACGCGCCCAACAGTACTTGAATCTCCAAACTTTTCCATGGAACAACAACAGCTACGCCCTGGCCAAACATATCCCTCCGCCCAGTACAACCGTAACAGGGGCACTCTTTCAAGTACCCCCCAGTGATGATGACACCACCATTATGGACAGTCTCGTCCTGTACAATCTTACCATCACTGTCCTTGAGGCAAAACGAATCCGTGCCGCAGGAATCGTCCAAGTGCTCTATCTCGACCCATTAATCCCCTTCTAGGTCCGCTACCGTGCCGTCATCCTCCGGTGTTACCCTTTCAAGGGGAAGTCGGAGGCTTGCTTGGCCTGCTAAAAACCAGGCCACAGGCGTGACGTATGCCTCAACCCTTCACCACAACCTCACTGCACCACTTGCGGAACTCCAGGCCCGACACCCGACCATCCCTTCAAACCCAAGTGCATTCTCTGCGGCGACGCCCACGTCACCGGAGCGGCTGGCTGCCCCAAACGGTTCCAGGCATGCCGCAAGACCCCCGCAACAAACCAGCAGACCACCACTACTGTACAACCTGGGAATCCCAGCACTAGTCTATCCACCCCTCAAGCCCCTCCACAACAAGACCTACAGCCAGGCTGCCCGGAGCTCGGTAAGTGCCCGGGGCCTGCTCTCTACCCCATCCTCTCCACAATCCACAACAGTATACAATGGCAAGATGAGATGGCGGCACTCCGTCGAGAAATGCAAACGCTCCGCCACACAATCACTCAACTACGCCAAGAGAACGAATGCTCACACGCGAAAACGCCCAACTCAAACAACCAGTCTCCCTCAACAATCCGCAGCCGCCCGAACTCAATGACTCGTCACAATCTCCCCCACTCAAAAGACGTCTCCAACTAACACACCATCGGCCCCGGTAACCCATGGCGCGATTACGTCCCTACGCACACAAGTAGAGTCCGCTTTTACCGCCCTAAAAAATCAGACCACGGAACAAATCAAAGCCATCCAAGTCACTGTGCACGACCTCCACCAAGAAATGCTAAGCTGGATGCAGGCAGCCATTCTACAGCCCGTCCCACCTCCCTCAGCTTATACCCTGTTAGACGCTCCAATAGAACAATGGAAAGAATTTTAAGCCGCAAATGATATGGCAATGGACTTGCAGAGGGTACAGAACCAAACGCTCTAACTTCCAGGCATTTCTCACCCCACTCGACGAAACACCCCTCCTCATAGCGCTACAAGAAACACACACGTCAACCAAACTTCTCAATTACAGAGCACATCAGGATACTCGTTTCTCCCAACTAAGCACTCTTGTACACAGGAGTACAGCCACCCAACAACACATGCTCAACTCTGACATCCCCCATGTATTCAATTCATTACTCTTTTACCCCCCAAACCAACTAGCGCCCACTTTACATGTCTTGGATGTCTACAGCCCACTCAAATCCACCGATACTAATTTCAAAGCGTTATTCGAACAGGCCATACACCATTCCAAAGCCCAGCCACTACTCATTCTAGGCGACTTCAACGCGCCACATATAGCATGGGGATACACACGCACCACCCGAAAGGGTAGAATACCATGGGAAGTTATAGAGGAACTCCAACTCACAACGCATAACGACCCTCAACAACCCACTAGATTAGACAATAGCGTCCAAAAGGACACAGCTCCCGACCTAACCATAACGAAAAACTTATCTAACGCCGCATAGAACCCACTTCCACAATCCCTAGGAAGTGACCACTTCACCACTCAAACACAAATTATCTGTAGCGCTCATACCCGCCCCCCCGCCCCACCCCGAAATCAACACACCCTGACCAACTGGGACCAATTCAGAACCAACAGTCTAGACATCCCGCCCCCTAACACAGAAAGTGAGCTCGAAACATGGATAACATCTATCCTACACGCCAAAGAACAGAGTACCTCTCTCATCGACACCAAAATCCCCACCCCCTACGTTGAACCTCACATTACTCACTTATGGGAAGCTTATTGCAGCATCGAAAAATGATGGCGTAAGCACAAACACAGAAGAGCACTCAAACTCAAACTAGCACACCTCCAAACACAAATAGAACAGCACGCCCAAACTCTCGCGCGAGCGAATTGGAACTCCCTCTGCGACGACCTCAAAGGACACCTCTCAACCAGAAAGGCATGGCAGATACTTCGTAGCCTCATAGACTCTAATAACACCAAAGAACAATCACAACGCCGCACAACCCAATTAATACATTCGCTCCAAACACCCCCCGGAAGAAACCGTAGAAACAATTAAGGACTTGTACATCCCCCAACCGCTACCCTCAAATCCCACTTCAACTTGCTACATGGGAGCACCAAGTGCAGCCCTCGATTCCACTATAACTATAGAAGAAGTGAAATCGGCCATATCAACCCTACGCCGGCACACAGCCCCGGGCGACGACAAAGTCACAAATATGATACTTAGGCATCTCAACGACGACCTCATCACGAAGCTTACCGATGTCTATAACCAACGCTGGACGTCAGGCACCCTTCCAGCAGCCTGGAAACACTCGGACATCACGCTAATACCTAATCCGGGCAAACCATCCTCTATACACAACCTCCGCCCCATATCTTTGACTTCTTGCATTGGAAAATCGCTAGAGCACGTCATCTACAATTCCATCACGACTTAATAAAGCACCCACCTGCCAAAGATAACTCTGCGGTACTCTCACTTGACCTGCACAAGGCTTTTGACCACTTATCACATGAGGCAATCCTCGCAGCCATCAGCAACATCGGACTGGGAACCCGATTCTATACCTAAATCCACAACTTCCTTTGCCGACGCACAGCCACTATCAAGCTCGGCCCCATACAATCCACGCCTTTCCAATTGGCATATTCGCGGGTTTTCCCAAGGGGCAGTTCCCTCCCCACTACTTTTTAATATTACTTTTATTCCACTCGCTCACCAGCTCCTCAACATCCCCGCACTTCGCAGCACCATTTACGCAGATGATATCACTCTATGGGTGCCACGTGGCAGTGATGACCAGATAGGAGACACCTTACAAACCGGGCTTGACCACGTTTTCACACACATCACCCCTCTTGGCCTAACATGCTCGCCCACCAAATCTGCCCCACTTATCATGACACCTCCCAAGACCCGCCCTTCTCCTCAACCGCCAATACGACTATGGGCGAATGACAGCCCTATCCCCCACACTCACGAGCTAAGAATCTTGGGTCTTACTCTGACCCACAACAGATCTACACTCCCCACACTCAAGTACATAAAGAAATACACAGCCCAAACTATTCACCTCATAAAACGCGTTGCCAACCGCCATCATGGCTTAACGGAACTGGACAGGCTAAGTTTATTACACAGCTTTATGATCAGCCGCATACTACCACCTCCCCTACATGCATATCACAAACACTCAAACAAACGCCCTGGATGTCATGCTCCGCAAAGCATATCGCGCGGCCTTGCACCTTCCTCCCGGGGCTCCTACCAATCGCCTTATGTCACTAAGCATCCATAACACCATCGCTGAACTCCTTGAGGCTCACCGGACAGCCCAACTCGCCAGACTCTCCACCACACCCACGGGCCATTACATACTCCAAATAACAGGTCATACACCCCTCACAACATCCACTATCCCCCAACCTATTCCACGCAAAATCCGAGCTCTCATCCGCATCAAACCGCTTCCCCGTCACATGCACCCCATATTCCATGCCAACCACCGAGCAGCTCGTGCAAGTCATCATGCAAAACTCCACCCCCCTGCCAAACACACCTTGCACGTAGATGCAGCCAAATACCCACAAAAACCGGCCTATGCCCTCGCGGTTATCGGACCTGACATTAACGTCCCGACACACACTGCCATCATCCCCACCTTAGAGCACTGCACGGGCCTGATTTTAAGGCCCGAGCCCGGCCCGAGCCCGCTTCACGAAGCCCGAGCCCGACCCGGGCCCGTAACAACTAGCCCGAGCCCGGTCCGGGCCCGGGCATTCATAAGTGAGCCTGGCCCGAGCCCGGCCCCGGCCCGCCATCTCAAGCCCGGGCCCGGCCCGGCCCGGTAATTTATTTTTTGGCCTATGGAGGACCCGCGCGTGTGTGACCAGGCCCGGTCTTTGAAGCTAAAGAAAGTTTGTTTATTATATTCCGGGTGATCAGACGGAGCATCTAGTCTGTACAAGCACGTCATGAACTGAAACGCAAAAAAATAAGGGTTTAAAAGCGAACGTAGTTTAGCTTGCACCGTCTGCAGCTCACGCCACATCGGCGTAATAATAGCTCGTATTCTTACACGAGAGGCATCATCACCTTTGATGACCAGACTCTTGGCAACTTCACGTGGTTGTCTCGGCCACAAGTTGGTATTGCTGACATTTTTCGATCCGCATTTGAACCAACGAGTATGTACGCGCGTTGAAATACTTCACTTGCAGTGGTTGTTAAGCGGTGGTGTTTCTCTGGCACGCGAGTTTGATTCCCGGCCACGGCAGCCGCATTTTGATTGGTGCGGCATCTAAAACACACGTGTACATACATAGACATAGGTGCACAGCTCCAGAATGTCTGAATTAAGTCCTTCCCCTCTTGGACATTCCCTGTAATCGTATCTTTGGTATGTTATACAACAAAATAGAAAATCTTGATGCTGTGCAAGAAATGTTATTAAAATTGCAGTATAGTGACCATAAGACCTAGCAAAACACGTTTTTAAAACAATGCATACAACTAACAGCAAGAAGCGCGAAAAACAAAATAAGAATATTCATTTTGATGCTCTTTTGTACACTTCAGGTCGGACCTATTAATGGCCGTGCCTATGAATTCAAGCCCGAGCCCGGCCTGGGCCCATGGCGTCAAGCCCGAGCCCGGCCCGGGCCCGCGGCATTGAGCCCGGGCCCGGCCCGGGCCCGCCAATAATCGACTTCGGGCGGCCCGGCCCGGCCTGCGGGCCGGGTCGGGCCCGGGCTTTCGGGCCGGCCCGGGCCCGTGCAGTGCTCTACCCCACCTCATGTGCAACTACGGCGGAGGATTGCCCTTGCGCTCTCCCAGAGTCCCACCCCAATCTCCGTCCTATCAGACTCGCAGCAGGCGATCCGGCCCTTCACCAAATGCTTTATATGCCCCGCAGCCCTCAAAAGTCTTCTCCAAAGCCCCCCGACCTACCCCTTGCAACTGGTGTGGACCCCGGCCCATACCGGGCATAGGTGATAACGAGGCAGCGAATGCACACGCTCGAGCTCTTAATTCCCGGGCCGCTATTTCGCGTACACCTATACACGGGCCTCCCGAGGCCGAGACCTCCGAATTTCTCCTCAGTTTCAGGGAAATTACTCTTCATTACCGCCTCCTCCGCCGTACTCTCCCACCCCCCCATCCACACCCATCCCCCGAGGCTGCCCACATGTGGCGGATACTACAAACGCACACGTTCCCTCATCGTACTCAACTAATACATACGCATGCACATCAATTCCACACACCCCACTGCCCCAAGTGCGGTCAGCTGGATACTCTGTATCACTCTCTCTACGTATGTCCTGATGACCCATACTCCCCACTCCCCTCCTCATCCCACTGGGAGCAGGCCCTGGGCAGCTCCGAGGAGTCAAGCCAAGTGCTGGTCCCCTTCCGAGCTCTGGTGGTCGCGGCAAACCTCTGGTCCTCCGCCCCCCCCCCCCCCCCCCTCGCTAGCCCGATTGTTTATTTAAATAAAGTTTTGTTCTCTCTCTCTGTCTCTCACTCCGGGGAACTCGATATTTTTCCCCGTCCCCTTCGGGAGTATTTGACCGGGTTGTTATCCGTTGCGCGCTAACTGAATTTCGACGGGACTCCTGCTCTTCAGTTAGTTCCCTCAGGTGTGCGTTGTTATCACAGAGTTTGTTCTTATCCGTGTTATCCGGATGATCAGGATGATCCGTGTTATCCGTGTATGATGTTGATGCTGCGGGTGTAATTGTTGTATGTACTACGACACGCTTTTGTAGTCAACTTTTCTTACATCGGCTCGGCAGGCCACAGTAACAAATGTTTCTATAACTTATCACTTTCTGTGAATAGTTACGAATATTTCCTGTACTTTGTTTCTTACATTTTGTGTAATTGGTGCTTCAGCCTATTATTATACGATGTGTTTTCGCAATGTGACATAATTTACAGTCTCTGTTAATCGTATAATGTAGGTTGGGTGCCACTTTTAATTTTATTCTCTGTAGTATTTCGAGGTTTTTATTGTTCCTCACTCACCCACCTTTTTTTACTGGCTGTTTATGTATCAGCCGCTGATGTATTTCAAAGCTGCCTTTTCCCCCCTCTCAATGCGCCAGCACGAGGGCTTTGGCTGTGCCTGGGTACTTCATTAAAGATTTATTATTATTATTATTATTATTATTATTATTATTATTAGAGTTTCGACATATACTATCAAAACACTAGAGGTCTACGAACTAAGTCCTCTGAATTTATTAGAAATATTGTATGCTCTAAATTTTCTGCTGTTGTCATTACTGAAACCTGGCTTTCTGATGATATCTCGTCTTCCGACTATTTCCCTTCTAACTATCAAATCTTTAGAAGCGACAGAAAATTAACTGGACCTAAACAAAAAGGTGGCGGGGTTCTCGTTGCCATTGATCATTCAGTGCATTGCATGCGGGCGTGCTGACCTCGAGACCCTAGACGAATCAGTCTGGCTTGAGGTAGGCCTCACGAAGGGCGAGAAGCTACTCATCGGTGCATTCTATATATCCCCGGATGTATTACCTTCTGTATTTAATCGAACACTCACAACCATAGAAAATGTCTCAAATGCACACTCCAACCATAAGCTCATTATACTTGGAGACTTCAACACCCCAGGTATTCGCTGGAACAGTCTTTCCTTTGAGCACAAAAACCATTATGCAGCGCAGAAATGCAGCATGCTATTAGATTTTCAATCGTTCACCTCCATGCAGCAGTTTTGCCGCATAGAAAACTCTTGTGGTAATGTTCTAGATGTGTGCTTCTCAAACTTAAAAAACGTACAAGTGTGTGCCTCCGAAACATCCCTTGTGCACCCCGACAAGTTTCACCCCCCTCTTATTGTCTCTGTCTCGGTCACGACCCAGCATCGCTCTGGCGGTGTTGACAAATTGTGCAGTCCCGCGATATGCTTTCAAGCGTGGAGATTATGCTGGGCTGTATCACTTTTATTCATCTGCTGAATGGTCTAGTGTTTTGGATGTCAATGATGTTGACGAACAGGTTCGACGTTTCACTGAAATCGTCAGAAGGGGCATGGAAAAGTATATCCCTTGTTATAAGCCTGTTCCTTCCAAATTTCCCCACTGGTTTTCTAAAGAACTTCGAAGTTCGCTTAAACTTAAGGATAGCGCCCACAAAAAGGCCAAGCGTTCTGGGCTTGACAAGTGGAAAGCGGAGTTTAGTCGGTATCGCTCACTTTGTAAAATCCTCTACCGGCGTGACCACCAGCTCTATATAGAATCGTTAGAGGCTGCTGCGTCTCAGAAACCGGCTGAATTCTGGAGGTATGTACGCGGCCGTTCTAAGGCGTCTAAAGAACACGTTAGCCTGCTTAATTCCGATGGTGAAGAGGTTGAGGATGTTGCCACCAGTTTTGCTCAGTACTTTCATTCTGTCTTTCAACTGCCAGATGGCAACGACGAACGCCTATCGTTTAATAACTCTAATTTTAACACACTTAGGTTCGATGAAAAAATTGTCAATGATAGCCTTCAACGGATGAAACCATCATTTTCCTGTGGTGCAGATGGAATTCCAGCAGCCCTCATGAAGGCTTACGGCAACATTTTTGTGCCTGTCTTAACTTCCATTTATAATAACTGCTTACTTTTAGGTAAATTTCCTTGTGCATGGAAGATTGCTCGAATTTTTCCAATATTTAAGTCTGGTGATAAGTCAGCCGTTTCTAACTATCGCCCGATCTCACTCCTTTGTGTCGCCTCAAAACTCTTTGAGTCAGCTCTGCACAAAGTTCTTGCTGCCTGCGTCAAGAACGTTGTGATACCAAATCAGCACGGCTTTTTCTCTGGTCGATCGACGGTCACAAATCTTGCAAGCTTTATGACACAGGCTTCGGCTGCAGTTTGTGAAAACGGCCAGTTGGACGTTATTTATTTTGACCTCAGTAAGGCGTTTGATGTGGTGAACCCATCAGTTATTAATTAACAAGCTTGCTAAGTCCGGTGTAGACGCAAGCCTTGTTGCCTTGTTGTCCAACTATCTCCTTGACCGGTCCTTTTATGTAGATGTTAACTACAAAAAGTCTAGTGTTTACCCTGCAACAAGTGGTGTACCCCAGGGTTCCGTGCTGGGTCCATTATTGTTTTCTGTCTTTATCAATGATGTTTCAACAGTGTTAACAAACTCTTCTTTTCTTCTCTATGCTGATGATGTCAAACTATTTAGGCACATTAGCGGTGTTCAGGACTGCTGTGCCTTCCAGAGGGATGTGTCGGAATTATCGGTCTGGTGCAGGAAAAACTGCCTAATTTTAAACCCCACTAAAACAAAGGTTGTCACCTACAGCCGGAAAACCCACCGTCTGCTGTTTTCCTACAGTATTGAGGGAGCTCCTCTGCAAAGGGTTGATGAGATTAGGGACCTAGGGGTGCTTTTCGACAGTACCCTCTCTTTTTCTCCTCATATTAGGCTCATCACCCGGCGAGCACTCCGAAGCCTTGGAAATGTGTGTCGGATTACAAAGGAATTCTCTTCTCCAGATCCATTTCTAATGCTATACAATGCAATATGTATACCACAGTTAGAATATGCTTCTGTTGCCTGGAACGGCATCTCCAAATCTAGTAGTGAATTAATAGAACGTGTGCAGAAGAAGTTTTTATCCATATTTAAGCACCGTCATCACAATCAGAGTTTTCATCCTGATTCTGACTTACCCATAGTCCCTTCCATCCCCTCCTTGAACTGCAGACGTATGCGTGCAGACCTTACATTTCTTCACAAAATTGTTCATGGTGACCTTTCTTGCGCAGACCTGCTTAACTGTTTAGAGTTTAGTGTACCACAAAAGCCCACCAGGTCGCATCGCCCGTTCTTGACCGCTGCGCGCAACTCCAATCATTCTCCTGTGCGCAGAATACAGAATTGTTACAACCGCTTCTTTGAACGCCTTGACATCTTTCAGAAATCCTTTACAATTTACCGTACAGCGCTGTTGAATACAGTATGTTAAACACCTATGATATGTCTGTCGCTCTTTTTTTTCTGGAATTTGGTTTCTCTGCGGTTGTGTCTATCCAACTGATAGTTGCCTATTTTTGAAACTGTTTACTGTCATTTGTTCATATTATCATTTGTCTCTACACTCCGTTGTTTTTGTTGTATTACTGTCAAACTTTGTTGCTCTGCCTGTCGTGTGGCCTTTACGACAGGCAGAGCAACATAGGCATCTTCTTTTTTTATTTTTTACCTGTACCCAGGCTCCGCCTGTGCTGTATTTGTCATTTTCACTACTTCAATTTGTGTGTCTTGTCGCTTGTTTGTTTCTTGCTATATGTTTCTTGTATTTTGTTTTCATGAAACTACCCGTGCGCCAGCACTCAGGCCTCTGGCTGTTCCTGGGCACGTAAATAAACATGATTGATTGATTGATTGATTGATTGATTATTATTATTATTATTATTATTATTATTATTATTATTATTATTATTATTATTATTATTATTATTATTATTATTTATGTGCCGTATTTATTTTATGCAAATCATCTTCCTGCTTGTTTGTTTTTCACTTTTCCTCGTTTTGTGTTGCTTGAATTTCTGTAGGTTTGAGTGTCACTGGTTGTAACGCTGAACTTCGTTTTTCCATTTTGAAACTTCCAAAACATTTTGTTACAAGACCTTCTTTTTATGGGTATAATCTATCTCCGTCATGTTCATTGAGTATTTGCTTGTGTATTTTCAATTTTTCACGTGCCTTCAACGTTTTGCTGGCCGAGTGTCATGGCTTCTAACACTAGGCTTCCTTTTTTGCTGTTTTGCTGTCTGGAATCTCTGTAACTATTTTTACTTTATTGTTTCTGTCATATATATGGTTTTCTGTGTTGTGTTGTCTTGATTTTAGTTTGTTTTTATGAATGTTTGTATATGGTGTACCAGTACCAAGACCCTAGGGTTGTTCCTGGGCACCAAAAATAAAGGTTTATTTATTTATTTATTTATTTATTTATTTATTTATTTATTTATTTATTTATTTATTTATTTATTTATTTATTGATTGATTGATTGATTGATTGATTGATTGATTGATTGATTGATTGATTGATTGATTGATTGATGATCGATCGATCGATCGATCGATTGATCGATTGATTGATTGATTGATTGATTGATTGATTGATTGATTGATTGATTGATTGATTGATTGATTGATTGATTGATTGATTGATTGATTGATTGATTGATTCTCTACAGGTTTCTTACATCTGATTGCTCCATAGAAGAAATATTAACAGCAGACATTAAATACAGCGGCTGCCCTGATGTTAAAGCCATCCTCGCATCAAAACCTTGACCTCCCCTGTCTGAGACGCTTCCTAGTTTAACCTTGAACTTTTTATTTTAATAATTTTTGTTCTTTCGGAGTTCCTGTTCCTTAATTCCTGTATAGATTTTCACAACCCGCGCCCGTTAATTGTTTAGATAGCATCAGCTATAAGTAAATTAGACTGAATAATTTGCATTTCCCTCCGCTTTACTATAAAGTGGCATTCTTTGCTATCCTGCATCATAACCATATCCATCATCGTTGTGAGGATCAAACTTAAATCCATAAGTAAAGGACACTACGAGCACGAATTCGAAGCGACTGAGTCATTGGTTGCATCCTTCGTAGAGAAGAAAAAGAATCCTTATTATTTTGTGGAGTAGGGGCACCATTCCACATCCATAGCCCAACCACACCCATTCATCATCATTACCATCATCATAATTATTATCATCATCATCACCATTATCGTTATCATCCTCCTAACCACCTCAAGAGGGCGCGCTCAACCGTCTCCCTGAAGAGCGGAGTCAAGCGTATTTGCGACCAAACGAATGGGTACAAGCCGGTATTGCGAGATTTATGATATAGTCGGCGTATGGCGCAAGTGATGCTCGCGGGGAAAATCCCACCTTAGTGTCATATAGCAGGAAAGTTCACGTGTTCATTTAAGGCTCTTCCCCATGGCGATAGATAAAACTGCTAAAGAATAAATAATTTCAACCGATAAATATGAATCAGCAATTTAAATCAAGAAATTAATTTAAACAAATAATGAGAGTCAATAATAACTTCAGGTGACGTAATATTCGCCGTTCCATTTTTCTCTTTTGGGAGGTGGGAGTGGTGAGTACGGTGAAATAATTGATGGGAGCGGTGAGTACTGCGAAATAATTCTTGTCTATCTATCCGCATTGAAGGAAGATAAATAAAATGTGGATTGTGTCGAGAAGCAGGGGCCTAGCTCAAGTCCTTCCGTTGTGCTTACCAGATTATGAAGAAAAATAGTTCCAGAGAAGTAAAAATTAGTTGATAGATTATGTTTGCGTTCGTTTGTGAACTTCAATGCCCACTCTTTAAATCGGCATGTTTAATCATTACTTCTTATCAGAGCCTAAGGTACATGTCGAGTAGGCGCCCTAATTAGCACCTGATGTTCCCTTATCACAAAACACGTCTTATCTCCCATTACATTGTTTCCGCTATCAAACTCGCTCTGTATCAGGCAGGCAGCGATACAGCGGAGAACATTACACTTCATTTCGCAAAACACCAAACCGACAACCAGAACCTGAAACCGCCTGAAACGAGAACCCGATCGAGACGCGGCTGCTGCGCCCGGAAAGTGGACGCTGCCCCCGCACGCCCAATTAAAACGTAGGCGTAGCCGTGACGTCACGACGGCGTCTCGCCAATGAGGCGGTCACGCCCGCGCGAGGAAACCGCTCCCTCCTCTCCACTGCGCGGACTCGCCCCGCACCATCCGCCAACCTTCGCCGCACAGGCCCAAAACCGGTGTCGGTCGTTTTCGCGTCGTCTGCTCTCAGTCTCTGCCTTGGCTTCGGTGAGGTGGTGCACACGGGGCGTTCTTCGTCGCAGACGACCTGTCCTCGGTGGTTTTTGCCCGAACGAGTCACTATGGTGGTGAAGGTGAGCGTCCACGGCGATTCCTTCCCTGCCAAAGAGTCTCTACAATTGGGTAGAGTGCAGACTGCGGATGAAGAGATGGTTGGACTCCTCGCGGAAGGATACGGCGTCGATGGGGCGGGCGGGTCTGGCTCACACCTGTCACTTACTTTCAGCTTTCGCCGCTAACGCGTGCGCGTAGGTGTTGAACTAGGATGATGCGTCTCTTTGGTTAGGTAAATATGATAAAAAAAAGTGTGTTCAGATGGTAAAAGCGGAAATTCTAAACAAACGAATCAAGTAAAAAAGAAATCCACATGTTGGTGCGTGGTGTCCTCAAATTATAGAGTCGTCAGAAGGAGGAATTGCTGAGCGACGATGTGTTTGAGAGAAGATGCACACTAATTCTCCACAGGTGTGACAGATTGGAATGGTGAGGAAAGTATAAATGGCGTAATCGTGGCTTTTTTTGGCCTTAGAAATGGACGGGAAGTATTCATAGGTGTTATAGGAGGACGGTAAAGTGCCCCACAGCGCTTGAGGGCAGCGGTCTACACGAACTTCAATAGTAGTTTACGATGATTTCTGGAGACGCTTTCTGATTCTTTTTTTTTTCTGCGTGTACAAATATCTATATCCCTTCTATATCCTTTCTCAAGCTCTTTGAATACATACATTAGGCTCAACTACATCCTCCCGACCCCTTCACCACTGCCAAAAGGTACTGCGATCTCCCATTAAATGGGGCGTCCAACAAGCGAAATACGCCTTGAACGAGATGAAATGGGCAAGGATTTGCCGAAGCCAAGTTGTTTGGCACAATAATATCAAATAATTAATATATCAAATAACAAGTAATATCAAATAAAATCAAATAGATATAATAGCATTAAAAAGCGCGGGTCACGTGGTATACACCACCAGCGTGACCAGGACTTAAGTTTTGCTAGACTTACAATTTAAGGCACAGGGAGGGACGGAGGAATAGGAGGGGAGGAGTATCAGTTTTACCCCCGAGATCGCTCATTAGCTTATTATAAGAGTGTCCCGATTCCCGAACACCTTAGTGGCGCTCACGGCACACCGCGAAATTTCCCTCCATATTCCTTCGTCTGCAATATTACGGTCGTAATTTCTGAATAGGCACTTAAGACAGCATGGGGGTAAAAACCGCACACACGACTTCCTGCTTCCTCTGCGTAATATGAAATAAATTTGCTTCTAAAACGTTAAAAATGTTAAAAACGTTCCGACATTTTCAGAAGCTGCCGTGATATTTTTAGTGAGCAGCTTGTCTTAATCTCCTTCTTAAAAGAAAAGTATTTTCTCTTAATATAAATAATGTCACAACATCTCATTAACTGACCAGCTAAAGATTACAAAGCTTGCTAACGAGATCAGTGGGACATTTGTCAGATAACAAGAATAAATGCATTGTTTTTTCAAGGCATTTTGGCTCGAGTCTCTGCATAGATGTGAACGCTAGGTTGAGTGTGGAAGGATTATAAGTCGATGGAAGGATGAAATCGGGAAACTTATAGAAACAAAATATGAACTAGGGCTTCGCGACACGAGCTACTGGAAGTGCATGGGGGAGGCCTGCGTGCTACAGTGGACGAAAACAGGATGAAGATGATTGTGGGGGTGATGATGATGATTACGATGATTAACTCTAAGACTTTATGGATACAAGGTTAGGTCTGCGGAAACAAGCACGAGGCTAGATGGGGATTTAATTTGAACTGCTACCTGAGGAAGTCGCTTATCGGAGGCGTACACAAGCGAAAGTTTCAAGTGGCTCTCCTTATCTGATATTGCAGCACAAAGGAATCTGTCGAGTCGGGCAGATCTGAGATATGGGACGGTCGAAAGCGAGCTGTAATATCGGATAACTTGTGGGGCGATATCAAATGTGCGACAATGCAACGTACAGTGCAGTGGAATGAGTAATATTCGTGGAACCGCTCCTTCGGGCTATTTCTGTGTACGTGCGCTGCTTGACTGTGCAGTACACGATTTCGCCAATTTTGAACCCATGCCTATCAACGGCGCATTTTTCGCTCAACTTTCAACATTAGTTCCACTCTAAATCTTCGACTGCAGAAACAACGCGGGCATAAAATGTTTGTGTAAAGCAAATTACTTGTACAGATGAAATAATAATTTTTTGGAAGCAAAATAAGCGAAATTATGGGCTTATTGGGAGTATCCCACGCCAGAGGGGACGAAATTATTGGCAGCGGTACTTTTTAAAGGGAAGCTTTCTACGCCTCACTGATGGCGGACCGTTCCCGTCACCAAAACGAGCTGCAGGAAAGCCAACTTGCAAAATGGGCTCCCAAAACGCTGATGATGATTAGCAAAGGCACATAAAGCGCCTATAGTAAAAAACGCTTCCCGTAATCGGAATGGAAGTCGGGTCCATATATAGTTTCATACTAATTCCACTAGAGGGAAATCTGGCGCCACTGTCTAGGGGAGCCGCGCTTCAGCGAGCGTTACGTCATGTACCGGGCAGGCACGTTCCAGTTGTCCTTGGCATGGCTCATGAACAGGCTGAAAAGTTGGCTCTGGCTCCAAAAAGGCAACAATATTACTGTAGAATATTAATCAAATTTGTTTTGTTATTATAAAATTAAAACTCAAGAAAGAATGATTTGTCAGGGATTATTTAGAAGCTTCATGCGAGATGAACATGAAAACAATGTTACCCATTTTTGTTGGTTTTGGCTTCGAGACAAAAAAGAAGCCACGCGCCTAACCAAGCCAAGTAGGCGAGGAACGTCGCGAGCTGCAATGGCGCCGCCCACGGCGGCCCGCGAATGCAGCGCCAGATTTCCCTCTAGTATATAGTATGAAACTCTATGGCCGGGTCCCTCGGGTAATGACGCTGACGTCTATACGATTGCGCCATTTCGGCATGGTGGAAGCAGTTTGAATTTCAAGCGAAGCTTTCTTGATCTAACTGGTGTCCACCGTCCCGTCACCAAATCTCCGAGCACCCCCAGAACCCTAACGACAGCGAACGAGTCCCTAGCAAAAAGCTGAGTGTTGCAACCATCTTTTCGTTAAACGAAGAAGCGTTAGTTCTTTTTTTTTCAAGCTGCATGACGTAAAACGCTCACGTTACGATGCGTGGTCAGAGGCCCTGATGTTTCAATCAGGTTTTTTTTTTGTTAGGGACGTAGGGGTGGACGTACCTACGCTTCCCGGTTGTGTTTGAGAAGGTAAGGGTGGTGGCAAGATAAACATTTCGAGAACCTTCTTCTAAGCAGACCATTATAATATGCAAGGGACAGCGTCTTGTTTTTCAACTATCATGTCTGAATATGAAATCAAATGCGACATTTATTTTTTATCTAATTGGCCTTTTCTCGTTAACATTAGGGCTTTTATGTATTTTTCTCAATAAACGCTTCTGTAATCAATCAATAAATTTAATAAATCAATCAATCAACCAATCAACCAGTCAGTCAATCAATCAATCAACTAATCAACCAAACAACCAGTCAGTAAGTCAATCAATCAATCAATCAATTAGTCAATCAATCAATCAATCAATCAATCAATCAATCAATCACTCAATCAATCAATCAGCCAGCCAGCAAATGTTTACGATAGTTCACACGGCCACTCCGCAGTAAGTTTGGTTATCGTTGCCATCCACTGCTGTTTCCGGAAGCACACTCGAGCAAGTATCAATTATTATTTTTTGTTAATGCACCGTAACTGTATACTTGTTACCTTATTACGGGATAATGACGCATGCGACTCAATGAGAAGCAACACAAAAGTATTCCACTCTACCGGGCTCTGCTGAGTAGTTAAAGCGACAACGTCCTGCAATGTCAAAAAAAAAAAAAAAAAAAAACGCTAACGCTTGCATACAACGAGTTTCCTTTCGAAGGCGTCTTTTCCCTTTCGCTTTCCTCGTTGTGCAAGACGAACAAGTTTTACGACACCTTCTGCGAACTGTTCATAGCCTCGCTGCGCGCTAACGTCTTACGAAAGGACGCGTTTGGTGCGGCCGGTGTATAGCTTCATCATATAAAATGTTAAGAGCGGATGATGGCTCGCACTTGGCGCTTAATCGACATAACGCAACGCGTTGCTTCGAAAGATGCAACGTGCTTCGATTTCTTGCTTATGTGTGCTTTGGATTTTACAGTATGTTTCTTATCATTTCGTTGTTTGTAGTTGTTCATTTCCAACCATTACTTCCCCTAAAATGTTTTATAGCTCAGTTTGTGTACTTCTTAAGCAGAAACATTTCAAAGCCAGCGGATTTTGCCGAAGCTGAACCTAGGCTACAAGGAAAGTCCCTAGAACTAGGGATTAATTAGACCAATCGAAGTCCTCTAATGTGGACCTAAACGTTGACAAGCGAGGGCTCTCACATTTGAAAAGAAGATTGCTTTTCATGAGGGACCTGTACGCGTAAATTAGCGCTGGGACATCGGACCTACATCAATTCGCGAAATTCGATTGAGGTCGGTAGCTGTTCTTTTCGCAAATATTTAGACTAATATAAAACTGCTTACTTCATACTGACCAGGCAGCTTGGCTTGGCGTTAGTTAGTTAGGACGTTACATATCGTTATCATCATCATCAGCAGCAGCAGCAGCCTATAGTGAGGACGATGCAGGACGAACGCCTCCCCTAGTGACCTCCAACCGCTCCTGTCCTGCGCTGTTTGAGTCGATTCCCTGCCTCCGAATTTCCTTATTTCGTCTCTCCATGGAGTTATTAACCATCCCCTTCTGTAATCCTGCCTCTCGTTATCTACTCTGTTAGCCATGTGGTCCACCCGTTGCCATTTCATCTCACTACATATAAAACACCTTTAGGACGGATTACGGAGTTGATAATGTCGTCTGCATGAGCTCACAAGCCTTAAAGTTTGCTGTTCCTTCTCCCTATGTTACAACAGCCCTGATAGGTTTACAGTGGCTTGTACTTGGCTACAGAAAAAAAAAAAAAAACCAATGCAGCCTCGTTTAACCGCTTTCCTCGCCTCCCAGCCCGGAATTTCGTGAATGGAACGACGGGGGCATAAAAAAGGACTTCCGCCTACAATTAACGGACAACAACAGCCGGTATACGCGCCAACGCACCTCCCACCGGTTCCTGCTTTGCATGCCGTGATCATTTCTTCTTTATTTCGCGTTTTTCTTTTTTTTCACATCTATAATAACCGCGCGACAGCGTTCGGAGTGGGGGGCAACACAAAAAGAACATCCGGTGGTCCGTAGCCGCAAACTGCGGCCGTGGTCACGACCAAGGCGATGCGTGTTCGGGTCCTCGCGGGGGAGCTCGCGACCTTCGGTCGTGACGGCCGCTCGTGCAGAAGCGGCGCTGCAGTCGCGGAACGTGATGGTCCTCCCCCTCGACTCGTGACGTGAGTCGCCCGCGCTCACGATCGATTGCTCGCTCGCCGCCACTGCGGGAAACCACCCGGCTGCGAGTAACGGCACTTCTCGAAGAGCGGGGGCGAAAAAATCCCCCCGGGGAACTTCAGTCTCCTTACGGGCTTTGAATGCGAAAGATTTATGTCTTCCCTCGGCGATACTTTAAAGGGACCCTGAAACACTTTCGATAAGCGCTTTCACTCTTTACTTCGCCTCCGAAACCACTGCGAAAGCTACAGTTATCGCCGTCACGGAGCGGCACTGCGGGATTTGCTCGTCGCACCCGATACGCCTGCCATTTCTCCTTTGTTATTGTGGCTTTTTTAAGTTGCTATCCAAAAGCGTTCATTGCTGCAACTGAAGGAAAACCGGCCAACAGCCGCTACATGGCCTTAGTGATGTTGTTCGGGCCGTCGAAAAACGTCAAGACAGGGAAAGAGGGAAAATTTTTTTTGAGCGAGTGTCCAAGTTAGCTTATTTGCATAGAGCAGTAATTTTTGGCTGAGGTACTTTGGCTGAGGACGTCGCTTGCCAAGCACACCCGAAAAAAAATTCCCCGCATTTCCCCGAGGGGAAGAATGTGAAAGTGCGAATGCACGAGTTGAATTTGCGCGGTTCGGTAATGTTCGCGAAAGAGAGATCACACACACACACAACTACAAAGAAAGAAAGATGCATTTATTCACAGACACCTATTTGTGTTGTCGTTGTACTTGATTGCTAGAGCGGATCTCAGCTTTGAAATTTCGTTTCAGTACTCCTTTAAGCGGGTGCATTAGCCCTTCTCACGCCCGATTCATGGCCAATCCCCCACGTGGGTATGTGCCATGTCAGCGGCCAGGCAGCGCGCGCCCATCTCCCCCCGTTGCCAAGGAAGACGAGGAGATTCCTGGCCAATCCCCAACGTGGGTATGCTATGCGGACATCGCCGGTGGACGCAGGTTCAGGGTCGCTTAAGAAGTGCATTCGCACTTAAAACATCCGCCGACCCGCAAATCATGCTCAGCTGGAGATTTAGCTGCACATTGCACTTTGGTGTTTTACTTAAGAGGAATCAACCACATTTTTTGTTTTTCTCCACTATCGTTACTCCGTCTTTTGGCGCGAATTATTTCGATAGCTAGACGACGACCCTTTGCGCCACAGCTTTCCCACGATAAGGGACCTCTGTGGGTAGCGCGCAACTGTTCTACTCGCGGCAACTGTTCTACTCGCGTACCACCTCGTTCACCGGTCACGTGACGATATGACGTCCTTGCTTTATGCGAAATATCACTTTCCTGAAGTGGTTTTGCTAGATTCCTGAGAGGTAGGAATTTTGAGCGAGAAAGCTGGGTATGAATGCGAATGTGTTTTTGATTTACCCTTTACAACGCTGGCCATTTTTTAAGGGCGAGGCCCCTTAAGGGCCCGGGCTGTCGGCGTCTAATGTCGTCGTCGTAACCGTCGTCTAATCTCATGTAGTCACGGTACTGAAACACCAGGGCACTCGTTTACACCTCGCGCTGAAAAAAAACGCAGGAACGCTCGTTTACGCCTTGCGCTAGAACACTTCGTGCTTAAAAAACGCGAGACTTTTACAGCAAAGATGTATACCTCTACCCCCCAATGGTTTCATTTCCGTTGGCAAAAGCGCCAAGGTCCCAAGAATACACTTATACAATGCATGCTTCACCCCTCTCCAGGTTTTTCGTTAGTGCAGATGGCCCGGGATTTTGCGAAGGAAAGTTTGACAACCACCTGAATGCAGCCGCACGGCCACAAAGGAAAGGTATACAGCTTTCCTACAGCGTTCTTTTGTGGCCGTGCGGCTGCATTCAGGTGGATGTCAAACTTTCCTTCGCAGAAACTTACTCCACCTTGGGGATTTCCCCAAAATCTGGTCGATTAACACAGGCCCGGGATTTTGTGTACAGGACGACCACGATAACGCCGTTGTTCTTTTTTTTTTTTTTGCACAATGTTTTTTTTTTTTGCACAATAAGGTACTTAAGGTTTTTCACTTTAAAAATTTGCAGCATCTTCCACGAGGCAAATGTCGAATATCCGCTCTGCTATACACGGAGCCCCGTTAATGTCTAGGCCACAACTAGACCTACATGCACTGCTGGGGGGACACCTTTCCAGGCGCTTTATAATTACAGTAAAGCCCGCTTATATCGAACACGGACATATCGAATTATTGCCTATATCGAACCCTTGTATAATTCTGGTAAAAATTACATGCATTTAAAACTTTTTATATCAAACGCGATTTTGCTCACAATGGATATATCGAACTCTCCCGCGCGAGATTTTTCGCTCTCCTTCGGCATGCGGCAGGCTTTCCCGCAATACATTGCTGTGCAGCGGTAGCGCGGGTGTCGCTTGCGACTCCCCGGCGCGCTGCGGGCGCGTCCAAACCGGCCGTGGCAGAGTGGACCAGCTCCACGCATGCATGCTGTTGGAGCCGAAAGCGCCACATTGGACGCTGAGGGCTGCGGTGTCACAGAACTTCAAGTCAGCGCCACTCGCTGGCCGCACTTGCTCGGTTCGCTGGGTTCGCCGTTATCCGCGTGTATCCATGCTTGTCTCCGCTCTGTCGAAGACGCCGAGGACTCCGTACCGCTTCCGAGCACGAGCGAAGCCGTCGCTGCCGTGGCCCTGCTACGGCGATACTGCAGTGCCATTGAGGGCAGCGGTCTTGTGCTTGTCGACTATTTAGATACCGTGGAGCAAGCAGCCACCAGCAACGCGTTGCGCTCCAAGAAGCAGGCTACACTCACGCAGTTCTTCCGCCCTAATAAATTATTGTTTTCTTTCCGGGAAAGTGTCGTATCAATAGTGAACTGCAGGGTGGTAAGAGCTCAGCGTTAGCTCGTGACTCCGTCGGCAAGATTGCTCTGGTATGAGTTTTCTTTTTTTGCTTCACTTTCTATATCGAATTTTCGCTATATTGAAGTTCCCCCTGCGATAAACAGGAGAAATTCCGAAGAGAAGAAAGGAGGATAAAGGTAAAAGAAAGGCAGGGCTGCTAACCAGGCTATGGCCTCGTTTTCTCTCGTACACGTGGCGAAAGAAAAAAAACGGCAAAACAAGAACTAATTCCGAAGCACGTGATAAGTGTAAGGAGTATGCAGCGTACGCAATTGTTATGAATATATACACAGCGTAACATCCTATACGTAATGTAACAGAATATACACAATGTAATGTGATGTACACAATATAACCACGTCAAGAAGACACTAAGCTCCTGCACTCAACGTTACGTTATAGCACCATTGTTTCCGCGTCATGCTACACTGTATAGTGTACACCTAATTACACGCCACTCGCCTACAAATTGAATCCGCCTTTCTCTTCCACCCACGACCTTGAAAAGAACAGCAGTAGCACAGAGACAGTTTACACACGGCGATCCTTTTCGCAATGGAGGCCGGTACAGGCAGGCCGGAAAATGTAAACACTCTCGAACTGCACGTCGGCCGCGCGTCCCAGCGCACACAAAGGCGCGGTCCTGAAGCAAAGACGGACGAGTCGAAGCCGCCTTCAAGTCGGATGACACGATGCCCGAGATGGGGTTCCGCCGGCGGCACCGCAGGCAATCCCAATCCCGTCAAAGGGTTCGGCTGTGTGTCGTCCCGCGTTCACGGAGACTTATGTTGGCTTAGCCTTGGCTTGTCTCCGGCTTGTATGATAACAAAAGGGTCTCTTGACAGTGCTCGTGCCTCGCGGATATGTAATGGGAGGAGACGCGTCACGATCCGAGCGGGGGATGTTGCGCAACGCGACGAGAATGCGGACGATCGGTCTGGGCCATGTGGCTGGCGCCGTGGATCGGAGACGCGTGTACGTTAATCTCCGGAAGGCGCTGCGTGGACGCCAGCAACGGGCCATGAACGTTGTTGCTCTAAGAAGCCGAGTAAACCCCCCGGCATAACGAAAAAGACCCTTTGCAAAAAGGCAACAACACTGAGAATTCAGCGGTGGTAACACTGGTGGCGAACGCGACGACGCCATTAGAAAGGAAGCAGGTCGTAGCTACGCCGTTGCGGTTGCGCGTTTTCACCCACGGCATCACGAGCCTGTTGCCCCACGACCCTGTTACCCCATCGCCGTAGTCATATTTCTCTCCTAAAGTGGTGTTTTGCGCTACCTTTCGAAGATTAACGCTGGTCAAATCGCTTCCGCTTACCTACCTCGCTGCACAACGGCTCGTCTGGGGCGAATCGAGACGTGCCCTTTTCTCCTATTTCTTCTGTGTTTGTTCCTTCCTCTGAGTTCCTCTCAAGGTCGGCTGCCTCTGCTCGCTGCTGACGCACGCGTGCGACCTGTCGCTCTCGCATTAACACCGCATTCACCGACGAAAAAATTAAGCGCCGCAAGTACAGCGGCGGTGAATCGCAAACATGACCTCTAGCAGAGACATCAAAATCAGTTTCATTATGCATGCTTTGGTCATTTTCGCGAATAGTTTGGAAAGTTTGAACATACGCAAAGTGAGCGCTCAGCAGAGACGGACCCTTCATAGCCTGTTCATAGCGGCCAGCCGCCGCTACAACGGGGCATGGGCGCATCGATTAAACACAATTAAAACTCGACAACCAAACCAGGAGGCAGCGCTAAGGCTATTCTTTATTAGCAACAAATCCTACCTTTGCTTGCTGCTGTTTGTGAACACTGACGATGGCGTAACGTAGGACTCCACGCTGACGTATGATCGCTCGTACTCGTAGGACCTTTCAGTGGTCTACCTCGAAGAATAAAAATCCTGAATATGCCGCTCTTCTATCGAAGGAAGGGCGGCAAAGTTATTTTCCCATCCTGCAGTGGGAAACACCACTTCGCGGAACGCGTATGCAATTACGTGGACGGTGAACGGTAGCTACCCCATAGAGAAACTCTGTGCTCGCAGCCTTTTCGCTTCCTTTCTAATGGCGGCGCAGCGGGTGCACAGTGTTGCCAGAGTGGCTTGCTGCTTTCCCGCCAACGATAATCCATTTTGCAAAGGGTCTATTGCTTTATTGGAAATGTTTCTTGGTTCCTGGGGAAAAAAGAAACCGAAACCGAAACTCAAAACAAAGAGCTTGGTGCGGCCAACCAACGACACGCCGCTGGAAAAATCCAAGCCAAGAGAAGAGGAGAGACAGCGAAAAAAAAAAAAAAAAGATGGCGCGAACGGAAGACTAACAAGACGCACCAGTTATTTCAGCTCCATATAACCTTTAAATAACTGTTTGTGTCAAAACGACGTCTCTGACATCCATGATGATGATGATTGTAGGGTTTAACGCGCCGACGCAACGCAGGCGATGAGGCGCGCCGTAGTGGAGGGCTCCGGATTAATTTTGACCACCTGGGGATCTTTAACGTGCGCCGAAATCTCGTACACACGGGTGTTTTTGCTTTTCGCCTCCATCAGAAAAGCGGCCGCCGCGGCCGGGAATCGAACCCGCGACCTCGTGCTCAGCAGCGCAACGCCTTAGCCACTGAGCCACCGTGGCGGGTGTCTCTGACATCCAACTATTCCCATATAGGCCCAACAGCGTCTGCATTGAGATCAATTCATCTCCAGTTTTAGCGAATTATCTCTCCTAACGACGTCACTTTACTTCGTCACAACGACGGTTTACTGTTTACGCTTACCGAAGCATCCTCGGAAACTTCGCAGATGAAGAAAAAATTGTCCTATTTTAGGGCCCTTCCTGGTTGTTCTGGACCACGACCACCTGAATCGTCCTGGTGCAGGACAACCAGGGGGAATCCTGGCCCGGAACAAATTTTTAGTCATCTGCGAAGTTTCCGATAAAGCTGCATAGCTTTCCTTTGTACACGTATATCCGCACGGCTGCATGGCCAGTGGGCGTCAAAACTTCCCCTTCGCGGAAACTTACTCAACCTTGGGGGATTCCCCTAAACCGGTTGTGTAACACATCTTGAGGTAAGCGATACATAAGTATGCACGACGGAGCGAGCACTATCCGCCGCCTCTCACCTCGACTTTCCTTTTTTTGGGACTGGTCGCGCGAAGCGAGAGAGGAGGTTCTAGATAACGATTTCAGCGCAGTTTACGTTAGAGATAGATGCACATTTGTCCAAATACTGGCGAATACAACCTAGTCATTCGCTTGTTTCAGAAAAGCTTCGTTTAAATGGAATACAGCAGACCATTGTTATAATCACCCGCCGCGGTGGTTCAGTGGCTAAGGCGTTGCGCTGCTGAGCACGAGGTCGCGGGTTCGATTCCCGGCCGCGGCGGCCGCTTTTCTGATGGAGGCGAAAAGCAAAAACACCCGTGTGTACGAGATTTCGGCGCACGTTAAAGATCCCCAGGTGGTCGAAATTAATCCGGAGTCCTCCACTACGGCGCGCCTCATCGCCTGCATTGCGTCGGCGCGTTAAACCCTACAAGCAATCATTGTTATAATCAGCCCGGAACAAATTTTTAGTCATCTGCGAATCTTGGGCAGAAAATTGACTTTGTTATAAGCGATACTTCGTTAAAAAAGCGATGATTTTTCTGCCACTGTACTGCGCTTGGTGGGGTGAAAAGCTTCGAGTGAAGCGATTTCGTCCTGTATTTATCCATCTGTATCGTTCTGAGAACTCCTACAGAACTAAACATGAAGCACTTGCTGCTACTCTTTTCTTTGAAATGGATGCTCCTTTACTGTGCCAAGAGGGTTTCAGATGCAAGCTAACTGCGCGCGGTTGTTTCTCCGGTCCTTGTTAATTACACCTGCAGACCGTCGTTTGGTATTAACGGGAAGCTACAGAAAGCAAACAAAATACAAACAGTACTCAGCTCAGAAATGACCGCATTGCTTCTATGAATACTCTCGCTATCGATATCCCTCGTAAATTTTTTACTGGGAATTCCATTCGGTTTCTAGTTCATATTTTTTTATACATACGTCATTGTTTCCCCCTGAGGATTCGTTCGTTTTCTTAAATAGCGACGCATGCGACCGTCGAAGTCCTCTGTCCACGCTGGAACGTTCTGAAGCACCCGAACGGCAGTCTCATCGCACTGCAAGATGTAGCTTTACACCCGAATTCACGGTGCACGTCTACACGATTGACCCCCACGATTCACTGCCATCCGGGCACGTATACCAACTTCCACCTCTCTATCAGCCCCACCGCGGGAAGGGCGGCTGTTGAACGCGCATACGGCTTGCACACCACCGAAGGAGCCTTAGTTCCACGCTGGTCACGTCTGTATGCGATCGATTATGGCCGCCGTCCTCTCCTTCTATATTATTCCTCCCCTTCCCCCGATGGTGACCCATGAAGCAAGTTACCTGTGACCCGTGACCCAGAGAGGCTAAGCTAGCGGAAGGCCGACCGACACTGGCGGTGGGCCGCGCACGTATACACATCACGCCCTCCCACGCAAACCCCTTAATACGCATAGAGTACAGACAAAGCAACGTCTGCTATTCGGGCACGTATACATATCACGCGTTCTCTTGTGCATCTCTACATTCGTATAGAGTAGAGACAACACAGCGGTTGCGGTTTGCACTAAAGGAGCAAAATCGCGCTTCCGCGCAGGCAAAGAATCCCAGGAAGGAGTTGATTTTATGGGAATTGCGGAATAAAAACTCGAAAGTACATATAACACAGAAGGTAACGCAGCCGATAAATTCTTAGGCGACACAGGTGCGCCATACGTGAAGGCATTATGTGAGGAAAGGGGTGGTGAAAACGTGCACGGTGGTTGTTTGCCTAAGTGCTGCGCGACCGATGTGGGGGTGGTGTTGGGCATACGGAATGATCTAGATTCGCCCTTTCAGTTGGCACAAAGAAACAAGAAGTATTTGTCGCTTTATGTCAAGCCCAGCTTGCACGAATGCGTAGGTGGCCCAGTAGACTGCTTAAGACTAGATAAGGTAGTTTGATGCTTACAACACACTGCCCGTCTTTTATTTTGGCGTAGGTGCGCCAGACATCGCGAATAACTTCTCGCACTGGCGGCGCCAGTGCAGTTTCTTTGATCGTGATCTGAAATACGCATTGCGTAGAGGGAGAAGGTTTACAAATTGAGATAAATGACGAGTTCGCCCCGTATCTGCTTGGCTGGCTGCGAATGTCACAGAAAAAAGAGTCTGCTGCCTCCACTGTTACGTAACCAGACCTGGCAGTAATGAAATTACAGTAAATTACTTTTGCTGCAATGAGTAATGTAATAAATTACTTTTGGGTGTTCGTAATTTGGTAATGCAATAAATTACTTCAGGGCAGTAATTTCATGGAAATTACTCATTACTTTCCAAATTACTTTGGACTAGGATGTAGCCTGACCGCTTCTCTCAAGGAATAAAAATCTGACCAAGAAATTTTGACCAAGTAGAGTTCAAATACCCAGATAGTCTCTGGGCATTGGAACTCTACAAACGCGAAGGAAACAACGCTTCGATGAGAGCTCTGTCTGCTTTCTCGTGCCCCTTCATTCCCTTTTCATGCGTTCCGGGAATGCCGTGGCGACAGTCAGTGGAGTTAAACAAAAATGTGCAGCTTGTGTTCAAAGCTTCGTTACACTGGTCACTGGTCTAAGCCCGGTGCTAGAAAAGCGCGTTTTTTGACCCAGCGGGGATGAGCACGGAAGCGCGCGCTTCCGTGCTTCAAAGTAATTTCAAAGTAATTTCATTACTTTTGAAAAGTAATACTAATGTAATGTCATTACTTTCGGCCACCTGTAATTTCTAATGTAATTTAATTACATTTTAGAAAATTCTAGGAAAGTAATGAGTAATGTAATAAAATTACTTTTTAAAAGTAATTTTACCATCTCTGTACGTAACACAGTCCTCTCTTCCCACCTCTCTCGCCCTTACTCTCTCCTCTCGTTGATCCCACGACGGCACTGGAAACACTTGCTCAATTCAAATTTCCCGCGTTCGCACTGTTCGCACGCAATCACTTGGGAGGTTTTGTTTCTGTTCTCGACAGCTGGCATCTGTGTTTGCATTTGCCCCACATCTTTCCGACATCGTTTTTTGCTATCGCAAAAATAGTTGCTGTTGTAAAAATAAATTCAACGCGTACGCCTAATTAAAAAAAATACTGGTACTCTCCGTTGTGGGCTTATATTCGGCCTAAAATGTACACGAGGTTCCCTTTGTGCTTAATAATGTGGAGATCTGTGAGCCATACGGGCAGTTTTCTTTAGTTTGGTATGGTCCTGCCTAAACGCATTTGTGTTCAAGCGTTCTTTCAACTGTTTTGGCCGTACGCCTGAATTGGCAGACAGACAGACAGACAGACAGACAGACAGACAGGCAGACAGACAGACAGACAGACAGACAGACAGACAGACAAAAGTTTAGCCTCTTATACAGACAGACAGACAGACCAAGAAGTTGGGCCTTTGATACAGAAGACAGACAGACAGACAGACCAGACAGACAGACAGACAGACAGACAGACAGACAGACAGACAGACAGACAAAAGTTTAGCCTCTTATACAGACAGACAGACAGACAGACAGACAGACAGACAGACAGACAGACAGACAGACAGACCAAAAAGTTGGGCCTTTGATACAGACAGACAGACAGACAGACAGACAGACAGACAGACAGACAGACAGACAGACAGACAGACAGACAGACCAAAATTTTGCCCTTTAGATATAGCCCAAGTGATGGTATCGTCTCGAAAGCGTTAGCACCAAGACGCTACACCTATGGAACCACTAATTTAGGCCACACACGTTACAAACTTTCAGAAGCGATGCTCAGTGACGTTTCGCTCTAATTATTTTTAGCTGTCGGTCTCACACGTTCGATCACCGCAAATAAGAATTGTAAGTCGACTCCGAACTCAGCTCGCCAAAGGCCGCGACAATTTTCTTGCGCCCGATTGGGCCGTTAAGAGGTGGGGTTCATCACCATCTCCATTTTGGTACATTTTTAGAGCAAACGTAAACGGGAAAAATTGCCAAGACCAGCAAACACAACTGCGGACAAAATGAACGCAGAAACATTTAATGACTGACCCACACAAGCGCGCTTGTATTTCCGCTAATCAAGTCGTAACCAACAACCGCTTCACCGCTTCCAAAGATAGCGTCGAACGCCACAGGATGCGCGCAGGGCATGCCAACAATACGCGAGGGCCTGCATGTCAGCTCGGCGTCACGTCACCGATACAGCGTTTATTAGGCAGGCATGCGTCGGGGTCCGCGGCGGCCAAGACCCAGATACAGCGGCAAGCCAACACAATGGGGCCGCGCTCATTACGGCGACACCGACCCGCCGACGACTCTCCGATCCGCCGCAGTGCTGCCTCCGCAATCCATAGGGTCAGTCCTGGAGCAGCCGAGGGCCGCCGGTCAGAGCAGCGTCTAAGATCTTCAACTTCCAGCTAGAAGAGACAGCGAGATAGGAGGAGAGAGATAACTTTATTATATCCGTTGATTGTGACGACGTGGTTGGTGCCGCTAGTCCAGGGCTTAAGTCTGCAGGGCTGCTTTGTTCGGCAATGCTGGTCGTTGTCGGCGCTATATGGTGCTCCCCTGTTAGAGGGGTTTGTGGATTTGGTAGAGGAGGCGACGTTCTCGCCCTGAGGCGCAACCGTCGCGCCAGTCACGGCACGCCTTGAGTCGAAGTTAATACGGCGGCTGTCTCCTTTTGTTCGCGCCGATGTCGTGTCCGCATCGCTGAGTCGTGAAAGCCCCCCCGGGGATCGGCTTACTAAAGAGTCGGTGCGTTGCTTGTCCCGTCGTCACCATGGTCTAGCTCTTGAAGGAAGCGGCAGCATGTACGGCGTGTTTGTGCGAGAGACGTGCGACTACAGCGTCCACTTGAAGGTGAGTGGATCCGGATAAGAGTTTGCGGTAGGAATAGAGGTGCGACTTCATTCGCGAACGTGCACAACCTGCGGATGACTTGTATACATACAGTGAAATCCTCGTTGTAACGAGATAGCGTTACTAGAATCCTCGCTTTAACCGAAGTGTTTCGGCGCCCCAAAGGCGGTGCAAAGTAAACAAATAGTTTCCCGTTTATAATGAATTATCACTTATAGCGAAGTAGGTTATCTGTACCAAAGGTTATGGCAAAGAAGTACTGTAGCTAAATAATAAACTTCATTTGCGAACTTTCTCGAGTGGCGTAAAATGAAAATGAGCTTTCCAGTTAGCAGCAGCTTTCTCCTCTTCAGCTGCAATCGTGCGAACAGAGATAGTTTGATAGCCGTTCTGGCTGTCTTCGTCTCTAATTCTGCTGAGCGGATATATTTTTTGTTGGTGGCAATATTTTCTTCACCCGGGAACGTTGGTTCGAGCGATTTGACTACGAGCTACAAGCTTTTCTGAGCTGCCATGAGGTGTATGCACGTAGTTATATTTGCGGGCATACGATGAACATTCATTCATCAGTATTGACCAGACTATTGATTATTCACTATTGAATATTGAGTACTGACTATTTATTGACCCGACGTGTCGGTGATCGCAACAAATCAAACAAAGCGGAAAGATATCAAAGCACTCGCAAGCAATAGAGGCCACCATGATGTGCTGGGTTCTAAAGCTTGTGATGAAGCTCAGTAAAAGGCAGATTAGTTGACCTAGGTCACCTGTAATGAAATGAACCATTTCGAACAACAGAATAAGAAATCTGGAGAACCTGAAGGCGAAATTCCTCAAGTTGCACCTGTCAGCCTATTTGGGGGCAGCGGTATTGAAAGGTTTCGAAAAGGCAACGTAAAAAGCGTAGGCCTTCAGTCAGGAAACTTCTTTGGTTTTATAGCAGGAATAAACTGAAAAGCCATGTCTTTAGCATGGTTTTTCGAACCTCGAGTAACAGTAGTTCATGGAATAGCGGCGCGAGCTTGTTCGATTTTCACATAAAACTGCGTTGCAATGCTGAAATTCACGCAAAGGGCGTTGGTGTTTTTATGATACCATTGTACAGCCATCGTTAAAGGTCGATTAGGTTAAAACAAATATTTGTTTACCATCCTATCGACCAAGTCTCAAATCTTAAGTCTCAAATCCAAGTCTTAAGTCAAGGCATGTCCTTTTTTTAAGCAACTCAAGCCGCGAACACATGTGCATGCGCAGGTCCTGACAAACTTGACTTTAAAGTAGGACAAACTTTTAAGTAGGATGATTGCTAACTACAGTTTCACCTATTTAGAAAGACGCGCTCTGTTCCTGAAGCTTCGTACTGCAAACGCGTCTTAGAACAGGTCCCACAGCTATGGCACGCACCGTTGTTCTCACACACAGATTCTTTTATTTGCCAGTTCAGAGCAGTTCGGGTCAGTTCGAGGCTAGCCCAGGACCGCTCTCCGAATAGAAATTACATGGGCAAAAACAACACGAAGCTGCTCTAGAACAGTTCAGGGCAGTCCGAAGCGGCAAATCGAAAATACCTACGGTTTCAAGGAGAGCAAAATCGTGAGCCGGATTCTTGAGTGCGCCTTTCCAGCTCAAGGCCACTGTCGGTTGATGACAGCGCAACCTCCGGGGACATTGTTTGATGACGCCATGAGAAAGCGAAAGTGAAGTTCTTTACGCCTCGTTGCACTCTTCTTTGTGACCTCTCGGGTAACACCGGTCTGCCCTGGAGGGTGTCCCCGAGCCTGGTGCGCAATTCTACTGTCTTTCAGTAAAGCGAGATGACTTTTACGTTTCTACATCAAGCGCAGGGCCGGAACTGATGGCCATCAAGTGTTGCAGGTGGCCACAGGGGAAGGTCATCGTTTGTCGCTTAACCATTACTGACCCGACCGTAATGGCCGACGGTGAGGCCAGGTGACAAACCATGCGGGCTGCGGCTTGTTACTCGTTACAAACTGTGCGCTAACAAACCCGCGAAGTGAACGTCTTTCAGCTGTAACAAAGACGGGACGTGGTTGGGTTGGTTGCATTTAAGGCATTGCATTGCGGGTCGCATTGCGGGTTGCATTGCGGGTAGCAACTGAGACAAAGAAAGCGACCAGTGAGTTGCTACATCGTTGTGTCGATTAACTAACTAAGATTCTTTTGCAGGATAACAAGGTTGTTATAATTATAGGCCGTAGTAGTGCCCAGACCAACATTCCGTAATTTAATTTGGAATAAAAAAGGGAGTAATATAGTATCCGTTTAAGTCAGGTAGGTACCAGGTTCTGTATTTTGTAAATACACCCAATTACACGGGATAAACTAGATTTAAGCTTGTTAACGTGAACAGTCCATGATAGATCTGAAGAAAACCACACGCCTAAAAATTTTAACTGCGTCACCTGTGGAAGTGAAATACCTTCATATTTTACATCAATGCCCGTGCAGTCTCGTTTATTTACTGGTTCAAAAATAATATAGTTGCTTTTTGTTGTATGAAGGCTCAAGTGCCGATAATTTCAGAAGATATTCGTTAGCTGTTTTTTCCTAGCATTCTTTTATTTGTCCCGAGAAAGAAACGTTTGTGTCGCCAGCATACATTATTACATCAGAACAGCCTGTTATTGTCGCAACATCATTAGCATAAACGCGAAATAACAGAAACGAGAAAAATACTTTATTGTCTTTTGTGTACTTCTCGTAAATTTTAACAAAAGGGAAAAAAATTAACTCACGGAACGCTGCCTTTGCGGGATCTCAGAAAAGTGCTGCTTGGTGATATTAGAAAAATTTTCTTCGGACGATCATACGAAAGGCGAAGCGTGGCTGAAATACTTCCGGAATGGCAAAAGGTATTCTGAAAAGTAGCGCTCATTAATGGATCTTGAAGAAACTTTAGCATTTCTTTTGTTCGTTGATGTGTTTGTATACGTGTTCCTCTCAATCGCGGTAGCGAGTGTGCACCCGAATGAGTCGACCAGAATTAAACTTGTTATCTTCATTTAATTAAACTGCAGAAATCACTTAAATTGTGGAAACAGGCTTCTAGCAGAAGAGTTTAATATTGTACAAACTACAGTTACACCTCGTTAACTCGAAGTCCTAAAGTCCGCTGAACATTTTGAGATGAGTGGAGTTTTGAGTTGAAGGGGGGCAAATACACGGCGCCTATGAAAGGCACGGCGAAAAAAAGTTTCGATTTAACCGATATTTCGAGATATCCGAGTTCGAGTTAACGAGAGGTATTTTCTACGGGGTTGTGAGTTCTACCATATTTTTCTGAGGAACGGCTCCGCCAGCAGATGTGCTTCAGATCGTTTCAGTTAACGGGCCCCTTGCATATGAACACGTCATCTGCGTTTTAACGCTGCCTTCGCGTGGGACGAGCGGCTCCTTGCAACGTCGTCATAGTCAGACGTGGAGGCGGAGGTAGAGAGAGAGGAAAACGAAATCGGCTCGACCACCTGGCGGTAAGTCACGTGCATTTCGAAAGCGATGACGACATTAAGCATGCCGGCCGCCTCTGCAGAAGCAGCAACGCCCGACAACTCCGTACGCGGTCGAATCTCATGCAAGGACCATTTAGCGTCTGCACGTACAGACAAGCTCCGCGAACAGGGTTCTGCGCAGCCGACGCCCCAAGCATTTTTTTTTCTTGCCCCGGTGTAATCAGCCTCACGACAGTGGAGTAGTAGGCACAAGTGAAAGCGCGGCCACCGGTGCAGTGCAAGTCTCGAGTCGAAGATGAATGAGAGCTCCAAGCGTGCTCGTATCGAATTCGCGTCCGTGGGCAGGCTTGGGCACGCAACGTGGTCATTTGCATCGAAATAGATACAAAAAGAAAACCTTCCAAGGCCCGAGGCTCTTTATTCGTAGAGGAGAACGCTTCCGGGTCGTGACCAGGCACAAAATGGCGGAAAGAAAACGAACGAACTCCCTCCCCCCTCTCCCTTTCTCGTCAGTGGCGCCAGAGGACCCGAGAGCGCGGGAGAATTCGAATCGCGCCAAAACGCCCGCTATCCGTGTATGCAAATATACGTTTCGCAATATCTCGTAAGCGCCGTTTCGTGCGCCTAAGGCTATGCGTGTATGGTTTCGTATACAGTAGACATCTGTCTCGCTGCCATCGTCTACTCAGAGATTTGAAAACGAGAGGTAGTAGTGGAGAGAAAGCGGAGGGAGAGAGCGCCATCTCACGGCAATTTCCTCAGCGTGCGTTGAGGAACACGCAAGCAGCCGACTGGTAGGCTTCGGTGCAGAACGTCCTACGTCGTTTCATTCCCTTCGCTCGGGCCGCAATTTTCAATCGACGCGGTCTTATGCAACGGTGGAAAAAATGAGGCCCTCATTATACGGAAGCGTCGTTTTCGGAACACGCCCTTGCATGCTTTTTTTTTTTATCTCTCTTGTTTGCTTGACTCCTTGCTACACCTTGTGCTTTTATTTTTATTTATCCCGCTTGCTTGGCGTCTACCTCCAAGCGACTCGCCGGGGTGTAATAATTGATGGGCGAGGATGTGTCTTGCGAAGCTGTAGTTCACGTGACTCGCGACGTCTTCGTTACAGGTTGGGACTTCGTGAGCAGAAGTAAATTGATGATGACGGAGACCTTGCGAGGCGAGACACTTGAGACATGGATGCTTGAGTTTCCGGGGTGATTTCGGGGCTGAAGGTTGTCATGGGTGTCCCGCGTCATTTTAGGGGCGTGTCTGGCGTCCGTCCGGCGTCCGTGCTCACGGCACAGCACCGTGTAAATCGAAACATCTGTGAACAAAAGGTTCACAAAAGGTTAACAAGAACAGAATAAAAGGTTCAGAAAAGGTTACACAGAAGAGAGAGAGAGAGAGGAGAGAGAGAGAGGAGAGAGAGAGAGGAGAGAGACGAGAGAGAGATAGAGGGAGAGAGAGAGAGAGAGAGAGGGAGAGAGAGAATGGAGAGAGAAATTCCTCTTGGAGAGCTCTGCTGCGCATGCGTGAGGATTATTTGATTGGATTGAATTGGTTTGGATTGGATTGGATTGGATGTGGATTTGGGTTGCATTGGACTAGATTGGATTGAAAGGAATTGGATTCGAATAAATCGAATTGTATTGCATTGGAGTGGATTGGAAATCGTTTTAGCAGCAGCAAGCACTCACGGGAGATTTACGGTAAGAACGATCCCCAGTGCTTCGCCCATTCACTTCGTGGAGATGCGTGATTTTTTTTTTTTTACGGTGCAACGCAGTTATATAAAATGTGGCCTAAGGAGCCATCGTGGAAGACCGCCATCAGACATTTACGCGGATAGCAGTCAGTGTGAAATATACTTTCTCTTTCCGTCCACGAAATGTGCCTGCATTCTTGACGGTCCGCAGAAGTCAATCCGCGAGCGAAAAAAAAAAGACAAGTATTATTTATGCAACAAGAATGATGCAGTCCGGTCGCGATAAGGATCAGTTTTGCAGATAAGAATATTTCACAGATTTAGAAAAGCTGGCTTCTTACAGAGGTCGCATGGGCTGAGAAGGTAGACCGCCTGTTGCTCCGAAACAGATCGCGTTCTAAATGGGAAATATCGAAATAATTGTTAGATATTTCTACAATATACTGATCTCCCTCTACGGTACGTGCGACAACGTTAGGAGTTTCAAGTATAGTATTTTCCTAAGAATTAGAAGTCCGTAGATTGCAGTTCCTGAGTCAGTTTGAATTCCGAGGCAGAAACAGCGTGCACAATGGTTAAGATATATAGGTATAAAGACAATGTGCTGTGAGGAGCGTGGATTCTAAAATGCATTTCTGAGGCACATATACTACCGGAGAAGAACGCTATACGCTGTCCAGCCGTGGAATATCCAGTACAGTTAAAGCGATGAGGTGAAGAATGTCCATAAAGAACCGGGTATTCGTGGGTACATTTAGTGTTTCGCCTTTATATGATTGCAAAAGAAAAAAAAAAGAAGTCAGTGGAAAAATTTTGTATCGATCGGAACACACACACACACACACACACACACACACACACAAACAACAACTAAATTGTGCTTCTACCTGTGCTTGCCGGTTCATGTCCATGTTCTTGTTCTGTACCTGTGCTTGTTCCTGTTCCTGTTTTTGTTTCCTTGCCTCTGCCCGTGCGCCATCACCTTTATATGATTGCAAAGGAAAAGAAAGCAAGACAGTGGAACAATTTTGTATCGATCGGCACACAAAAAACAACTAAGTTGTGCTTCCATCTGCGCTTGCCGGTTCACGTTCATGTTCTTGTCCTGTACCTGTGCCTGTTCCTGTTCCTGTTCCTGTTCCTGTGCCCGCGCCAGATACATATACTCGAGTACATCCGGGCACAGGTGCAGTTTGCGAGGAGCAACACAAACCGGCGAATTTCGTTAACCCTAACGCCGCTTCGAAATCGAGGTCCGCGTTAATGATTTCCGCCCCTTCTTAACCCACCCACGTATAATCACGCTCCCGCGCTCTGACGAGAACCCCTCCCTTCCTCGCATCTTATTCTTTTCTCGTTTAATTCCTGCCATTTTCCTTAGGAGGGCGCGGAATTCGAGGTTCATTAGTGGCAATCCAGTTGCAGTTGCCATTTGTTAGACCCATCCGGAGGCCGTGAGCTAGCCGACAAACCATTTCACTCTACCACCGCTGACCTCGCATAATGGACCGTTCCTTAACCCGCGCTAAGGGATTCGCTACCAACGCACGTCTAAGCGATAGCGCGACGTAGCGATCCACAGCGGGGTGCCCCGTCCGCTTCGATGCCTTGGTTCCGAAGCCGAGCGAGAAAAGAATTAACAGCGCACCACGGCCGACCTAGTCCGACGCCAACGCACCCTCGGCGAGGCGTAGCGGCGCGTCCTTGCAGGCGGCAGCGTCTCAAGACCCACGCACGGATGCAGATTACCTCGATGCCCACGTTATGGAAACAGTGGGTATATGGTGGTAGGGCTTCAGTGTGTCTGTGTCTGCAGATGCCGCCGGCTGGACTTCGCTTTGTAATCAATCCGACACGGCTTTCGTCGACCCGACACCCTAACGGCATGCAAATACGTCCGATCGCGTTGCTGGGGGATTAAGGAGACGCGAGATTGTTTCCGGGTATTTTAGAGGCTCGGGCGCGTGTGGGCTTATCCGAGGCCCCTGTGGTGGGAGTTTCGGCGAACCGTGATCGATCGAGAATTTGCTGAAGGAGGTTTTGCGTGCCGGGGTTGTTGAAACCTTGTCGGTTTGGCGTACGCGCCTTCGAATGAAGATCGGATGTAGAGATCGCGTTTGTGAACACGACTGCGGTGAGTGCGCGGATGATAAGGTGTTCAATCTGTTGGGCATGATGAAACGAAATGCGCTAACAAGGACAGGGCAAGGAAGGAAAGACACAAAACAGTGCTGTGTTGTGTCTTCCTTCCTTGTCGGCCGTCCTTGTTAGCGCGTTCTGTTTCATTATTTGAAATGACCAACTAGCCCCCCGGATAGTTTTGACGAATCTGTTGGAATCGGAAGCTGATGAAAAGTGCGCGTGCGCCAATAATGTTGATTGAAGATGGGAATGTCAACTTAACTCCTGTTATCAACAGGCACTCAGTAAAATCTTTTAAACCAGGGGTGAATTAAAGTAAAGCATATTTAAAGCTATCACAACAGCGGTGTCTGGATGTTTATGCTCTGGGTCAGCTACCTCTGAACTCTTCCGCCAAATGTATGAGTGCCACCTTCGGTGGTTTCTGTGAGCCATACGCTCACTCACAGTACATCTACCTGGATGCAGATCGGATTACCTGGATGCAGATTAATGCACTAAAGCAATATCTAGTGCAATTCAAGATAATCATCGCCAAAAACCGATGCAAGAGGCATTTACGAGTTATACCTCCTATTTAACCAACTTGTTTTAGCTGCATCATTTGAAACTCTAATTCACTAGATGGTAACTTCGTGATGCTTGATGAGCCCGCTTTCATTCGCTAATGGCTGATAATTTGTATTTGCATGTTTGCGCACTATTAGGGAAGTGTTGGTTGATTGATTGTAGGGTTTAACGCGCCGACGCTACGCAGGCGACAAGGCGCACCGTAGTGGAGGGCTCCGGATTAATTTTGACCACCTGGGGATCTTTAACGTGCGCCGAAATCTCGTACACACGGGCGTTGTTGCTTTTCGCCTCCATCTGAAAAGCGGCCGCCGCTGCCGGGAATCGACCCCGCGTCCTCGTATTAGGCAAGTGTTGACGATACAGCCATCCGAAATGCCATCATTCTTGTATAACGACGCGAATTGGGATAGCCGAAGCGTTTCTTACGCTTCTTTCTCTTGTCCCACAATCCTGCGATCCTGTGGTTAAGGCTTCACCGACAATGCACTCGATTGATCAATCCGTGCAGCCAACAATAAAATGTCAACAACGGACGATGCCGAGCGCACTATTTTGACTCAAAAGTCCGCTCTGCGCTGTCGCATCACGCAATGCACGCACGGCGTTCCGCATTGCGCAGTGGCTCAGCGCAAATCCCAATTTTGAGTCAAATTGATGGTGGGGTTTAACGTGCCGACGCAACGCAGGCGATGAGGCGCTCCGTAGTCGTTGAGTGCTCCGGATTAATTTGGACCACCTGGGGATCTTTAACGTGCGCCGATATCTTGAACACACGGGACGTTTTCGCTTTTCGCCTCCATCAGAAAAGCGGCCGCCGGGACCGAGAATCGAACCCGCGTCCCTGGGCTCAGCAGCCCAACGCTTTAGCCACTGAGCCACCGCGGCGAGTAATTTTGAGTCAAATGGTCTGAACATTGTTGTAATTCGCCCAATTTCCGTCGTTATTGGCATGTATCGATCATTGGACTGCGTTATGGTGAAGCGGAACCACGGGTCTGGCCTAAATTTAACCTGTTAGAGAAAGGAACGGCCTTTAACGAGACGTGGGAGGTTAGCCTGGCAAATACGCTTGATTTACTACATAACGAGACGTGGGAGGTTAGCCTGGCAAATACGCTTGATTTACTACACCGGATGATTAAAACAAATGACTGATAACGCAAAATAAGTTGACGACGATGATTATGATTGCGAGCATGCTTGCACAGAGTTCATTATAGACTCTGCACCCGTTGGAAGTGCGTGTCGACGTCACCCGCCTCAACCAGACGGTTTTTGTGCAGGACGTTGTGTAACAGATGCGTGTGCAAATACATGTTTCACAAGGAAAACACTCAGACGGCAGCAGCCTCGAACTTGAAACGAGACAACCTTGCTGAATTTTCGCGTGTACGTCGGCTCGAGGAAATGTGAGCCAACGTGTGTATACGCGCATGCGCCGCTGTGGGCATATATACCTTGCTTCTAATTCGAGGCCAGACCGCCGCAACAGGTGTCCTTGAGAATCGATTCGCGCGACTCGGATGCTCACGGTCGTCGCACAAACGCTCTCACGCAGAGGAGCGACGGGGGAGCATTTATCAGACATTGTCTCTCGGCCTTGCCATTTGCCGAGCACGACGTCGCGTCCTCTACGCACGATTAGCCTCGCTACCCAGATATCCCGCCTCAACAACCGAGGAGGCTATGCGACCACCCGGCATGCGCACGAGCAATGTGGAAGCGGTGGTGGGGCGACCTATAACGGCGTTATTAGCTTGGTTATTTTGCTAGAGTAAAAGCTCGTTAATTCCAACTCGGTTAATTCGGACTTCCGGTTAATTCGAACTCTCTACCTGGTCAAGGAACAGCCTCGTATATTTCAATAAGGCGAAACTCCCGGTAATTCGAACGCGTCTGTATCCAGAACAGTTAATTCGAGCTACGCACTTAAAAAAAAAAAAAGGTTGGAACATTCACTAAAGACACACTAACGAGTTACTTGTCCCAGTATACACTAGGTTCTTAGTAACTGGAGGTAGTAAATGCAGCACTAGTCAGGGTTACTAACTGAAGCAGGCAGGAAGCACCACTACCTTTACTAGTAAAGTCCTACCGATAACACCTTTATGAGCTACATCCGCTTGCTAACTGGTCATGCATAACCTAATCATAAGCACGACCTTAATCTATAGTGCATACTACATCCTAGACCCAGTTAATTTGCTAACCATGCAGTTGCTAGTGGCAGAGTCTACGTGCCGTACCGCCGGGTCGTAAGGTTCGTAAGGAGTTAGTAAATACGGCCGTTACTACATCTTTACAACCCTTTTTATTAACAGTGTATGATCCCCTGGTTCCCATCGCTCCTGGCAAAACAAGTCGGCCCAGAGTGGTTACAATGTTTAGAGTTCCAAACCAAACCTAATTTTTCAGAGATGCAAACCAACAAAACAGAAAAACAACAGCGTGGTGGGCGCGCTACGCTCCTGCAACAGCTTATTTCGCGTCTATAGAGGGCGCCGCGCCACCGGCGCCATTGCTCCGGCGCATGCCATTGTTATTTACGAAGCATTATTTATGAAATAACCTGCCACAAATGAGTAGTAGTGTCTAATTTGCGATAACGAGTACAGAGGTGGCTTCTTCGTGTTCTGCCCGCGCGCAGTGTGGCGCGATTTCCAATCATGCCAGCGACCGCCCGCTAATTCGAACTCCGCTTAATTCGAACAATTTTATGGTCCCCTTCAAGTTCAGATTAACGAGCTCTTACTGTACTAAATTTCACGGTTGTGTCTTGGCCTAGCAGGAGAACTTAGTCTTTCGCAGGCGGCGTGGCAGAGCGAGATAGGGAGACTTATTTCGAAGCCGTACTCTCGAGAAGTACTTGGCTTCACGGTGAAGTTTGTAACCGTGACATGATTTTTACCTGTTCCTGACAACCGGTGTACCATCTGGATACAAAGGGTCTACAGAGATACGGTCCTAGAAGTAACGGAAGACCACCAACTCGACGGAAGGTTGAGTAAAAAAAATGCGCGGGCAAATAATGGAGTAGGGAATCGCAAAGCAGGACCGGCTGGAGGATGATGGGGAGGCCTTCGTCCTGCATTGAACCCAAGCGATGATGACGATGAAGAAGAATAACAACAACAAAAAAACGATGGTGATGTCGATGATAAAAAAATACCGGTGCCGGTATTTGGGAGCGCACGATTACATCGGAAGCAGGAAGTGCAGCAGGCAGTATTAGAACCGTGACGGCGTGCAATTTAGTGTTCTACGGAAACGTTAGACGAACCAAGTTTCACTAATAAATAAATTATAACCCAGCTTAATGTACAGCGCGATTTTGTGTGATCTTCCTATCGTCCTGTTCCTGCGCTCTTTCTAACTCCTCAAGTATGTCTACTTCTTTGGCGTGTCGTCGTTCCATCGCAGCCCATTTTCTAAGTTCTTGAAGAAACAGGGCGCTTCGGCACTTAATTCGGCATGCCAAAGATGAAGAAGACGTACCATTCGCGCGAAAGTGCGATATACAGGTGCATAAAACGAAATGTTTTGCGTTCCTCTTGCCTTCATAACGCTTAATGCTTGGACAGCTGCCTGGCAAGCACGAGCCGTTTTTTTTAGAGGCCGTTTCTTTTTCTTTTTTTTTTACGGAAGGTATGTCTCTTATTACGAAAACAGAAAAACGAAGACGTCCTTGGAGCTTGTTGCAAAACGCAACTTGTCGTGCTTTTCTTTAGGGCTTTTTTTATGTTGGTGCCCCGCAGGGCTTGGAACGGTCTATTATCTGTATGCAATCTAAAACACTTCTGGGAACGTGAGCGGGACAATTGCGCGGTGGCGTACTTTATTTGGAGCCAAGTTTGAGAGGTGCGAACGAGTGCGTTTGGAGACGGTATTAAACAGAAGCACCTAACGAAACAGGTGCAATGCGTGCTGTACGGGGTGCTGCTGCTATAAAACAGCGTTTTTAAATCATCTTTTTTTGCAGACCCCTGCATCGTTCGCACTGAAATTTGACACGGAGGTCACACTTTATGGTCTATTTTGCCGAATAATAGAACTGAGGCACGAATGGCGTCGTTCTTAAGCCATCAATTAAAACCCAGTTTTGCCTATCGGAGGGAAATTTTCCGGAATGTTGTTATCCATGTACGGTAACATTTAACGAACCGTACAAGGCTTGGTTTGTGGCTATAAAAGAAAACCAGATTTTCTTTGATTTCGAAATAAGCAGTGTCTATAGTGCCGTACGACGGCACTCTAGCTGATCGCTGCAGGCATGGCTATAGAGTGCCGTCCGACGACATTCGGATATTTAAGATTAGGTTAGCACCGTCCGTAGGGTCTGTTTTTGCAAGGGCCACGGCATGTAACTTATTCTTTGTAGCGAAGATTTGGTATATCATGCAGGTACTGCATTGTTCTCGAAGCAACGTCCAAAGGCTTCACCGGGTATTTGCGGTGTTCGTTTGGGGCTCAACATGGGAGAGGTGCAGCAGAACAAACCTGTTTCGGAGAGTCCGAGATGGTGGCTTGGGGCTGGCGCACCTTTATGTGCGACAGCTGGTAAACCGGTTTTTGTTTTGGCGAGATGTTCGTGACCCGTTCTTGCAGAGTGTCATGCAAGTACGGCTGGCGCGTGCTATGCCGGAATATGTAGTATCAACATGGTGCATGCCAGGTGGCGTGTATGGGTATTTGAAGGAAATAGTTATGATGGCCCGTTTTCTATTCGCACGTTTTTCTGGAAAGTACCTGTCCTCTGTGACACGCAAAAAACTGTATAAGAACATTTGCGATGTTGTTTTCCCCGTCCCTATGTATAGGTATAATTACCGTGCTGGGCCAGGCCAAAATGTGCTAAAGCGCGTCAAAAGAATGGAGGTTCACTCTGGTGTGAAAACCTTTTTCTTCAAATTACACACAGGCACCTTGTCTGTTGGAATCTGGAGGCAGGATAGAGGGATATCTGTGCCATGGGGAACTCAGTGTTCAATTTGTAAACAACCAGAAACGATAGAGCACGTTTTTCTGCATTGTTGGGCTGCGGTATTTTTGTGGGATGTCCTCCAGAGGACCCTTCATAAAGATTTCCCGCTGAGCCCCCATGGCATACGCTATCTAGCGGTCGAAAACGAGGAGGGGGCGCCCTTGGACCTCGTTATGTTGGTGGCCTTGCATAGCATATGGCGCTCGCGCATGGCCTGGCTCCACGGTGATGTGGACGCCCGTCCTACACAGGAATGTTTTCGTGAGTCCATATCCCAGTACGTAGAAGTCCAGAAGCGCAAGGCATACACTCCTGAGTGGCTGTCAAGGATAGAACCCTTGACTATGCTTAGGGAATTTTAGAGAGACATCAGCCTTCATATAGGTTGGTGGCTTGTCGCTCGAGTTGCTCATGGGAATAAGTTTGTTTTGTGTTTCTGTGTTGTGTCGAAGACCGGCATTAAAGAAAAAAAAAAGTCGTTGTAGTGTAGACGATCCGTCTTAGCTTACTAACCCCAAGGACGGTGGTTCGAGGCCGGTCTTCGCCTGTTTTTTTTTTATCTTTAAATTCAAGTAAATTTTTATGGCTTCAGTTAGTTTTGGAGTTTTCAATGATTTCTTAGTGTGCGTTAGGCCGCGTTATGTTATGTTGTGTTTAGGTTACGTTGTCTAGCTCTACGTTATCTAAAACGCTGTAGTGCCACACGCGGCCATTTTGTTAAAAAACGCCGGTGGACGTCGATATAGTGGACTACTTATAATACCGTCAAACGGCACTCTATACACGGCCTTCGAAAAAAAGCCAGGGCCAGCACTATTGATTGAATTTTGCAGGAAAATATTCCACAAAATGCTTCCATGGTGCAAAGTTCAAGCGCAATATCCTCAAAGATAATTTCTGTGACGCAAGGAAGGAAGAAAAAAAGAAGGAAAGAGAGAAAGACTGGTTGTTATTTTTGAAGCACCTCATTAATCTGGGGAAGGCCGTGCGATTAAAATAAAAAAAGGGGAAAGAGAAGGAAAAAAAGGCAGCATCTCCACTACGTGGATGATGGCGAGGGTGCGGAGCACGGCGACTCGAAAAGACATCCAAGTTGCGCCCCGAGTGGCATCCTATGTGTGCCCCCACCGTCATTCGATTCGAGCCGTGAGTTGCACCTTGGTTATTCCCTAAATGAAACTGCAACTCACGGCTCAAATTGATTGATTGATTATGGGGTTTAACGCGCCGACGCAACGCAGGCGATGAGGCGCGCCGTAGTGGAGGGCTCCGGATTAATTTTGACCACCTGGGGATCTTTAACGTGCGCCGAAATCTCGTACACACGGGCGTTTTTGCTTTTCGCCTCCATCAGAAAAGCGACCGCCGCGGCCGGGAATCGAACCCGCGACCTCGTGCTCAGAAGCGCAACGCCTTAGCCACTGAGCCACCGCGGCGGGTACGGCTCAAATCGAATTTCGCGTGATGGTGGTCTGCGTGCGGATGGACGCGGACGGACATTGGGAGGTCCTAAGGTACTCCCCACCGTTACAGGCGAGGGAGTAAGTCGTTTGACTCTCGGGTACTAACTCACGGTCGTAGCCCAATGGGTAAGAAGACTGACACTAACTCTGACTGGTCTACCAGGCACAGGCTCGAATCCTGCCGGTGTCTGTGTCATTTCTTGCGATTGTAAATGCTATGCGCACGGACGCGGACAGACATATTGCGGTCATATGGTGCTCCGCACCACGTGTTCTTTCATCCACGTCTGCACCTAAAAAATTATCTCGTGGCAATAGCAACTGGACTGCGTGCGTCCCCAGTCGACCGCACCGCATGCCACAAAACCGCAGCGAATATATTTTCGTTTTCAATCGCGGGATACACAATTTCCGCGCATGTTGTAGATCCCCAGGTGGCCAAAATTAGTTCAGAGACCTCCACTGGGGTACGACTCATATAGCGAGTGTAGCTTCGGCGTGTCAAGTTCTTATTCAATTAATTCGTGGGACACTGTATGGACACGGAAGTCAGTGATAAGGGGAATTTTCGGGGAGTTTTTCCTCTTTTCGGGGAATTTTTGGCTGTAATTTTGGACGAAAGGGATAAAGGGAATTTTATGAATCGTGGAGTAAAAATGAAAAATAATGTAAGTACACCGAACCTCGCATCTTTTATTTATTTTTTTTAAGTTCTCTTAACGCTTCGTGGAATTTGTGTTCAAATATCTGAAGTCGTGTTCCCGTAATCCAGAAGCATTCAAGACCGCTTCCAATACGGTTCATAAAGCAACATGACGAGAAATAAAAGAGTATTAAATGAGAAAGAGCTAGTAAGGCGTGAAGTGGCGGAGGCTGAAGGGCTGAAGCTTGTTCGCGTGTATTCCTTTGAAATATAAAAAAAAAAAAAAGATTTTCGGGTGCGCCTTAGTCCGCGCGCTGTCAACAAGAGATGGCGCCATCACTCCCGGGCTAAGCTAAAATTACCCCAGTTACTTAACAATGTCTCGTTGTTCTTCATACGGGAAGTTTTAACTTATAGCTTTAAAATGCAAAATAAGCATTCTGTTTGGTACAAAACATGAAATGTGCAGTGAAATGCTGCGGAGCGGCAGACGTAAAATTTATTGCCCGCTTAAAGTCTGATTCTCAAAACGGCGTCTGCGCCGCTTAAGGCTACGTAAAGTATACATAACTGGCGCTGGCTAACGCTATAAACCGAACAGAAATCGACGTATAGGTCTATAGGCTGCAAAAAAGGGAATGCAGGGAAATTTGCAGGGAATTCTTGCGATATCTGGGGAGAAAAATTGCTAAAAGTAGGGAATTTCCGAACTTAGAAATGGGAATTTTTCTACCCAGTACGGATCATCACTGACTGAAGTGTTAATTCGGGAGCTAAAGCGAGCATGCCTTTTAATCTCAGTCTCCTCGTCTCGGGGTGTTGCTGGGAAACAGAGGTTTCTAGAACAAGCAGGGCGACTCGAGCGAGGCGAGAGAGAAGCCGTTCAAAGGTGGCTGCTTCAAATGCGCTGTCGTGGCGGCGGCGTCGCCCTTTTTGGGGCGCCCACCATCTCGGAAGATGTGGGCGGACCAGACAGCGAGCGACATTGCAAGCGCTGTGCCGTGTCTGCACTCTAGCGAAGAGCGCGATTACTTGGGCGTTAAGCGCAGTTTTAATGGGGGCTGTGTCGCTCCCGATAAAATACACGTAGGCCTGAAGGGGTGCTGGAGGAGGACTGTAAACACTCTAAGAATTGGTAGAACCATTCAGTGTGTATAGGCGGCGTTTCTAGTTGATTATAAGGGTTTTAAATCAACCTCACTCGTCATCAAAAAGAAGAAGGGATAGAAAGTGCCACTTTCGCTTCGCACGATTGGTTGCCGTTGATTACAAGTCTGCTATTTCTTTTGTAAACATTTCTTTTTCTAAATCTGAAATCATCTTAGAGCGGACTCAAAAAAACGTCTACTTAGATCAGGGGCGGTATTCTCGAGTTTTGTCCCTTTTGCGTCCCTTTCAAAAGTGTCCCTTTTGGCGAGCCCTGATTGGATAAAAGCAAACAACCGGAAGTGACGTAACTCAAGCGCGGCAAACCTGCTGTTAAGCTTCCTCCATGCTGGCAACGTCCACTTCTTAACCGGAAGTACGTCACGATGAAAGGGACGCAAAAGGGACGTTTTCAAAAGGGACAGTTACGAGAATACCGCCCCAGATGACCACGAAGTATTCAAGCCGAATATCACTACGCTGCGCCAATCAGAGCAGAATATTCAAAATATTTTTTTTCCTTTCCCCGCGCGGGCATTAAGTTAAGAATCCCGTCTTGTCTGTTTCTAGGCAAATGGCTGATTGACGCAGGTAAGGTGTAAAAGGTTGAATCATTGTGCGAAAAGGATAAAAAGACGTTCATGGCTACGTGCGCGCTTGTGTCGCGAAGAGCTTCGCTTACTTAATCACACGAAAAGTAATAAAAGATGAAAGGCGGAACCAGAAAATTGCTGCATCCTTGTACAGTCACTTTCTAAGCCGCAACAACGCCGTGCGATCAGTGAGAGATCCAACTCGTCCGGTTCACCGTCTTCCTGCGCGAAGCGCCCATTAGGGCCTGTTCTGTTGAGCTGTGTTGTTATTAACAGTAGGGCTCTTATATCCAACACAAGTCTAATTGACTGTAGTCCTTTTCCATCGTTACATCTCCTGAATATTTTCGAGTGCCCTGATATGATCAAGAACGCTCCGTGTTTCGGTTTTCTATAGAATTCGTATTGGACTTCCATTCGTTACGTTATGCCATTCGTTACGCGCCTCCTTCGGCACCTGGAACACGGTTACGCCACAATTAAGAGTTTTTGTGCCATGTTGCGACGACACGTTAACCTAATTAACGTTTCCGAGAAAGAAAGCGGCGTTAATGGCTCTGTTCGAGTTTTGTTGCGGGAGAATACAGCTGTAGCTTGGTGCCCAGATTTCATTCAAAACATCCAATCTTTTCATTCAATATACGTTTTTGTGTAGAGTCGTCTTCCGTTGACAAATCGAAGCAAGGAAGAATGATAATAAATTTCATCTCTGCTCTTTTCGTGCGAGTCGCGACATACAGTAAAATCTCTTTTAGCGAAGTCCTCCGGACAAGAAACTGGCGTCGTTGTAAACGGTAATCCGCTAAAAGCGGGAAAATTTTCTGGCTATTTAATACTCTGTAGACCATAAAACACCTTAAATAAAGCGATTTGTTCTAACGAGGATTTATTGTACTCGAGGAGGCACTTGCCAGTCTGGTTCGTTTCCACTACACTTGCGGTGGTGCTGTTACTTCCGGTGTTCAGCGGGCCAACAAACGAAGCCCGGCGAGAATGAGCGAGACCAAGCAACGAGAGATGGACGCACGGCGTAAATAATGCACATCGTTAGCGACGCTCGCCGCGTTAAGCACCGTCAAATTCACCTTCCAAGAATAGCACTGTGGGCCCGTATGCTCTGTCCACAGGAGGTCACCAAGGTCACTTAACGGATCTCGTCGAGTTCTCGTACCCTCGAAGCAGGCGGTACGAGGTTCCCTTTCACACGCGGCGACGGCACCCGCCAGCAGCCTCACGATTAAACGTGATTCTTCGCGATCCCCCCCGTAACGCCGTTCTACGTGGTATAAGTCGGCGTGACGCTAACTCGCTTCCTCTCCGCAAGGGGCGCCCCCTTCCATGGCATCGGGCCAAAGGATTAGACCGCACACAGTGGTGCCGAGACTTGCCGCGAATGGTTGTTGGCTTTTTGCGTGTTGCGGCAGGCTTTCTCAGACCGGGCAGTCAGACCCGTGCATTAGTTGATTCGTTGTAACAGACGGAACGCAGCGACCAAGTGTGGAATGCACCTGTTGGTCCGCATATCGATTGGACGCACGATATGTGCGAGAATGAGAAGTCACACGGCCGTCGTCTACGTGAAAAAAATTCACGCATCTCCACGAAGGGAATCATGACGAGTGGACGGAGCACTTGGTATCGTTCTTACCGGAAATCACCCGTGAGAGTGCTTACTTCTGCTAAAACGATTTCTAATCACATCAAATCCATTACAATTCAATTTAATCCAATCCAGTCCAATCCAATGCTTCTCGCGCACGCGCAGCGTGACTCTCCAGGAGCTCTCTCTCTCTCTCTCTCTCTCTCTCTCTCTCTCTCTCTCTCTCTCTCTCTCTCTCTCTCTCTCTCTCTCTCTCTCTCTCTCTCTCTCGCTCTCTAATCTTTTGTAAACCATTTATTTTGTTCTTGTTAACCTTTCGGGAACCTTTTGTTCACAGGTGTTTCGATTTACACGGTGATGTGCCGTGCGCACGGACACCGGACAAGCCTCGGCCTTGAGGTGCTTCGCTCCTAAAATCTAATAGCTCTGTAATGAATGCTGAACCCTTGGGCACGAACCACCCTAGAGTTTTACCTCTCAAGTATGCCCGTGAGACGAGACCGATTCTTAAATCACAACAGAAGTACCGGAAAAACCGAACAGGGACTCCTGTCGTACGACAAAAAAGATTTTGTTGTGACAACAGAGGTCCTATTGTTCCGACAAAGCCATCTGTTGTTAGGACACACATTTCTGTTGCAACGACAAAGTCAATTTTTTCAACGACGAACATTCCCGTAGTCGCAACAAAAGTGCCTTTTACGCTACTATTCACAATGGGAAATAACGTTCCAACTGTGTACAACTACTGATGTAACGTCAGGATCACAACAAGACAGGAATTCGGCACGACTGAGCATCAAAATTAGGACAGGAATACGACACGCGACAGAACATCAGAATCACGACACGACAAGAATACGACAAGACGACGGTACGACACGCGAAAATACAACTACAGAAAGTTTTCTTGTCGCCATTTTCGACTGGGTCGAGAGACCTTCATTTCGCTTCTTGCGACCAGGCTCTTCCCATGGACTGTCGGGTATGTTTTCGGGCCGAGGGTCCGAACATAACCAGTGCAACCAAACGAAAGTCATGTCGCCAAGATTTTTTTTTATTGACGAGCATGTTTTGAGGTATCTTCTGAAAAATGAGATGTTATAACTTTAGCCTATTTCCGTGCGTCAGTGACGAGGATCATCACACGACGAAAGTATTTCCGCGATGTACACGAGTTCCAGGATCATGCTCCATGTCACGGGTCCCTTAAATTCGGTTTCAATCATCCTCTGTAGTTAGACCGCGTGGGTGTAGCCACTGATTGCGGCGTCATTTTGATGGTTGTATGGCTAAATGAATCGATAAATGGATGGGTAAAGGAATAGATACGTGGATAAATGGGTAGATAAATGAAGTGATAAATGGGTAAACGAATAGATAAAAGCATGAACAAAGAACGGGCGAATGGATGGACGGATCGATGGACGGATGAATGGACTACGGATGGATTTACATATTTACAATGTCATTTAAATCCCTTTTGTAAGCCTTCCGACTGACCCCTCAACAACAAGGAATTGTTTTCGAACAATAAAAAATAAAGTAAGACAGAGCAACAGATTAGCTAGAGTTATAGTAACAACGCACTAACGCTCAAAAGGTGATACTCTACAGTGCCGAGTCCCGCAAGGTGACACAACTATCGTTCCTTCGTCGATACACCTTCGTGCACAGCCGACGGCGATAGACGCAACGTGACTTCGCGTAAGAGGACGCGTGGGAGGGGTAGGCCGTTCGCATTGACCCACATGCACGGATATTGCGACGACCTTCGGCTGTCTGCACGATACGCACCTGCGCCAGAGGAGTCCGTCCAAGAGGCCTTCCTCGCGTCACTGCGGAGCAGGACGTCTTTCCGATCCCTGTTGTGTACACGACCAACTCTCCCGCTCAACCCCGGCGTAGCGACTCCGTTCGTATACAGTCAAACCCTGTTATAGCGAACTGCAATATGCATCGCGACTAGTGCGATATATCCAATAGTTCGATATAGTGCAACTCGTCGATAATGAGTTTTTTGTTATGAATTCGCAATACGCGGGACACCCCCTCCTCATCTCCGCATGCGGAAACCAACACAATTAAGTATGTCGTTACCATACACAAAACAATCCATTTATTGCAAACAGTAAGGCTTTCCGCCTCAACTGCCCACTTCGCAAAAAGAGGTGATTCTTGTTTTCACTTTCATTTTGGCGGCGTCAACTAGCACAGCATTCGAGTCCGTGTCCTTCAATATCGAAGCAATAATGGCAGAGCATATCAACTGCCGAAAGCACGTCATTAGGCGGCAGACGGCTTTCACCCGCGACATCCTCTCCCTCTTTGGTGCATTCAGCAGCGCCAGCACCCATGACATCGGCGACGGTGTCTGCGTCAGAGGGGCTCACAGTGACGGCAACATGGTCGTCGAATACACTATGGAAATCCCCGAAGGAATTCTATGGTCCCGTTTTATCCTGCGGAGTTGCAGTCATGAACCATTTTCGACTAGCCAGGCTTCCCACTCTGCTTCAGTTACGGAAAGTGTCCGGCGTCACGTCGCTCCACGCGAGGCTCAACGTCTCTACCGCGGCCAATAAACGTCTCAATTACCGCTGTGAGAGCATGCGTTTCGGCGGAAATCCTAGGTTCGCCGAGTTCGATACATCCGATGTGAACTTAGTTACAACGAATTTTTCGCGTGTATTTTCCTAACTGATTTGTTTTTGTTCGATATATAGCATAATTCGCTCTATCCGGATTCGTTATAATCGGGTTCGACTGAAGTAACTCTGCAGCACTTCCGATAAACGCTTTCACTCTTTCCTTCGCGTCTGGAAGCACTGTGAAATCTATAGTTGTATCGCCAGCACGGAGCGGCGCTGCCGTGATTAGCTCGTTCCAGCAGATGCGCCTTCCGCTTCTGCTTCGCCTTTGTGGCTTTCTCTTTAATGTGGCCATCGAATGCGTTCATTGCTGCAACTGATGGAAAGCCGGCCAACAGCCGCAACACCGCTGTAATGATGCAATTCCGACGGTTGAAGAACGCCGAGGCCGGGGAAGAGAGGAACATTTTTTAGTTATCTTGCGGGCGTATAGGAGTGATTTTTGGCTGAGGTACTTGGCGACCCCCTAAACTAAGTACTGGATGCGTTGGGTGAACACATTCTGCAAGCATTTAGGATCCGGAAAAAATGTTGAGAAAAAGTGTTGCAGGGTTTAAAGAGGTCATGAAGGCAAACTGGAGGTTTGGTCAATTAAAAAGACGGCTTTGTCCCAATAACCGCGATGACAATTTTGTAACGAATTTGAATCAAATGATAGAGATATGAAGGGAAGCAGACGAAGCGGTGGCAACTCCTCGGCCTCATTCCGGCGATTTCTCTATGATCCACAGCGGTGGCTCAGTGACTAAGGCGTTGCGCTGCTGAGCACGAGGTCGCGAGTTTGATTCCCGGCCGCGAAGGCCGCTTTTCTGATGGAGGCGAAAAGCAAAAACGCCCGTGTGTACGAGATTTCGGCGCACGTTAAAGATCCCCAGGTGGTCAGAATCAATCCGGAGCTTTCCACTACGGCGCGCCTCATCGCCTGCATTGCGTCGTGGCTTTAAACCCTACAATCAATTGATTTCTCCATGGTGCCACATAGTATTCCTTGAGCGAGTGGCAGCCGCCAACCTAATCCACCGCACCAAAACATGACTTGGGTCTTGTGGTGGAAACTCTGGTCCAGTTAAATTGTGCAATTGTACATTCATAATTATTCTTTTAGTGCTGGCCCAAATTACGTCACTCCTGTCCATATTAGGCCACTATTTATAGCGCGAAATTTGAAAATGTTTCAATATCCTTGCATTTTTTCGGCTAGGAAAACGTTTAACACGGCTAGATTGGAGCTGAGTGAGTTACCAAAGGTTAGTTCTTTCAAAATGAACAAAGTTGTATTGTTTTAATCGACCCTTCGACCTTTTTTATTATGGAAGCGTTGCTGGAGTTCGAAATGGATCAATTATTCTAACTCTGTAAACCCTCACAGACCGAGATGCCGGTAGAAACGCATTTAGCATGCCGGATTACTGAAAAAGATTCTCGTTCCGAGAGAGAGAGATGATGACGATGGAGGCGAAAAGCGAAAACTCCCGTGTGCTCGAGATTTCGGCGCACGTTAAAGATCCCCAGGTGGTAAAATTAATCCGGAGCATTCCACTACGGCGCGCCTCATCGCCTGTGTAGCGTCGGCGCGTTAAACCCCATAATCAATCAACCAAAGAGAGAGAGAGAGAGAGAGGTAAACATTATTCTGCAAAAAAAAGAGACCATGTGGTCGGATAAAATGTGTTGTACGGCAGCCCGAAGCTCTACCGCATACAGTAAACAGTCGTAATAACAAAATCTCTTTATTCAAAATATCCCGTTGTACGTAGCGTTTCAGTTCCAACTGCAGTGCACTGAGAACAAATCATATCCGCTTTTAAAGAACTATCGCTTATAATGAAATCAGTTTTCTGTCCCTAGGATATATACCGTAGTGTAAACGGATAATGCCGAAAAATAAAAGACTACGGTATATAACCGTATTTTGTCCCGATTCTAGACGGCGAGTCTTTTCTGTTTTACTAAAAGTAGCCTTCAAATTTTCGTGCGCGTTTACCATCACACTCGAGAGCCAAAATCGAGCCTTCAAAGCGGGCCAGCAAGCATTGCATACGGTTCAGCAACTCCGCCCAAAATCCAACGCAATTCAAAACAGTCCGTCATCATGACACGAGAAACCCGCGGCGGTGGCTCAGTGGCTAAGGCATTGCGCTGCTGAGCACGAGGTCGCGGGTTCGATTCCCGACCGCGGCGGCCGCTTTTCTGGAGGAGGCGTAAAGGAAAAACTCCCGTGGGTGCGAGATTTCGGCGCACGTTAAAGATCCCCAGGTGGTCAAAATTAATCCGGAGCCCTCCACTACGGCGCTCCTCATCGCCGGCATTGCGTCGGCGTGTTAAACCCTTAATCGATCGATCATGACATGAGTAACCTTAGGTGCACCCATTCCTCAAAGACCAAGGCACTTAAAATTGAAAACAACATTAGGTTTGCTCAGTTTTAATGCCAACAGAAACTGGATAAGCAGGTTTATGAAGCAAAAGGTATTTTTTCTACTACGGTTGCGTGCGTGAAATAAATCGTCCTCTGCCAGGTACAAGGTATCCTGTTTTTTTTTTACATCTGAGCGGTACAAACGGTGTCAAACTATTTTTTTTTTAATTTTCCTACCTAAACTCACCAGCTCGTTACAAGCGGGGGTGCATTAGAATTGTGCAAATCCGGTATGTCTACAACAGCTTTCGTTCAGTCCGTGTACTGGAGCTGCCTTCTATAAACTGTGGAAGCCCGGCTCAGTTAATTGTTTTCGTCGGCATTTTGCCTTGGAAAAACTTAACCCCCATAAAGCTCTTCTTTACAGTATTGTCGAGTACGTTTGCGCTCTTCATTGCTTCGTTTGCGACTTACTGATTTCATTTGAAAACTTTTACAACCTGCTCCGCTCTAGTGAAGATCTCAACACAGTAAAATTACGGCGAATTCACGGCGTGTGTACTATAATGATGTCCCAGGAAGCTCCTCGTCTTTCTGGTTGCTTCGTCCCAGCGCAGAAGCTGTCCTTAAAGAAGCAGCATTGCAGTGACCGGGAGTACCGAAGGTCCTTAAAGGAGCCATGAAGACTAAATACAAGTTGGGTTTATTAGAAAGACTGCTTACTCCCGATAACAATGATGCCAATATCATCGCAATCTTCGAACAAATAACGGAGATATTAAATAAAACGTGTGAAGCAGTCGCGACCCCCTAGCCAATTTCCCGCAGCTTTTCTATGACGTCACGGAACCTTGTTTGTGCGATTGGCGGCCGCCTAGCTGACCTGTCCCGACAACACATGACTGGACGTCTGTAATGGGGCCTCTAGTTCCATTTGACCACATCACTTGAATGCTAACGTGCGGTTAACGCACTAAAAATTATGTTTTATTGTCGGCCCGTATGACGTCATTCTTGCTCATAACACGCCACTGTGGCGCAAAATTTGAAAGTTTTTAAATACTTCTTGCTTTTTTTTTTCGTTAGAAAACATCTTTTGTGGCTGTGATGGAGCTGAGTGAGATACTGAATCCTAGTTCTTTCAAATTAAATGAAGTTGTATTTTCTCTTCATGGCTCCTTTAACAACTCCAAAGCTGCCATTAAGGCGACATGCTTTCTCCACTAAAACGACACTAGCTCTAGTTTTCTACGTCCTGTTTATCAAACGAATTTTCTGTTATTACTAGAACGCTTCTTTTTTTTTTTCAATACTCACGCCGTGCACACTTTATCTTTTTTTATTTTTTTATGCCTCAATATCTGTTGTGTGCCTGAGCTTCACTTCTGAATTTTTAGGAAGCTCCGCGTCTGAACTTGTTTCCCCTGCTGGCCTTTGTTTGATTTCAATGAAGAGCCCTTTCAATGCGCGACAATTGACAGCGGAGCGCGTGAAGGCCGTCTCAGTGAGCTCGTTGTCGCTCGCAAGGACGTCTGTCATGGTCGCGCTTGCGTGTCGCAGGCCTCGTGCAGCATAGTGTTACGCGGCAGGGGTCACGTGTCCCACCGGTTGCGGAGGATAACACCTGAACAGGGAAAAAAGAGACGCCGAGGTTACCGAAGTACTTTTTATGAGTTTTCAACTAGTACAAGTTAAATGCCTCTGGGTGCACCTTCGGGTTTTGTGCTGCGAGTGGTGTTTCCGAATTTTGCAGCGGGCTGTGTTTCCCAGATTAGCGCTTAAAGGAACGCTGCAACACTTCTTTCAACTCTTTTTCGAAATCTTATCTGTTTGCCGAACGTAGTGAACCAACACATCCAGTACTTAGATTTGGGGGTCGCAAAATACCTCAGCCAAAAATTACTGCTTTGTGCCCATCAGATAACTTACGAACTTACTCAAAAGGTGTTTCATTTTTTCCCGGTCTTGGCGTTCTTCGGCCGCTGGAATTACGTCATTACAGCCGTGTATCAGTTATTGGCTGTCTTTCCTTCAGCAGCAATGAGCGCGTTCGATTTCCACTTTACAAAGAAAGCCACAAAAACGGAGCAAATAGGGAAGGCGTATCTGCTGGCACGGGCAAACCATGAAGTGCCGCTCCGCGTTGGCGATAACTGTTGCTTCCAGACGCGAAGGAAAGAGTGAAAGCGTTTAACTGAGGTGTTGCAGAGTCTCGTTCAATTGTAGAGAGTTATTGTTTAGTTTACATGTTAGCCTGTTGCCTTCAGACGGGGATTACTTGAGCGATGTCGCTGCAAATTATACTGCATGCCGCGCAGAGCGGCCTGGTTCTCTGGTGACTGTGGCGCCGCTGGGTGAGGGTAGTGTAGTAGGTGCTTGAAGAGGTGTCCCTGCCGCCGGACCCCCGCCTCACCCTCCGCTTTCCACGTGACTGTGCGCTTGGCCAGACGTTTCCTAGCTGGCAGCGCCGTCTTTTTCTTGTGTTCTAAGGAACGCCGTCCATTCACGGAGGTTTAGGAGCCGTATCGTAGCGGCCAACACCATTACCGCCGGCATTTTCGCTTAATAGACATTTAATACTTTAGCACTAAAATTACGGGCGGAAATAATCTCCGATGATTGGGCTCAAATGTAAGCCCTGTTTCTGTCTTTGGAGAATTACTGGTTGTGTATCACCCCAGAAGCATCCCCAGCTGAGGCCATAGAAAAAAAAATTAGAGCAGTTCCACTCCACGGGAAAGTGCGGGGCTGTAATACTCTAGAGGGGATGTGGCGCCCTCTCTCGACTAGTTTCAGTACCATCCTGGCGCTAATACCGAAAGTAGTGAAGACAGAGCGCCGCAGCCCCTGAAAATGCCTATGAAGAGGCACTGGATTGAGTATTCATTAACTTAGGTAATTAATGCGTTAATTCATGATTCTCTTCTTATTCTAACTTACTGTGTTGTTATTTACGGCGTAGCAACGGCAGCCTCTGTGATAACAGCAAGCGTCACTAAATAAAGGCTTTTAGAGTATGGGCACTCTTTTCTCGCATTGTTATGTTCCGCCAGGATTTTCATTGCTCGGTCGGCACCACGTGACATTTGTTTATGTATGGGCGCAGCCATTTTGTTTCTGGGCGCCTCTTCTCTCTCTCTCTCTCTGCTGCGCGGACGCTAGAGCGGCCGGTCGCACTCTGCCCGTTACAACCGGCGGCGATTTCGTTGGGAGAGATGGCAACACTGCAAGCCAGAAACAAAATCGCCCCCCAGACGCTTCCGGGTGCACGACGTGGCGATACTCTTAAGCGCAGCTTATTTAGTGATGCCAATAACAGCGTTGCCCGAATATCACCGCCAACACTTTGCGTACGATAACGTGTGCCTCTGTGGCGTAATGTGTTTGACACCGGCTTCGTAACGCGACGGACCCGGGGTCAATTCCGGCAGGGAAGCGGTATCTTTTTGAAGCCTCTGATTGGGTGCGTGACGCCGTGTGACGACGATGTCTAGATACCGTGATCACGGACGAGATACCACGATAAGCCGGGCTGCTAAAGTGCTCCGTACCTAATAAATCGCGTGGTGCATGTATAGTGCACCTGTTTGCAGTTCTTGCGCTAGCGGCAGCTGTTATGATGTATTCGAGCGCAATCGTGATAAGAGGCCAGAGAGCTAGTCACTCCTTGAAACAGGCATTGGTAGCCAAAGAATGCTTGGAATTATAAAATGGGGTGGCATTCGCATCGACGTTGACTAAAGGGATTGGTTGGTTGCAATTGATTGATTACAATGATTGGTAGTTTCAAATTGAGTGACAGAAACTACATCTTTGAGCATCGGATTTATCATGTATTGGCCAATCTCCTCCATTCTCCCCATCCTTGTGGGTATGCGCCTTTGGAAGTTGTTGTAGTTGAGAACGCTTAATGGGAAAAGAGGGAAAGGGAGTTGGGTCAAAAAGTGCAGCAATGGTTGTCCATCCTAATCCGGTAGCCCGCTGGCCGTGGATGCAGCCCTCGCCCAAAGAATCAGAGCTTTCTGTTCGAGCTGGCTGCAGTGCAGCACGCGCTCCCCACGCTCAGTCTCTTCAATGGTACTCCTTTTCGCGGTCATCAACTACGCCATGCAATAAGCGTGCAAAGCAATCAGGGAACTATAGCAGCTGACATTGTAAAAATAGTTTCAATGGAGAAGTACTAATAGTAGTAGGAGTTGCAGCGGTAAGCGAAGGTGTAGTAGTAGTAGTAGTAGTAGTAGTAGTAGTAGTAGTAGTAGTAGTAGTAGTAGTAGTAGTAGTAGTAGCAGTAAGAAGGTAGTAAGGAACATCATTGTCGAGAGCAGACGATTTGTTTGCCGTTCTGGGCGGATGGCGTCCGTAGTCCGGGATGTCGTGTTCCCTGGACGTCCGCCATCCACCTGTCCACCAGCCAGAGATGGTCTGGGGAGCCAGGGCTCAAGTAATCATTGTTTTATCTTGTCGCATTCACCATCCGCTAAGATGCATTGATACCGTATGATGACTAGAGACGGGATTGGTGGTTAAGGGGGGGATAGCCTCATCCATCGCTGCGATAAAAGGATCCGTAACCTCAGCGAGAAACAAGGAAGTTGAGGTTGTGTATACTGAGATAATTCTTCTATTCTTCTCGTAGTTTTTCTTTTTTAGCGTGAGCAAGCGTGCAGTACCACATACGAAAAATTATTTGTGTGGGGAAAGCAAACCTGAGCGAATAAACATAGTGATTTGAAAGTGTGCGTGCTCGGTAAAGGCAAGTTTGTCCGATCGGCAGTATATGCAGGGAGACATGACCTAACGTTGTGTCGCTTTCTCTTCTTGCTAATGCGCAGAGCGAGTACGTGTCGGGATACTACGTCCAGCAGCGACCATGGACTCCGACCAAGAGGCGAGGTCCCATTTCATCGGACTTCAAGACGCCCGGACCGGGCGCCTTCAGCATACCGTCCACCATAGGTGCGTAATTTCACGGGGCACAGTTTCCCGAAAAGCCAAGATCGCTTTTTAAAGCGTCGCAATTCCTGTCGTCACCACGCCCCTAACGTGATGGTGCGAAAAGGGAGTGTCGCCGTGGAAGTGACGTATTAGGTATGAAAATGATCAATATAACTGGAAAACAGCAGCATAGACTTTTAGGTTCATAAAATGGGGCGATATACAAGTGGTCATGAGGTACTACTTAGTGGATAGATGACACCCAGCACGTCGCGTGGTACAGTTATGGTCAACTATTGCTTTTGTAGCTGTTTCCTACGGCGTACCGTACCGACTGGCTGGGCTTTGTATAACCGCTGTTTAAGCTCAATAAACGCATGCATCGACAACTTTCACCCAAAATAAACCACAAGAACAAGTAATAAAAACCAATCAAAAGTATTTCCAGGCGCGAAAAAATTGTACTTGAGTAGTAAGCCAGTCGAGGAGATTTTGTTGGAGCTCCATTTTTCAGTAACAGTCTTATATATTCTTCTTTTCCGTTTTAGTCGAAGCAGGCGTAGTGACCGCTCACGGATAGGTTTTTTTTATTGGATTGGAAAACGTTTATTGAGCATAAAAGTGGGTGGCTTTCTTAGTCCAGATAGCCGGCAGCTAGCGTAGCAGCTTGGGCGCGAGCGATGAGGCGTTCCGGGTCCCCGCACCGTGATCTGGCCAGCGCGCGCTCCCACTGCTCAGGGGATAGGGAAGGGAGAGGGTTTGGCGCATAGGGGCATTCCCAGACAAGGTGGTAGGTAGTGTTCGGGATGGAGCAAGAAGGGCAGTTGTAGGGGTAAGTGGAGGGAGAGATGTAGTGGAGTATCGAGGTGTTGTAGAATGTGTTGGTCTGTAGTCGACGCCAAATGCGAGCTGCATGTGTGCTGAGGGATGGGTGAGGAGGAGGGTATTGAAGCCGTAGTTGGCGATAATGATGTAAGATTTCAGTGTATCGGGGAGGGACCGGGGGATAGATGGAGGGTTCGGAAAAGTCCTCTTCCCTCGACGAAAACGCCTGGAATGTAAGAGGGTGGGCAGCGGCGTGTGCCGCCTCGTTTCCCTCGAGGGAAGAATGGCCTGGTGTCCACGCAATCTGGATCCTCAATCAAGGATCCCCCTCGAGAATAGGTGATTGAGAAAAAAACATTGTGAAAGCTTATTCCTCTCAGGCAGCCATTCCCGCTTTGGTGGGAGCATTATTGCATTGCTGTGCTAGCGTCAGAGTTTTTTAATGGGATATTGTTTATCTTTTCCAGGAGAACGGGCAAGCACCAATGTCACCAAGGGACAGAAGGCCCCCGCCTTCACATTTGGCACCAAGTAAGCATCTCACACCAGCACCTTGATTGCGTTGCTATGACAACAACGCACTGCTCCGTCACCTACCACATCACTCGGACCGAATGTGTTATTGCTATAAGCTTCCTGGGTTGAAAAAACAGTTGTTTCTAATGTGGGAAACTCGGTTATTAGTTTTCTTTATTTATTTATTCACCATGACCGATTACGTGTTCCTGGAGCGCCGTCAGCGCTCTAAAGTTCTCGAAATTGTGAAATTTTGGTTGTTGTAAAATTAATTTCCTAGCTCGAACTGGTGCTTCTACCACACGCTATATTTCATTTTTTCCTACAAAATACAACTAAACAAATTTAGGACATGTTACCTCCAGTTCTAGCTTTCGTGTCCCAGGATATATTTCGTCTGGCGGGCCTGCGCAGTCACACAGATATTACGGCTCGTTTAATGCTACGTAATAAGTCTGGTCTGAGGAGGGGTCTGTTACGAGCATGATCGGGGCCCCCACTCAACCTGCTGCCACCCCTTGCGCATATGTTTCTATAATTACCCCAGTAAAAACATTCTCCTTTCCAGACATAATCACGGTACTTGTTATCGCAAAGAGAAAATATACGAACGCAGGAAACTTCAGACAGATTTCTCGCCGGAATCATGAACAGGAACGTTTAAACCTATTTTTCAGTTCTCCGTCGTAGATATTTGCTGGCTCTGGCATAGATAGTGATGTCAGTCATATTGTTCCGGTAGTGTTCGCGTTCCGGCGACGGTATTGGCAGCAACTGCCGTCGAAATACGGCCGTATGCTTTTCTTCAGTGAACACCTACAGGTTCGCAACGATGTTTACAGGTATATGGCGTACGGGATGAACTGCATTAAAACAGGCTTTAAAAACAGGGGGGCTACAACACGTAGTTTCCTACTAATATACACTAGAGGGAAATCTGGCGCCACTGTCTACGGGAGCCGCGCTTCGGCGAGCGTTCCGTCACGTACCCATAGAGTTTCTTAGTGAGTATACTAGAGAGGAAACTGCGTCTCGTAAGCCATGTCGTCATGGGGGTTCATGGGAAGACATCCTTTTTGGTTTGGGCTTGGCATGACAACTGGATTCTTAAGCGGTTTTTGGGATTTGCTTTCTTCACTATGTATTCACACGTTTACGAGCTACAAGGAAGCCGAAATCCTCCCGTTTCTGTGGTAGCCGTGTTCAGTGAAACAGCAGGCAATGCGTGATCGCACCTGACGTTGCTCATGCCGCAATCGAAGGACGTATGACTGAGCGGGTAATATGCCGCCGCGAAATTTGTAGCTGACGAAAAGAAGAAACAAAACGTACTTCGATATGAAGACAAGATACGGCAGATACGGGCGCTTGTATGCGTCCTATCTTGTCATCGTCCCCGACTGTTTAACGCCACGTTTTCATTTTTCTTGTTATACTAACTGGCGGTCGCGGTGCACCGGTTCACCACAAAGGCAACGTTTTCATAGGCACGCTCAAAAAACTTCCGAAACTCTTCAAACAACTTACTTTTTGAAATAATGGTAAAATTAATAAAATTACATTCTCTAATGATTTAACACCCAAATAATAACATTGTTCGTAACTACAACCTTGGCCTGCGGAATAGCAGGCACAACCGTTCCGGCAAAAATACGCTTTACTTCTTTTTTTCTTAGTTTTAAAACCGCCTGTTTTTATTTTCCACTTTCATAATTGCACACTATCTTCGCGTTTTTGTGGCACTTTGTTTAAATTTGCGGTCACTAAAACGTTTCAATCCAAGCCAATGATGAAACTAAGGCGAGCGCGATGTATGATGGCGGTCCATGACGACACAGACGACCTTGATGTGAGCCGCATAGACGCTAGCGCCAGATTCCTCTCTAGTGTATACTGTAAGAAACTCTATGCACGTACCAGGCAGGCACGTTCCACTTGTCCTTGGCATGGCTCATAAACAGGCTGAAAAGTTAGCTCTGGCTGCGAAAGCAACAATATTACTGTAGAACGTTCATCAAATTTGTTTTGTTTTTATAAAATTGAACCTCCAGAAAGATTAATTTGTCAGTGATTATGTAAAAGTTTCATGCACAATGAGAAAATGTTACCCTTTTTGTTGATTTGGGCTTCGAGACAAAAAACAAGCCGCAATGGCTATCTAAGCCAAGTAGGCGAGGAACGTCGTAGCGGCAATGGCGGACCGCCCACGGCGGCCCGCGACTGCAGCGACAGATTTCCCTCTATATACTTTAGTATGAAACTCTATGGGCTAAAATGTGTTTAAGCTGGGCATGTAATGCGGAGAACTGGCTATAGAGAGACGAGACTAAAAGTTGGGGAAGACAATTGACTTGATAGAGGAATGGCATAAGGGAATTCTGTGGCAAAAAAAAAATGGTTTCCTGACAAGCGCACGATAGGAGCAGTAGGTAGTCGAATGGGAGAGTCCTTTCGTCCTGCAACGAACTGAAAGCAGGCTCATAGAGATGATGATGATGATGGATGATGTTGCAGGACGGAAGAGAAGCGGGATATGTTCGTGCCGGGTCCCGGCACGTACAACATCGCGGGGCTGTCGGAGAAGGGCCGCGAGACAGTCGCGGCGCCCACCATCGCGACCAAGCTGCGCGAGCCCGAGGGATTCAAAACTCCCGCGCCCGGCTCCTACAACCCGGAGAAGGCCGAGACCTCCGTGCTCAGTGCCGCGCCCATGTACACCTTCGGCGCTAAGATAAAGGACCCCAAGCCCGCCGACATACCCGGTGAGTGCATGCCCCCACTGGGATTCATTCATTCATTCATTCATTCATTCATTCATTCATTCATTCATTTGTTCGTTCGTTCACTCGTTCACTCACTCACACAAAACAAATAGTTGAAAAGAAAATGGAGGATCAGGGGAAAATGCTTCCCTCCATCAAGTCTATCGGCGAAGTAAATAAAACCGAAACTATGGTTGTTTCGCGCGACCTGTATGTACTGGCGCGACAGGGAAGTGCCGCGCCAGTACTAGCGCGGCACTCCCCTGTGTCGTTGTGGTAAGCCCATAGCGTTCGCTCCAGTTTGATCGGCTTTCTACAAGATAGCGCCACACCACGCCGTGTTACGCACAACTTAAAATGCAGGTATTTGAAAAGTCGTGGCCTCTGGCGGCTCCAACCATTTACGTCGCCAGAGGAACTGGAATGCTTAGTGCAAGTAAGTGACGAACGTAGCATTTTAATCGATACTGAATTTTCAAAACCAGGTGCAACTAGGCACGGCCACAAGCCAGCCTGAAATCGTTCTGATTTGGTTACTGTGCCTTCAAGGCTTGAAAACAACGCCTAAGAGTTTTATTTTTCAGTTACGACGTTGACAAAATATAATATATAGAATGTTTTTTGGCGCTTATATTTATTTAACCCTTACGCATGAATGCTTCTGGCGTTAATGTTTGTTAGAGTGAAAAATTTCGTTGAAACTATGCTGAACTGATAGCGTCAAATACTGCGGGGATAAACTAGAGAATGAATGTAATGTTCCTGCTCACTTTTTTTAAACTGGAGTGATTGTGTGCCTCTTGCTGGTCGCTGTGCAAGTAACCGTTATTATGATCACCCGTAACCTGCTCTCAAATCGTGCACCCGCGCAAATTGAATATGTGAAGTTCGCTCGTCGCGACCGCCCACCCGTTTGCCTGCGCCGGTTTCGCGTCGGTTTTGAAACGAGTACCACCGTTTTCTCACTCGAACAAGCCGCTTTGATCGACAGTCTGCACAAGCTGTGCCTTTGATCGGCTGCAGCTGCGGTCCGCCGAAGCGCTTGCCCTTGTTCGTTGTGGGTGCGACGGTTCATCTTCTGGGTGGGTGCTGTTTCCAGAGGCCGATCGCCACCCCAGCCAAGAAGAAACTCACCGACGCCCACCCCTCGTTAACCGAAACAGACGAGCGCCCCGCTACTCCTTCGGCCTCAAACTTAAGAGCCTCTTCCGTCCCAACGACAATCCCGGTAAACGGAAATATACGCTCCCATACTTCCGCACGCACATCGCTTCCCGCACAACCACCAACACCGCCGCTGTTTTCGCACGTTTTGTTTCCCTGCACTTGTGAGAGCGTCAACCTATCGCACAAGGCACGTTTTACACTCGCACGTGTTGGACAGACAAGATCGATGATTGTGACGTCATTGCACCTTGTGACGTCATTGTACTGGTTACTTCTTGTGTTACGTTTACGCTGTGTTAGTACATCAAAACTCGTGAACGATAGAAAACATGTTTGTCGAACAGTACGATTTCAACCAGTGAACGTTAGCGTTTGAAAAGTACTATAAAACAAAAGCACAAACCGAGAGCTTCGATGTCTCGAAACCAGCATGGTTCTCTCTTCTCTGAGAGGTAGAGTGTCACGAGTTTATCGTGTTTGGGAACCAACTATTTCAAAGTCTCTCTCTCTCGTACCACCTGTTCAAATCCACGTGGCTTGTTGACGGTCACATGGTGCTTATTTGTGAAGTCTCGCTCAGAGAACACTGACACGAATTGAGTATACCATCCACTGATCTGTTCGCATTTCTTTAAAACATCTGGTGAGCTTTTCTGACAGGATCAATTGGTGCTTTGTTTTCTATGGCCACAGCCCTGGACTCAACAAGACAAAGCTTTGTTGAAACTTCACTTTCAACTATAAACATGTAGGGTGTTTTAAATTCGTACCCAGAGAAAAATATAAAAATGCAATCCTTGCAAAACTCGGAACAAGAAGTTAGGATGGTTTATATTTGTATGTACAGTCTCGGGTAAAAGTTTCTAAGCCACATCTAAAGTTCTCGATGCGCAAAAATGCAAGCCCACAGCTCAAAGTTCAAGAGTTGGCGAAATATTTTATAAAAGTAAAATAGGAAATTGCTATCGCCAGCTTATTGGCATAAAACAGTGCAGCCCCACTCGAGGCGGAAAGCTTGTATTTGGAATTTTTTGTGGCCGATTAACTTTTGACCTAGAAACTTGACAAAGACTCTACATGTGGCGTAATTGTTGTAGCCTTAAAAAGAGCGACGTGCTTTCCCTTTCACAGTAATAATGAATATAAATGGTCTAATAAAAGCACAAAAGACAAACATTGAAGCTTACACAACACTGGTGTGCTCGAGATACTGGCGGGATATATAAAAGCCGCTGCTGTGCTTTTGAATGACAGGCAGAAATGCGCCAAAACCATAAAGAGACAAACGTAGGGTTCCTTACTCTTAAGAACGGGCACACCTGTCAGAAACCTTTTGGGCTAGTGTGGAATTCAGGCGGCGTATCTTCGTAAGCCAGAAACGCTGTTGCAGCCCCATGCGATTACGACATCGACAAAGGAGATTCGATCGTTTACCCGAAGTCGCCCAGCTTCTCCATTCGAAGACGACTCCGAGACCCTAGTCCTGAGGAGATACCAGGTCAGTGGTGCCCTTCAACAATTCAAGACTATTGTTCCCGGTCATTTTTTGTGTATCCCTTATAACCAAAGTATATGCAACCAACGAAAATATGTATTCATTTGTTAGTGTGGTTGGTTACTGGTGCATTCATAGTGCTTGCATAAGGATGCTTGCAAGGTTTTGTAGCTGCTAATAAATACAGCTGCTCGGAAACCCGGAAGGTGGGTATTATTCTATAGGCATTCTATATATGCAATCTAAACGTCTTTAGAACGCGTGCATTATTGAGTGTTAGTGCGGTTGGTTACTGGCATATTCACATTGTTTTGCACAAGGATGCTTGCAAGGTTTTGCAAGTTGCACATAAATGACGGCCCTCTAATAAAATACCTACGCAGTTCTTTTATAAACTGGAGTCCATATTCTACGCTGCTAGAGATATTTACGTGCTACAAGTATGGTTTTCATGACATACCTTTAGGCGTTCCTACTAAGAATCAATTATTCTTTGGAATTTCCAGCCCCTGGTGACTACCAGCCAGAAAAAGCCGACAAAACGGTTTATCCAAAGTCTCCCAGCTACTCGATGCGGAAAAAGCACATGCACCGTGATCCAGAAATCTTCCAGTTTCCTGGTCAGTGACTGTCATGCTTCAAAGTATGTCATCATGACATACTTTGCGTCGTACCGCTTATGGTATGACACAGAGAAAAGGTCGTAATGAGCAAAATGCTAAGGTTGTATACTTTCCGGCTCTCCACAGCTCCCGGAGACTATGACTCATCAAAAGCAGACACCCTCACTTTCGTAAGAGCACCAGAGTTCGGCATTGCTCGCAAGTTGCAGGAGACGAAGCAAGACGGACTTGAATTTCCGGGTGTGTGAAGCTTCGATATAATTTTGAAAGCCTGTTAAAAGTTTTTTCTTCGATACGGACGCCATTTCATTTCGCCAAGCAAGTTATGCCTTACACTTGAAACTTATTTGTTCGCGGCAGGTCCCGGTTCTTACGATAGCGCAACGGAATACGAAAGCTCCTACTCGAAGCCTCCGAAGTATTCCTTTGGAAAGCGCCTGAAGGAACCAGTCAAAGAAGACTCCCCTGGTGTGTGAGACGCTTCTCCAGTCAGCGCGCATTCTGGCACTATGCACTCAATACACTGACTTGATGCACGCTTGCAGACGGCACCCATCAAATTTGCACCAGTCGCACTGTGGTACCGATTCAGGTAACTTCCAACCACCCATTCCCCGTTTTTAGTTGCACAATTGGTCTCCCTTTTTTGTCAGTCCAAAATCGTCCTGATCAGTTTGTTTTCAGTCCAGGACGGCTGCCGCGATAGCAATTATACTGAGAAAGTAGGGTGCAGCATTGGAGCAGTTATGGGCAGTCCAAAATTATGAATACAAGACACGTAATTAATCGACCAGGATTTAGGGGAAATCCCCAAGAGTGGATTTACTTACTCCACCTTAGGGATTTCCCCTAAATCTGGTCGATTAACACCTGTCCTTTACTTCGAGTTGTTAATCAATTCGCTCTCGCGCTACAAACTGCTAGCCTCCTGGTTAGCTCAGTTGGTAGAGCAACTGCTCCAGCTTACGCGGTGGTCCCGGATTCGAATCCTGGAGCAGGACGAATTTTTCTTCAATTGCGAAGTTTTTGAGAAAGCTGTATAGGTTTCCTTTGTAGCCGTATGGCTGAATTCAGGTGGATGTCATACTTTCCTTCAAAGACACGTAATTCGTATTAACGTCGAACATCATCTAATGAATGGATGCTGGCAGCGATATGAAGTAGGGTTTCTCGAAGGGTTTTTGAGCAGGATGGTAATCAGACGCAGAGGGAATGACCGGTCATGAGAAACACATCATGCAAAGGGGTTGGTTATTGTCGAAAACTAAAACAAGGAATAAGCGCCACGAATGGAATGGTATACGTCAAGAAGCCATCCGCTAGGCTGTTTAGTTCGGCGACAGAGCACTCAGAAGCCGTAGCCAGAGCATTAAAGGGAAGGACGAGTACCACCGAGTTACAGATTCCGGGACCCTATGGGAATCGCCAATAGAATTAAAATAACCATCCTTGAGCAAATCCAGCGCGGACAAAAAGTATTATGCACTATTCGCACCTTATTTAGGCCAAAGTGAGTTCGTTTTCCGCCATTTTATAGCGTCAAAAGCACGTGAGCATTGAACATAGCATAACAAATAACAACCTACCTTGCCCATTTAACTTTGTGTAACTTCCAGTCACCGCAAAAAAAAAATGGCAATATTTATGTATGCACGAATGAAGCGTAGAACTATGCGCAACAGGCTGAGGACGTATTTAGTTCGTCCCAAAGCGAATAAGTGTGTGAAAAATTGTTATCCGACATTCTCGTCTAGTAATGAACGACTATTAGTTTGGTGGAATGATTAAATCGTAAAATTCATTGGCAAAGAAGATTGGACTATGGCATCGCGAGACAGGAACGGATAGAGAAGCATGGGAGAGGCCTTCGTCCTGCAGCCAGTGGGCGCAAACAGTCGGATGGTGGTGGTGATGATGATGATGATGACGACGAATGAATGAAACATTTCTGTGTAGGCTATTTATGTCGTAAGGAAAATAGGGTCGCTAGCTGGGCGGGCTCCTTGATTCCTTACCCGCAACACACTTCCAACCCAACAGCCCCCGGCGCATACGATGTCGGCAGAGCAGATGGCGCCCTCTACAGCACTCCTCAGGCTTACACGATTGCCCACAGACTAAGGGAAAGATCCCCCGAGTCGGCCAAGTTTCCCGGTTTGTTCCACGCACATTATTTCCGTTCATAGGCGTTACACCCTGAGTGAAATTTTGCCCCTCCAGCGCCAGGCGATTACGACTCCACCAAGGCTGACTCGGTGGTCTTCTCACGAGCGCCGCAGTTCAGCTTGGCGGCAAAGCTCGAGGACAAGCCACCCGAATCCATTCACTTTCCAGGTGCGTCTACACGTTCAGCAATTTTATCCTTAGCGTTTCACACCAATATATACTAGGCGGAAACCTGGCGCTAGTGTCTACGCGAACCGTGCTTCAATGAATGTTCCGTCATGTACCGCAAATAAGTGTTCCAATTATACGTGGCATGGCTCATGGGCAATCTCGAAAGTTGTCTGTGGCTGCAAAAAAGACAGTATTGCTGCTGAAAGGCTATTTAATGTTATTTTATTAGTATAAAAGCTCACCTCCTCAATGATGTATTCGTCAAGGATTTATTAAAATATTCACGCAAAATGAACAAAAAATGATGCTCATGTTGCTGGATTGTCGTCAGGAGCGAAAATAAACCATGTTGAAACCCATGTCAAGTAAGAATACAAGCACTGTCAGCTGTTATGGCGGCCCCTACAGCGGCACCACTTGAGCGAACGTTTCCTCTAGGGTATATTAGTATGATACTCTATGGTTTCCTCCTGACCAGGCGTGTTCAGTAACGCGTGCTACGAAAACATTTGCAGGACCTACGGATTACGACTTAGGAAAAGGGAAATTTTTGGTGGCGTCTCGAGCCCCGCAGTACAGCATTGGTTTCAAACTGAAAGACAAGCCGCCAGAGACGCTGGGCTTTCCAGGTGTGTGGATTTTTTAAGTATGGGCTTCGCTTTTTGAAAGGGTTGGATCCTTGGCGGGTCTGTAAGCTACGCAACGAGCGTTTTCTTGCTCGCACCTCAGAACAACGTAAGCTATGTCTGACAAATACGGCTCAAAAGTCGAACTTGCTTTGCCAGACCTCTGTACAAGGTACTCAAACGAAGTGTAAAGGTTTGCGTGTGTGTTTTTTTCTTTCACAAAACCTCTTTATTTTCACAAATAAAGACTAAGGGTACGGGGACAAAAGGTACCTGACTGGCTCCCCGCTCCCTTTGCAGACATCAGCGGCAGCACAAAGTTACAAGACGCGAAAACAAAAATTCAGTACAACTGGTAACTGAGCAAACAAAAAAAAAACCACCCAACAGTTTTCACAGCAACATCGCAAGCCCGATATTCAGAGGGAATTATTTATACAAAAAGAAAGGTACATATTCAACACAGGATGGCAAGAGCTAAATTTACCTATAAAATAAGTCAAAATACAGATTTTCCAAAACAGTATTTTCGTAATATTCGTTTAAAGAAATTTGGAGGACACGTTTCGATAATCTCAGCGATATCTGCATTGTCATTTACGAATTTAGGAATGAGATAACGCATTGTCTTAAAGCCATAGTTTGGTCTAATACCGGGTAACCTGTGGTTTATTTTTCTGAATTGAAAACTATTATTCACGTTGGTGATGGTTAATAACGTTGGGGATGGTTATAAAGGTTATATTCAACTTTTGCTGTGCGGGCCCACTTCCGAGGCCAATGTGCGGCGGGGTGAAAGTGGTCCTGCCACTTCGTTTTCCATCCCCCCTCTCTCTTTTGATGTTTCCCCTCGAAGCCAACAACGCCGTTACTTAACACTAGCAAATTCAATCGTCAATTTTGTTCGTTCTGTTCAGTAATGCATGTGGCTTTTCGAAGCAAGCTTTGTAGACAACGACATCGGAAAGAGTAAAAGGCCCCAATCTTTAGCCTCCGTTCGAGTAGCAAAATCGGTGATGCATTTTTAGGAGTACAGCTTGTTGTACTAACTCATGCATGGTTTCAAATCGGAACCATTGGAACTACAACTCTAAACGAGCCCATTTCGAGGTTCATGTACAATCATTAACAAATAAAACTAGAAAAGACAAATTACAGTCAAGTGGCAAATGAAAGTAAAATAACGGCGTGATTTCGGTGTATGTTCGAACTCCCATTGCTAAACTTCGTTCTTACTGAGCCGTGCGATGCTTTTACTCGTCTAGAAGTAAATTTCGTTACTTGTGTTTGATACCTTGCAATTCGCGCTTGATTTGTCGGCGAATGTGCATCCGTATGCTGAGAAATAGACTAAACAGTGAATTAGTCTCTGCGGAAGACGCAATCTATGCCACGGAATCGGCTGAACTCGCACGCACGCTATTTATTAGGTCCGGGAGAGTACGACCCGGATAAGGCTGACCGCGCAGTACGCACTCGGTCTCCTGAACATCGCATCGGGGCAAAGCTGAAAGACAGGCCGCCAGATTCCTTGCACTATCCAGGTTGGTAGTCGGCGTTCAACCACTGATCTTGTTCAGTAAGTGCAAGCTCGACAAACCGCAGGACCGAGCGACTACCACTCGGAGAGGGGAGATCGGGTAACAAGAAGCCGATCACCGCAACACAAAATTGGCACCAAAATCAAGGACAAACCGCCTGAACATCTGGACTACCCTGGTTGGTCACGTCCCACTTTGTCTAAATCTAGGCTATTTTAGCATTTTTAAACAATTTCTGAATCGTGGCCATTCACCGACATTGAGATTACCATTGCACGTTCAGGTCCGGGTGATTACAACGTGAGCAAAGCGGACCACTTTACAAGGGCTCGCTCCCCGCAGCACCGAATGGGCACCAGGCTCAAAGAGAAGACACCAGACTCTCTGGACTACCCTGGTTGGTGAAGTGCACATTTTTTGTCTGCCTCCACCGCTGTAGTATTATAGAAGTTCACTATGAGCAAAACTGGCTGGTTAGGAACTGCCGGGGCTAACTCTTTTAGGGGCAAGGCACCTTAAGGCCGAGGCTTGTCCGGCGTCCGGCGTCCGTGCTCACGGCACAGCACCGTGTAAATGGAAACATCTGTGAACAAAAGGTTCACAAAAGGTTAACCAGAACAAAATAAGAGGTTTACAAAAGGTTAGAGAGCGAGGGAGAGGGAGAGAGATAGAGACGCACAGCACCACGTAAATCGAAACATCTGTGACCAAAAGGTTCACAAAAGGTTATAAGAACGAAATAAAAGGTTCACAAAAGGTTAGAGAGAGAGAGAGAGAGAGAGAGAGAGAGAGAGAGAGAGAGAGAGAGATAGTCCTCCCGGAGAGCCGTGCCACGCATGCGCGAAGAGCATTGGATTGGATTGGATTAAATTGTATTGGATTGGATTGGATTGGAAATCGTTTTATCAGCAGTAAGCACTCTCACGGGTGATTTACAGTAAGAACGATCCCCCTGCTTCGCCCACTCGTTATGATTCACTTCGTGGAAATGCGTGTATTTTCTTCTTTTTTCTTGGGAGCATTCGCTTTATTTACGGGAACTGATGGTTAAAAAATTGTCAGGGCCAGGAGAATACACCTTGGACAAAGGGGAACAGATGACGAGAACCCGCTCTCCCCAACACCGATTTGGCATCAAGCTAAAGGATAGACCACCAGAATCCTTACACTTCCCGGGTAGGTGGCATTTTTCACTCTGCAATGCAGTTCCGATTTCTCTCGAATTATCTGCGTGAATTTACCGCATACACTGCTTCTGAAATATAATACCATCGTAGGCCCAGGAGAGTAGAAGGACTTCATGTTGCAAACGCATTGCGGAGTCGATCTCCGCAACACCAGGTGGGCAGGAAGCTAAAAGACATATTATGAGCAACAGGACTGTTTCAAATGTCCTTGCCAGAAAGACGCTGTCATGGGCAGTAACGGTTAACAGGATTCAGAAGTCAAGTTATATGTTACATTTTTCTTTAAAATACGTGATTGTGAATTTAGATTTCGACGTCCTGGGTCCTCAAAAGAACGTTTTTAACCGTGGTACAACAATTCAATGCCTGTTATTTGTAATTTTGCATGTTTAAGCAACGCATACATTATTAGGAGCGCTGCTTGGGTTTTACATGCGGGAACAAAATCATTGTACGAAGCAACATTTGTCTCCTCGACCTTACTACCAATGCGCCGAAATGGAGGAAAGTTGGGCCAGTTAAAGACGTCTGCTCTGCCCTTATCGATCACTATATACCTGCGAGCTTTGCTATAAAGTTTCAAAGCTAAACTTATACCCCTGGTCACACGGCAAATCTAATGTCATTTAAAGTGAATGACATTCGCTGTTAATGACATTCGGTTCGGCCGTGCGGGTCTACACGGCAAAACCATTGTCATTTGATTGTGATAGCGGTGACGATTAGCGAGCTCGCAAAACTGCAAACTTATATTTCAACGAATATAAAATGTTTTCACACATTATTTTTTTTTCAAAAACATAGCAAAGGAATATTTTTTTTAATAAAAATAAGAAATCGCGGGTGTAGGTGACATTAGTAGACATCACAAGCCGAGACAAGTCCGCAAAAAAATTGTTTTAGGGTAGCGCGCACACTGGAACGAGATTTTCTTTTTTGTTAGTACTTGTTTGTGTTGATTTATTTGTAACAAGGAACAGGAAGAGAAAAATATTAGTTTACTTTCAGTTTTTAGAAACATTATTCTTTTGTTTATTACTGAATTTTCTTGTCCAGTGACGCGCCTCTGCTTTCGAGGCTACTCATTTGGCCACTAACTCATTTGGTCATTCGCCTTAAATGTCATTCGGCATTCTCGTGTAGCGCCGAATTAATGAAATTTAGAGCGAACGACATTTGCTCTAAATGTCATTAGATCTGCCGTGTGACAGGGGTATTACTCAGTTTACAGAAACTCGCTCGTACACTGCGAAGCTCGTAGACTTTTGTGCCCTATGGAATACAAGTATCACACGGAACGTCTAACGAGCACTGCGTCACCTGCCAAGGGAGTTGACGGCGATCTGCTTAGTAGCAATCGAAGTTACTTTTCTGCTACGTGCGCAACATCAGTGTAGCAAACGGGGCTTCGAATCAACAGAGCTGTCCCTAACCCCAACCGCGAACTTGTGTCATGTCCTCATAATTACCGGATTATTAGAAGTAATAACAATTTTTTTAGGTCCTGGGGAATACAATGCCGACAAAGCAGACCATATGACACGAAGTCGATCACCGCAGCATCGATTTGGAATCAAAGTAAAAGGATAAGCCACCAGAGTCTCTAGAGTACCCGGGTTAGTCACAAACCACATTTTAACGCGTTCTGTTGTTTTACTAGATTTTGACAACGTCGCTTACAAGTGGCGCTGACCGTATGTTTAATTTATTAGGTCCAGCCGAATATGACCTGGAAAAAGCATACCGAGCCACGAGGCCTCACTTGCCACGACACCAGTTCGGCCTGAGGCTAGAAGCCAAGCAACACGAAACACTGGAATACCCTGGTTAGTCGCCATTTACTTTACGAAATGGCGGCTCGTTTCATTCCCTAAGGTGTTTAGCAGTGCTGTTAACACTGTCATGTCAATAACAATTACAGGTCCAGGTGAATATGATATCGGAAAAAGCCGATTATTACACAAGAAGTCGTTCACCGCAGCATAAGATTGGAGTCAAGCTAAAGGACAAGCCACTGCAGTCTCTAGAATACCCGGGTCGGTCACATTCCCACTAAGTAGTCTAGAACTGTTGCATGTTTTTGTATTCCCAGGCCAACAACTTGCACTAACAATGCAATTGCTTTGATAGCTCCAGGAGAGTACAATGTGGATAAGGCAGACCATGTTACAAAGCCTCGCTTGCCGGCGCACCGGTTCGGCATCAAACTGACGGACAAGCCACAAGAATCATGGGATTATCCGGGTTAGTAGTCACCGGATTTGTCTAATGGTGGATTAGGTGGAGTACACTCTTTAATTTCACGCTTGATAATTTCCTTCCGATGTTATTATTCCTAATAAAAATCATAGGTCCCGGGGAATACAATGTTGACAGAGCAGATCGTCTTACAAGAAGTCGCTCACCACAGCCCCAGTTTGGCATGAAGCTTCCCGACAAGCGACCCGACTCGCTGGGCTATCCGGGTTAGTCATCGCAACTTTAGTTAACCCTCTTGTTTGTAAAACGTGCGAAATTATATAATTTTGCTCAGCAATACTGGGAGCATTACCGAGCTGCTTGTGAAATATTTACGGTGTGTGTTTTGCACCTATATACGTCACGCATTTCGCGCTTACGTTTTGGCACCTACCTAGACTGCTACGAAGAAAAGGGTCGTCATATGGGTACCCTTACACTACTTTGGTGATATGAACAAACGATAAGTGAAACGCCGGCCATTACACCAATCACGCCATCTTTACCGACTGAAGCCCGCGGAACATTGCACATAATATTGAACAGTCATATTGCACAGAAGGATGCAGACGTGTACAAGTTTTTTTCTATTTTTTCTGGACCCTTCCTTATACTGGCACTGACGGTTAAATATTGTCAGGCCCAGGAGAATACAGCTTGGACAAAGGGGAACGTATGACAAGAAGCCGCTCTCCAGAGCACCGATTTGGCATCAAGCTGAAAGATAGGCCACCTGAATCCTTACAGTTTCCGGGTAGGTGACATTCGTTGTCATAAAATGGCGATCCAATTTCTCTTGGCCTTTCTGTTTGAACTTATTTCATCCATTGCTTTTAAAATACCATGCCCTTGTAGGCCCAGCACAGTACAATGTGGAAAAAGCTGAACGCGCATTGCGGAGTCGATCACCACAGCACCACATGGGAAGGAAGATAAAAGATAAGCAACCGGACAGTTTCGACTATCCTGGTCAGTAGTCACTATCAGCACACTATCAGCAGAAACGATGCAACTATAAGGTGCATCGTTTTCTAATATCAAGAGCACTGTGATTTGGGCGAGTTGGCGAACGTTCACGATTGAAAATCGGCGCGGAAAAACAAAGCACAAAAAAGTAACGAGATGTAGACAGGACAGCGCTGTCCTGTCTACATCTCATTCCTTTTTGTGCTTTGTTTTTTCCGCGCTGATTTTCAATCATGATTCTAATATCAACTTCACCCATCGTATCCTTCAGGGCCAGGGAGAATACCGAATTGAAAGAGCCGACCTCGCCACTCGTGAAAGGTCGCCTCAGCATGGAATCGCTGCCAAGTTAAAGGATAGAAGACCAGACTCGTTGGATTATCCCGGTCGGTTTGTGAATTCTGTAGGCAACACTGATTTCCGGAGTCACTGACTTCGGTTGCGTTTCCAGGTCCGGGGGAGTACAACGTGGAAAAAGCAGATAGGGTCGTGCGCAGCCACTCTCCCGAATACAAGATGGGCGTCAAATTGAAAGAGAAACCACCGGATACGCTAACGTTCCCCGGTTAGTGGGTTCTCATCCTGTGCCAGTGCAATGTTCAATGAGAAGGCTGACTTGTCGTGGTTGGTACCACGACGTAGCATATGTTGGTACCATAGGTTGGTACCACACGTTGGCGTACCATACGTTGGTAGGTTCTCAAGCATTGCCATCGCGGTTTCGAAATGGCAAGGCTCAATTTTAAGCAATTTTTCTCGAGGTCAAGCTGCATCATCAGTGTAATAGCTGTTGTAACACTGGTTTGTAGATTCGCATGCTCTCTGACCAAAATGGCCATCACTTTGACCATCTTGCAATGTTGGTATTTAAAATAGCGCATCCATCATATATGCATACGCATCTGACACGGCGCACCATTTATGCATTGATGCGACATTGAAGAAAAAAACCTCGAAACAAATCAGTACCAATTGTTCGTGCATCGTTTTGTAAAATTGATGCCTTTAGTAATTGTCCTTGGTGATCTTTCCTGGAGCAAGCACATGGGACTGTGCCATTTTCGCAAGTACATTAAGAAACACAATCTCAACCGAATAATTAAGTTTTCGTGGTTCGGTCGTTTGCTAAAAGCTTTCACCACTGTGAAACAGTGTCACGATAACCTTACCGCGAAGTTACAATTGAGATACTTAAGTTGTGTTAACTGTACCATAGCCAGTCATGATACATTTGTTTAGAAGAACCGAGAAGTAAAAAAGACAACTCAGTACCTTCGTTGCAAGCTGCTCAACCTCGCTGAATCGGACATAGGAAGTAGGAGTCTTGTGAAGTTGGAAATATGAATTGGCGTACCGTAGGTGGGTTGTAGTTTTGATGACACAGTAATCGTTAAACAAAAGAGAGGAGGGATTCCTGACTTTTACACTTTCTCGCTGCGGTAGCCCCATGCGACTATGACGTCACGAAGGGAGACGACGTTGTTCACAGCAGGGTACCTCGGTATACGATAGGAAGCAAACTTCCCGTAAAAGAGCTGGATTCATCATCATTCCCAGGTTAGTACTTGGCACTGGTCACTTCACCCAGCCCTATGAGACACAAGCACCTACACAGTTTTTGTATGCTCCTACAGCACCAGGTGACTACAGTATTTCAAGGAGCTCGGGAATTGTTTATCAGGAATCCCCCAAGTTTAGCCTAGGAGTGAGACTAAAAAACAAGCTTCCAGAAAACATCAACTTCCCTGGTTTGTACAAAATTTTATATCTGCGTGTCGTCGTGTGAAATAGTACTGAAACTCACTCGATGTTCCATGGAAAATCTCCAGGCCACAAAAGTGGTCCGGTTTATATCAAAGCACCCTTTTGAATGACTTATAGTGAGACCTGCAGAGGCGCTTGTGGCTAAATTAAAATCCCAGTGCATTGTCCCAAACAAATACACGAACAAAGAACTTAAAGGTCGGATAATTGGGTTACTCAGAGTGAAGTCTCTCTTTACCTATGTGTTACATCCAAAACACTATGCAATTTACGTGTTGCTAACACTGCACTAACCTGTACAAGCACTCAAATATTTTAGTGGCGTAGAAGCAATTTTAGGCAGTGCTCGCTGGAAACACCTACCGCATGTATTATTCATAACAAAAAATTTGTACGGCAGTTAAAACTGTGTACGCACTTCTTAGCGGTACTTTTCTACCGTTTCTCCTTCTATTTCCACCAATTAAACAGCTACTGATGAAGAAGTTAAAAGGCATTTGAAATTTTTGTGATTTTTACACGCATCGGATTACGCTAGGTGCGGCGGATTATAGCCCGGAACGAAGCACTACATTTGTGAGAGAGAGGTCACCAAAATACACGTTCGGCTTCAAGCTCAGACCATCAAAGCCTTATGACTACGACTACCCAGGTTTGTAAACTCCGCAAAACATTTCGAAGTCGGAGTTTATCGTTCTCACTGACCCTGAAAGAACGCTATCCCCGTCTAGCGCCATGCAGTTATGACATCAGCCGGTCAGGCAGACTCATCTACGGCTCCATGCCGGAATTCACCTTCGGCTCGAGGCTTCCCCAAGGACATCCGGACAGTCATCTTTTCCAGGTGCAGTCGAAATAAGACAGTTGATAATTAAGTTTTTCAGAATAATTTATGCTGACGACAAAATAGTAGTGGCGAAATATAATTTTAAGACAGAAATAACGTAAATTTGCATCATTGAGTAAATGTGGTATTCCCCTGTTATAAGCGGTGCTTCGTTATAAGCAGGAGTGATGCGTTGTTATGGTCTGCAGTGGTGAAAAAGCGAGTTCGATGAAATTTGAACTTTTCGAAATATTCGAAATATGTTTCGAAATATTCGAATAAAGCGAGCTTTCGAAAATTCGAATATTTCGCAATATGTTTCGATATATTCGAATAAAGCGAGTTTTCGAATAAAGCGATTTCGTTATAACAAGGTTTTGTATGACTGTATAACTGTATGCATTGCATGAACCTTTATTGGTCAAGTGTAGGCCAAGTGAGCGTGGTAGAATTTTGGCTGATAGTTTCAAAATGTTCTCGGCTAAAACACACAACGTTAATTTCGTAACGCTTTAAGCCGTCGCACAGTCGATGTAGTCTCGTTTTTTCGACAATTTAATTGGTTTGGCCCGGCTCCTTTACAGCTCCAGGCGATTATGATCCCGACAGAGCGAATGAAGTTGTGTTCCCCAGATCACCCCGGTTTAGTTTTCGGTGGAGGTTAAAAGAGCGCCAGCCAGACGACTTTCCAGGTTAGTGCTGTGGGAATGACAATGGTGTTGTAGATGTCCTTAGTTAGATAAAATAGCAAATAGCGTAACAAAAGATGTGATAACGTGAAAGACGGAGCAGGCGATAATTGTGTCCACTGTAGTTGATGGAGCGATGAGCTTAGTTATGGTGCATAAACAAAGCATAAAAAACCCCAAGCCCTATAGATGAGCGTCACCACCAAAGCTGGGGAACGATTGCAGAAATGAGTAACTTTCTTGGCAGGAGTCGACCATACCTTTAGGGTCCTTATATTTGTTCATGGCGATAGTTCTTTAAATAAGCAAGATACCTTTAAGCCTTCAGACACGGAAAGGGGGGAGGGAGTACACTGGCGGGTTTGAAGCAACATGCTGGATAACCTAATTTTACCAACAAGCTTTCTGACAGGACCAGCCTATGCTTTTTAAATGCCGCTAATTTCATGAACTGGTTAAAATACAGTCTTTCTCAAAAGTTTGGTCCCACGCGAAGGAGAGTGACCCCCTGGCTCAGAGGGGGGTGGGGGACTGGGTTGGTCAGTTTATCGAACATGTTCCACTATCCCGACGTAAAACACGTTGTCAGGACGAAATCGACAATATGTTCTACTGTACACATGTTTTCGAATTCTTCTAGCTCCTGGAGCGTATGACCCGGACAAAGGAAATCCGGCTCTCTTTGGTTTGCCCCCCTTGCCTCCGACGACCAAATCTAGGAGCACCAGAAGGTCACGGTCTCTCGATTTGGAAGATCAACATGGTATGGTTGAATTTAAAGCATCGTAGGTTCGGTCTGCGCCGTTGACTTCCACCAAACCCAATACTTTGCGTTGGCTGACCAAAATTTTATTTGGCCCTATAGGAGCAGAGAAAAGAAGTAGGTCCTTTCAGATCACTAAAGCAGCAAAACATGCCACCGACGGTAAGCTCTTTTTTTGTTGATTAAGGAAGGGTAGTACCCTCATTTTGTACAATGTGCAGCCTTATGGCAAACAATAAACTTTATAAGCCGCCATTAACAATTTCAATGTTTTTGCTGTTTCTTGTTGTCGAGCTACAGAAAGGTATTTAAAGACCCCAGAAGAAATGGCCACAAAAAGTCGCTCACTTAGCGCAATGCGTGAGGCAATACCTTCCAAAGGTACGAATGGCAAGCATCACAGTGCTGTCGTTGCCGCCCTCTCTCGGGTAGCGATAAATCTCGCGCCCATATTTATTTACCACTTTCCAAAGCAGAAACGAAAGCCCCACCACTTCATAAAACTAAAAGGCCAAGTGGGTTACTTCGCACAGTCCAGAAGACTGATATTGACACCGACGGTACGTGTGCTTTTGCTACCAAGTATTTTGTTTTATACGCTCCTGACGTTTAGAGGATACAAAAGTGCTATTTTCGGGACAACTACTGCAGAAACTGCCACAGCGAGTGTGCAGAAGTCAACGAAAGAGAAGCGGTCGCTCACAGCTGTTGGAAAACCGCAAGGAACTGCGATCGAAGGTATATATGCCACAGTAGCTATGTAGCACGGCGGAGGTCTCAACAGTTGACTAAGACGGCATCTTTTGCATAGATCAACCACTGGAGCTCGTTGTTTCGAAAGCGACTACGGAGAGGAACGCTCGGGAAGCTGTCGTGAAAGACACGTATGGCACGAAAGGTTAGCAGACCACAGGAGCGCTAGTCTTGCAGTACGTAACCACATCGTATTCGCAGTCACGCAGCAAGAAACACAACGGTCGCGGGTGCCTACTAGAAGGACCACGTACCTTCGCTCACTCCGAAGAAAGTTGGATGGCACGGAAGGTAGAGTGTTTTATGACAACCTTTTGTTATGTTACATAACGCAATCTACCTAAATTGGTTTGACATTGTTTTTAATATTGGTCAGGGTCATCTAAACTGGCGAGAGAAATCGTCACGGAAAAGGGCCCCACCCCAGCTGAGCGAAAGCAGCTCGGCGGAGATCGAGGTAGGCTTGGAACGCACGGATTTATGGTCGCCCGCAGGGTACTGGACTGTGACCACTATTGTTTATTTTGTAGCGCACGAGGCTCACGCTTACAGATCTCAAGAGGATGCCACAAAATCAGCGTCCTTCAGAGTCGTGCGAAAACGCGGGGACAAACTGGAAGGTAGGCTATATAGGTCGCAGTTAGGAACGAAAGTAAAGCTTTTTTTTTTAACTCAAGTACCACAGGTGAAAATCGAGATCTCGAAGCCCACGAGGGCAAGGAGTGCCCCAGAAGTCGCAGTGAGAAGAAGAGGCCAAGAGGAAGGTTAGCCATTTTCGCAAACAAAATTTTCCCGGTGTAATTTCATAGAAAACAAAAAAAACTTTCGCAGTGGCTGAGAAACGAATGACAAGTTCGCTGGCACAAGCGAAAGCTGCACATTCCCGCACCGCCCAAATAAAGCTCAAAGAAACCGAAGGTATAAACGTGTCTTTGAACATACACACTTAGCAAAATTATTATAGACCACGTTGTCATTGACCGACATGGCCATTTATTTCAAGATTTGTCGGCGGCGACGAAGAGGCAGGTGGAAATTGCGGCTCACAAGGGTTATCTCCGCGTGACGCGAAAGGAGGTTGACGCAAACCGAGGTACGAGCTCCCCAGGAGATCCTTGAAAGAGTTCAAATCTCTGGATTGTAACGTATACATTATTTTTACTTTTCGAAGAGCGATCCAGTGCTACGAGCGCTCCCGATGTCACGCCTAGAAGAAGCCGCTCACTTCGGGTGATCCGGAAAGGGACAGACAAGGGAACAGGTAAAATGCGATGATCCGCCACTTACTAGGCGAGGTAGAATTTTTAAACACTTACAATGGTGCTTACACCTGTGTGTGTTCTTCAAACAAAAAGATGGGCGGAGTACATCTGCAGTCGAATTGACACGCCGAAGCCAGTCGCTCCGTGCAGTTAGACCAAGACACGATGGAAGTGAAGGTAAGGTGACCGGCTACAAGAAGAAAGTAAAACTGGCCAGTGCCAGCTATTTCGCTTGTATTGGCCACATCAAATACGCTACTTGTGGTGTTTTGTTTTGAATTAGAAAAACTCGTCAAATCCACGAGTGAACTGGCTGGAAGGAGTCACTCGCCCCGCACAATGACATCGATGAGACATCACGGAGAAGGTACGAGGCTTCTAGGCACACAAAAAAGCTTACCGTGGGATCCTCGCATGCCCTTACATAACGATCACTTGTTCCCTCTTGCCCTAGCCGTGCGAACAGAAAGAAAGGCTAAAACAGCAGAAAGAACACTCGGCAGAAGCAGGTCCCTTCGAATTGCACAAAATGCCATCGATGACCTTGATGGTACGTACCATTCATTGTCAACTGACGTGAAGAAGTAAATAAATACTTCAAAACAAACAGCTTGAAGAGCCCCGCAATTTTTGTTGTTTTGCTTACAGAAAAGGAGAACGTGTCCAAGTCGGACACTCATATAACCACCTTCGTCCCACCAAGCATGCAGGAACGGTACCCGGCCTACGACTTGAAGAGGGCGATCGGTAACGACTCGTGATACAGCTTTATTATTTTTGGCACTACTCTCGTAAAATACAAAAGCCAGAAAGTTTCACGACACTGACTGAACAAACCTTCCGGGGTGGAATTTTTCTAGAACCTGGCACGCTAACAACGAGTGACGAGAGCGGCATGTTCGACGACTACGAAACATTAGAAACTGTTTCGTCGCGGGAAAGGACATTTTTGCGCACACCTACAGGTGAGAGTGTAAAATATCCTATTTTCGTACTTTCTCGCGCAAGAAACAGCTCATGATGTTGGTATCTACCAGCGCAGTGTGTAAAAATTAGCTATGGTGTGTAAAATTTTCAAACGCCTGTGTAGCTGGTCGGTATTTATTTGGTAAATCTCATGTTGCATTACACTGTCAGCATCATGCTGAAAAGTGCACCGTGGAAGTAACTCAACCAGTCCCGCACCATAATTTATAACAGAATATATACTGTATCCTCAAAGCAAAAACGCTTTGCGTTCAAGCGTGCCTGAAAAATGCTAAACCTCCAACAAGATATTTTAATCCTATCACTGTAGTGAGTGACTTGTACGTGATAGCCTGATGCGCGAGTAGCTTGCAAGTGAAGCAGAGTTTTTCTTTTAGCAGCGAACACTCCCTGCTGTGTACCTTCTGGGACTTGCTAAAGCATCTTTTCGAATTCCAGTCTCATCTAGAAGACAGGAGTCACCCGACAGCTTTCGGGAAGCAAAAAGCGCACACAGCAGCATCAGGATGATTCCAAGATTTCCAGAAGGGCTTGGACTTCTGGAAACCGCCGGGGACAGGATCTCTGTTTGCCAAGCTTTATGAGTCCTGGACTAAGGAATCAGCTGTTTCTTCTGGTAAGCAGGTTTTATTCCTTTAGCTGTTTGTTATTGTTGTAGATGTGTCAAGCAAAGTTTTGTATAATCTCACTGCAAAAGCACAGCTGAGTTGACTAACATGTCTGGTGCAATGATAGTTAAAGAAAAATAACTTTAAAATATGTTGTACCAAAATGCCAACGTATGCGAGTTGGTGCATATTCATATTTGAAGAAACCAGCGCACAACACGTAGACGAGTAGAGGTTGAAGACTTCCGTCTTCTGTGCGGGTTTCTTCAAATAAGAATAACTCTGGAACTTCCAATACATTCCGCTAACACAACACCAAGCTGCTTTCGTAAACTTAAGCATGCGCAAGTTTTTGCAATGTCCTAAGCACCAAAAATACAACGAAGGCTGCTTTATGCTAGCTTTTCTGAATAAACAAGGACCATAATTGAGATGCTCTCACAAACTTTAGGCGCACGATTAAGACCCACTAAAATCAAAATGCAAGTTCGCATACATCGGAGCAATTACGGCCCTGGACTAAAATCTACTACACTAAGAGGCCACAATGCTCGGATAATTCGGGAAATGCGAAAACGAAAGCTGCAGTCGCTACGGCAGGCAAGTTTCCGTGACGTCCCAAATACGGAAAGGGATTTCGAAAATTTGCAACGAACATAAGGTAATTTATTACGCAACCCGGAAGAAATGCCTTCGATAACTCAAGTGATTTGCTAATGTTAATGCTGTTGTAATGGGCACTGCCTCACCACAGCCGCTCGATGAAAGAGAGGTCCCATTAATCAAGTAACCGTGACCTCGCACGCGATTGTTACGTTGAATGACATGTCGAGAAAAACAAGAAGACAAATGCGTCGAACGGGGTGCATGTCACTTTACACTACAGTTTAAACTTCGAAAGTGACAAAAGCACTTCTAATTTTGAATATTGGCGAACAGCACCTTACCATGAACAACTACTCAGGGAGGTTAAGCCGTGGTTCACCGTTATATGGGAACTGCTAAAAATTCATTGTATTCTGTATTCCTGAAATTAGACTGGAGTGCGTAACACCAAGGACAAGACTAATTTTGCTGTGTGCAAGTTCGCAACTGCTGTAGCTTCAGAAGAAATACACAGTTCCGTGAGGGGCACTATCGGCCCCTAAAGGCGGGGTGGAGGACACTACTCAAAGAATAGCGTCGCAAACATACCTGCCTAAATTATACAAAGAGCACGGAAGAACGAAGCGCAGACGTTTAAGTGAGTGTTCAATACGTATCTAAATTCAGATTCAGCGCTTCCATACCACAATTCCACCATAAAAGCTCCGCATCTCGGCAGCTTGTTGTCACTTAAATTGACAACTAAAGTATACGTGTACACTGTCGGGCCGCTCACTGTTAACATGTGCTCGCTGTCACTAGTCCTTTTTACGTGCGTGACGCTCGTCATCTTCCAAATAGCAAGTCGAACTTACTCAGGCCCTTTTCTTCTTCAGCTGAAGCAGAAGACAACAGCGGAAGAATGATGATGTTCCGGTCAGCTGCGAGCCTCCTCTTTAGGAAAGGATTTCGAGCTGCAGTGCAGAATGACACTCCTGGTACGACTGCCCATTAGGCTTACGTGTTACCAGCATGTCTTATAGCAAACCCACATGTTCAGAAAGCATTCACCGTTAAGTGATTCATTCATTTATGCATGTGTACAGTTCATGCGTGATAAATTTGGTTAATTTATAAGCTGGTGCAAGTTCAATACAACATTCTTGGTTCGCAACAACCACGCTGTTGTATCTAACTGTATTATCATTTATTAGTTTCTTAATGTCTCATCAACTGTAAAGAACATGCCGCATAAAAGTTATTCTCGCTAAGCCAAAGGACTGTGCGCTTAGAGGAATATGTGTCCACTGCTTATTTGCACATTTGGTAAATTCCATCAGCGCAACTGGCATAAAATGTTTGAGCAGTGTAAGCGAAGTATTTTCCTGTTTTATTTTCCAACAGGACCGGGTTACTATAACCCGTGCATGGGTGAGCGATTGCGCTTTCCACGCATGCCAAGTTTCACGATAAGAAGAAAGATCAAGTGTCCAGACAAAGATCCGACGCCAGGTTAGTTGTAGCAAGTTATTCACCAGGTCTGTTCGTACAAGTGCAATAAAACAATGTTTTAAAGCGCTGCACCTTCTTTGATATGGTTCTTGCACACAAATGGTCTTGTAGCGGTTTCTGCCTCTGTTTAACGGTTTTGTACGAGCATCCTCAAACACTTTACCACAATAAAATAGATACTCTTACAGCCTAGGGACGAATGTTTTTGTTCTTTCTTGTCTGTTTGAGATGCCTTTAAAATTTGTTAATACGCCTGCATACGACAGTGCAAAGTTTCAATAAATATTACGTTGATTGTTTCAAGATCTTTCAATATTATTATACCAGTTGAATCTTTGTTATCCTTTCATTGGGTGCAGCTCCCTGGGATTACAATCCAGACAGAGCTGATCCTTACGTGCGGCCTATGTCGCCGGCTTACTCCTTCGGACACAAGGCCGACTGTATTCTTTGCAGAACCGCAAGTCCTGGTTTGTACACCCAGAAACAATTTCTGCTCATCACCCTCCCACGAAATGCACCAGTTAACAACACTGCAGTGGGTCTGCACAGCACACCCGGTTGCACAACTTTCCATGGTCTTCATCACCGATGATGCACCCGATCACACTTTCTAACTTTTCACTCCTGTCTCCTGCACTTTTCCCAAGAATGCGGCACTTCATCTCTACCCCACGAAGCCCAAATAAAGGCAACAATATTTGTCGGTATTGGCTAAGCGGTTTTTTTTTCAACACTTGCGCGTCTGAAAAGCGTTAGGAGACACTTCATTTTACGTTTCACCTCGCGAGAACATTTCCGCCGTGCGATTTTGTACTTCTATGGATATTGAAATACCCGAGCGATGACTTTCGCGATGCGCCTGTGTTCGCCTGTGCTCGTCGGAAGAGCGTACACCGAAACCTGTTTGACATCGCTTGCGACAGAAATTTCGTTTAATACTTGATGAAATACAGAATGTAGCATTGACCAGCAAGAGGGGCACAATGACTCAGTTTTCAGCAAACAGGTTGCCTAATGTGTTTTTCGGTGTCAACCAACGCGCATATAGCGTGTGGCTCTACTTGTGACTCAGAAATTTGTATTTCTACTATTTCGCAATAGCATTGATGACAATATAGTGTACTCCAAATTTTCTTCGTCAAATCATTGTCCCTGCCAATTACAGAGCCGTGCCGTCATTTTTGCTGAGAAGCTTTATCATTCAGTTGTGTAATATGTTGGATACCGCAGCTTTCAGTATATTAGCTTCCTTGTAACTCGGCGAACGTTTAGCTACGTGATATCCCCACATGCCTATGTCATCACATCATGAAAGAGTCGGTACGACCACCCTGAGTTGAGGGCAGATGCGCTGTGGTTCCCCGAGAACGGTGAACAAACATACAAAAGTTAACGAAGTATGATCACGTTTTATGCAAAAAATGCTGGTTACTGGCCATTGAGTTGTAACTCCAAACTTGGGTTTATACAGCTCCAGGAGCCTACGACCCTGAGAGAGCTGATCAGTGTGTCAGATCTCTGGAGCCTAGTTACACCTTCGGAATCAGACTCAAGGAACCTAAACGGGATGATTTCCCGGGTACGGTAATCATCTTTGATTGGATCTCTTCTCCTTGACTAACATTCAAGGCGCATAAGGTTGCGAAGCTTTCCAAAGGAAATATTATCCAGAATAAGGCACTGGTTTTTTTTTCTATATTTGAGGCTGCCTTTTATCGCATTCCACAAACATGTACGGAACAGAAAAGAGCAACATTTAGCTTCTTCCTTTCAAACAAATCTGAGAGAGGCTCTAGACCTGTCAAAGCTTTTCACGAAGTAAATGTTGTTGCACAAACAAACGTGCCTGCGGTGTCTAGGATTACCTTTGCCAAAGATTAAAATTACAATTGTGCGAAGATACAGTAAAATATTACATGTCTTTCACGGCAGGAAAACTGTGCAGTGTCATGTAAAGTCAGCTTTTTCAGCGTGTGGGCTATCCTCGTATGTCATCTTCAACTATTTCGGAAAAAAACTTAAATTTAATACCGAATTGTGATATCATTTGTATGTTTCGGACGCCGAGTCTAGCCTCCAAAGAAGAATCCTAGGGTTTAAAATGGGAAAACTTCGCAAACTTTGTGCTATGGAACGCTGGTCTGGAGTGTAACAACAAATTTCTGCACCCTTTCATCACCTAACAGCGCGAGGCATGTTTACTAACAACGTGGTGTTTGGTGCCAACTCATATTTACTGGGTTGTGGTCTATGTTGACTGTCGCCTCTCTCTTTCTGTGTTCCAGAATGCGTGATTGGGAGCCTGTGGTTTTTAGTTTAGTCCTGGTTCTTTTTACATGACATTTGCATGGAAATGTAATGGCGCATATCAAATCACCGCACAGTTGCTTATGGAATAAGTGTGCAGCACTCTCTGACCTGAAGACAAGGCGCTACATGTTGAATCCTGTTCATAGAATGAAATTCATTCGACTAATGGACAAAATTTCAAACAGAAATTTCATTTCTCAGTTAGACAAACAACGATGCACCCACCCATATGCCTCATAATTTGTAAAAACAATGCGCATGGCATACAACAATACTATCAGTGATCACTTATAATTGAAATGTGTCAAAGCCCAGGAAGCAGTGGGCGTGAAAGACATGGTACCTAGTGCTAGAACGGCACGTCCTATAGTTCTGGAGTTAGCTATAATGTAGCCTAAATCTACCGTATCAAAACTGTCCAGCTGACACGTGCCACACAGCCCGCAAATGAGTAAAAAAATAATGCGCTTTGTATAATTATGTTTCAATTAACGTTTTTACTGCACGCATGTCTACCTGGTCAGAAAAGAGTGGCACCAAGCCCTTTTACAACAGATCTGTGGCGGCCGACAGCAAACTACGTCACCCTCATTGCAGTTATGTCCCACATATGCTTCACATAAGTAGTGAAAGGTAGAAACAGAGAAAATTAACTACACCTGCTGCACACTCATTTCATGGCAAAATGATATAGAAATTGGAATAGGAAAGCAGGAATAAAGGAGCTTTGTTTCCTGACTTCTCTTCTCCTTCTCAGCGCCCGGCACCTACTGTCCAGAGAAAGCTGACACGGTTCTTGCCGCCACGCCTGCTTACTCCTTTGGTGTCAAGCATAAGGACCTAAGGCCTGACGATGTTCCTGGTAATGTCAGCGCTCCTACACGCAACCCTACCAAAGCTCTTTTAGCTGGGAGCCCAGCTTGAGACTCCCGGCATTGCGCATGGTGCCTTGGTTTCGAATGCATGCTTTAAATATTACATGTTTGAACCAGCAGGCAGAAACTTAAATACCGGCTTCGTGTAATTTCTATTCACTTAATGTTGATCTATACTCACCACTTCTGCTTGCATTTCTTCTTTTCCACCAATTTCAACTGCTGACTGAGACGTCAAGATGAACCCACCAGCTGCAATGTCATGCGGATATTTAAGTTACCAGCTGTTGTTTTAATGAATGCCATCCACATCTTAACGTGTTCAAGCGTTAGTTAGGTGTGATAAAAAAGGTCGCCTTGGGGGATCAAACATGTCTTCGAGCTCTTACATACGAGCTCAGATTCTTCAGAATTCATGGAGGTTGGTAGCTTTTGTCAAGAGAAAATTGAGACACCGTATCGCGGTTAATTTTTTTCACTGTTAGCCGCCTTTCGAGTAGGTTCTTGCTTTCCACTCGCTGCTTGGAAAATTACTTATTTTATCATTCCTGAAACTTTCCGTACTCATGGTTGCAGCACCCGGTGCCTACTGCCCAGAGAAAGCAGACACCGTGCTTGCAGTCACACCGGCCTACACCTTCGGCGTCAAACCTAAGGACGCTAAGCCTGACGACATTCCCGGTAACCGTGCTTGAGAACTCGTAACGCGTACGCGAAAATGAGAAACAAAATGTCTTGCTCCGCAGTTTGGAGAGCTAGAAAAGTATCATACAATAACTTCTTGTTTCAGCTAGGTAGCTAGCGCTCTGAAGGAAACTGTATCTCTAGTAATTATAGAGAAACTGAGTAACTTAGAGAGAAACTGAGTGATTATACAGAAACGTCTCAAACACTATTTTATTTAGTGAGCATCACATCTGCCTAAGCATCTCGTGACTGGAGCCCCTTTGTAATTTTGTTGTATTTAGGGCGGTTCTCTAAGGCTGCTTATGGCAGCTTCAGCACTAAGCAGTCGAGGCTGGGACTGCGGGTTATAAAAAGAACTGCATTAACACACATTCATCCAAACTTTCTTGCATGCACTTCTGTGTTTTTTTTCTGACTTACGTAATGCGGCTCCCCTCTGTTGCTAACATCGATATAAAGCGAATATTACGGAAAGAAACTATGCAGCAGTAATGGCGTCTCTCCGTCGAAGATTCGCCGTTTGCGATTAACGTTTGGGCGCGTAAGTTGGCCCTTTAATTCTAAGTGGTATTACTTCACAATTCAGAAGCACTGCATAACACGCATGCTTTTCACCTTTAGCGCCGGGCACTTATCACCCGGAGAGGGCGGACAGAGTGTTGAACAGCACGCCTGCTTATACCTTCGGCACGAAACCAAAGGATGCGGGGCCTGGCTGCTCGCCTGGTAAACTGCAATACATTTCATTCTGGTTTTGCTTATTAATTATTGAGCACTATGTCTTTCCCCGCAGAGTTTTCTGGATGAAGTTTGTTCTCGGAAACATGAACTCTGCCTACCTGTAATTGCTAGCTTAGGGAAATCGGTGTTGCAGAAGCATTTCTTAGGCTTAACGAAACGGACAGTGTTTTTGCTCAATCGGCCAAAACTGGCAGTGAATGCCAGGAAGGGATATCGAAGCAGTTATTTTGTAATTTCGGAATAATTACTCCATTTTGCAATAATTTTAACCACGATGACATTTTTTAGCCGTCTCTAAAGTAACACCCGGTGACGGTAAAGTAACACCGGCTAACAATAGTTTGTCCGGCTGCGTTCTCTTACGTAAACCCGCATATGGCGCTATTTTGATCCACCAACCTCAGCCTCATTTAACTGATTTCTTATTTAGGATCATCTAAGGAGCAAGAACAACTTAATCTTCGTAACGATATCCTAAAATTGAGCAATGGTTCTTTGTGCAGCGCTGAAAATTTATTAATGAAATGTGGCCGATCTTTTCTTAAACCTTGTTTATGTCAATTGTTATCGTTATTCTGGAAATATCTTCTACTGCAGCCAGAACAACGCCCCTCTGACTAGTCTCTCGATATTTGTGCATTCAGAAACCTGCACTGCGCTTTCATAGTTTGCATGTTTACCTAGAGTAACGCTATGTTACAACAATGGTCTTGTAACTCCTCTAGACTTGCAGTTTCAGGCGCGAGGCAGCCCTCTTTCAATTTTTTGCTGAATGTTATCAGATGACACAAGAAAACATTCGTGTTGATCCAAAATTCATGAGCCGGATTATTTCTACCCCCATTTATTTTACGCAGTATTCACACTCAAAATCAAGCGAATATTTACCACTGCTTCACGTTTTTATGCGATTGAAGGAGTTCAGATCAATAGAAGTCGGTGGATGTCGCTGACTTGCAAAGTTTATTTATATAATGATTTATTTGTATATTGCTGCCTAAACGCCCTTGGGGGCCCTCGAGCTTAAAATATTTGTGGCGAAACTATCAGGTTTTAATGCAATTTCAATTCTCAAAGGTATTATAACTCTTGCAAGTTTCGAGAATGCCCAAAGGTCCTCGCAACCTGTGGCAGTTATATAAGTGCCTTCAATTTTTCGACAAATGAAGGAATGAATATTTTGTAATATATTCCGAAAGTAAGCCCGGGGATATGTTTTTCAAAATTCCTGACTTTAAGTTACCCAAGGCGCGCTTAAATGTCTAGAACATGTGCTCTGCAAACACTTTGAACCCGCAAAATTGGCCGGTTTAATGCAATTTTATTTATGAAATACTCCGCACTATAACTATGGCAAGATCAGCAAGCACCAGAGGTTCACACAATCCCATTAAGCCACCTGAAACATTTCGAGAAATGAATGGACAAATATACGGAATAATTTCTCAAAATGAATCCCAAGGGCCAGGATTTTTTAGAGGCTGCGGGTAGAGTGCAGCCCGACATCACAATAAGCACTCCACAAAATCGACGTCCGCCGGTGTTTCGATGAAAAAAATTCCGCGTCTGGCGCTAATTCACCCTCCATCAATATAACGTAAACTAACCTAACAGAACTAACGAACAAAAACAAATGATTTAAAATGACGAAAAACTAACCTAAGCCACGAAACCTAATAATTAAAATGTAAGATAAACAAATAAAGGAGGTACAAAACGGACTAGAACCACCGCCCTTAGCAATAGACAGATATAAGACGTAACCTCTACACCATGAGGGCAGATGTCCTAGCTTATGTCAGCCCACTCTTAAATATTCGAATGTCCTCAGACGGCATTCTAGCCGTGGCTGTAACGCTAAAGCTGGAGTGCCGTCGGACGGCACTCTAGACGATCGTTTTTTTTTTTAATTTCCCACGTTTCAATGTTCAAAGCATGATTTTCGGTAAACCCTGCTCAAGGTACCCTAGCAGATTCAAGCAAGCTTCTTTTTGAAGCAAGCATGTCACGCAAGAAGCCGACAACAATTCTGTTTTTGTACCTCAGCGCCTGGGAAGTACAACGTTCCGGACACGGCCACTTACAAGAACAAGTCCCCTGCTTACACGCTTAGCTACCGCACTAACATTCCCTCGGACCACACAAAGAAGCCCGGACCCGGTGCCCATTCACCAGAGAGGGTAAGTGCGCCAAATCTCTCTCCATTTTTTTCCAGCAGGAAATAATTGACGAAAGAAAAAAGCGGAAAAACCAGGCGCTGAGAATTGAATTAGAAACTGTGGCGAAGCACTGTGGAATCAAAATCAAGGTTCTATGAAATCGAAGCCCATAGTCGAGTTGTTACCTCAATTAGGAATAGCATTGTCCATGTATGTTTCAGGTACTTTTTATTTCACTGGCGTCAAAACAGCACTGAATAGATAGCGCCGAAAGAGTATTCGGGGTCTAGGTCTAAGTACATAATCTCTGTGAGCATCGTTATTTCCCCTTTAATCAAGCATGTAAAGGTAAATGTTTCGTTGTTTACAAAATGTGAAAATATACATACAAATTACCGTTTGTAGGAAGTCTGAGGTTAACGCTAAGTGTACCGCACTATTTTCCCGAACATAAACTATCCTCCTTGAATTGCTTAGAAGTGGTTCAGAGCTCAAATCTGTCTCCCGCAGCCTGCTTCCATCGCATTGTACTGTTCGGTTGACCTTGCACTGCCTAAATAATTGAGAAGTACTGTCTTCTGCAGGGCTGCGTTCTCCTGTGCCATATGTTAGCTGAATAGGCAGCATGGTTTGGTTTATTGATTTGTGCACAGCGCAGGTACAACATAATCGTTTTCCACCTACAAGGGCAGTCATTGGGAGCTAACAAATTCCTTGGAAACTTCCCGGTATACTGCATTTCAACAGCGCTGGTATTTGCGTTTATGGTTTGTAGGCGCGTGCCCACCTGTTAGTTTCGAAAGAAGTGCCCTTGTGGTTTTAAAACTGCTTGTTTTCTACGCTTCGTTCCTCCGTTTCAGTGCGCACTAAAAAACGCGCGCGTATGGAAAGATTCCCCTTCTATTGTAAAATGCTCTAGGTATCCGTAACGTTGCTCCGACGTGTGTCAAATCATCACTTACTGATGGGGGTTCTCCCTCTGTCCACTCTTAGTGCGCGTTAACACAATTTCAAGACTTATTCGGGTAGCCTTTAAGAATTTTATCCGTTGCTTGAGTCCCAGGTCAGACGGGTACTGCTTCTTAATGGGTTCTGAAGACTTCAGTGTGGCATCTACCTTTGCACAGAAAATTAAGTAATGTGTGTGATGTCAGTGGAAAGATGTGGTGGGTTCACACCACACACAACGGTTGAGGCTGAGGAAAGATCGACGCAGCAAGCAGTGGCGAACAAACAGTGCCATTCTTTGTTCTTGTGCTGTATACCTCGTCTGCATACTACTGACTGTGAACTTTGTTATTTTGAACGAATAATAAACTGAAACTGAAACGAATAATAAACTGAAACTGTCACAGTGAGCTGCGGCATTGTGGAGAGCAGTTCTTAAGGCAATGCGTAAGCAATGGGGAGGAATTTATAGAAAAGCCCTATGTTCTAAATTTATGCAAGAACAATCTTCGCGCTATTTGCACGTGTCGCATTTTTGATATGTTTGATATTTTTGATATGTTGGATTCTCATGCTCACAGCGCATTGTGTCGGCCATACGTTTCTGAATGTTGCAGGTTTGGATGAACAAGAGCAGCTCCCCGAGGTTCACCTTCGGCATCCGCCACAGTCCCGTGGCTGAGAACCCCAAGTAGAACCCAGAAGCCGCGAAGTGGCGAGAGCGAGATCCGACGCCAGCTGCTCTGAACGGTGAGTACCCGCGTGCTTCTTGGGAGCTTTGACTCAAAAACATCACCAACGACCCAATCTTCGATTAAGAAGAGTGCTATGTCGGGAGGCCTGATCAATAACTGCAGCGAAACTTCAGTGATAATTTTTACAGAAGAATGTCTCCGAGTTTAGAAATACTGCTCGGAAATCGCCCATCGGTTCAAGCACGGAAGCACGTATTCACCGTGCAGCGGTGGCGGTGTCTAGCGGTCCCTTTGGAATTGAGTAATAACATCGTCGGCAACAAGCTAGGCAAGACAGCCTTCACTATCGCGACGCCTTGTAGGGCCTTCAAAGGGGCACGACGCATAAGATGATACGGATGCTTACTTTTAATGCGTATCGGTAGGTTTCAGAAACCATCTCTTTGTGAACCATCTTTCAAACGCTTTAAGGGGCCATGCAGACAAAATACAAGTTTGTTTTATTCGAAATATTTCGTGTTTATAGTGCCCCCAGGGCTTGTTCGGCAGCAAAGGATGCCGTATTCACTGATACATTAATGAATTTAGGCTTAAAATTTTGATTCTCCCGCCAAATCCTGTGTTTTCGTGACGTCTGCCATAAAGTCATGAGGGTTGGTATTCAAACGAAGTTCCAGTGCGTCATTAGGCTCTGCAGCCTTGCTTACCGTCAGTCCTCCCTGATGGCCACATACAGCGGCGGACCGCTCTCCGCCGTTGCTTTGCTTTTGACCGTATTTGCACCTAGCTTGTTTTTGTTACGGTAATCGCTTCGTGAAACATGGGGTATCCTCGACCAACAGGGTCACGTAAGACAACATCGCTTACGCCAATCGGCCAGTGTCGTGTGAGACAACTCCAAAGTGGCTGACAGCTGTGTAGCTAAAACAAGCGTAGTGCGCCCAGAATCAACAGCAGTGCGCATCGGTACTTCTAGCTTACGTGTATTTTCGTAACTTTCATTGTTTACCCCACCATTCTTACAGCTGTAAAATGAATATGCATTACATTTAAGCGCAAATTTCTCGCTCGGCAAGCTTATAAGCCCTGCTTAAATTGCGTTTGCTTTTTTCGGCCTCTGTTAATCGCACAGCTCGGCATATGACATCACAAGTTCTGTTGCTGTAAATGAGCAACTCGGTCGCATGGCCATTCCCTTTTTTTCCCTAATCATATAGCTTATTCGAGCGAAGTGAGTGTTAAAAGTGTTGTCAGTATGATTCTAACGAGGCAATCTTTCGAATAAGCCGAACTTGTGTTTTGTCTGCATTGCCCCTTAATGCATTTCTACGTGTACTCAACGCGGACATCTGCCTGTCTGTCTCTGATGCTTTCATGAGTCACACTTCCGCCGCGTGCGAAAATGCGGTTAATAAAAGGCCTAGGCCAGTCATATTTCGATATCGGATTCCTTATCATGTGTCTGGGAAAAACTGCCCAAAACGTCTTCCGAGCAATATGTTTGTGCAGTATCAAAATCGACTTCAAAAGGGCTTATTGTACAGCACTACATTAGGGATATATGGGGTCTTATGGAGCTATTTATTAAAAATCCCAGCGGCCATCACACTTTGGCATCAGAGATCTTATTTTGCACCAAGAAAGGTCTTTCTAGCAATGCATTTGTCTGCAGAAGTGAAGCCTACTCTAAAGGGGACACATGGGCTTTTACCCAGGGATTTAGTAAAAGAACCTAGGTTATTGATATTAAGTGCAGAGCACTTTAGGGGCTCGCCTTGTCGTCGTAACTCGCTCGATGGACTCTAGTAGCACCACATGGTGTTCCGTCGCCGTGGCGTAACCCGGAGGCTTCGAAAACCAAGCAGTTTCGAAACAAGGAGGTTTCGAACCAAGCGTTCGAAACTCGTGAAACGCTGGCACTTGTCGTACATCTCCCCGTTGTTTAGCGCAAAGAAAACTGTAGGTGCCTTTGAGGCAAAATACCCGTAATTAACCGGCAGCGCACGCGTTTATTTAGTTAGGAACGCTCGTTCGGTTGGTGTTTTCGATAGCAAGCGAAAAAAAGTGGCAGTTCAACGCCCGCACGTGCGGAAGGAAAACCAAGCACAAAAAGAACAGAACTCCCGCCGGCGCAGTTTCAGGCAAGGGGCGCGCGAGCACTGAGAAAGCGGGAAATTGTAAATGCGTTGGGAGGTAGCAGTGAGCGGATAACGGCGCTACAGCCCATTATGGCGAATCACTGCTCTGCACTTCCGGCAGCTTTCACGTTGAGTGGAACGGCTTTAATTTTTTCATATCACTTCCTAAATTGCCCTAAAATGATTTTTTTTTCAGCAGATCATTGGCGCGCGAAGGTGAAGCTCACTTTGAAAGTGCTCGGCATATGTCGCTTTAGAGAGATGCATGAAGTCGCATGGAAGCATTTAGTATCATACCATACAGGGTTGTCCTACTTCGGTATCAAACTGCTTATATGATGCTTAGAGAGATGTCTTTCCAGCAATGCATGTGTGTGTAGTAGTGAAGCCGGCTTTAAAGATTCGTGGTGTATATAACAGCATGGATTAAAGGGACTCTGCAGCACTTCCGATAAACGCTTTCACTATTTCCTCGGCGTCTGGAAGCACTGCGAAAGCTGTAGTTATCGCCAGCACGGAGCGGTACTGCGTGATTTTCTCGTGGCAGTAGAGCCGCCTTCCGTTTCTGCTTTGCTTCTGTGGCTTTGTTATCAAAGCGGCTATCGAATGCGTTCATTGCTGCAACTGAAGGAAGCCGGCCAATAGCCGCTACACCGCTGTAATTACGTCATTCCAGCGGTTGAAGAACGCCAAGACGGGGAAAGAAAGAAACATATTTTGAGCAAGTTTCTAAGTTATCTGATGGGCATAGAGGAGTAATTTTCGGCTGAGATACTCTGCGACCCCCTAATCTAAGTACTGGATGCGTTGGTTCAACACGTTCTGCAAGCGTTTAAGATTTCAAAAGATGAAAAAAAGTGTTGCAGGGTCCCTTTAAGCATACATTCGACAATTCCCACGTGGGAGATTCTGCGATTTTTTTACCGCTTTGAAAGTTCCATCTGTGTTCCTTATTTTCATAAACTCCACCCCCCAACCCTGAGCAGTGGGAGTCCGAGCTGACCAGCTCAGCACCAGAGCGACAGCAAGCCCTGGTGCAGCGAGCTCTGGACGCAGCTCGGACTCGCGGCCTTCTGGACTTGGGAGGCTGAGCACATCGTGGTGTGCACAATAAATGTTTATTCCTCCTCCTCCTCCCAGGGCTAAGGGCAGCGGTGTTTTCGAGGAAACCCAGGAGTGTTCGAGCGCTGATGAAGACGGCTCTGCAGTCACCCATAAGAAGCCAACACTCCAACGATGTAATAACAGCCACACAAAGATATGAAGCCCAGCAATATACAACCAGGGCCGTGCTTACCCCTTTTGCTAGAGGTGGCCCGAGCCACCAAGCTGTCCTTGTGCGAACTGCCAAAAATAGTTTTTTTAACAGCCAAAACAAGCAAACGGGGATACTGGAGCGGTGAACCATACGGAACTAATTCACTTTGTGTAAGCGACAGCAACCTTTATTTTTCCAGCTTCAAGGTTCCATGGTATTGGTGAGCGTTCGGGATTCGCAATTTACATCGATACTCACACGCAGAAAAGCGCACTAACAAAAACTTTTGTTTCGATCACTTTCTAGCAGCACGCTTTATTTCCCATTTTTAGAAACTTAGCTTAAAGAAAAAGCGAAAATAAAAAAAAACTTTGCCCAAATGTTTCGTTTTGTGTTTTTTTTTTTGTTATTGTTGTTCTGTGCCACCGCGCTTTGATTGAATAAATGTGCACATTTTCTTCTGCACAAACACCACGAAACTAGGCGTTTCATTATACTTTTATTGGCGCAGACATTTTGCGCCAAGAGCGTTTTGCGCCAACCATTTCGCGCCAACAGCGGTATGGGGGAAACTTTGCAGGGAGACAGTTATGTCTTGTTATGTTCGCGTAACCGACATCGACTGAGGTATAACAGCACCTGTTCCACCGGCAAGGCTGATCGGGTGCTAGTAATTTTTTGCTAGTAATCAGGGTTTTGATGGAGATGGAAATTTTGTGAGCGCTTTGTTATTTTGTGAAAAAACCGCTAAAGTTTTCTATTACCCTTCAATAATAGCCAGCCTGGACACGGAGTATATATATGTTGGATGTACCAAGCAGTAAAACATGTACTGGGGGATCTTCAAAAACACCCAAGTCGTTCCAAAATGCACATACGCGACGTTAGTGTTGGTTACGGTAAAACCGTAAAACTACTTTTTCCAAAACCAATGGGCTAAATATATGAGGAGACGCACACAGATAGAAATAATGACTTATTGGTGAGTTTAGCTCCAACCCAAGCAGGAGCTGGCTACTCCAAGCATTGGTGTATAAGGTACAATACTTGTCCTAAGGAACTAGAAGGTTAGAATAAGTACATTGAAACAGCACTGTCTGAAAGATCGCATGCGCACTCAGTGACTACTTGCTATTCATAGTATCAAGCACACACACACACACATATATATATATATATATATATACATGTTTCCATACAGCAGCGGAATATAGTAAAAAAACCGGTTACATCTATATACAAACAATACAAAATGGCCACGATGCACACAGGTACTTTCGCCAATACACATAACACCCTTGTGTACTTCCACACCCATTCAGAGGAATGTGCACGCATTTGGCAGTGTTCCCGCATCTTCGTCACTTGAAAAACTCCCTTAGGGCAAGGAAGGCTTTCGTTTGGTTGCGGGCATTGTCCCACGGACCCAACAGTTTCTGCAAAGGTGGGGGTGTCCGAGCAGCAGGCTATGCTTGTCACGTAATTTTTCCGCTCGGTCGCATATAGAGGGCACTCAAGCAGGACATGATGCACATCTTAGTCTGGTGTCCACAAGCCCAGCAGGTGTCATTAGCAAATCTAATACGGTAAATGAATTTCTTGGTGCAGGCCACGTCAAGACGAAGGCGATGTAATAACGTGTCAACCGAACGACCGAGATGAGACGCACACGGGTATGCAAGGGACTTGGTATAACAGCGATGAACGATAGTTATCGGTCAACATGGTTACCGAAGCAATGTGTGTCTTCAGTTTTTTTCGAATAATTTTTCACATCACCTCTGTTAAAAGACACGGCGCTACACGTGGAATTCGAATGAGCGGTTGCTGCTAGTTAGTCAGCTCGTGAGTTTCCACTTATGCCGATGTGCCCGGGAATCCACTGAACTCAAAATTAGACTAGAAGCCAGTGAGAACAAGGAAACAGGACAGATATGGCAAAGTCGAGAATAGGGACCAAGGAGGTAGTGTCACCCAAAACACACCAACGTACTATTGTTAGCAATATGAAAGGGAACACAGGAACGCGTGGAAAACAGCCTCGAAACAGACTCGGAGCGGTACGCGGTGGCGCCGTGAAAAACAAAGGGGGAAAAGAGGGAGCTGTTCCACTAACTGTTGCCACTCCCACCACGCTGGCATTTCTACAAAGCAGCAGTTTACGTCATTTCGCCGATAATATGGTATCGTCCGACAGCCGATAAGACGCACGGCGAGAATGGGAACAGTTGTTAGAACAGCGTCCCCCTTTACACTTTGTTTCTGACGACGCCCGCTGCGTATCAGTGATAGCTGGGTCTGAGGGTGTTTTCTACGCGTTCCTGTGTTCTCGTTCATATTGATTGATTGTAGGGTTTAACGCGCCAACGCAACGCAGGCGATGAGGCGCGCCGTAGTAGAGCGCTCCGGGTTAATTTCGACCACATGGGGATCTTTAACGTGCGCCGAAATCTCGTCCACACGGGCGTTTTTGCTTTTCGCCTCCATCAGAAAAGCGGCCGCCATTCTCTTTCATATTGCTCATAATAGTACACTGATACTTACCGCCACAAAGCAAAACATGTTTTGTCGCTGTTTTTTTTTTTTTTTTTAAATATCCAATACCTACACGCCTTAAGAATCCCGTCGAAGACTTCAAGCAACGCCGTCAATTCGACCGGGGGATTTTTGAAGAGGACTCTAGATGCCGCGAGGGAAACTGACCCACGGGCGGCAATTTGGGATCGGAGATAAACTTTTCTTAAATCTCCAAGTGTTAGGTTGGCGGCTTCCAACGGAGGAGCTAATGGTCAAGATTTAGATCCCGAGCAGGCTGTAAATCCCGGCTCACGCTACTCAGGCCCAACTACTCTCATGGGAAAAAGTGCCTAGCGCGTCGAGGAAAGAAGTGTCACGCTGAACAGGGACGTATTCGTTAACAACGAAAGGCGGCGAAGACCACGAATGAATGCTGGGTATGCTGGATCCGGCACGTGATTCAGAACAACAAACTTTCCCGACAATGAAAGGTGACAGGCGTCGTCAGAACTACTCCTGCAGAAGCGACGAGCGAGCAGATTTTGTTATGAGGCTTAACGCGGTCAACGCTACACAACCGATGAGGCGAGCCGTAGTGGAGGGCTCCGATTTAATTTTGACCAAAGCTTGGCACCGTGTTGTGAGTTACGTGTTCCTCTCATCCCTGTTTTAGCGCCGCTTAATTTTTAGCAGTATGTACCAACTCGCCCACATCAAGCTTTTGTTAATTTTGACCACCTGGGGATCTTTAACGTGCGCCGAAACCTCGAACCCATGGGCGTTTTCGCCTCCATCGGAAAAGCCGCCACCGCAGCCGGGAAACGAACTCGTGTCCTTGGGCTCAGCAGCACAACAGCCACTGATCTACCACGGCGCGCGCAACGAGCCAACGAAAACGCCGCACGTATACTTTCGTCCCAACATAATTCTGTCATGACGCCCGTGAAGTGGTTTCAAACGGAGCTACTTGAGCTCCATTGGGAAATTCGGAGCACTAAAATTATTGATAATATAAACATCATCCAAAGCTTCGCTTTACGTCGATTTCTACCAATGGGTGAAATCCGCCCATTGGTTATCGGTAATTATTCATGTCAGCCACGTCAGGTAAACTTTATTGTCCGCGCAGTGTCTAGAGTGCCGTCCGACGGCACTTTAGCTGATCGCTGCTAGGCTAGTGTGCCGTCCGGCGACATTCGAACATTTAAGACCGCCCAAAGCGTCTTTCGTTGTGTTGCATAGGTCAATAAAGCAAAAAAAAAAAAAGTTGTGTTGCATAGGATTCGTCTTCTCTTCTCGGTCCCAAGGACGTTGGTTCCATACCGGCTCCTGCCTCGGATGTTTTTTTTTTTCTTTTTAACCTTTAAATTAAATTACATTTTATGAATTAGATTAGTTTTGGTGTTTTAAATTATTTCCTTGCGTGCATTAGGTCATGTTATGTTATGTTCAGGTAAGGTTGCCTGGCTTTACGCTATCTAGAGCGGTGTAGTGCCAGACGCGGCAATTTTGTCATAAAACGCCGGTGGACGTCGATATAGTATACCGTCGGACGGCACTCTAGACACAGCCTTCCAGGTAACAGCTGGCAGAATATCTGGTTTCCTTCTTTGTAGAGCCACGTGTGTGATATCAAGTGACGTCGCATGTGGAATTGTAGTGGATTTTTTTTTTGCTTTGCTTTCCAAACACCTTCACAGCGTGGATTAAAGCCAATTTAGTTTTAGATGCGACTGCATCTCATTCACTCGCCTTGTCCCTCCATACGGCGTCGTTGTCCCGGTCCCCCACCCCTCCCCCATTCTCCTCGCCGCGCGAGCTGCGCTCTCCGCCGCTCACCCCCTCTCCTCTGTGATAGCGAACGCTCTCTCGCGGGGGGCATTGGATTGGATTCTATTGGATTGGCTTGGCTTGGATTGGATTGGATTTGGATTTGGATTGGATTGGATTAAAGTGGATTGTGTTGGATTGTGTTGCGTCATAGCCGCGCCACGTTGCGTCATAGCCGCGGTAGGGGGTTCACGGCACGTTTCACGCGATGGGAGAATCAACCTAACGGAAACAACAACGGAACCCCCTATGCGTCGCATCTACACAGGGGTTCCCGCGAGGGGCGGTGGGAGTAATTTTTATGGCTTAGGTTATTTTTGGTGTTTGAAATAATTTGTGTGCGTTAGGCCATATATGTTACGTTAGGTTGCCTAGCTTTACGTTATCTAGAGCGATGTAGTGCCAGACGTGGCAGTTTTGCTATAAAACGCCGGTGTACGTCGATATAGTGGAGTGCTTATGATACCGTCCGACGGCACTCTAGACACGGTCTACGTGGAATTCGTGGGGGCACCGTCCCGAACGGAGCAGCGTCGGCCACGGCCGGGCTCGAGCGGCGGACGCCGCCGCTGTAGCCCCGCCATACGTCGGAAGAAAAAAAAAACGGAGAGGAACGTGTTTCGAAGGGTGAGACAGCGGAACCTAGCCATCCTGATGTGCTAGCTCGGGGCTGCACCACGCGACACAAGCGCGGACACCGAAACAAGCCGGCATGTCAGCTTAGTGATTCCCATTTATACAGATTTAAACTAAATAGTTTTGTAAGTTTGAGAATTGGAGAAAGCTGACGGAACTCTTAAAATCAGAACCATGCTACATTCGTCTTTTGTAACACCAGTTAAAGGGGTCATGAAATACCTTCCGCCGATGCATGGATGTACATGTAACCAAATGAAGCAATGTATTAGCAGTCTACTCCCGCAAGAATTCTGTTAAAGCGATGAGTATTAGCTGAGAAATCGTAAATCAAAAACCGCGCATTATCGTCGCGCCGCGTTTCCTCCTCCTTTCAACTTATTCTTCGCTGTTGACGGCGCGCGAACTTCCCTCCCATGATGCTGCGCTCCTCAGCTGTGACATACTTCCGCTATTGCGCTCCTCAGACTGCCGTCTGCTACGGGCAAGCTTTGTTGACACCATAAATCCCGCACTACGCTCAAGGCTGAAAAGCGAACGAAAAATCTGGCCGCATGTGTGCTGCGGCCTGGCCTTGCCCTTTCGCGGTATACGTTGCTGCAGTTGCTATCGGCGGCACGTGACTTTTTATCGGCGGCAAACTCGCAGCCGCACGGGGAGGATCGTGCGCTCGTTCCCTTTGATGCACCGCGTACTGTTTATTCAAAAAGCGCAGTATCGGATGTGGCCCCGCTGGTGCCGGGTCTTATTTTGCGGCAGTGGTAATTCCTGCCGGCGGCATGTGAAAAAGACGTTTTAAACCGATACAGAACCCGTGCACAAAACGCTTCAATCATGTGACCAGTTCAGCTTGGGGCGACGGAGAGCGGCAACGTTAGCAAAACATGCTCCGCCACGGCTCTGAGCTTTCTAACGCTGGAGCGAGCGCCATTTCTTTGACAATCTCAAACATCGGTTGCCTTGGCAACAAGGCACAAACCGCTCTAGAAGTCAGTTACGGTTGCATGATCCCGGTTTAGCTCGGGGCCCTACCTCGCGGCATGTGGGCACTGCAGGCGTACCACTCACTCCCATTGGGAAGTGTCCACAACACACACACCATCACCTCCTGTAATGCCAAACGCATCTGGCACTTCTCAATGGGAGTGCGAGATGCGTGATGGGAGTGCGAGATGCGAGATGGGAGTGCGAGATGCGAGGTAGGGCCCCGAGCTGAATCGGGATCATGCAACCGTAACTGACTTCTAGAGCGGTTTGTGGCTTGTTGCGTTTCGCCATGAAATGCGACGTTGTGCTTCTGCGGGTGGGTAGTGCTTCCCATGGTCTGGATTATCTTTCTCGAGCGACGTACGACTCAACCTCGCATGGGGTATGTGCAGTGTGCGTGGCTAAAAGCGATCTCGGCTTGTGCGCCAGAGTTAAGTGACTTGCTGTTCGTCCCCGCAAACCGCGCGCGAGGTGAGTGCCGAATTTACGACTGGCAGGAGGAGGCAACCCATCGTCTGCCAATCGCGGTTCAGACTTGCAACGCATGTTGTGACGTTGTGTTCGTTCGAAACGAATCATTGGATTGTTTTGAAGTTGAATAAAATGTATGCGTCAAACCCGGGCATTCGGCTCAGGGCGTTCTCTGCGATTGCACGAAAGAAGTGCCACGGGGCTTCAACGCTTTCTGTAGGAAACGTACTCAGGTAAGAGAATATCCATGTCGTGTTATGGCGGTGTTGCATTCAATACAAACGGTTAAGCGTTTGTTTACACTTTGTTTCATTTGTCGTAAAATGTCCAAGCACTCCGGCACTCCGCTGGCAGATCAGCCGGCGAGCCGACGCTGAGCAGGCGACTCATCTCTTTGCCGGAAGTGAGTGAAAAAGCCGCCAAATAGCAAGATGTCTAGCTCATGACGAACATCTGGGAATCGATGACGTAGACATGTGAAGATGGCGGCGTCCAAAAACACGAAGGGAAGGGTGAGAAAAAAGCGACGAAACTTTGCAACAAAAGTGTGAGCTTTCCGCTGCATGTAAAAGAGTAATACTTGGCACAGATGATGTTGGACGACCCAATCTAACGATTGCGCTAGTTCATTTAGTGTGCTCAAAACGCCTTTCAGGGCCCCTTTATAACCCAACCGAATTGGTATTCAGCAGAAAACGCAGTCCCAATCTTGACAAGCAGTGCGCAAAAGGTGGCGTTTCTTTAGCGACCAGATGCTGTAAGGGGTCCCTACATGTTGTTTTCCCGCCTGCAAACCAATCCTTAACGTATCTTTGGCGTACGAGCACTTAATTTCGTCGGGTCCGGGTTACCCAGAGTTGCTGTCGAACAAGTTTATCAAGCCGTCCGAAGTAAGTGCGCAATGGACGCGAAGCTGCGCGAAAACAGGCACAACACCGTCACTAAAGCAGACGACAAATTTGAAGGAAGGGACCCGCCGACGCGCCCGCCGGGGGGAGCACGGGGAACGCTGGGTAATAGCGCCCTATCGCCGTGCCATCTACACTGAGCTACGTGAGTGAAAAGAGCCCTCCACCTACCCCGGCCGCGTTGGGAGTTTCTTGTCCCGCACGCCACGAAAGAACAGTTGGCCTGGTAGTCGTAGAAAGCTTTTCTTTAAAATTTAAAGATGAAAAAATGAATAACAGAGGCAAGAGCCGGTCTGAAACCACCGTTCTCGGGATCGCGAAGCTAAAACGGATCACCTACGCTACGATGACAGACGCTTTGGCCGGTGCTATCCTAGCCTTAAATATTGGAATGTCGTCGGACGGCCCTCTAGCCATGCCTGCAGCGATCAGCTAGAGCACCTAGACCCTGGGGTGTATATGCGTTTCCTAGTCAGCACAGCCAGCCGTCACCAGAGCTTGCTTATGGGGGTTATATCACAGCATAAACCACTCGAACTGCAATAAATAACAGCCAAAACGGACCTGCAATAGCTGAAAACCACGGTGTAAAAAAATATTCAGCAGATATAAGCGAAGACGATCTAAAAGGGGCAAACCCGCAAAAACGTACACGAAGCAGTAGCTGAAACTGGCTAAAAGGCAACAAAAATACCCGAAATCGCATTTATAATGCGTAATAAAGATGTCATAAATAGATTATATGCGTGATAAAAAATTGCTGACATTCAAATATGACAAACCTTTGAAAATAAAAATAAAGAGGTAACGAGATTTGAACCCGGGTTAGGATGCTCGCGTCGCACAAGCGGAACTACTACACTATCAGACCAATTTTTTTTTCTTTAATACATATAAATTTTAGAGAGAAGTCAGCCAAGACAATTGACACACAATATAAACACTAACAGACAGCAAAGGGTAAGCACGTCAGTCTAACAAAGGTCGGCACCAATTCAAAACTCAGGCAAGCAAACGCACGCATCCAAAAGATGCAGCCACTCTGGTGGATCACTCTGCGCAATATAAACGCTCCGTACCAACGCCGCCTGTTCCCGAAAAATGACCTTGTCGGCCTAGGGGGGTTCACCATGCCGATTCAGTCATGCGGCACTTCCACAAGCTAAACAAACCTAGGAGCACAAAAACGTCATATGGCACCCGATTAACGTCCTCAAATGGCACGAAGCGAATGGTGTATGGGGTGATGTCAATGTCCTTTTTTTAGTGTCCGTTGCAAATCGTCCCAGAAAAAAACACCGCGTCACGTACAGCACAAAACAGTGGTCAATAGTTTCTGGTTGGTTTGCATAAGAGGCAATTGTCTGACCAAGGGATCGACATTCCTTTGTCTCGCAGCCATGTTTTAACTGGAAGCGTTTGCGAATGAAGCTTAAAGAAAAACGTTTTGGCATTTGACGGCACGCACATACGCTTGACACGGTCTCTAAAACATTATTCGTATGGTCCCGCAAGTATGGCTGGCGATAAAGAGGCACGGGGAATAGATTATGAATTAAAGTGTTTTCGGTCATAGCCGTCCTTGAAAGACTAAAACAGGTACTCCAGAGAAAACCGCGCAGTAAGGAAATGAAAAGTATCTACAACTTCTTTTAGAAAACCCCATGGCGGCTTTTGGTTCACCTCACCCGTAGAAACAAGGAGAGAAGGAAACGGTAAATGGTAACTTATGCGCTCTTGAATTACAGTACGTAAAAATGGATGCTCCGCGTCTTGTAGAAGAAAAACCGAGACACAAGTGGGGCACAAACAAATGCATTAAATCCCAACACCACCAGACCGTAAAGGAAGAAACAAATATCTCTTGCGCATTGGCTCCCATTCAGATCCCCACACGAAGGTAGCAAACACTCTGTGTAGAGCCTGGACTTTCGCCCGCGCACAGTGCAGTACCTGAAGCAAATATAAACAAGCTTTTGCTACCAAGAAGACATTGCAGACTTTGCGCACGGGGCAAATACAGAAAGTTCTCGCCCCATCCATGCCTGCGAGGCAACGCTTTGACATGCGTGAGTGCTGAAGACCAGTGTGGTCCTGAGTTTCTTATTTGGTGCAAAGGCACGCCAAGGTTCACTCAACGGTGTGCTGTTCCCCACTTAATAACCTGCAAATTTGCGAAGGTTTGGTTCCCCACAGGCCCAAACCAAAAACCCCTTAGTTTTCTGCCATATTGTCATGACCGCTCCAAGACACGTCACAAAACTCCTTAGTCAATGCAAGGGCTTCGTGAACACTACGCTTGTCAACACAAAAATAGGCAATGTCATCAGCATACGCAATAACTTTAACTTCACATGACGCTAACGAAAAACCACGTACTCTTTGGCTCTTTTGTATGCTAACACAAAGAGGCTCTATGTACAGTGCAAACAGTAGCGGCGATAGAGGACAGCCCTGTCTAACAGACGACCTGATCTGAACTGGCTTCGAGAGAATGCGATTGACGACAAGTTGTGTAGTACAATTCTTGTAGCAAAGCTGAATGCCTCTATATAGCACATCACCTACATTAGCCGGTTCCAAAAGTGCAAATAAAAACGAATTTTTATTTACACTATCACACCAAGCGGCTCTGAGCGATTAAATTGAGGGAAACAAGCACGTGCACATAGCTTCAAACATGCCCCTAGATGGCGCCATGCGTCGCTTGGCTGTGCTGACTAGGAAACGCCTATACGCAGACCCCAGGTACCAAGAATGTCGAGCATAACCACTCAGCAGATTGGCCAATATTGGCCAAAACAAGCCTACCGCGACAGAGAGGGATTGGTTTAGATAGGCCAAAAGAATAGATCCAACATTCGCCGTAATCCTGGCAGCGCCCACAGTGTGATGTGCGTGAATATCTGCAACACCTCATCTGTGATTGTGCGTGATTTAGAGCACAGAGAGTGTTCCTCGCACGGTCTTTGGGCCGGCCCCTCTCAATAGAACTAGAACTGATGGAAGTACTAGGTCCTTGGAATTCTTCTAAACGTGCCTCCCGTGCTACAAAATCCTTGTCGGCGTACTTAAAAAACACAGGTCTCGACCAGACTTTGTAAATACTGAAAATTATATGTCCTCCTCTTCATCTGTATAAACATCATTGGCACCGCATTTATCCGGCGTAGTAAGCCAGGCAGCTTAGCCCGGCTGACATCGGCAGTATCATTAAAGATTTTCTCTCTCTCTAGGCTTTCTCGGAAAGAGAAAGACGCCAGCATTCGCCATAATCGTGGCAACACTCGCTCGGAACGAGAACGACACGTCATAGCGTACGCCCTACCGAGGTGATGTCCAAGGATTATCACTTCCAAAAAAATGAAGGAAGCTCACACTTATATAGCAACAATGATCTAGTAAAGGTTGTTGAGGCATCGAAGAAGAAGCAAATCGGCTGTAATCCTGAACTTAAACTGTCGTAACGGACGTGAAGGTTGCGTACAGCTTCGCTACCTTGAAGAATTACGCGTTAGTGTGAGCTTACTTCACTTTTTTTGTGATACAAAATTCACTTTAAACTGACCTTCCACATAACGAGCCACAAATTCTGTTATAACTGACCAATCAAAACACGAAGTGGCTAAGTTTTCTTAGATTTATCGCGAGGTGTGTTAAAGAGAATACGCGGTTGAAGTTTTATTTTTCATGGCACTAGCCATGAAAAAACCGGAACATCTATGTAGCTACTGCCATGAAACCTGGGGAAGGGCAAAGCATGTAGTGTATAACTGTATGATGCGGTTCCGAAGTTATGATGAAGTGTATAATGTGGTTTCGATGCTGATCGCTCGGCGTCTTAGGCCTTGGCGCCTTGGAGGTTTTGCCTGCGGAGATGACACCTTTGGGGGTAGACGTATACGGCTTAGTTGTAGAAGTCTCGTGTATTTGAAGCACGAAGCGCTCTAGGGCGATACGTTGCAAACAAATTCACGCGTGTCCACGAAGTGAATCAAGAGGAGTGGACGAAGCACTGCGGAACGTTCTTACCGTACATCACCCGTGAGAGTGCTTACTGCTGCTAAAACGACTTCCCATACAATCAAATACAATTAAATTTATTGCAATCCAATACAATCCATTTCAATCCAATCCAAATCCAATGCAACTCAATTCTCTTCGCGCATGCGCAGCCCGGCTCTCGAGGAGCTCTCTCTCTCTCTCTCTCTCTCTCTCTCTCTCTCTCTCTCTCTCTCTCTCTCTCTCTCTCTCTCTCTCTCTCTCTCTCTCTCAAACCTTTTGTGAACCTTTCATTTTGTTCTTGTTAACCTTTTGTGAACCTTTTGTTTACCGATGTTTCGATTTACACGGTGCTGTGCCTCTCTATCTGTCTCTCTCTCTCTTTCTCTCTAATCTTTTGTGAACCTTTTTTTTTAGATGCGGAGCATCTCATGCTCGGGGCTGTGTCCCTCCCTCCCTTGTCGTTGTCGTTATTGTCCGCCGTCCGCACCCCCAGTGCGCATGCCTGGCCAGGCACCGCTGATGATGATTGTGGCAGGATGCCCCTATGGATTGGCCAACCAAAGAACCCATCACTAGATAGCTTCGCGTTTAACCACCGTCGTCATCTTCCCGTAGGGGAACCGCTGAAGAAGAAGAAGGAGAAGAAGACAAAGCTGCGAAGAGGAGGTTGTGTACGTTGCTCTCACCCCGTCCGCAGCGCCTCTGATGATGATTGCGGCAGGATGCCCCTAGGGATTGGCCAACCAAAGAATTCATCACCAGATAGCTTCGCGTTCAACCACCGTCGTGATCTACCCGTAGAGGAACCGCTGAAGAAGAAGGAGGAGAAGAAGACGAAGCTGCGAAGAGGAGGGCGTGTACGTTGCTCTCAGCCGGTGCACCAACGTCAACAACCTTTACCTCACCAATGCTGACGGAGACTACCGATTCTACCACAGAGACGACAACATCGACAAGAACATGATGGACGAGTTTCGGCGCCTCGAGAACCACCACCTACTCACCGCCACACAACAGTACTTGTATGCCTTTGCCACCGGTGTGGACCCGGACTCGGAATTGACTCTGGCGCTACTAAACACCAGATCACTCAACATAACCGCAACACAATGGAACCACACGGAACCCCCATGATGCTTCGCATCCTCATCAGCGTTCCTCACGGGAAGATGGTGTAATTTTTCTTATTCTTTATCCTCTCTTTATACTTCTCTCTCTCCCTCTCTCTCTCCCCTCTCTCTCTCCGTCTCTACTTTATCCTTTCACTCTCCCTGTACTTCCCTTCCCCGCACTGGGTTGTATGCAGGTGAGCTGCCTGCCGAGCTTCGAAATATCCCCAGTGCACTTCTTTCATTTTCCTTTCCCGAAAACCACAACCAACCAACCAACCAACCAACCTCCCATGCGTGGGAGGGGAGGGCCACTATGAGCCCTATACGACAGCACTGTCCCCATCTTCCTTAGCCTCTTTTGAAACGTATCTAGAGCTTCTTTCGTGCAAATAAACAATTGACGCAAAATTTCTTTGATGGTATATTTCATATCTTAGAATCTATTCCCGACACGTCACTCTTTGGGCCACCGAAATTTACTTGCAAAAATGAAGGCGATTCAGCGGATTTGTATCCGTGCTACAACAAACATACTGCGCCATAAAATTGTCTAAAGATACGACAGCAGACAATAGGCGTGCCGAAGAGGCTCTAGCCAGCGTCACACCTTCGGGCACACGCCAACCTGGTTCATGTTAGTGTCGCCACTGCAATCATGATATGTGGAGAAGTCGTTCATGTCCATGAGGGGTATCGTGCAGCGCTGCTTGTTGGTAATGTTGGGCGTCTTCAAAAACCCGCACGACAATAGGCAGAAGCGCTCGAAGAATATCCGCTGCAGCGGAGCCGCATACCTCTTGACATCGCGCGGGGACATGCTTTTGTACGTGTAGCTTTCGAATCCAATGAGCGCGGCTCCAACAGCCATGTGCCAGATGAAAACCTCTTCCACTGCGGGTCTCTGGGCGGATTCTTCTCCGATGGCGATCGGAAGCGAGAAGTACCTGTCGATGCGGCAGTCCATGGCACTTCGCAAGCTGCCCAGGTACACCATTGAGCGCTCAACAGCCTCCTTGATCATCGTCTGCGCAATTAGGACGCCTACAGTGGCGAAGTTGTGAAACTGCTCCTGGCGGTACACGTAGAAGACAGGACGGAAGAGTAGGAAGATGGGAACCTGGATACTCAGTTGCCTCGGATGGTACATGGGCAACACGATCTCTTTGGCTGTGTGCTGCATGCTTCCCACTTCCAAGGCAGTGCCGATGCTCCGTTTGGCCTGGAAGGCCATCGTTGTCAGCAGGTACTGAGGCATCCAGAATCCGACGGACATCGGCGGAGCCCCCGTAGTCATCATCGTCCCTGGCGCGGGCCCCTTCGATCTTCTCGAGCACCGTCTTGTTTACAAGGGTTGAAACAGCGAGCTTCGGTACGAATGAATTGTCCACCTTCATGAGGTACGTGAAGATGCCCCTTTTGATGTCTTCGAAGAGCTGCGTCAGGTATTTTGCCTGCACTTGAAGATTGGCCACGTCCACCACGAGCTTAGTCCACAGGTGGCGGAAGACCGAGCGCGAGGCGTGCATGCACACTCGGATCTGAGACTTGAACAGGTAGTTTCGGGCGTAGCGGTAGCGTAGGACCTCACCCACCAGGAGAACGTTGATGTACGCAGCCCTCGTTTCCGCTGCATGAGATTCAAGAACGGTGAAAAGGCGGTCGGGTTGGACAAGCGGCAGAAGTACGAACTCGGATTTCAGGGACACACGCACCTCCCGGTGAATGTGCCGGTTGATCTCCTCAATGCATGCTTCCGGCGCTATGTGTTTGGAAAGGTCAGAGATGGTGAAATCGTGTTTTATATCTGCCACGAACTTTTTCGTCCTCAGCTCGTATATAGCTGCTGCAATGTCGAGAATTTTATCCACGGCCCCGGTCAGGTTTTCGAACTCTGGCAGTCCTTCGAGCACATCCGCCATAAACGACCTCATGGCGACAGTGTCGTTCGGGGTCACACCAAACTGGTCCCACAGCGAACCGTCCACAAGAATGGCTGTCGTATTCTTGTCTCGTAAGCGGCCCACCCAGACGCCAAGAATGGTTTCAAGTCCATTAACAAGACTGTGCTTTATGACGGCTCGAATCATGCGCGTCCAGTTCCAGTGACGGCCCACGGGAAAGTCCTCCGGTATGTGCTGCCGAATCAGTTTCATCCAGCTCGACAAGGGGGCGTCGAAGCTCTTGTCTTCGAGGCAGACCATTAGGAATGTCGCGAACTGATCGACGTCATTTCGCATAACGGTCGACCGGTGGCTATTGTACACCTTTTCTCGGATGTAATCGTAGGCGAAGTCCACAGCCCCTTCCAGGAACGAGGTCTTCTCGGGGCCTTCCTTCCACTGATAACAGACACGCTCATAAAAGTCGACACACGGTTCAACGCTATGGTTGGTTTTGTTGAAGAGATATCTGAGCCCAAGGCGGTCGCACGTCTCATCGCTGCAGCGGTGTTCGTGCGCTATTCTGCCCTCCGCTTGACGGGCATACTGCGGTCTGCTGACGACGACAAAGATGACCAATATCAAGACCACAGCGATGACGCTGGAAACCATTTCGCAGTACACTCGACATTCGTCGAAACACAAACTCTCCTCGTCCTCTGCGTTAGACAAAAACACAAGGGCGTCCGATTAACAACAACGCATCCCAGTTACACGCGCAGGTCAGGTTCGTAAGTATACTGCGAACATGATTGGAGAGCATGCAGTCCTTCCCAACACATTCACACGGAGGCAAAAGTCTACGTCACTGTAAGCCGTAAAGTTTGGGCGCAAGTTCAAGACGCAATGAATATAGAGCCCCCCCTCCCCCGCCGCGCCTCATATGCATGTGTAGCTTTGGCCTATAAAACCAGATGTGAGTCGTGAAATTCTTTTGAAGAGGACTAGCTGGTCTTCCTAAAAAGAATATGGTGTTGTCACGAGAGCAGCGTTTACGTTTGTTCGTCGTGACGCCAAAACGTATCCTGCAGAGGAAACGGAAGCCCTGTAAGTCATTGGTTCGCTTAAATCAACGCGAGCAAAGCGCTCAAGAGCACTTCGCTGAGTTTACGTGCCACACACACACACACACACACACACACACACACACCACACACAACACACACACACACCACACACACACCACACACACACACACCACACACACAACACACACACAAAAACAAACAAACACACACACACACACACGCACACATACACACACACACACACGCGCGCACGCGCGCGAGCACGCACGCACACACGCACACCGCACACGCACACGCACACGCACACGCACACGCACACGCATACACATCCCGCGACGTTTTAATGCCAAGGTCACTCTTAAAGCCTAGAGGTGCAATAACACACTTCATGATTGATAATTAGTGGTCGCTGTTTTCGCTCAAACAAGATAACATGAACCAGCCGCTTCCGAAGTTGTTCCTCCCCCTCACTAGGCGCTCTCCGAAACCACCCTGAAATGTGACGTGTTCTAATAGCCAATGTTTGCCTGCAAAGTAAAAAATGAATTCTAGTGAGTTCCATTTAGCTCATTCAGGGGTATGCTATGTGGCAAACCTACATACTTCTTGCACTCGTTTGGATAGTGCTTAGGACAGCACCCCGTTAAGGAACTGATCAAAAAATAAAAGTTATGTGGTATACTAGTCTTGTATGTTACCTAGCATCACGTCGTAGATATAAATTCTTGTTTACCAATGAATATTACAGTAGAAAAAACATGAACTCCATTGCTTCAAAGGCCATGTCATGGCCGGTAAGTGCACCCGAACTTTTTCTCATGGGACACATGAGGTGCGCACAGATCACACAACAAAGTGAATAAACAGTTTGGTTAAAATTTGTGCCACAATTAGGAAAACCTCCACAAAAGACGCGTGATGTTTTCCGGAAGGCAAGGAAATCGCTCCCTCTTTTTTTCAGTTACGGCCCACCTGCTCCTCTCGCTTCGCAAGGGCACGACTCCGACGCTACTCTGAGGTGAACAACCTTTTGAAACTCATGTTTCCTCACGAAGCCGACCTGGATCGACCTCAAGCAAATAACTTCATCTTGTAAGAGGAGTTTGAGGTGGTGTCGAGGTGGCGAAGGGGCGAGAGGGTGGGGTAAAAAACTTTTCACCTCAACATCTGCTGAGGAAATTAAAGTTGAGTGACGTGAAGGTTTAAGGTTGATTTGATAAAGGCTCAAATAAAACGTCCTTAATTTTCGCATGCACACCTATCTATCTTTCCGCAGTTCTTGTACACAAACTAATCCACCAAAAAAGGTCCTACAATGGAAAGACAATAACTTAATGAAAGCCTCAAGGTGATGTAAAAATACGCAGATACCGGTACCTATTTCTTGATACACACGCACGGTGTCCTAACGTACCCCCGACTTATTAGTAGTTTTGTTTTAACCACCCCTTTTCTATCTTTTCGCTTGCAAGCGGTTTGCACGTGTAATGCCATCGAACGTCAACCTACAGCAAGATTCGCGAACTGCTTTTCCAATGCTTCATTTGAAAAATTGCTACCCAATACAAAAAAGGTGGCGATTCGGCGTAAGCATAATCACGTCATTAAGGAATTCCTCAGATTGCTTTGAAGACTTGCAACAGCACATCCTTTATCCGCTTTACGTTCTTGTGGCCAACCAATGGTTCATATTAATCTTCATTTTTATTGCTACAGTTCCTTTATGTATACATGTATATATATTTGCTGTGGTGCTGACATTTCATTACGAATCTGCCTCACTTCTACGCCTCTACCATCGACCATCCCCTGCTGTGGAATTTTTGTACTTGCTCCCCCCTTATGTAAGCCCCGCAAGAGGCTCTCAAGGGTATAATAAATGATGATGATGATGATGAAGTTCTACGCCTCTACCATCGACCATCCCCTGCTGTGGAAATTTTGTACTTGCTCCCCCCTTATGTAATGCCCCGCAAGGGGCTCCTAAGGGTTTAATAAATGATGATGATGATGATGATGATGATGAAGTTCTACGCCTCTACCAATCGACCATCCCCCTGCTGTGGAATTTTTGTACTTGCTCCCCCCTTATGTAATGCCCCGCAAGGGGCTCTCAAGGGTATAATAATGAGTGATGATGATGAAGGAGTTCTACGCCTCTACAATCGACAATCCCCTGCTGTGGAATTTTTGTACTTGCTCCCCCCTTATGTAATGCCCCGCAAGGGGCTCTCAAGGGTATAATAAATGATGATGATGATGATGAAGTTCTACGCCTCTACCATCGACCATCCCCTGCTGTGGAATTTTTGTACTTGCTCCCCCCTTATGTAATGCCCCGCAAGGGGCTCTCAAGGGTATAATAAAATGATGATGATGATTAAGGAGTTCTACGCCTCTACCATCGACAATCCCTGCTGTGGAATTTTTTGTACTTGCTCCCCCCTTATGTAATGCCCCGCAAGGGGCTCTCAAGGGTATAATAAATGATGATGATGATGATGAAGTTCTACACCTCTACCATCGACCATCCCCTGCTGTGGAATTTTTGTACTTGCTCCCCCCTTATGTAATGCCCCGCAAGGGGCTCTCAAGGGTATAATAAATGATGATGATGATGAAGGAGCTCTACGCCTCTACCATCGACAATCCCCTGCTGTGGAATTTTTGTACTTGCTCCCCCCTTATGTAATGCCCCGCAAGGGGCTCTCAAGGGTATAATAAATGATGATGATGATGATGAAGTTCTACGCCTCTACCATCGACAATCCCCTGCTGTGGAATTTTTGTACTTGCTCCCCCCTTATGTAATGCCCCGCAAGGGGCTCTCAAGGGTATAATAAATGATGATGATGATGAAGGAGCTCTACGCCTCTACCATCGACAATCCCCTGCTGTGGAATTTTTGTACTTGCTCCCCCCTTATGTAATGCCCCGCAAGGGGCTCTCAAGGGTATAATAAATGATGATGATGATGAAGGAGCTCTACGCCTCTACCATCGACAATCCCCTGCTGTGGAATTTTTGTACTTGCTCCCCCCTTATGTAATGCCCCGCAAGGGGCTCTCAAGGGTATAATAAATGATGATGATGATGATGAAGTTCTACGCCTCTACCATCGACCATCCCCTGCTGTGGAATTTTTGTACTTGCTCCCCCCTTATGTAATGCCCCGCAAGGGGCTCTCAAGGGTATAATAAATGATGATGATGATGAAGGAGCTCTACGCCTCTACCATCGACAATCCCCTGCTGTGGAATTTTTGTACTTGCTCCCCCCTTATGTAATGCCCCGCAAGGGGCTCTCAAGGGTATAATAAATGATGATGATGATGATGATGAAGTTCTACGCCTCTACCATCGACCATCCCCTGCTGTGGATTTTTTGTACTTGCTCCCCCCTTATGCAATGCCCCGCAAGGGGCTCTCAAAGGTATAATAAATGATGATGATGATGATGGTGATGATGATGATGATGAAGATAGAGTACTAAATAACGTCTAGACTCAGGCGGACATGAAGACTCGCTCTCAACCCCGCGTTTAAGTGTCGTTCGCCAACCGATGCTGCGCATCAACCCTGTGCTTGAGCAATGGAGGAGGAGGTTAAAGCTATAGTGAGTTCATTTGCCCACGTCCGGCCCCAAGTAACATCAGCAACTCTTCCCTTATTATGACTCTTCCGAATGCATTACTGAATCTATTAAAACAGGGACACCGTTTCGCTCAAATGACAAGATGTAAGCAATATGCGTCCATATGTGGTTCGTAACCGATAGGTGAACGCAATGCAAGACCACGTCTCGCAATAATCATTCCCACTTTTTGGGGGATTTCACAAGGCCCCGTTTTTACGGCCCCTGCCCCACACAAACGCGGCATTTGAAGCGTAAATACAAAGCGTCAACAAACTCACGCCTGGGTCTTTTTGCCTCTTCGTTCGGATTCTCATCAGGCGGCGGCGAGGCTATTGGAATATGCTCGGGCACGGGCGAAATCTTCACCGACTTTGTGCTTTTAAGCGGTTCGCTAGTTGCCTCCTCGTTCTTCGGCTCGGGCATTTCCTCTTTCGTATTCCCTGCTCGTGCCACCTGAGGGTCCTTCGCCATTTCATCGCCTTTCGGCGGCACAGCTGACGCAGTCAAGTTCCGCACCGAGACGTGGATATCATCGGGCGCGTCCTCGACCTTTCCCGCCATAATTGCCTCCAGCGAGCGCCAGTCATCCCCAGTGGACTTGACGTGTGACTTGAGACTCGCCTCGTTCTTCTGCGTGACCGGGGTTGCCGTGCCCTCCTGTCCTCTAGGCGTGCCCCGTTCTCCTGCACGAGCCTCTTGCCGTTCAGAACGTCTTCCACTTGCGCCCTTAGTTTCCGTGGGGGAATCTTCAGCACGCGTCGGAGCACCCTGTTTCATCGAGGACCCGCCCTTCTCTTGCAGCTGGTTTGAGCGTGCGGATATCTTGCTCGGCTTTCTCTGGTGCGTAGCCGTCGTTTCTATCGCTTTGATTGCTTCTCCAGGTGGCACTGTCGCAGCGTTCTCTCCGATTGTCCGTGTTTTCGCATCTGTACCCTGCTTGGTCTTTTCTGACCGCACTGACGTCTCTGCTCTCCTGCTCGTGTCTTCCACTTGCGGCTCTTTATGCGGGGAACTGTACTTTTTCTCGGTTCCGTCCACTCCTCCTACTACCGTTTGCGGGGTCGAATAGTCGGTGCTGTTGGGAGGGTCCGGCGTCTCCACGGTTGCTTTGCTCCTACCATCATCGGCGGTGGCGAATCTGGTCAATCGCAAGCTGTCGGTAACCGACTCATCTTCGCGAGTGTTAGTGGCACAGCTAGATTCGAGTATGCTAGCCTTGCGTACTGTCTGTCCAGCACCCGTGGCTAGGTTGTCGGCGCCTAAACGACCCGTCGAAATCTCGCTGCCTTTCAACGCTGCCTTCGGTTTACCGGTTTTCGGCGCGCTGGGCTTGAGGAGAATGTCACCCCGTACTGGCTGGTCGACGTCGGTGTCACTCTTTTTTGTTTTCCTCCTTGCTCGAGGTGTTGGTGGTCCTGTTGTCGTCATAATGGCTGCTTCGGGCGGCGCTTGGGACGACGGTGCCATGATGTACGGCACGTCTGCAATTGGAGATAATAAGTGATCTTGCGTGCTGCGTGGTGCAAGCTCCCTTAGCACACTATCGATCATTTCCAGTTCGGCCAGGGAACGTCTCTCCGATACGGCTGAAATCTTCGCAGTGGGAGTGCGGCTGTGTCGTTTAGCCGGTACAGGTGGTTCGGTCGTAACCTTCTGCGGGGAAGAACTGGCCGTGGGCTGGTTGGTAGCTGTTTCCATCTGCTTTTCGGGAATACCAGCTTCTCTAGGGGGTGTTCTCGATGGAATCGCGCCAGGTGTCGTCGACGGGTCGCGACGGGATTGCACCAGGCCACCTTGCCTCGCATGTACAGAGCTCGCTCCGGATTTCTCTTGCAACTCCCGTGAACCTGTCACCAAAAGGGTGCCGTCGACTGCCTTCTCCACGGGTTGCGCATCGATCGTCTTGACCTGCCGATTAGACGCCATGCTAATTATCGAATGCCTAGAAGGTTGTTTTAAGAGAGTGCGTTTTCGGTGAGTTGGAGCGGGAGCACTGGAATCCGCTCCTTTTTCGGTATTTTCCCGATCAGTACTCTGCTGTCTTCTGCGAGGAGACCTGGGAGCAGGGCTTGCGCTGTGCTGTCTCGAGAACTTCCGGTCGTGGTCCGACTCTGGTCCCTTGCTGTGCCGGGTTGCGGGCACTGGATGCCTCGGGACAGAGCTACGCCGAGTGGAGTGGTCGGAGTCGGGCGGCGACCGTCGGCGTAGCGTTTGGGGAGCCTTCTTCGGAGAATCCATTGGTGCCTTGAGTAGTTTGCTAGCGGAATCGCGGCGAGGCCAGTCGGAGGCGGCGGGAGCAGGCGCGAGTGTGCGCGCACGCGAACCGACTTCTTCTTCCTCTTCCTTTCCTTCTTCCTCTTCTTCCGGTGCTTGCAAGCGCTGCACAACACTCGTTAGACGCTTTTAACAAGAATGTGTTTAATGCCGGGGTACACAAACCTCACCGAAGTCATATCCGTCACGGAAATGACATCACCAGAAAAAGTCCCATTGGCGCGACGGCGCTAGGTTTCGAGCCCACGATTACTCAGGCCGCAACGGGAGGTGTGACACGCTCTACGGACTGAGCCATGAAGTCATGCCCGGGTAGCTGTATGAACGCACCTTATGTCCTTCCCTCTTAACTTCTCCATTCAGACGGTGCTGCCGTCTAGGAGAGGTCAAGCGAAGTAGTGCGTCATGATGCTAATGACCGCCGATAGTTGGCGCCTCGATAGGGCAGCGTGTAGCAGCGGAAGCTGCTGTATTTACCCGTCCCCCGCCTATGTGGAACACCGCTCAGCTTGTGGAACGCAGCCGCCGCGTTCCATTCGCTGAGCTCGTCGCAACACAAACAGCTGGCGTACACGACACGGAGCAGGACCAGTGTGGTCGCACCTTTGCCTAAGCGACCCGACAGCAGGACGTCGCTCGCCAAGCACATCCACAAGACTGCTGCCGACCCGAAAATCATGCTCATTTCGCTGTACCGTACTGTGACTTCACCAAACGATGCGCTGACAACCCGTTCGATTTCGCTCGCGGGGTTTGTGAGCGCCTGGGGTTTCAATCGTATTTACGCAATGTTCCGGCGCGTGCAATCCAGTCTCCAATGTTGATGCGTCTAACGGTGCCATAAAGACGAAATATAAAAAGCGATGTACAAGTTTATATCGATGCACAATAAACATTCAAATGCTCCTGTGAAGGCACATGTCACTTTCGTGTGTTATCTATTCCTATGTAAGAAGGATTAACCACATTTTTCATTCCTAGGGGCATTCCTTCAAGGTGTTCAACGACAGTGTAAATTTCCCTGTTGTTTTTACTGTCCTGGCGTTAAGTATTCTTGCGGTTGGAAAGAAATGTAAGCATAAGTTGACCCCGTAGATTTAAACCAGGCTTCGTCTGCGTCGTATCCGACAGATGTCAAGCAAGACAGCCGAAAACGCAAAGACAAAAAAAAATTACACCATTTTCCCGTAGAGGAAGCCTAAGGTCGACCGAAGTTCCCATTAGTTTTCAGTTCGTCGTTTCCGTTGACGTTCAGCTTCGCGTGCCTTCGTTGTATCAGTAGCTTCTTGACGTAGTTTGAATGAGTGAAGGACATAAGGCGCGTTCGTAGCACATGCTCCCGTCTCGGTTTGTAGCGCGGTGGGAAGAGCGCCACGTACCTCCAGTTGCGGCCAGAGAGTCGTGGGATCGAAGCCGGGCACCGCCTAACAATTTCTTTTTATAGCGGGACTGCGCTGACGTCAGCCCAAACGCTGACGGGGCTGAAGATACGCGCATGCGCAGTAGAGTGCGAACGGCGGACAACGACAACGAGGGAGGGAGGGACACAGCCCCGAGCATGAGATGCTTCGCATCTAAAAAAGTAAGAAATTTGAGTTCAAAAGTAAATAGCTTAAATTTGGGTGTGGATGTTGAAATTGAACGGAGGGCCTTCTGAATGCGAGACGAGCAGTGGGACGTGTTGCCTCTAATGTACAGGTCCGCGCAGAAGTAAACTGAGCATGGGTGCGGTGGCCGAACTGCATCGCTGCGCCGCGTATGGGCGCCCACGGGAACCAAGGAGCGGTGGTGTAAGAGTGCGTTCGCACTGCCCCCGCCGCCCTAGCTGATATGTTTAATCGCCGCTCTGCTGGCGTGTCATGCTGAGCGCCACGGTTTTCTAACGGCAGCGCTGGGCTATAGAGGGGCGCTGGTTGCATTGCGTTCGCAGGCATCAGTGGCGACCAAATCCGCCGCTGTTGAGCTGGACGAAGCTACGCGCACTTGGAAACGTGCCTTGTTGCGCGCTGTAAAGGGTGGCATTAGCTTGTACGCCCGTGCGGTTTGGCATACCATGTCATTGCGATGTAATTTATTGTAAGCTGACAACAAAATTTCCTTGGACAATATAGAGAAAAAAATCGCTTCCAACATTTTGTGTTTTTAATTTTGGGTTTCTCCCACGTTACTGCTTGCACTCAGTTCAGGTCTGTTCTGAAGGAAGGAAAATACAAAATGCCCATGCGGTAGATATTTTGTGTGTTAAAAAATGCCGTAAAGAATAATTCCAATCATTGTCTTCTATTCCAGCGGGCCTCATAGGGCGCATATTTTGTTGTCGCATTAACCCTTTCGTTCCCGTTGACGATTATAGCCGTGATAAGATTTTGTACCAAAATGACCGATGACGAGTATGGTCGTCAACGGTCATGACGACTATACTCGTCATGACGACTATACTCGTCATCGGTCATTTTGGAGCCTGACGGCGCTTTTTTGCAAGACATAAGGGTCATGCAGTGAAGCATCTCTTACTTCAATGGTGGTGGTGAAAAACGTTCTTTCTTTGAAAAACGTTCTTTATACTGGTTTAATTTTAAGCTGCAACATTTTCTTAACTAATATAAGTTGCTCGTTAAAATTAACAACGTCGGTAATAAAAGATGATTTTATTTATTCTCTACGGCGTTATTTAGCACATAAAATATTCACCGCATGGACATTTTGTATTTTCCTCTCTTCAGAACAGACCTGAGCTTAGTGGCAGCAGTAACTTGAGAGAAACCAAAAATTAAAAAAAAAGACAATGTTGGAAGCAAGATTTTTTTTCCGAATAACAATAATTTCTGTGAATATGCTTTATTTATTATCCAAGGCAATTTTTCTGTCGGCTTACAAAGAAATTATATCGCAATGACATGCCATGCCAAACCGCAGCGGCCTACAATTTTATGCCGCCATTTATTGCGGGAAACAATGCATGTTTCCGGGCACGCGCAGCTTCGCGCAGCTCGACAGCGGCAGATTCGGTGGACGCCGATGCCTGCGAGCGCGACGCAACCAGCGCCCCTCCGTAGCCCAGCGCTGCCGTTAGAAAACCGTGGCGCGCCGCCCAGCATGACACGCCAGCAGAGCGGCGGTGCGACATACGCTGTGTCTAAAGGTACGTCGGACGTACCCGCAAAATTTCTTAAAGATACGTCGGACGTACCCGCAATATTTCTTAAAGATACGTCAGACGTACCCGCAAAATTTCTTAAAGATACGTCGGACGTACCCGCAAGATTTCTTAAAGATACGTCGGACGTACTGGGCCCAGAGTGGCTCGAAAGCGGTGTTGCTCAAAACTAGCGTGGTTATCTCGAACCATCGACGGCAAAACCATCACGCGTTTGCTGTATATAAGCCAAGAATCTAAGGATGCCTAACCTGACGCAGAATGTATTTTTTTCCCTCGTGTTCTCTAGTTGGACCTTATTTGAAGGGGCGGTTAGAGCCTTCGCTGAGGTCAGAGATCGAATGCGGACCACTACGGGTTCTCGCAAGAAGAAACAAAATCATGTGCGACCCGAGTATCTTTCTTCTTTTCTTCCTCATATGTTTCTGTGTAAAGCCCTAACCACATGGACGCGAAATCACGCGTCGCGCGAGCGTCGGCGTCCTTCGGCGTCAACGCGCGGGCCCACAGGAGACCGGCGAAGTCGCGCGCCAGTCGCTGCATCGGCGGGCGTTGCTGGACACGTATGCCATCCTGTTGAAGTCGTTTATGAGCAGTTATTGTCGCTTGTCGAACTGCAATTATCAAGATTTTAGCTTTAACAAAAAAATTCACTTGGCGTCTTTATTTATTGCTAAGTATGTTGGCGGGCAAGTATTGAAATGCTGCGAAATGTATCACGAGCCATCACGGTCAAATCAGAACAAAATAAGATAGAATGATAAACGAAGACGCACCTCGCACAACTGCTTTAGTTGCTACTTGATTTAACCTTCATGTTGCGTACCTACTGCACGTTCATGAATTCAAATTGTAAGCAAAACAAATTTCAGCGCTGCCTTGATACTGAGGTTACTGTCGAACGTCATTTGTAGGTTGACAGGCAGGGTACTCTGGCACCCTGTCTGTACCCTGTAAAAAAAACTACAAACCCTCGCCGCAAAAAAAAAATACCGTGTTTGCTAGGATTCGAACCACGGACTTTCAAAACAGAAACCCGGCTCTCAATCGCTCGACCACGCGAGGAGAAGAGGAGGTTTGAAGAATTCGGTGTACCCACTGAGGCTGCCCACGAATAGTGTCGGGTGTGCTTTCTTTTGGTCGTATTTGAGAGATTTGAGCAGTGGTAACGCTTGCTTCTTGCGCACCGATCTTGGGGCCGAGGACAATAATACTAGTGCTACAAGCGATGTAAGAACAGCTTCCTTATTTGAGTCAAAAAAAGCTATCGCACATCCCCGGTCTCCCCTGCGCAAGCCACGGGAGCTACGAATGGAATGGAATGCGCCAGAATTCTGGCGTTGATAACTCTTGCTCGTCACGCACCGATCTTGCTGACAAGCCACATTATGCTAATACTTGATGCGATGTAACCAGAGCTCCCTCATTTAACTCACACAAAGCTATCGCAGACCCCCGATCTCCCCGATGAAAGCCGAACAAGCCACAAATGGATGAGCGCTTGCGAACAGAAATAGCTTGCAATTTGTCTCAAGGCAACCGATTACCGGAAGTTAAAAAGAAATTGATTGTTTTTTGCTGCAAGGAACGACCCCAAACCACGCGAAGACGGACGCTGCCGCTCGCTTTCCGATGCTCTCTCGCGCTGCGTCGACGCCGATATCTGGCGAGCGTAGACATCGGCGTCGCTCGAGTTTCAGCTCGCGTCGCCATGCATTTCTGGCGACGCGACGTCGACGCGAGAAAACGCTGAACGTACGCTGCATGTTTGGGCCGAGTGAAACCGAATACACCGACGTACTTAAAAAAGTTTCGCGGATACGTCCGACGTATCTTTAAGAAATTTTGCGGGTACGTCCGACGTATCTTTAAGAAATGCTGCGGGTACGTCCGACGTACCTTTAGACACAGCGTTAAACATATCAGATAGGGCGGCGGGGGCAGTGCGAACACCGGCGCTTCTAGGTTCTCATCGGCGCCCATACGCGGCGCAGCGATGCAGTTCGGCCACCGCTCCCGTGCTCCGTTTACTTCTGCGTGGACCTGTACACAGGTTTACAAGCTTTTCTGGATATATGTATTCCTCCAAAATGACAGTGACACGGCTAAAATACGTTTGTGCGGGGCATGACGAACGTTCGGAATTCTTTGAAGCCGCTAGCTTGGTCAGTGGGAATCACATGGCCAATAATGTTCACGTAGTCCTCCATGCCGAAAACGAGAAAAATGAAGAAAATCCGCATTTATTTCGCAACAAATCTAGGGTACGCAAAAAGATATAATATATATATATATATATATATATATATATATATATATATATATATATAATATCTATATATATATATATATCGATATATATATATTAATAATGTATTCAAGCTTTTCTTTCTGTTCAGGGTCGCTTGAACTGCTGAAGGGTACTAATTAATGGGTAATTCGGGTTTTAATCATAACGAAGTTTCATTTTACGGCCTCTGTTTTCTGGAAATAAATTAATATTTTGAGGTCCTCACACATTTCAACAAGTGAGTTAGCCCTTTCCCACCTCCATTTGTGGGTACGCGCCACAAATCGTTGAGGGCATCATCATCATCATCATCATCATTTCGCCGTTCCATTGATAAATCCCTATTATCAACGAATAGAAGATAAGAGTAACGTTTAGGGCTAGCAAACAAGCGTCAGAAGACAAACCAGAGTGGAGGACACCATAGTAGCTCAAATTATAATTATAATATAAGAGGAAGCAGTGGACCGGTTGTACACGCAATGCGGTTAACCGCTAGACCATCAGAATGACAGAGCGGCTACATAAATACGGGTCCAGAAGTAGAGGAGGACCATTCAGCCGATTAAGATGTGCGATCAGAAACTTCGGAAGCAAAGCATCGACTAGGGCACCACAGGACAGGAACTGCTCAAGGAACATGGGACAGGTCCAATCCTCGCATTGGCCAAAAACTGGAAGATCACGACCATCATCATCATCATCATCTCGGTTGATGCGAAAGCGGTCTATTTGCAAAGAAATGCGATCGGCGTATTTATAGTATGTATACAGACATGGACACATCAAATGCGAACACGAAGATTTGCAGAACACGCAAATTTGAAAAAAATATCGTACGTGGAGGTCCAACAATGGCACGCTACAAGTTGGTATATCTGGATAGCCGCATTTCCAAGCTTTATTACTGCAATTAAGCCACCCGTTCCATTTACTTTCACGGAAAGGAACCTCGCTATTCCTGTATTCCAGTCCCTATTTTCGGGATCGCGTTTCATTTGTTCGTGACTGCGCATGGCGGCCATCACAGAGCCCGCGCCGGCTACACGCCCGCCTCTCCCTTCTTCTTCTTCTCCATTTGGTAAAGGACGTACCCATTGAGGGGATTGGCCAAGGCTTGAGGTTCGTCTAATTATTTAAAAAATGTTCTTTAGAATTTGAAATTAATGATGGATAATAGAAGGAAAACACATTCGCTCCTTGGGGGCGGGGCCAGGTCAATGATTGCACGAATGAGCTAGCATAAAAGCCTTCCGGTAGCCATGATGTATTCGTGAAGGAGGAAGTGAATTTCGTTTGCCAAGACTGCTAGCACCGAATAAAAGAAGAACTGAAGTTTTTAACTCAAGTCTAAGGCGTTCGAATTGGACAGTAAGGTAACGTTTTCCCTTGCGCTCCCTAAAAGCCTCTCCCTTGTCCCTCGTCGTCGTCGTCAATGTTGTGCCATGGTGCCAGAGATTGTCCGACATGTACGCTGACATCATCGTGGGGGATTAGCTGCGCACGCCGAGATTGAACCCCGGCGTGTTTCTCGGCTTGCTGGCGCTCCTGGCTTGATAGCTTGTTCAAGGGTTATTTCGGCATTTTACAGTCAACGACACTATCGGAGAAGGCTCTCACGCCGTTTCTGTGTATTAGCGCACCAGTTACGTTGGCCAATCACATTGAATATGACCCCGCCGTTTCTCGAGTATCTATACCGGGCAGATTTAGCAACCTCACCCTTGTGCCACTTCTGCCATGAAGTTGAATCGGATGAGCATTTCTTCCTTTTTTGCCGCCGATTCTCGCATCACCGGAGAAGGCTGCTGGAGGCTCCCCTGCGGCGTCTTGGAATGCTACTAACCTTGCCAGTGCTGTAGTCTTTTGGAGGCACGCAGCTAGGCCACTGCCATGGGGATGTCTGTCAAGCCATTCATTCCTTCATTTCAGAGACGGCTCGTCCGCCTTGTTAAAATGATTCTGATCAGGCTCTCTCGCTCCTCTTTCTTGTTCCTATATACTAAATTATTTCTTCGACTGCACCTTTTTGCCTATCTGGTGTTTTAATAATAACAATAATAAAAAAAACTCTTTTTGGCCAATCCCCCTGAGTGGGTATGCGCCACTTTATGGGCCACCACCACCACCACCACCACCCCCTCGAGCCGTCCACGCGCCATCAAAATTCGAAGAAGCCGACGCGCAAGAAGAGTCTGTCTCTGTTCGCCATGTCCATGGAAGCCCTGAATCCGCCAACAGCAGCCCAGTCCCGAACCCGGCGCGGACAGAGGACGGGGCGATGGAGACCGCCAACCCCGGGTAGCCGTTCTCGCGTCAAGGCGCAACTTGTTAGACCATGAGGACGAGGAAGGGCCACGACCCGACGGGGTGAGCCTGATCGTCTCTGTCGGGGCTACCATGCACAGAGCGTCTTGGCCATTTCGCGCTTATAACAGAAAAGGAGTTATACCTTGAAAAAAACAAGCGAATTTATTTGAATTTATTGCATCAAAAGAGACCCTAAGCTGTCAGCTCTACAGTAGCGGATAGCTTGGAATCAAGGGAATCTAAGGCTGAGCGCACGGCATCACGAAGTCCGCAGGCCAAGGCTAAGCGCAAGACCGCATTTGTGCAGCATCGGTTAGTAGTCCGTTTCTGCTAACTTAATTTGGCATGGTAATGCCTTCAACTTCTGTACAGAAACCCTTGGTTTAAATCCTAGCCACTTCACACTTCTATTTATTTCTACAATTACCAGCATTTTCTGAAGCAATTAATTATATTTCGCAGCCTCAGACTGGCTACTGGCCCCGCCTCTTCATGCTTACATAAATCTTTGGTCATCCTTTCGGAGGGCTAAACAATCTATTCATTCAATATCAAGATATTGGGATTATTTCAGCGTGACTTATCGGCCTACCTGTTACGTATGCTTCCAGGCCCCCGAGAGGCCCTTCGCACGAGTGGTGAGGCGCGCCCTCGTGGTGTTGAAGGCTGCGCGGAAATTCGCCGCCTTCTTCAGTGTCATCCTGGCCGCCGCCATGATGATCAAGTTCCTCACCATAGCCGACCAGAGCTTGGCCTCCCGCCACGGCCACGTGTTCGTGCGCAAGAACCGCCTGCTGTCCACACTACGTGCGGTCTGCGACACCCACGCGTGCCAGGAGTACGCCTGGGAACTCCAGTCCTCCCTGGACGTCGGCTGCAACCCTTGCCACAGCCTGTACGGCTTCGTGTGCGGACGCTGGCGCCGGGGGGCCGCCGTAATGTCCATGAGGAAGGCGGCCGAAGCCAGTATGCTGCGGCAGGCTTTGCAGTCGGTGATGGCGGTGAACGCCTCCGAGGTCGACTCCGGCTCCAGTACCACCGAAAAGGTCGCTGCCCTGGTCCATTCCTGCCTGTACGCACAGCGCTACCCGGAAGAGCTGGCCGCTTTCCTCAGAGCACGGCGCATCCTGCCGTACCGCCCACTAAATGCCAACGACCTCCTCGACATTCTGGTAGATCTGTCCGCCAACTGGGGAATCGACCTCTGGTTCCAGATACGCATTGGCCTGCGGAGTAACGGAACGCCTGCCGTGTACCTCGGCAGAAGCCAGACTCTCTCCCATTGGGCTGCGACTGTGCAAAGAATTCTAAATACGAGGAAGTTCAGGAAGAACATACAAAGGACCCTGAAAATGCTAGGCCTACCTGGAGAACAGCAGAAGGAAGCGGCATCGCGCGTTACCTCGCTGGAAAATCTCGTCACCGGAGCCCTGGGAAACTCTACGGCCAATAAGGAGCCGCTCGTTGTCAGCCTCGAAACGATGGCCGTGCTACTCACGCCGTCGGTGCCCACCGCGTCATGGCTCCACGCGCTCCGCTCCGTCCAGCCGCCCGGAGTGAACATCACGCGGGACGTGCCGGTCTACGTCGACCATCCGAGTGTTCTACAAGCCTTAAGTCACTTGCTGGATCTGGGCGCCCGCATGCAGGACGCCGTGGCAGAACACATCGCCTACCGCATAATACTCGAGCTGGGCTGGATGGTCGACGACCGGAACCCTCGTCACCGGCCGCTTGATTCCACGCCGGACGCCGCGGCCATAAAATGTTTGCACCAGGTGAAGGACATGGTGGGAACTGCCTGGTTCAGCCTATTCTCTACCTCCCATGACGATAGAAGACTCATGCAGAGCATTCTAGCGGTGCTGCGGCCTACCTTGCAGCTATCGGCAGGAATCGTTGCGCCGTCAGAGTCTTCAGTTCCGGCTGACGTCCTGCCTCCGCTACAGGCTTCCTTCTTCGCCAGCTGGGTCGCCTACAAGGAAGCACGCTATGAGCTCCTTTCCTCGGGCCTGTACAACATTCTCAACGCCGACGGCGTCGCAGACGTCGCCTGGAACCACGAGCTCAACCTGACTGTCGAGCCCCTGATCTTTTCCTACCCGTTTTTTCACTCTGACCTCCTCCCGGTGGTCAACTACGCGGGTGTGGGTAGGCTCCTGGCGCGAGCCGTGCTAGGCCTCACCGCATCAAACGCCTCGGCGATGGCTCTGGAGGCAGCGGCAGTGAGGGGAGCTCAGCGCGCCCTCGACGAGAGCGGTGAGGCACGGAAGAGCCCCGGCGCCGCTTTCCTGAACAGCACGTCCGTGGATGAACTCTTCTTCATGGCGTCATGCTACACCGTGTGCTCCACGGACGATGCCAACGAGACTGCGCGGCTAATGTGTGACGAGCCCGTAATGAAGCTGCAGTCGTTCATGGCTGCCTTCAAGTGCTCCCTTCCTCATGGCTTGACCCGCAGGAAAGATTTAAACTCCACTCGCCGCTCTTCATGATGGCGCCACCGACTACTGTGGTGCCTTATGTGGATGTTTTTGCGCCGTAAACGCCCACTGCAGCGACGCATAACGTCGGCAGACGTTTTTTTACAGCTCGGGTTACTTCAGAGCGGTTCGTTTGCGTGCGCTTTAGCTCTATTTGATATACGGTTGGCAGTTGACAACGTACAGTTACGAAGGTTTTTGTTTCTCTTGGTCTGGAAACATTGAGTGTTGTCTTTCGACACTTTTTAGCGTAAATTGGGTTTTTCATTGCGTAACAAATAATTTTTGTCGCCGTGCTCTCGCGGTTACTTATATATTCTTTGTCGCCGTGCTCTCGCCGTTACTTATATAATTATTTGTCGCCGTGTTCTCGCCGTTACTTATATAATTTTTTGTCGCCGTGCTCTCGCCGTTACTTATATAAATTTTTTTCGCCGTTACTTATATACATTTTTTGTGTGTGACCAAATCATTGTAATTGATATGTATTCAGCTCTTCCGCGTGTGTAATGTACCTTTCCCCCCTATCCTCCTGCTTGGTCATTACATGGCTGCAGTATGCACTAAATAAAAATAATACATTAGCTGTAGTTGATATACGACTAAACATTTGACAACATACAATTTTCCCACCTGTTATCTGTATATCCCGCTTTGGCGGGTTACCAGCCGCGTTTTCAATGTTCTATGATCATATTTATGCTATGTTTGCGGGTTTTATCGGGTGTTTCGGGCATTGGTAAATGGGTGTGGTTTAAATTCAAGACTCCACACATAGCCAATGCTGCTTAGGCTCAGGTTTAGGAACTAAATGTATAAAAAGTCTGTTAACGTTTATCGATTCACCCTTACCGAGGCGGCAGTCGCTTATCAGGAGCTATGGAGTGGCGGTACACGTTAACACCGTCGCAAGGCATTATTCTTCTATTACTGGAGAGCTTTGGTAAGACAAGCAAATAGCCTGGAACGATAGGGGCCTATCTTTATTGCACGGTCTCTTGCGGTGAAAAGGGCTCAAGCGTAAAAGCTATGGACGAATATGAGAGCGCTGACGTCACCGATCCTTACCTCCCTTGAGAGGACCAAGAGACCACTCTATTCTAACGTGTCTCTGCAGCCCCATCTACTAAAAATCTTGATGGGGTCCACTGCTGCACGTGCGAACAAAATTAGAAAAAAAATCCCGGGCCAACTCCGCTAGCGTGAAACCTGGGAAGGGACGAAGCATGCAGTGTATAAGTGTATTCTTGGCGCCTTGGCGTTTTTGCCAACGGAGATGAAACCGTTGGGGAGTAGAGGTATACTGCAATGCTGTAAAAGTCTCCACTAAGCACTCTAACACGAGGCGTAAATAAGTGTCCCAGTGTTTTTTTTTTTTTTAGTACGCGTTACGAAGCGCTCCAGCTCGAGGCGTAAACAAATGTCCCGGTATTTTTGGTACCGTGACTACATGAGACGACGGTTACGACGACGACGTTAGACGCCGACAGCCCGAGCCTCTAAAAGGCTTCGCCCCTAAAAAACGCTAACACCACGCAGGATAGCTCCTGATGCCCTCATCACCAGGATAGTGCGCACGATAACTCTAGTATACAAGAAAGTCGTCCAAGCGACGGAGGGTTGTAAGTGCGGGAAATAAGTATGGGCGCCGTAAATAATTCGTTCACGACAGAGTGTGCGTAGATGGCATCCACGCTAATAAGTCTTTTAGGGCTCAATTAGGGAAGCTTCCAATTTAGCAATGCACAAATAATGGCCTGTCATTATGATGACGATGCTTATTATGATGTTGACGACTATAACACATTACGGGAAATTAGCACAACGACGCCGATATGTGCCGCACAAGAAATACTCGGTGCGTATAGAACGGGTGTAGGCTTTGCACCGGCTGTTGCACTACAAATTTCCTTTAAAGCTGGATGTTTGGACTGCCGCACCATTTCTCACCCCCGTTTTTTTGTGTGCGGTGTGTGTGTGTGTGTCTGATATACGCATTACTCTGCCAGTTCTCAAAGCACGCTCACAAGGACTGCCTAATGGAAAAACAAGAACACGTGTAAACGAAATGACTCATAATGTCCGAATCTCGGCGCATTTGACCGCAAATCCGGCATTCCCGCCGTTTGACTCGCCCGCCGATGCGGATCCGAGAGCAGACAATCGGGACGGCGACGGACACATCCGCTTAGCCCTCCGGAAGGCTGGCGACTGGCACCGTGCACGCAACAAGACGGGATAAAAGAAAATAAGATAAATACGCGAAGGCAGTCGCACTCGCACAAAAGCAATTAAAAATAACAGAGAGAGAGAGAGAGAGAGAGAGAGAGAGAGAGAGAGAGAGAGAGAGAGAGAGAGAGAGAGAGAGAGAGAGAGAGTTGGTAGAGGAACCAACCGTCCTCTTGGGGCATGAAATAGAAGTTGTTTGAGGACACGCTACAGTTACCCTCATAGCGTCTGCCTCATTGCATCTAACTCACACACAAACACTTACAGCTTGCACAACAGAGAAAAACGAACAAAACAAGACAAACAAGCAGTCAAATTGTATAAAAGCATGCAGTAAGGCAGGTCGTAGCCGCTGACAAGAGCCAACAGCTCAGCATAAAGAGACCACGATGTGCAGAAAACGGATTTGTTCGCGGAACACGTATGAGGATCGCTTGTGTGTTTCAAACGCGCACCTGCGATCGGGGAGGAGTGCATTAGCGCTACGAACGCGCTACCTGTCTCCGCGTCCATTCAGCGGCGGAACGCGATCCGGGTTGGGGGCGCTGCAGCCGCTGAATAATTGAACGTTTACCGGGAGGGGCTCGCTCCACTCTGCCGCCACCGCCTCTCGTCCACGTCATTGAACCCGAAAGGAACAGTTCCGATGGGGGGAGTTTGCGCACAGAGCGATGGACACAAAATGTGTTACCTGTTCTTTACCCCTGCCGCCGCGCCAAACGTTTAAATCAGAGATGGCAAAAATTACTTGTAAAAAGTAATTAAATTGCATTACGCATTACGTTCCTAGAATTTTCTAAAATGTAATTAAATTACATTACAAAATACAGGTGGCCAAGTAGTAATGACATTGCATTACTATCACTTTTCAAAAGTAAATGAAGTTACTTTGAAATTATTTTGAAACGCATGAAAAGGGAACAAAGAGTTGTTTCCTTCGCGTTCGTAGAGTTCCAATGCCCAGAGACTCTCTGGGCATTGGAACTCTACTTGGTCAACTTTTTTTGGTCACATTTTTATGCCATAAGAGAAGCGGACAGCCTATATCGTAGTCAAAAGTAATTGGGAAAGTAAAGAGTAATTTCCATGAAATTACTGGCCTGAAGTAATTCATTACATTACTAAATTACCAACACTCAAAAGTAATTCATTACATTACTCATTACAGCAGAAAGTAATTTAATTACTGTAATTTCATTACTGACAGGTCTGGTTTAAATATGATCCTTAGCCAACTGGCAAGGTTATTCTTTCTTCTGCGCTGTGATTGCCACTGCAGAAGCTGAGAAGGAGAACTTACAACAGAGAACCTTCTGCATGGTACGACCTGGCGCATGCGACAGGATGAGCGTACGAGCATACTGCGCATGCGCGGGCGCCAGGCACAGTAGTCGGCACGGTCGGCTTTTCAACATGCTTAGTCGTTGCATACGCCGTGCGCATAATATTTTACGCTGGGAAAAAAGTGGTCGAGGGCAATTTTTAATGAGTCCCTTTAATATGCCATTTCGTGTTAGGCCGCCGCTATTCGGTTACGCGTACAGCGTCGGGAAAGAAGCTTAACTAACAACAGCTGCTGAGTCATTTTACTTCTTCGCTTAGCTGCGGCCGCAGTAACAACGAACCGAAGTTGTCAGTTTTATATTGTTCTCTTCAATCGACCGAATCACTCCTCGATCAGTTCATCAATCCTTATTTGAACGCGGATAGCTCATTCAAGAACGCTTAAAATTCTAAAACTTTTAAAGCGAAGCTTTCTTGGTCTCTCTGATGGCGGTGTCGTTACATAAATGCACTGCAGGGAAGTCAACGTTACACAATTGAAGGGCACACGCGGATGATGATCATGATGACACAGGAAAGAAACGCTTCCCGTAATCAGAATTGAACCTGGGTCGCTTGGGTTACGAAGCCAACGTCTCCCCCATTGCGCCATTCGGACAGACGAAGCAGTTTGGATTTTAAAGCGAATCTGAACACTTCGTTTCGGACGAAGACGATTGGTGGAGGCGGAGGGGAAAGGGGGGGGGGGTGCTAAGCTTTCTTGCGAGGTGTTCGCTTGCTGTCGTCCGAGTATGGACTTCTACTCGCACGCAGTTTGCCCTTTGATCGTTGACGCTTGGACTTCGATTGCAGCGGCTTTGACTTTGTTCCTTCGACATTTGATTTTCGCGCGCAAGAAAGCTTCGCGTTTCTACCATCGTCGTCGTCACACGGAGGGGATCCAAATTTGTTCATCTTCTACGCTTGAATTTGCCGGCCGGAACACAAAACAAGAGAGAACGTAATCTCGCCCTCCACGGCGAGTGAATTAATTTAATTGGTCGCGCACTCCTTGCCGCTGCCGAAACTTCTGAAACCACAAACTTCAATCTTTTGACGCTACTACTCTCCAGACTACAAAACTCAGCTCTGAAGTGACTTCCCGTAACAACACCATATATCCCACAAAAATAATGTATACCCCAGTATGTACCCCACTATATATATATATATATATATATATATATATATATATATATATATATAATATATATATATATATATATATATATATATATATTATATATATAATATATATAAACATGTTTACTAACGTTTCGACTGGTGGTCCAGTCGAAACGTTAGTAAACATGTTTGTTTTTGTTTTTTAAGACTTGCGTCGGACTCTACTTTTTGATATATATATATATATATATATATATATCCTACAAAAATAAAGGTTTTTAGGGGTTTGCTAGGACGCATGTCATCGTTCTCTGACCCATCAAACCTACCAGACGGACTTTAAGGTGACCCGCTTAACCAGCGACCGGCCAACGGACGCGTCAAAAAAGATCGTCTTTCCGCCTATGACGTCACAGGCTCCGCCCCTTTACTCCGACCAATCAGCGGAGCATGCGTGATCCGTGCCGGCAGAGGCAGCTGAGCATATACCCTCGCTCACCCCTCCCTCCCGTCTCGGGTGCTCTTTCCTATTTTTCGGGTCCTTTTTTATTACGGATTGTTTTAGGCTGCTCGCTCTACATTTTTACGCGTACACATTATTCACTTGCGTTTCCACGATGGTTCGGCTGATCGCCGCGTCGAGTGAAAGCGCGTGGCAGTTTATTCAGCGGACAGGTGCACCACGCGGTAACACTGGCGATGTCGCAGGCTCGGCACGGACGCGGCAGCAGCATGGGAGTCCGGCGACATCGCGACGTTGAGTAGCCCCCCGCATTGAGGTAAGGCATGTTCCGGCGTTTCAGTGGCCTGGAAGTTCACACGTTCAAGTTTTTGCTAATAACAGAAGCGAAACAGCCGTAGTTTCGAAGCATTTTATGACAAACTAGCGGAAGTATACCGGCGATGCCCGGAGGGGTCATATAACAATGGGTGCAAGACACGTTCGGTAATCCAATGAATGGTGTAAACAGACGCGAATGCGGATTCATGCCGTTAGGGGGGCTTCTTGGAAAAGGCTGTAAAATGACTTTGTAGACATTGCTAAGCGTTTCATAAATGAGCAACGACCAGACGATATTCGATGCGGCTGCGAGATAATCGAGAATTTCAGAAATAAACGTTCCAGCCTTCTTTCAGCAAAAATGCGTACCTGAGGAGGAGCGAAGCGTGCACTGTATTCTTGGCGCCTTGGCGTTTTTGCCAACGGAGATGAAACCGTTGGGGGGTAGAGGTATAGAGGTATGCAGCTTTGCTGTAAAAGTCTCTTGTCTTTAAAGCACGAAGCACTTCAGCGCGAGGCGTAAACGAGTGTCCCGGTGTTTTTTTCGTTTTTTTTTTTAGCACGCGTTACGTTCTAGCCCGAGGCGTAAATGAGTGAGCCAGTGTTTTAGTACCATGACTACGTGCGACGGCGGTTACGACGACGGCGACATGAGACGCCGATAGGCTGAGCACCTAAGGGGCCAGCCCCTAAAACATCACAAGGTACTACGAATCGTTCGTCTGAATACGTCGCCACTGTAATTGGAACCTGGAGACCCTTAACACTAGCACTAGCACGACGGCAGCTTAGCTGCGCTATTTTTAGGGAAACTTTAGGGAATTAAATGAGATATCTTTCGGTTTAGCGAGATTAGAACAACAGGTGAGGGTATTAAGGTGTTGCATAGCGGGCATATTCTGTGCTACCGAGGGCACCGAGCAGAGAAACCTTGGGCAGGATTCTTTTTCAATAAAGATAAGGCAGGGGGATATGGGGGAATTTTTCAGCATTAACGAGATGGTCTTAGCCATTTGGATCTAGCTGAACAGGATGCGCGAGCTAAAGGTATACGCACAAGCCTAGCCACCAACGTCCAGGCATACGAGGAAGTCGAATCGGCAATGAATAAGGCAAACACTCAATACACGACAGCAATGCGATCTTTCAACGGAACAAAATTTCAGTTGCCGTCCACTCTGTGAAGCAGGATGACCACCGAAGATGTGGTGCGTGATGTTAGAGTCGTCTTAGCGCCTAAATTTCATATAATTTGTTTCCAGATAGTTCCAGTAAAATCACAGTTACGGCCGTTTTCTGTAACCATACTCCCACCTTATAAATGGCCATGTACTGGCATCAGGCAGTAATTCTGTAACGTTTACAACTTTCCTGTGAGCTAACTAACGAAAAGTAAACGAAACGGCGTAATAGTAAAGTGGTCTTAGCGGCTAGTTGACATGTAATGTGGAAACGCTGCAGCTTACAAAGACAAAGCTCACGCCGAACACCTTAGAGCGAACTTCACCTCTAAACACGCATGCATTGCTGGGAAGACATATTCCCGACGTCAACATAACCCGTTTTATATCAAAATATGAAGGCCCTAGGACCTTGTTTCAATTATTTTGAGTAACGGTCGATGTCAAGCGACTGCCGGAATCAGGCGGTGCAGCGAGATAACGGACCCAAGTACAGCCTGGTGTACCGTTGTCAGAGAGTCACGCTGAGGCTTCGAAAACCACGCGGTTTAAATTGTCATAACCGTTCGAACCTCGTGAACAGCTGGCGCTTGTCGTACATCTCCCCGTTGTTCAGCGCAAAGAAAACTGCAGGTACATTTCGGGCAAAATATGTGTATAACCGGCAGCCCCCGCGTTCATTTAGTTAGGAAGATAGATAGATAGAACTTTATTCGAGCCCTTGAGGTCACCGTTGAGGAGGCCTCGGACGGGGTGGTCCCTTATTCACAGGGCCCATAAACGGCCAACACCTCCAGGCCCCGGGCCACTAGGGCCGCGTGGGTCGTTGCGGTGGGGCTGGACCGTAGGATCTCCCATCGCTCTTTGGGGGAAGGGGGTAGGGGGGTGGTGGTTGGGAATGGGATTTGTGGGATGGGGGCTTTGAGTGACGTACACTCTGCGATGACGTGTCGCAAGGTGCCTTTTTCTTGGCGACAGAAGGGGCACGTATCTTCATATTGTTGTGGGAACAGGGTGTGTAGTAATTTTGGGTGGGCCAGCGACTCCGCTTGAATTCTTCTGAATATTGTCTGTTCTTTCCGTGTAAGTGTACAATGGGGTGCCGGCAGTGTGCGCCTGTCCTCCCTGTACATCTCTGTTATCGCTTTGAAGCTAGTGACGGGAGTCGGGTCGTCTTCTCCGCCACTCGCCTCCTCTTGTGCCCGGCGTGCCATCTCTCGGGCGTAGTAGTCGGCAATTGTGTTGCCGATTAATGAGGAGTGAGCGGGTGTCCATACGATCTCGACTACCCTTTCTGGTGGCTCTCTCTTGTTCATAATGTTTGCTGCCAAAGAGAAGATCGTGCCCTTCCGGTAGCTGCTGTAGGCCTTCTTGCTGTCAGTGACCACGACTTCGACGCCGGGTTGAAGCAGCGCTAGTGCCATGGCCACTTCTTCCGCTGTGGTTGGGTCTCGTGTCCTCGTAGATGCCGTGGTAATTAGTCTGTTTCGAGACGTTACGGCCACTGCTGCTCTGTCGCTTCCCTGTAGTAGGGATGCGTCCGTGTACAAGACGTGAGGGTTGTCGCCGAATCTCCTCTCCAGAGCTGCTGTTCGCGCCTTTCTTCTTCCCTCGTCCTCTCCCGGCGTCATATTACGTGGAAGGGGCTTCGACGTGATTTTTGCTCGCCAGTGTTCTGGTATGAGGCCCGGTGTTGGCATCAGCTCGATCTTCCAACCGATCTTCTGGAGGACCCTTCTGCCGTGTTCGGTGCAGCTGAGTCGCATCCTCTGGTTGGACAGGTGGGCTTCCACAAGCTCATCCACGGTGTTGTGGACTCCCATTTCATGCAGCCGTTTGGTGGACGTGTAGATGGGGGGTCCCAGGGCTTGCTTCGTTGCCTTTCTTATGAGTATGTCTAGTCCTTCCCTCTGTGTCTTCGTTAGTTGCAGGTACGGTGCTGAATAGGTGATTCGCGAGATGACGAAAGCCTGAACAAGGCGGATTGCGTCGTCTTCTTTGATGCCGCGATTCCTGTTGGCTACCCGTCTCAGCATACCCAGTACCTGTTCCGTGGTGGTTCTGATCTTGGCAAGGGCTGCGTCCGCTTTACCGTCGGTCCTCAGTATGAGCCCCAGTATACGGCATTGTTGGGTGGGCTTTATCTCGATTCCGTCTATTTGAACAGTGATTTGACTCCTGGTCTTCTTGTTAGCACCCGGCTGAACTACTAAGAGCTCGGATTTTTGGGGGGCGCAGCTCAGGCCGCACGACTTAGCGTACTCATGCACCGTCTTCGCTGCTTGCTGCAATGTTTCTTCTATCCACCCCTCAGACCCTGCTCTGTTCGTCCATACCGTGATATCGTCAGCGTAAAATGCATGGTCGATTCCTTCAATCTGTTCCAATAGTCGTGGCAAGGGCAGGAGAGCGAGATTGAACAGTAGAGGTGACATCACCGATCCCTGGGGTGTACCGCGCTCGCCCAGTCTGATGGGGTCCGACTTGGTTCCTCCTATCGCCAATGTTGCCGTTCTGCCCGTTAGAAAGTTTCTGACATAGTGGAAGGTCCTGCCTCCGCATCTCGTTGTGTTAAGGTTCCGTAACACGCTGGCGTGGGTTACGTTATCAAATGCTCCCTTGAGATCTAAAGCTAGGATGGCCCTTGGTCCGGTTCTCGTAGCTTGTTTGACCACCAGCTCGTGCAGCTGGATCATGATGTCCTGTGTTCCGAGATGTTTTCGAAACCCGTACATGGTGGCCGGCATTTGTCTCGTGACCTCGAGATGTTGTTGGAGTCGTCGCAAGACCATGCGTTCCATTACCTTGCCGACGCAGGATGTCAGCGATATCGGCCTAAGGTTGTCCACCGATGGGGGTTTCCCAGGTTTCGGTATAAATCTAACTTCAGCTTCTTTCCATTCGTCCGGTTAGGAACGCTCGTTGGGTTGGTTTTACGATGGTAAGCGAAAAAAGCGGCCGCGCAAAAAAGAAATGGCGCGTTCGAAATGACGCAGAAAGGAAAATAAAGCAAGCACAAAAAGAACAGAACTTCCGCTGACGCAGTTTCAAGCAGGGGACGCGCGAGCACTGGGAGGGCGGGAAATTTGAATTCCATATTCATCAAGAGGAGTGAGACAGGGCGGCGAACAGCGTAATGGGTGGTAGCAGTGATCGGATAACGGCATCACCACCCATTATGGCAAATCACGGCTGTGCACTTCCAACAGCTTTCACATTGAGTGGAACAGCTTTTTTGCTCTGCGCCAAGCGCTGCCAGGCTTGTGGCAATGTCGAGGAAACGCAAGGCGCTAAGTTTAAATAAGGAAGTGGAAATTGGAATCAAATTCGAAGAGAATCCGAAGAGGCAGCGCGCGGACTTGGCAGGCGAGCTCGGTTTGTCAGTGTCAACACTCAACACTATTGTCGGTCACCAAGAAGAACTTCGAAAGAACCTCCAAGTTTTCGGCCCAGGTGTAGAGCAAACGCTATAGGTGCGAAGCGTCAGCAAATGGATGACGTCCTGATTACATGGTTCGAGGGAGTTAGAGCGGCAGGAGTGAACGTCGATGGGTCAGTCCTACGAAAAAAAGTTCACAACATCGCGCTCTTAATTATTCCTGAACATTGAAGTTCCAAGCGTCCGACGACTGGCTTCACCGATTTTTAAGGCACGACACGGATTCTCGTACAAAACAGTGTCCGGCGAAGTGAAAAATACCGAGAGCTCCTTTTTTTACGTATCAGAATAATTTCCTGGACTCCTGGACGTTGAAAAGAAGAAAGTGCAGCACAAAGTGACCAGCTACTTCATTGTTGCTCACTAAAAGTGAGTTGCTGACGGAGTATGCATATTTTCCTCCTTTTTTAACCTCTTTAGATAACACCATTTTCGCATAATGTGCTTTATTTTCCGGTTCCCGTGAAAAACGTATCAACGAGATTTCACTGTAATCATTCTTTAACGGGGCGTTTAAATAGGCAAAGTATTTGCGAACTACTAATTCTCCGAAATCTTTTGATTGAATTAGCTTGTAATTTTTCTTCGTGATCGCTTTGAACTACAGAAGTACTTTCCTCATATTTGGTAATATAGTAATTTGAATCAAGGAACTCGAGCCCGAATGGTAACCGACTGAACCCTTCGTTCATGTGTGTGCGTGCGTGCGTGCGTTTGTGTGTATGTGTATGTTTGTGTGTGCGAGCGAGTGTGCATGTGCGCACGTGCATGCGTGCGCCAGCGAGATCAAAGTTATTTGATGCCGACTCGTTTTCGGAACGCATTCCTGATGTTGAGGAGGTCACGATTGTCAATGCCGGGCGTGTAACTCGGTAAGATCCAGGGACGACCACAAGAGGTGGGATTTGTCTGGCGTAACGATGCGTTTGCATATACGCGGTGTTGGCGACGATTCCTAAAGATCGTGCCCCGACCTCATTTTGCTGCCATGTTCTTGGACAGCCATGGCATGTCGATTCCAGCATTGTTACCAGCGCGTAACGACGACGGCGTTGATAGTAGACCAGGGCATGCCCGATTGACGAAAACTTGCACAGGCCGCGAAAGCTCCATGGCATGGGGTCTACGTTATCGGGCACCGTAATTTTTAATGATTCGACATCAAGGGCGATTCGGCATATTTTTACATTTAAAGCATTTTGTTTTTTCGTAAAATTTTATATGTACATACGCCTCCGCAACCGATAAGCAATTAATATGGCACGGTATGTAAACATCATACTAAATGGAACAAAACTTCGCATTTCTCCGGCTGGCGTAACGTAGCACCGAAAATGCCAAAATTATATTTGACGGCACAAATTAAAAGCGACACTAAATTACCAGTACTCGCTGCATTGCGCTTGCTCCATTGCGAAAAAAAATATTTACAAAGAAAGAACGTCAGCTTACGACAGGTAGCTCAAGGAGCAATAATGGTAAGTGTTTGGCGTTATGAAAATAAGTACGATACCGTATTTACGCCGAGAAATCGCACAAATATAATTTAAAAATTAAAAAAAAAAACATCTATTGTTTGCGTCGTAGCTTGTAACATATGTGCACGCAGCTTTAACAGGAATAAGCTGCACTTTCCGGAGGTAGCGAAATCCTAACTTTTTTTTCCGATAAACGCTAATGCAACCTAAGAATATCTTATAGAGAACAGTTTGCATACCGCTATGTTTGCAAACCCGTTAAAAATGTAAATAACTACATAAAAGCGCGCAGTTTTGTCGCTGTGCTTTTTTTTGTCGTCATGCCCTTTTGTCGCGTGCTGTTTTGACGCCGCCCCACAGAACCTTGTTTGTGCGATGGTAGCGCTAAAAACATGACTGGGCAAGTTTGATAAGGAGTCTAGTTTCATTTGATCGTACGACTTGAATTCTAACGTGCACTTAACACTGTTGATGAATGTTTTAGTGCAGGCCCTTATTACGTCACTCCTGCCATTATTACGTCACTGGAGCACTAACCTTAAAAATCATCAATATGACTTGCGGTTTCTTGTTGTTGTTGTTAAAAACTTCTTTACTGCCTGGTACGGCGCCGAGTAAGTTACCAAATGTTATTTCTTTTAGATTGACCTGTTCGTATCTTGTCTTCAAGGCCCATTTAAGTCTGCTTACGTGCTTTGAAGGCTGGCACTCATCAGTCCCCTTTAGTGCTACATTGCTAGTAGTACTGCTACTTTACTGCTAGCGTCTGCTTCTTCGATTTCGTTTCTTCATCTTTAAGCGTGAATTACTTCGACAGACAGAATGGGGACCCCTGACAACGTAGCTCCCCAGAGATACAGAGTTCTCCGTAGCTGCCGTGTTCCTATTCTACTTACATGCCGTTACGTTCACCTGTCACGCGGTTCGCACTAACGTCACTAAATAAAGGCTTTTAGAGTATCGTCACTCTTTTCTCTCATTGTTATGTGCCGCCAGGTTTTTCATTGGTCGGTCGGCACCACGTGATATTTGTTTACATATGGGCGTCTCTCTCTCTCTCTCTCTCTCTCTCTCTCTCTCTCTCTCTCTCTCTCTCTCTCTCTCTCTCTCTCTCTCTCTCTCTCTCACCGTTGCCGATTCGCACCCTGACGCCCCCTCGTGCGGCAGCTTTGCATGGACGACACTGCGGACCCGTGCCCTGTTTCGGCTAGACTACCCGGGGAGGAGTACGCGACCCTGACGCCCGTGGTGCCCACGTACCACGTGCACCATGGCCCCACCCACGGTCAGCAGGCGGCGGCCACCGCGCTGTTTCCCGCTTTCTTTTGCGGCGGGACGGCCCTGCCGGAGCTGCCGGCGGCCACCGCCGACCTGCACGACCTGCCGGCCATGGCGGCCTTCGTGCCGGCGGCGGCGTGCGCCGAGGAGGCGCCGTCGCCGACTTTTCCATCAACTCGGACTCGGATGACTCGTCCTCGGAGAAGGTATACCAGCACGGCCTTTCACTCATCCGGGCATGGATATCTTCCGTCAGCGCTACTGAGTGTAACGCGAGCAATAGGCCACATGTTACGTGCTTCAAAAATACTTAAGTGTTCAGAAGTGTTTTGAAGTCTCCCACGATAACGAGGGAATTTCTTTGCGCTATATTCCGGGTCTTGATGAATAATACTCCGAATGCGACTTTGCGCTGCTTCGGAGAACTGTACACATTGAGTACAAAAAGGCTGCGGTCTTTTTCTTACGCGGCACGATCTCGACGAGAACATGATCAATGCTGTCAACGCCAGTCTCGTGCAGCACGGCAGTTACATTTCGTTTGATTAGAGTTACTGTATGCGTGTCTGTGCCTTCTTTCGTATACGTTCGGTAGCCTGACAGTTTTGATTTAGGGCCAGCTTCTTGCAATGCGATAAAGTGTTTTCGTCGGGGAAGCACTCGATGCTCACGGGGCTTTCCCGAGTGATGAAAACGACAAGAAGAATCTCTTGAGTTTATTGCCTTGGCTAGGGTCTTGCACTGCCTGTGAGAAAAGGCGATCTGATTCGGGTGTTACAACGAAAAACATGCCGCGGAACTTCTTACGAGCTCGACGATCCCACTCTGATGTGAGATAGCATGATTAGGAGGGATTACAGCAGGAAATTCGCAGGCAAAGAGTAGATTAGGGCTGTGGCTCTCAACCGTGAGTATGTATGCCGGGGACCCCTTTCAGCTGATGGGGGGGAACCCATGATAAACGATGTTGATTCGTGTTAACATGTCGAACTGTGCGCACTTTCAGTCAAGGTCATTCACACACTTATCCAATTATCGCCTTTTGTGTCTGACTCTTGTGCTGAAGCGTGTCATATTGTCAAAAAATTTGCTAGGGCAGCTGGGAGCCACCAAAACCTACATGCGGCCTTCTCGTGCGTCCGGCTTTTCTGCACAGCTGGCGTGTTGTGCAGAAAGCCAACCTTAAAACACGTGCGGCGCGGGGAAATAAATGCACAAGTCAGCAGCAAAGCCACCTTTTTGTATACCCTGCAAGGTTTCAAAAAAAAAAAAAAAAAAAGAAGAAGAAAAAAGGAGGCGGTGGGAGTGAAGAAAGTTTCGGAAAGGGCTTCGCGAACCCCTGAAATGCCCGCGCGGACCCCCGGTTCCGCCGTTCCCCTTTTGAGAGCCGTTGATGGTGACGATGATAGAGAAGGGCGAAAACCATTTCCGCTGCACTTTAATATCGTACTAAAGACCTTGCAAGAAAATTTTAGCCACTCTAAGAATCTGTGCAAATAGTATGATAGGTGTAACACTCTTTTTGATAGTAGAAAGTGAGCGTCATGACCTAGAGGACAAATTCGTGTGCTTGCTCAAATGAACAGAATAAAAGTGGAGTTAGGCCGGACATGTGATGCGGAGATCCGCCCAAGTAACCAAAAGTCCATCGGAGGACGGTGAGAAGTAGGGACAAACAGCACTGCGTAGAGAGACGAGTTAATGAAATCCCTGGAAAAAAAATGAATTCAGACGACGCTTCGGAGGGGCCTTCGTCTTGCAGCGGGCATACAGGTCTGTGATGGGTAGTAGCTCAAATCGAACCTCGCGTTCCCACGCTCATAAACACGGTGCTGAAGCTGACAGAAGGAAGTAAGCAGCCACGGCCACGCTTTCCAGGCGTTCATACGGGGCACCATGCTTTGCAGAGTGGGGCAACGGACCCTTTCGCGCCGGAGTGCAAGATCCCGCTGCCGGTGCCGTACTCTGCCTACGACTACTGGCTGGAACCCACCTTCATCCGGAGACGAAACGAACGAGAGCGCCAGAGGGTGAGCACCTTCCCCCTTTTTTAACAGCGCAACTGTTGTAAGGCGAGCCTTTTCGTCCTGAATGTCGTGCGTCAAGCATGGGTCAAGCGGGGGACACAAGTGCGGAGAGCGACGCGTTCCCGCGAGCGTTTTTCCCCTCTCCCAAACCGGTCCTGCAGCCTTCATGCGTGCTCCTGGCCACCGCCGGACCGGTTTCCGGAGTGCGAATACGCGTGCGGATACAGTCAAACCCGGTTATTGCGAACTGTAATATGCAGCACGATTAGTTCGATATATCGAATAGTTCGATATAGCCGAACCCGTTTATAACGATTTTTTTGTTACGAGTTCGCAATACGCGCGGGACCCCCCTGCCATTACCACATAGAGAAACTAACACATAAAATATCACATTACCTTACAAAAAACAATCAATTTATTGCATGCAATAAAAGCTACACTTTGCAAAAAAAGCGGTGATTTACGTTTGTGCTTTCACTGTGGCGGCACCAACTAGCACCCCATTCTCTACACGAGACATCGTTTGCACCAGTTCAAGTCCGTGCCCTTCAATATCGAAGCAATATTGGCGAGGCACATCGAGTGACAAAAGCGCTTCATAAAGCAGCGGACGGCTTTACGTTGTGGTATCCTCAGTCTCTTCTGTGCTTTCAGCAGCTCCGCTCCACTGTTTCAGAAGATTTCACACTGGGTGGAACTGGCTCCAACTTTTTTTAATGCGGAACTAAAGCATAAGTTAACTATTTTGGTCAGAAATCCGGCATCCATGGCACACACAATGGCCGGCAGGCGGTACAAAAAATGGCCGACGTCTCACAAGATAAAAAACGGGTTGATCAATGGCAGGAATACAGTCACATTTTTCAGAGAAGCTTATAAACAAAGTGACTAATTGATTCGACAAGAGAACGAAGAAAATTTTGCGCTGGAGCCCGGGTGCCCCAGAATGCGAGAGAAACTAGGAACCCGTGGCAGCTCGGGGACTAAAGACGAACCCAGTGAAAAGGCTGTTGCCCGGTATTTAGAAACGAGTGTTGTAGACATCTGCCCAGCTTTCAGGAGAAATTTTAGCGTGGTAATCACACATGTATCAATTAAGGGAGTAGCGAGGCCTTTTTCCACAAAGAGCGTAAACGTAGCGTTCACAAGAGCGATGGCCCTCAGTCGTAGTAGCGGAAAGAGGAAGAAAACGTAGCAAAGGGAAAATGTTGTTGTTGATCATGATGATGATGATGATAGGACACATGTGTGCCAGCGCCCACGTACCACTGTATAAATCTCAGAAAATACAAACTGCTACGTATACATAAACCGAGACTCTCACTTAAGTTTCCAAAAAAAGTATTATGAAGACTGCAGACAATGTCAACAAAAACCAGATTTATTCCATACAGTTTAGAACTGACCAATTACTTCGGACGAAAATAGCTACAAAACCTCACTAGAGCCCTGGGAGGGAACCCCGTCCAGCTCGAACCCTGCACAGCAGCGGGCGCGGCTTAGTCGGGCCAGGGCTGGCCAGGGCTGGCCAAATACCTTCTGGGCACAGAGGAGAGAAGGTGCCGGCACGTGCATGGAACAGTCGCCTGTTCGGTGGGCTCCGCAAATTTTTCCATTTTTGTAGCCAAAATTCAACTCGGACGTCGAAATTTTGGCGTCAGCGTCTTTCGCGAAGCTCAGCGGCACACGCGGATACCACGCTTATCAAGGTGGGCACATTTTTGAGGCAAGCTCTGAGTGACTGAAGATGGGGCCCCGGAGGAGTTCGAGCTAAACCTTGGAACGCGCCGAGCGCCGACCATGTGCTCGGTCGACGTGGCGCCTGTTAAGGCTCTCGGAGCCTCACCGGAGCTAATTGAGGTTAGCGGAGTGGAAGTAGAAGTGACTAGCGATGACCTGCAAGTCATGGATACCTCGTCAACCGATTTTGGAGCGGAATCGGATCGCAAACGGCGGCCGGGCCAGCTAGGCCTAACCGCCGCGAAGAGCGAGCGACTCAACCGGCGAGGGGAGAACGGCCACAACTACAGCGGAGGTGCCTCGACGAGCGTCGGAAGCGGTCTGCGCACCGCCAACGAAGCCGGACAGGACATTTTCGGTGCGGATAGTGACTGTGATCCAGTGAGCTCGTGTGCGGGGTGGACTGTAGTGACTCCACGTCGGCGCGGGAAGAAACTTCTAGAAACGGAGGCCTCATCGCAGCGAGGATCGCCGTCTACAGGTAAGCCAGGCAGCGCAGCCTCGGCTTCGAACGCTAAAAGCAAGGAAGAGCGTCAGAAGGAGCTGAGAGCTCAGTACGTGGCTCGGGTTAACGCCAATATGGCAAAAGCGGCGAGAATGCCGACTTTCGCTAGGAAAGACGAGCACCGGGTGGTAGTTAGGCCTCGCGGGGGGCTCGCAGTAAACAACGTGAGGATGTCTGTGCTGCGCGAAGCAATCATTGGGCCTCTTCGATTTTCCACTTCTGGCTCCCCGCGGGCTGCCCGCGGGTAGTCCGAGGATTCCCCGAAGCCATATGGATACACGGGAAAATCGAATGTTGGACTGCTTCTCGGGGAGTCCGCGGTGAGCCCGAGACTGTAAATCGAAGAGGCCCATTGCTGCAGCCAAGATACCCAGAGAGGAAGCGCAGGACGACTCGTTCGCCCCAAACGCTGCCCAAAACATTATCGTGCTTAGCACGCCGAACGAGGGAAGGTCTTTCCGCTACGGATCGATCAAGAGCATCGTCATCGGAGACCGAACGTATGAAGCGTTCGCGTATAAGAGCACCCCGGAGAACACTTCGCGAGGAGTAATTAGCGGGGTAGGGCTTGACGAGACCGAGGAAGAAATCACCCGGTGCTTAGTTAACAAGCAAAATCCTACGATCATGGCGGCCCACCGACTCGGTAGAACAGAGTCGGTAGTAATCCTGTTTGACGGAGAGAAAGTTCCGTACTACGTGAAATATGGCGGCTTCGTAACGAAATGCACGCTATACAGGCAGCACCGTGAGGTGTGTAGTACGTGCGGGCAAGTCGGGCACAGGAGAGATGGGTGCCCAACGCCCAACGTGAGCGTGTGCTTTGCATGCGGGCGTAAAAATCCCAAATCACTGCAGGCCACGCTGCAAACTGTGTGGCGGCTCCCATGTCACAGGGGCAGGGAGCTGCATAAACAACATTCAAAGTGCCACCGCAAATAAAGAAGCGGATGGCGGCAAAACTGAAAAACGAAACTATAGAAGGCAAGATGGCGCCGAACAAGATGGCGCCGGTTTCCCCGCCCGGCCATCAGACCTTCTAGAAAGAGCGATTTTCTCGCACAGAAGGTTCGAGAAGCTCCTACGTCACATAAGGCGGCGAGGAGTAAAAGCAGGGATAGGCCAGAAGGGCTGACGTGGGCAGACGTCACATCCGGTAAAGAGCAGCGAAGGCGCTCGAAGCGAGCGGAAGGTCCGCATCGCGGCGCCGCTCGGTTTCCAAGAAAAGGACCGGAGTCGAAAAACAAGTCTGACGTCAGCGCTAGGCCGGCGCCGGCGAAACCCGATCCACAGAGCGTTGCCAAGACAACGGAGCGAGGGCCCGGCAAAAGCGGAGAGAGCGGCAGCGCGAGAGCGGTTGCGGCGAACAATGCAAAGCAGAAACTCGCGAACTCAAAGCGACGGTTAGAAAGATGCAAAAGGACTTTCAAGACCTGCAGACAGTAATGGCGGCTTTACAGCTTACCATTAAGCAACAACGCGAACACATCGCCAAGCAAGACAACATCATAAAAGGTCCAGAATGGCGGCGGGCCCGAGCGCGGGCAGAAGCAAGAAGCCGAAGAGAAGATGGCGACGGAAGATCCCGTCGAGATGGAGGGAACAGGACCGCAGGCAGCGGGCGGCTCCAGCCAGGAAAGCGACGCACACGGTTAGAGGTAGACTCCAATCCAGGGCGGCGGCCAAAGCGGCGTCCAGGGGGATCGAGCTACAATCCGACGACGTAGAACGTCAGCGAAAGCGAAGTCGAAGAGGCAGAAGAAGACGACGACGACGCACTATCAACGGCCACCGGATTAGAATGCAGGGAAGAAAGCACCGAAAACCCGTAGGGTACGCAGGCCTTAGTAATAGACTTACGAGGCTAGAACATACGTACAAGAAATGGGATAAGAATCTAGAAGCCATGGAGCAGAGGATCATCCAAAGATGCTCCCAGCTAGTGCAACAACAGATAGCTCAACAGTTCGAGCAGCTACAAAAGCAGATGCTGCAGCAATTTGCTAACATGCTACAGCAACACCGTTGCGAACCCAAACCTCAAGATGGCCAGCAACAATAAGATCAGAATATGGCACTGGAACTCAAACGGTTTCAGATGCCGCAAAGCTGTCCTACAGCAACATATCAGATCGTTGGAGCCAGCGAAAAGGCCCGACATAATAGCGATACAAGAGACTCACTTGGAGGAAACCCCGAAACTCTCGGGTTACCGGGCGCACGACTGCCCGCCCTCGGCTCGCACATGCGGGAAGGGGGCGGCACAGGGGGTGTGTACGCTGATCCGCAAGGGGCTAGCCCATGTGAAACACCAGCAATTTCTGGGCAACTCAAGCACCGCGATCGAAATGTGCGTAACCGAACTAGCGTTCATCGGCAAGGGAGGCAGATCGCGGGGTAGAAGGCAGAAGACGTCGACGTCGCTTCTCGCCAACATCTACAGCAATCCAAGGCACAGCGGACAGAAGTTCAAGACCCTCTTCAACAAAGTCAAAGACGCCACGACCAAAGCGAAGCGAGAAATGGCCAAGATGGGAGACGCCGCGGCGATAGTCTGCGGGGACTTCAATGCGCAGTACCTCGAGCTAGGATACACGGTAACCACAGCAAAAGGGAAAGACCTGTTAGAAGACGCCGCCGAAGCGGGTTTCACGCTACTAACGAACCCAGCACAGCCATCAAGAATAGGGACGTCCACTGCCCGGGATACGAACCCGGATCTTGCCTTCGCGTTGCTACCCAGCGGTGGTACCGCGAGGTGGAGAAACACCGGGATCAACCTGGGCAGCGATCACTTTATAATCGAAATAGAGATCCCGCTGGCCCACACGAACGGGGACCAGAGCAGGGACAATTTAAAGAGGCACAGACTCGTAAACTGGGACGAGTTCAGAAAGTCCGAGCTGGGCGAGATAGCCGACATAGACGAATGGTCCGCGAAGTTAAAAGAAGCCACGAACAAAGCCACGAAAGAGGTGGAAGCTACCGGAGACATCGAAACGATGGACTCGAGGCTCGCACACCTCCTCGACGCCAGACGATCGCTTCAGCGGCGATGGCGAAGACAACGACACAACAGAAAGCTTCGTAAGAAGATAGCCGAGCTGGGCCGCGAGATCGAGCGGTACAGCAAGCAACTCTGCGCCCAACAGTGGTTCGCCCTATGTAACCAGGTCGACGGACTACACCGCAGCGGCCCCTGGAAGATCCTCAGACAACTGATGGACGAAACCAAGAGCCACGAGTTCCAACACACCCGAATGGCGCAAATCCTCCACACCACGGCGCGCCAGATGGGGGAAGAAGAGATGCACAAACGTCTCAACGACCGTTACCTACCAGAGACCAGCAGGGAAGACCACCGAGACTACGAGGGGCGGCCCAACTCCCACTTGGACAGAGATATCGAAGAGTGGGAGGTGAGGCTCGCAACGCAGAACCTCAACTGCCGTTCGGCCGCAGGGCCGGACAAGATCTCCAACAAGACGCTCCGCAACCTGAACGACTCGGCGATTGCGGCGCTAACAAAGTACTACAACGAGTGCTGGAGGAGCGGCACTCTACCGAAAGCGTGGAGAACGTCGAAGACGATCCTGCTACCCAAACCTAACAAGCCACCGGGAATAGAGGGCCTGCGCCCCATCTCGCTCACGTCCTGCGTGGGCAAGGTGCTGGAGCACGTACTCAACACCCGGTGGAACGACTACCTGGAGCGACACGGCATCTACCCGGACTCCATGCTCGGGTTCCGGGCACGCCTGGCGACCCAGGACGCCATGTTGCTGATCCAGAGGGAGATCCTCGACCCTCCGGGCGGGCTGCCCGGGAAGGACAACCGGGCAATCCTGGGCTTGGACCTGCAGGGTGCCTTCGACAACGTGAGGCACTCGGCGATCCTGGAGCAGGTCTCCCGCCTGGGCCTGGGGGCGAGGTCCTACAACTACGTTCGAGCCTTCCTGTCGGACCGCACGGCCCGGCTGGAAGTGGGAGGCAAGAAGCTGGAGGAGCGGAAGCTGGGCAGTGTCGGGACCCCGCAGGGTTCGGTCATCTCGCCACTTCTCTTCAACATCGTCATGATCGAGGTGGCGAGGCGCCTGGAGACGCTGAACCCGGGGGTCCGACACTGCCTATACGCCGACGACGTCACCATCTGGGTCACGGGCGGCAGCAACGGGGAGATCGAGTCGAATCTCCAAGCCGCGGTGGACGCCGTGGAGTCCGCGCTCTCGAGCACGGGCCTGCGGTGCTCGCCGCAAAAATCGCAGCTTCTCATCCTGCCGCCCCCGGGGAGGCACCGGAAGGCGGCAAGCCAGGAGGCCGCAAGGAGCATCGTGGTGCGGACGAGCGACGGTGCACCGATCCCGCACGTGCCCGGGCTGAGGATCCTGGGGATGTTCGTGGACGGGGTCCAGACGAACACCACGGCTCTGAAGAACATCGTGACAAAGATCGGGATCGCCACCCGCCTCGTGAAGCGGGTGTCGACAAGACACCGAGGCATGAACGAGAGGGGGCTCCTGCGTTTGCTGCAGGCCTTCGTCGTTAGCCAAGCAACATACGCGGGAGCCTTCCACCGCTGGACCAAGGCGGAAGAAGGCAAGATCGACGCCGCCATCAGAAAGGCCTACAAGAGTGCCCTGGGCCTACTACCCAGTACGAGAACGTCGGCCTTGCTGTCTCTGGGAGTACATAACACGCTCTCGGAGATCAGCGAGGCCCAACGAATATCGCAGCTGACCCGGCTGAACGGCACGACAACGGGCAGGAGAGTCCTCGACCGCGCGGGGCTCAAGCCACCGGGAGATCGAGCAAGCAGCGACGGGGTGCTAGAAGAGCAAGTCCCCCTGAGCGACGAGGCGGCGAGGGGCATCATTGTGTTCCCGCTGCCCAAGAACATGGACCCGGAGAGGGACCTGGACCGACGCAGGGCGAGGGCGGCAGCTCTGGCCAGGCAATACCAACACGACGGGGGCGCTGCGTACGTGGACGTAGCCAAGTACCCTGGAAGGAGAGACGCCTACGCGGTCGCAGTCGTCCAGGCATCTACGGGGGATCTACTCAACGCAGGCACCGTGCGGGCCAGTACGCCCGGCCAGGCAGAGGAGGCGGCGATAGGCCTGGCGATGGGGGTACCGGGCACCCGCACGGTGCTAAGTGACTCAAAGACGGCGGTAAAGAATTTCGCCAGGAGCACGGTCTGGCGGGATGCCGAGCGGCTTGTGGGGCTCGCCAGGGCCTCGCGGGCTGCAGGGAGCACCCCCGCTAGCCCGACTACCGTTATCAAGTGGTTCCCCGCACACATGGGGGAGCTGCCGAGCGTCGACAACCGCAACGAGGAGGCGGACGCGGCGGCCCGTGAACTCGTCAGATGCCGGGACGCCAGCACCAGCCTCTCCGCGGATGCAGGCGAAACCAACGCCGAGGAAGACCTCGAGCCCCTGACGGACTACGGAGAGATCCTAAAGCGATTCAGGGGCGAGAGGAGGGAGTACCCGGCCCCGCACCACGAACTATCCCGTGCGGAGTCGGTGATGCTTCGTCAGATGCAAGTGGAATGCGTGCTAACCCCGGCGTTGGCCGCCACTATCCCGTGCGGAGTCGGTGATGCTTCGTCAGATGCAAGTGGAATGCGTGCTAACCCCGGCGTTGGCGCGCCACATCTGCCCCGAGGTGTTCGCAGACCCAGTGTGTAGCGTCTGTGAAAGGGAACTAGCGACACTCGGCCACATCATGAAGTGCGGCGGTGAAGTGCGCGATGGGGACGGGCAGTCCCTGGATGCCACGTACCCCGAGCAAGTGGAACGCTGGTTGCGCTCCATAGACTCATCATCACAGAGATGGGCGATCCAGCGGCTCGAGGAGGCCCTGGCTAGGCAGAAGAGAAAGGGGACCAAGGACCCGGTTACCGGGTGCCGTGGGACCCCAGTACCGGACGCCCTGCCAGGAGCACACCCCGAGATCTAGGCCCAGTGCCCTAGGACTTTTAATAGACTAGGGCATTAGAAGGGAAGCCCCGAGCCCTGCGCGGCCGGTTGGCAACCCCACGCAGGATCTGTAAATAAAGTCTGTTCTCTCTCTCTCTGGGCACAGAGTTTCGCACAATAACAACTAGAGAGGAATCTGGCCCTGCGATCGTCCGCCGCAATGGGCGTGATGGGTAGTTCTGGATTCGGATTGGCGCTCGATGGCTTGCGGAAGTTACAATGGATTCGATTGGGCAGACAGTTTCGTTTTCGTTTTGGACTTTCATGAACGCGTTAGCATACGCGGTGTGTTGAAAGAAGCGTTAAAAATACGTTTCTCCTTGAACTGAATGCCGCACGCGGACGGACGCCACCCTAAGTAGAAATGTTTTATAACCCAGAGTTGCAAATCGGATGGGTTATCAATTGCCGCACAGCGAGCACCAAAACGCAAATGACAGCGATCTGTGCGGCGAAGTTGTCTGCGAATTAGGAGTTGCGGCGCTGCTCATTCGGCAGAGCAATGTATTGTCGAAGCTGACGACGGTTACGAATCGCTTCGAACAGCCACACCTTTCGTGCGCCCCGGCTCCTACGGCGTAGACCAGCAGTACCGGCGGCTGATAGGAACGCAGCTTTGATGAATGTCACTAATTCCGGCAAGAATAACTTCTCCAAAGGTAATCGGTTTCTTTTTTTTTTTTATGAGCAGAAAGCTTCTTTAAGTATTACAAACTACAAGCGCCGAAACTTTCACAAATACTTTTTAAAGAAATTCGCGTCCTGCTGTATTTGGCGGCAAATGGCAAACCTGCTCCACAAGCCTCTCTGATTCCGCGTCTGCTTTTTATTTAAACGCGCCGTTTTATTTCGTACAAAACCAGTTATTGGTCGCTAACTTTCTTGTTTGCCATGTAATTTGTAAACGGAGAACCGGGCAATAAGAGTTTTTTTGTCAAAACATTGCCCGCGTATCTACTCCTTTCGTTGCAAACGTCGTCAAAAGACGATAGTCTTTGTAGACATTTGCCAAGGAAATGCCCCCTTTTGCTTTCCCGTTCACCTCTCGTGCTGTTTCTGTACCGTCGCGCTCATCCCAAGGTAAACACACCAAGGGTTTGCTCACGGTGATTTGAATTTACCGCGTTCCACTGCTACAGGCCAGGTTCCTCGATGCCAGCGCTGCAGTACGGCGGTGACGCGCGTGAATCGAGGCGGCCGACTAAAAGGTTTATAGAACCGCGTGGCCGTGCTCCACGTGCGTCCCAAGCAGAACGTGGAACCCAGCTAGTGGAACAACCGATTTAGGCCTGGCCAATCCCCCCTTGTGGGTGCGTGCCAAAATCTTTGAGGACATCATCATCATCATCTTTTGTTGCTGTTGTCGTGTGATTTTTCATATGCCGCCTGGAAGTCGCGCGGGCAACAGCAGGCGGCGGTTTTCTGCAGTATAGATGTAGAATATCATTTGCTATCAAAAAACCAAGCATCCATGAATTTTTTTAATAAAGGAACACTGTAAATATCCCTTGTGTACTAATTTCCTGTCTTGTATTTGCGTAATGCCTTGTTCTTGTTCAACAAAGTTGACAAGTAGGAACATATAAACCGGGCTTAGACGTTTACCTTTGGCTGTGAGTATATAAGACTATTGCGCCATATCTACTTTCCTTTGGCCGGGAGGCTGAATCGAGTCACAGACAGACAGACAGACAGACAGACCAAAATTTATGGGTTTAAGTAGCCCAAAAAAGACTATCGTCTTTAAAAGCGGTGCAGTGCAGTGCAACTTTGTACAGGGTGCTGCTCACTTCCAGGGCATTCAAGCATCCGTGGAAATGAGCGCGTAAATATACGCTCGCCCGCGAACTCAACACCCGGTCACCGCTGACAATTAAAGCCCACCTCATAAGAAGCACTTCGGGGGGCCATCCTATCTGACAGATCTTTCGAGTCTCGACACCCCACAATACATGACGCCGATCCCTTCGCCCTCCTTACATAAATTCCGGAAAATGGGGTACCCCAGAATGTCCACGCTGCGGGGAATACCTGTACATATACCACACAATTTGGGCTTGCGTCCATAATCGCTTCCTCTCGTCCATACTTGATATGTCACCTTCGTCAAGTGACAAGAGCGCCATCTTCAAAAAAAAAAAAAAAAAGTAGCAGAGCGTGGTTTCGATCCACGGACCTCTGGGTTATGGGCCCAGCACGCTTCCACTGCGCCACTCTGCTGGTTTTTTTTTTTTTTTTTTTTCTGAAACAATAACTTTATTTACACATAAATATACACGTCATGCCGAGTGTTACACATGGTTCAGGAGCAGGTCTGACAGTGGATGTGTCGGTTACATGTTTGGCGGGTAAGGTGACAACGAACGTGAAACCAGGAGAAGCAAAAAAAGGGGCAAAGAGACACGAAACAAAAATAGGAGGACAATGAGAAACAGAAGCACAGGCTCTACAAAAACAAAGGCTAAAGGAATTGTGTGTGTCCTATGGCTGGCGCTATCTCTCCTGTTTCTCAAAGGAGGACTTGGTCAACGTAGATACGCTGGCCCGTTGAACGCTCCAGCGCCCCCCCCCCCCCTTTTTTTTTTTTTTTTGGCTTAGGCTTTTCCCTGCCTGCGCCTTTCCTCATTTGTTTTGTAGCGCTTCAGCGCATGGCTGCCTCGGGCGAGCTTCCTTCGCAGTTCCAGGTCGCAGTCAGATGTGCCCAATGCGCTAACCGTCCATTGGACCTCCCGCAGAAAGTGTCGCCATGCGGGTTGTGGGTGGAGGGCGCACTCCACTGCTTCTACCCTCGCTTTCCAGAGGGCGTGTAGTCCGATGGCTAGGACACAATCACGGAAAGCGTGGTGCTCTGTGTCCGCGCACAGGAACTTGAGGCCCGGCCAAGTGACGTTCCACGACGTTCTGAAGCACGATTGTATTTCGTGCCAGAAATACATCGCCGTGTTGCAGTCAAGGAATGCATGTTCTGCGGTTTCCGGTTTGCCACACAGGAGGCATCCGGCGCCCCAGGGGAGGAAGAAGCCCCGCTCCTGCTGACGCGCCATGACTGGCAACACTGCCGCGTGGAAACGGAAGAAAAAATCTTTTGTGCCGACTGGGATGGGGGATTGCCTGACTCGCTTGAGAACATCGCCTCCACCCTGAGGGACCGGTGGCTGACGGTACAGGGGTGGTGGCAGTGTCTGAGCAACTAGGTCCCAGTATAACTTTCGCGGCTTCACAGCGAGCAGGTATTCCCAAGAAAAACACGTCTGAAGTGAAGCCACCGCGCTCGCTATCTCCCTGTAGAACCCGGTGATGCGAGAGCCGTGATCGACAGGCGCTGATGTGGCAAGCCACGGCCGCAAGTGAAAGGAGCCTAGGCATTGGATGGCCGCCTGAAGAAACGGGTCGACCTGGTCGCGGAAGAAAAGGAAGCGCTGGACTACGAGCTTGAGTTCTGCGTTTATCAGTCCAATGCCACCCCCTCCACGCTCCAGAAGAGATTGGTGCGGCGCATGGGCTCGTATTGCGACCGCCAAACGAACACTGCCCACGACCGGTGTAGCCTCTGTATCGAGCCGGCATCGATGGTGGTAATGCGCGCTGCGTACAGAATTGCGGGGTAGGCTACCATGTTGCACAAGAGGGACCTTGCGTAAATGGATATGTTACGGTTCCTCCAGGGGTGAAGCTTCCATTCGGCCGCGTCAACTTTTGATTTCCATCGAGGCGCCACCGCCTGGCCCACTCCGATCTTTACCCCTAGATATGTCTCAACGCGGTCCGACCACCGCATGTTGAAGCACTTGCGCGGCTTTCTTTCCCAGCACCCCAACCAGGCTCCCTCGGATTTTTCAAGGTTCAGCTCTGCACCGGAGAAACCGCAGAACTGATGTGCCAGTCGGAGTACTTCTCCGGCTTGGGCAGCTGTTGTGCAGATAAGGGCAACGTCGTCGGCATATGCCAACACTCGGAGTTCCCGTCCGCCCATAACGAGTCCTTCGATTTTGGTGGACGCAGCAACCATGCGACACAGCGGCTCCAGGTAAAGAGCAAAAAGTAGTGGAGACATTGGACAGCCTTGGCGGACAGAGTTTTGTACCATGATGGGGGTTCCTACTTGCCCATTAACGATTATGCTCGTCGTGATTTGAGTGTAGCATATCTGGATCCACTCCATCATGGTGTCTCCTACTCCGCAGTGCCTGAGGAGTGTGAACAGGAAAGGCCGTTGTACCCTGTCGAATGCCTTCCTAAGGTCGAGCTGTAGCACAGCCAGTGGTGTTAACCCTAGCTCTCCCGCCTCACAAGCGGTCCTCATCCAGTGAAGGTTGGAATTTATTGTTCGCCCTTTGAAGCCGCAAGTCTGGTGTGGGCCCACCACCGTACTAAGGGCCGTTTCGAGTCGATGAGCCAGTATCCGAGCCAGGATTTTGTAGTCTGACGACAAAAGGGAAATCGGGCGGAAATCGGATGTGCTTGGAATTGGACCGGATTGTGGTGTTTTCGGCAGGAGGACCAGGTGGCTATTTCGCATGGAAGGAGGAAGTAGCTTTTTGTGCATTGTGTCCTCGAAAACTGAAGCGAGTATTGGACTTAAACCATTTTTGAAAAGTCATGTAAAATTCTGAGACAATCCCGTCTGGACCTGGGGACTTGTTTCTGGGAAGCTGTTTAATTACGGATTCTACCTCCGCTGCAGTTATTGGAGAGTTAATTAATTCTCTCAATTCCTCCGATATCTTTGGGAGCTCGCTCAGAACTTCCTCGGGCACGGGGTCTAATCCAATCTGCAAATTAAACAGGCTGGAGTAAAAGTCCTCAAAGGCGCTTGCCACTTCACGCGGTCCCCGCGCGAGCTGCCCTTGGTGTTGAACCTCGGTGATGTTTTTCCGGGTAGCGTTCTCTCTCTCGAGCGTGCGGAAGATTTTCGAGGGCTGTGCCTCCTGCTCAACTCTCTGCTCCCTGCTGCGGACCAAGGCACCCCAGTAGCGATGTTCCAGTTCATTGAAAAGCTCTTTTTTAGTTACGCGGATGTCCTCGCGAAATTCCCCAGGCCTCTCTTCATCCGCCTCGATGAGGTCTCGGAGCGTTGACATGAGGCGGTTTTGGGTAGCTCTACCACGCGCGGCCTCTCGCCTGCCTATGGTGGTTGCAACTTCTTTGATTTTAGTTTTGAAAGATTCCCACTCGCTGGACCCTATCGTGCGGGTTCCCAAGCATTTTATTTCTTCCCGCACGCGTTCTACGAATTCTGGGTTTTGCATGATGGATGCGTTCATTATCCAACGCGGATTTAGTTTGCCATGCTTTTGGTTTACATCGTACCTAATTTCACATGTCACTAAGCCGTGGTCAGACAGTGGGACGGGTGTCACGGCGTAGTCTTGTATTCGTGAAAGTAAGTCTCCTGAGACATAAAACCGGTCCAGCCGGGCCTGAGACGCACCACTCCATCTGGTGTATCGTGGGGTGGCCCACTTCCGTCCCGAGGCCGCGTCGGTCAGGTCACAGTCACGAACTACTGACTTTAAAATTCGCGACGAGGCATCGGTGCTGCTGCACCCACCCGCTCTGTCACTTTTTTCCGTCACACAATTAAAGTCACCGCCAAATATAACCGTGCATGGGACATTCAAAAGAGGGCGGGTGGCGGTGAAGAGCTCACTTCGTGATGGTGGGTCATTGGGAGCGTACATGCACAGGAAACGGGTGAGTTCCCCTCCCACAAATGCGTCCACTAGGCTGAAACGGCCATCTTTGCCCAATTCGCAGTCGACGATTTTGACCGAATCATTTTTCCTAACGAGAATGGCTGCGCCGCCTGCTCGGGTCTCGGTCAGGGTGTGAAAACACCAGAACTGATTGCCGAACAGGCGTACAAAATTTTTTGCATCGTCTGGGTTTCCGATTTTTGTTTCCTGAAGAAAGGCTACATCAATTTTTTCCTGATTCAGAAGTTCTAATAGCCAAAGTCTCCGTTTAGCGGAGACAAGGCTGACTACGTTAAGCGTGGCTAGTTTTAAAAAGGTTTGGGGGAGGCTCATTGTGGGAAAGGCGCTCACCTCGACTGCTTTTATCTCGGTCCCTCGGGGTTCCTTGACCCGCTTTCTCCCTGGCCGGTGTTGTTTCCAGCCCTGCCGCGAGCCTTTCGGCGCGTCACAATTGGGCTTTCAGGTTCTTTGCTGTCTTCCTGGGAGTCCACGGCGCCGGGACCCTCCGGTGGAGGGGGCGTTGGTTGGATTGCGTCCACGCAATCTCCTTGGTCCACGCACGGCAAGGGGTCCTCCGGCGGTGGCTGCTCCTCCTTTCCCTCTCGCTCCTCTCCCGTCGCCTCCTTGACCTCCTCGGGGTTGCTGCATTCCTCTGCTGCGGGGACTTCGGAGGCCGGCGGGGGAGATGTAGAGGGGGGCGGGCTGGGCCCGTCGGTTGGCGTTGCATTGGAATCTGCTGCTTCTTGATCTGCGCTGCTCATCATGGCCGCCATGTCGTCCGCGTCCATGTATTCCTCCAGCTGAGGCCGTGCGGACGCTCGCTGCTTGACCCTGGCGGCGTACGAGACCGTGCAGTTTGCGTGGTCGTGGCCGAAGGAGCGACACGAACGGCACCACGGCGTCCTGCAGCTCCTACGATAGTGTCCGGTGTGGTAGCATCGAAGGCACAGTGCTGGCCTACCCGCTACCTCTATCAGTATGGGGCATCCCTGCACGGTCGCCTGGTGCGGTAGTCCTCCAGCGACGTGGGGCTGGACGGGATGATGTGATACACCCTGCTCGTGCCGGTCATGTGCGCGAGCCCGGGTTTTCTCCAGCCATCACGCTCGACTCGTTGCACACGGCCGAAGCGCTCCAGCTGCCGCACGATCAGTTCGTCAGGCACCCTCGGTGGAAGCCAATGCACCTTAACGGCGACTTCACGTTGGTTCGGGTTGATGACCAGGCATCGCCTTCCCTTCACCACAATCTCGGTCCGTGCTGCCAAGGCTTCCATGTCGTTCTCTGCTCTGAAGGTGACCATCCATACGTGGTTGTATTGAAAGGGGCCGAGACACTCGATCGCCCTCAAGTCCGTGATGTTCTCGAGGGCAGATGCGAAGTCTTCGACCCCGTAGGGCCGCGCCGACGGATCTCCGTGTAAGAACAGCGCGTTCTCGCTGAGCTTTCCGGTGGGGAGCGTGGGCAGAAGGGTGCGGTAGGCGGACGGGCCGGCGGACGGTGACGGCGGGTCACGGGAAAACCGGTCCGGCGCGGCTGCGCCGGTCGCCTGTGGGGAGCTCTCGCTGGACATGACCTTCCCCGACGAGGGCTGGGGAGAGACTGCGCCACTCTGCTGGACGGGCTCGCAATCCGCTACGCTGCACATATTTCCTGTTGTGAATATGCGCAGTGATGTGTATTAATCGTACTATGTTTATTTTAATTATATAAGCATTTTTAAGTTTGCAGTGATAACATAACCCACTTGCAGTCAGTTATGTTTCTGTCTTGCCTCTTGCACCGAGCCACATGTACAGTGTGTTGCGACGGTAATTGAAACACTTTAAAAAAATTTTCCTGAGCGAATCGCCGCTCTGTTCGCGCTCAAACTTCACACGAAGGTCGCATTTTGTGGTCTATTTTGTTTGACACCGGGAAAAACGACGGTACTTACCTGTTTATCCTGAAAATAAGTAAAAAAGATTTTCGCCTATGGGAAAATGGCGGCTGATTCTGAACTGACGACCGAAGTCCTACAACGATTCTACAGCGTGCGAGCCCGAAAACCGGGTTTTCTGATCGTCTGCTAGCTCATTTCTAATATAGGTGCTTTTTCTGATCGTCTGTTGCACCACTCGGCTCCGTACGTGAATCTCAAACGTGCGTTTCACTCTGCAGGTGGTTCCGTCGTTCCAACAGTTCCAACATCAACTTGCGCTGGCTCGCACGTCCAAATCAGCCGCCATTTTCCCATAGGCGAAAATCGTTTTTATTTATTTTCAGAGTACACAGGTAAGAATACACAGGATTTTCAGAATACACAGGAATTCCCGGTATCAAACAGAATAGACCACAAAATGCGACCTTCGTGGGAAGTTTGGGCGCGAAAGAGCGGCGGTTGGCTCAGGAAAAATTTTTAAAGTGTTCCAATTATCGTCTCAACACCCTAGCCTATGCGAGCGTCCGAGTGCTGTCTCTCACAACCTGCCGCGGAAACGCCCGTTGCGAGATCTTCGAGCCTTCGTTAGTGCGGGCATCTTCCTTATTTTTCATTAGATACCACGTGCGAATGCAAAATAAATTTACATTGATAATCATCCCTCAAACGTAGACTTGGTTGCTGTTACATGGTTAAAGGAGTACTGACACAAAATTTTGAAGGCGAGATAACTTCGGCGATAGACTGATGCGAACTCACATAAATCATCTGCAAAATATCAGCGGCAAATACAGCCTGGTACACATTTAAAAGCAATTTTAAAGTGCGCGAAACGCAACCGAGCAGCCAGTGGAAGACCTCGCGCAATCGACATTCCCTGAATTTGGAGTAAATAAACAACATCCAAACATGTCACAAATTTGTGTTGGCCGCTTCTGCACTGCCGCCGTTTCTCGCCCGCTCGCCGCTCCATACTTGCTGAGAAACTTTATGGCCGCTCCGATCGGAGGTCGGTGCTTTTGCTCTCGAGCAACGAACGATCCGATCGTTGGCGGCGGAGGCGCCGGGATTTCGTTGGTTCATCGGGCAGCTGGCCGCGACCGAAGTTCTACAGTGATTCCAGACACTATTTTTATTGTGTTTTTTATTATTACACTGGACGCGAAAACGCGCCGGGGACACGAAAAGCGCACTGAGCGAGCCGCACGATGGCTGCGCAGGCCGGCGCAGGTAGCTCGAACGATAGCTTGTTACCGCTGCACGAAATGGGACTCAAGCGCCCAACAAGGCAGCGCATACAAGAAAGGAGTCAATGGCGAATTGCATTAAAAATGGTCATCTGCATTGCTTACGAGAGCGGCAATCGAATATCCGCCGCAGTGTCAGCCTAACACATCTGTAGGCAGATCTACCGGCTGCTCCCAGCGCGCGTATCCCCACCCGCTGTCTCGAGCGTCGCGCGTCGTTCTCTAGCCCCTGCAGCAATTTGCACTCGAGGCGCCTGCATCACGTCCACGGTCACTTTTTAATTGAGCGCCTAGCTGACGATATCAGTACGTAGGGGCATTAGCAGAAACTGCCGGCGACGCGGAATCGAGTTTTACGGCAGCTCTGATCTGCAATATCCGGCCGACAGTCACGTGGGAAGCTTTGTTTATATTAAATCCAGCCTTTCGCGGCACCCGCTGAAACCGAAACTGTGACTGGCCGCATTAAAAACGTCTCTAATTAAACAACCGTCGCGCGCTGAAGCAAATGAGGTTTCTACACGTGATAAATAGGTCATTAGCTACTTATCGCAACAAAAAAAAACAAGATTCAAAATTTCTGTGTCAGTGCCTCTTTAAATGCATCGTGTCAACCACAAATTTAAAATGTTGGTTTCAAGCACCGAAGCAACACCAGGGCTAAGAGGGGCTCACTAGTGGAAGACTCTGGATTAACATCGACCTCCTGGGGATCCTTAACGTGCGCCAAAATCTCTACGCATGGGAGTTTAAGTTATTCACCTCCTTGAGAAAAACAGCTCCCCTAATGATCCACTTGGCGGTTTCAACATCCAGCTACAAGTAGTGCGGATAGCCGAAGCCACCGCCAGGGACCAAGGACTCCTGACTGATGGCTAAGGGGGAATGTGCGGGAACTCCCACATCTCCTACTCCCAACCCGTTACCGGGCAACAATAAAAGTTCTCTCTGTCAACACCAAGCTCACATGACACGCCAATGACGCATCACGTGTTCACTAGTGCAACGGTACTTGCCACTACGTGTGAAGGGCAGTGGCCTGTTTTGTTCTGACTTGCACTTGAGTGTCTAGGACGCGTCACGTGTTCACTAGTGCAACGGTACTTGCCACTACATGTGAAAGGCGGTGGCCTGTTTTGCTCTGACTTGCACTTGAGTGTCAACGCTACTTGCCACTACATGTGAAGGGCGGTGGCCTGTTTTGCTCTGACTTGCACTTGGCAAGTACCGTTGCACTAGTGAACACGTGACGCGTCGTTGGCGTGTCATGTGGGCTTGCTGTCGAGAGAGAGAGAGAAATGGTTTTGCAAAAGATGACTCTAGAGTCCTCTTTTGCAAAACCAATGCCTTACCGACTATGCCACGCCGTTTTCTCTCTACGAGCAAAGCATTGGACATAGGGTCTGAACACCGCGCTTTGCTACTAAACACTGCCATATCGCCTTGCACACTTAGCACCACTGGAGTACATGAAATAAATATGGAGAGTGAATCGAGCTCTTTCCTGGAAGATCCCGGCCGGGACCTATGGCACAACACAGGGGAAATCTTCGGCGCACAAAGCTCTCGTACCCACCTCTTTGGTTACTGGACTCTCAGAGTGGAGGCTATATGGAGACTACGCGTTAAGATGGGCCATCGCAGTTAAAGGGACCTTGCAACATTTGAGCAGAGCAAATGAACCTGTGCGACTTTTAGATTACACTGCCAGGAATACCTGAGCCAAATATTAGACGTGCACATGAAGCGGTGAGCACGCAAACCGCTTTGAAAGACGCGGAAAAAGCAATGGCACGGCCTAAACTACATTAGGTAGGCCATGGCTATCCTATTGGCTGTCGCTGGTCAACTTCACGGCTTATTTCTCGCATTTCCTGCGACGATCCACCGTCTTTGGCGCTGTGTACCAACCTCTTGTATGCCTCTAACCAATACGCATGGTTTCGGCGTTTCTTCTGTATTTTGAGAGTGCGCGGAGTTCGAGTGGGATCCCTTTCAACCGGACCACATGACAACAAGCATTTATTGCTTAAAAACGCCCGACCAGTCTGAGTGCGCGCTTTTGAGCAGGCGCTCAGACTGTTTATTTCAATACACTTATTTTATTTTACAGAGTATCACGAGCTCTTTAACTCTAACGCGTTCAAATTGGTGTTTATTTCATGCTGGTAATCGGCGGGACTTCAGGGTTCTCCGCAAAATGATCTCCGAAACTTGACATTTGTTTGGAAATGAATAAATAATGACAGTAAATAGCGTTGATAACTTCTAACAAACGAAACACTTTGTTCACAAAAAGCTGGTCATCGATTGTTCCCTCATCCTTGTTTACATACATTATTGTGATCTGCTTGCGCAACTTGTCGGTCTTCATTTCGAGGCCTGTCTGATCACTGAACGTATCTCAACTGAGAGAAGGTTCTCTTGACAAGACAGCTTCCATTAGCTAGGCACAACAACGTCAGGGTAGCATCTGCCAGCCTGAGCTTGCGGGTGGTAGAGTCATGCCAATACTCAAAGAGTTCGGAAGGAGTTTTTGTGAAGCTTGCTTGCAGCAAGTACTGGTTGAGAATGGCGGAACGTCAGACCACAATTATGCAGACCGCTCTTGAGAAAAGGTCTATTCGTTCGGGGAGAAATTGGGTTTAACCTGAAAACAAACAACCGGGAAACTTGGAAGTTTTATCAATACATCTTTTTTTTTTTTTAAAGAAAGTCTTTCGGGGCTAGAACAGAGCTGAGCGATTTACCAAATACTGGATCTTTGAAAATGAACAAAGTTGTGTTCAACTTAAATTGAGGACTACTCCGCGCACAATGGAACGGAAGATGATAGGTGCAACGTTAAGGGACAAGAAGAGAGTGGAGTGGGTCAGGGAACAAACGCATGTTAAGGACATATTAGTAGAAATTAAGAAGAAGAAATGGATGTGGGCAGGGCATGTAGTGCGAAGGCAAGATAACCGCTGGTCATTAATGGTAACAGAGTGGATCCCTAGTGAAGGCAAGCGTGGCAGGGGGCGGCAGAAAGTTAGATGAGCAGATGAGATCAAGAAGTTTGCGGGATAAATTGGTCGCAGTTAGCACAGGACCGGGATAGTTGGAGATTAATTGGAGAGGCCTTTGCCCTGCAGTGGGCATAGGTAGGCTGATGATGATGATGATGATGCGTTTTGTCTCTATGGCCTCTTTCAGGTGCGGCACGTCAACGACGGCTTCGAGCGGCTGCGCTGTCGGCTTCCGCTGCCCGCCCGAGACAAGGACAGACGGCTCAGCAAGGTGGAGACGCTACGCTACGCCATCAGCTACATCAGGCACCTGCAGAGGACCCTGGGGATGGCCGACGACGACGACGAGGATGACGAGAACAGCAGTCGGCGATAGCATCCGCTGTGGTCCCCGAGCAGGGGACCGCCTTCACCAAAGGCCGGGCAAAGTGAATACCAAATAAATGACTGACACACTGGCCAGCCTTGCCCATCTGCTGTTTTCGCAAGCCTGGCATGTAACCAGAACACAGGAAAGCAGCACAGGCCTCTTGATTGATTGTAGGGTTTAAAGGGACAGACAACAGATTTTTGTCTAGTATATGTTCCCTATCCCAAATGAAAGGGCATCCCTTTAAGCACTTTAACGAGAAACGGTTTTGCTGATAACGGCCTAGAACTTTTTAAATCGAAATTTTTAGATCTACGAGCCGTATGTGTCCTCCCAAAAGTAATTCTGGGAATCGCGACATACAGTAGCGCGGACATACTTTTGTCTGCATGCGAAATGAAAAGCGATATTTAAAAACTGGTCCCCAGCTAAAAAAAGTGAATCATAGGCTTTTTTATTCCTTTGTGTGTTTTTTTTTTTAATTCGCTAGTCTATTTTGCATGAAGGTGCCATCTGTTGGGATGGACGATGGACAGAATCTGGCTTCACGTTTGCATTAAGTTTTATGACCAACACTGTTTCGTCTACGGCTCCTCCAAAAATGGCTTGTGCCCCTATCGTCTCCGTGAGTACCTCTGGCGTCTCTGGATATCATCGTTTGCCACCTACCATCGTCGGGCCCCCCTTCAGGACCATCGAACCTACCGACCACGCCGGGGCCGCCGCTAGGCCTACATTACAGGCCTAGTACGAGCGGCCGCCTCCCCGAGCTGCCGCTGCCGCACGCGCACGTGCACCTGCCATCTACCATGCCCCCTTCGCCATCCCGCAGCTGCGCTACGGCGCGTGACAGCACATCGGCACCGACGCAAGACCAAGACGCATCGTCACCGACGCAAGACCAAGACAACACACCATCGCCGGCGCAAGACCTTGTCAATGAAAACAGCGCAGACGGCCACATGGATTTCGACGACTCGAAAGGAAGAACTGCTCCGACACCTAACCCATGGCGTCAGGTCATAAACTCCCGCAGGAACAAGACCGTTGCTGAAAACCAGGTACGCCCCACAAACGCTACAACGACTGCCGTCCCCGCACGAAAAATACCGGCCTCCTCGCTTTCCGCCCAACCACTTCATAACTGTCATCCGACCTCATGACGGCCCTTCGTGTCGGAGACTGGCCTGCTCGTGACCTGGTATGCAGCCTCGTCGCGGCAAGCGAGATCCCCGGCCCCCTCTTCCGTGCGACTGTCACACATGCAAGTACAGCCAGCCCAAAACCTCCTCGTAGCTGCCACCCCTGACCCAGATATCGCTGATCGACTCTCCCAACTCACCGCATTAACCCTCCGAAGCACTACCTATGCAGTATCTGCCTATATGAAGCCCCTCCGGGCACTGCTCGTGGAGTGATTCACGGCATTCCCGAGGGCATCACGCAGGACCAACTCATTGAGCTCACCGCCGCTAACAGACCGTACTTGATCCACGCCCGCCTCATGGGTCGCACGAGATCAGCTCTACTGACCTTCAACGGACTCCGCATTCCGTACTATATTAAACTAGACTGTGAAATGGTGCGCTGCCGTCCATACCGCCAGTGCCGCCCAGACTTGCCAATGTTGTGGTGAGATAGGGCACCGGCAAGACGTGTGCCCGCACCCGACAAGCCACGCTGCCCGGCCTGTGGTATCGCCAACCCGTCACCGGACCACTCCTGTGCCCCTCGGTGTAAACTGTGTGATGGACCCCATGCCACTGCCAACAAAGAATGCCCCAAACGCTTTCTACCAGTTCCCCAAACACGGAGGTTCCGCCATCCTGCCCAGTCCCCATACCAACCAATCGGCCAGACCCCGCTGGCCTACCACGAGCAGGACTTTCCAGCCCTACAAGCCCAATCCTCGACTGCCCACCCTGAAGACCGGAACGCCATCCAACCGCAGGTGAGCTGGTCAGATGCTCTCCGCTCTACTCCCACTGCTCTAACTTCACCCTCCCCCCCCCCCCCCTCCCCCCCAAAACCCCAACCACCAATCCACCCTTCGTACTACTCCGCTGCTATTGCTGAACTTAAACAGCAGCAGCAACGTTTCCAGGCACAACTCGCCTCTCTAACTGCCAAAATTGACGCCCTATTAGCCTCCCCCCTCCCAGCCCCGCCGCCCCCACCAGCACCCCTTCCTGAACAGATTCATGCACTCATTGACACGAAAATAGCGGAAGCCATAAAAGAACTGATAGCATCACAAACCGAGACTCTGGCCCCATATGTAGTGGCATCCAGGCAATAACTGAACGACAAAACAAATTAGAGCAGACCATCCAAGGCATACAGAACTCCCTGGCTTCGACTCACCAACCCAAGAAACTCAAACACACCCTTACCATGACTAATCCCCGGATACCGACCTCGTCGTACTCCAGTGGAACTGCCGTTCTCTCAACAACAAGCGACACCAGCTTGACTTGTTTACCAAACAAGATCCTCCAGATGTCATTGCCCTGCAAGAGACCAACACTCCTACCCCCCGCCTACCGCATTATACCGCCTTCACGCAAGACCCCCAGCATCGCACCGCCACTTTCGTACATAACTCCCATCCGGCCCAATCACATTGTCTTAATCAAACCGTACCTCATACCTTTGTAGAGCTCATCTCCACAAGGCCGACTGGCTCCAGCATCTTAATCCTGAATATCTACAGTCCCCCATCTGGATAACCTCCACAACATTGAGGCACTGATTTACGAAGCCGCATCCCTGTCCAAGGACGCCCCTTTACTTCTCCTCGGAGATTTCAACGCCCCACATCCTGCATGGGGCTACCATTTTGCCTCCAAGAAAGGCACGGCCCTCTTACGCGCCACCCAGACCACCAGTTGATCCTCCAAAACGACCTCACCTTTCCAACCCGCACCGGCAACAGTGTCACCAGAGACACCACACCTGATTTATCATTCACTAAAACATCTCCAGGATCCAATGGTCTCGACTCGACGAAACACTCGGCAGTGACCATCATCTCCCTCTCCTTCGCTTCCCAACAAAAAGAAACGACCCGGACGGGCACCGCACGCCTAACTAACTGGTCCGCCTTCCGTGAAGATCCAACCCTCTCCCTGCAATAAGCCAAAATTTAAGTGACTGGACCCAGGCCCTCGAACACCGGGTTTAAAAAGCACACCCAAGAAATCGCACTTACGACAGCACTCCGGCAGTCGACCCCCACCTTATGCACATTTGGGACGCGCGTCGTAGTCTTACTAAACGCTGGAAACGGCAGAAGCATAACCGTAAACTTAAAAAGCGCATAGCCCTCCTAACCCAGCAAGCGCAAGCATATGCCGCCGATCTCCAGAGACAAATTGGCACTCTTTCTGCAATCAGCTCCAAGGCACTCTCCACTCAAGAAAACGTGGCATCTCCTCCGTTCCCTTCTCGACAACACCAATACTAAGAGATACACAACCATAGAATCCATCAACTATCCGCAACAGCGCTCTCCCCTCTCAAGAACTCCTCAGTCGATCCGTGACCATCTTTTTGGCGACCCTACTACCTACCCACCCATCCCCGACACATGCTATACGGGCCTAGCTAACGAAGCACTAGACGCCCCCTTTACCTTCACTGAACTCCAAGCTGTCCTGGCCCGCCTCACCCGCAAACACCACCCCAGGAAAGGACCATATTACCTACCGCACTCTCCGCAATCTCGACGAGGACACACTCCAAGATCTCCTCGAACTTTACAATTATCACTGGCAGGGGGGAACTCTACCTGAGCAGTGGCGACACTCAGACATCATACTGATCCCAAAACCCAACAAGCCACTGACGCCGACTACTCTTCGACCAATCTCCCTGACCTCATGCATCGGTAAACTCTTCGAACACCTAGTACATCAGCGCCTCACCTCATACCTGGAAGACCACAACCTCTACCCTTTCACAATGTTTGGGTTTCGGCAACACCTATCCACTCAAGACGTCCTCCTGCAGCTCAAGGAACAGGTGGTGGACCACCTGAGCCGCACCTCTCCCAAAACAATCTTAACGCTCGACGTCAAGGGTGCATTTGACAACGTCACCCACGAAGCCATACTGGAAAACCTGAGTACCACGAACTGCGGCGTAAATACCTTTCGCTTTGTAAAAGCCTTCCTTGAGAAAAGAACAGCTACACTCCGACTCGGCCCTCTACTCTTGCCTACTTTCCACACCCCGGCAAAGGGAACACCACAAGGATCGGTTATTTCGCCTCTCCTCTTTAATATAGCTCTGCTTCACCTCCCTGACAAACTGCTAGCCATTCCCGGCCTACGCCACGCATTCTACGCTGATGATCTGACTCTCTGGACCACCCAAGGCTCTAGCGGTGCACAACAGGACATCCTTCAGCAAGCAGTCGACACCACTACTGCTTACCTTCAGCCCAGGGGATTGACCTGCGAGCCATCTAAGTCCGCCCTACTGGTCCTCCGCGCCCGCACAAGAGGCCGCCCGGCTGCGCCCACCCCTGACCCACAGGTCACCATAAGTGGCTCTTTTATCCCCCAAGTTACCAGGCTCAGGATATTAGGCGTTCCCTTCCACTGGGATGGTTCAGGCTCTGCCCTACTCCCCCAACTGCACCGAACAGTCTCCCAGCTCATCCACCTTATACGCCGAATCCGGGGATCGGCATACGGTCTAAAAGAGCCAGACACTTGCCGTCTTGTCCAAGCCCTCATGGTCAGCCGTCTCACCTACGGAACCCCGGTTGTGAATCTCAGACCCCAAGAAACCACCAAGCTGGATGCCCCTAATCCGCAAAACTTACAAAGCTGCCTTGGGCCTCCCTACATTTACCTCTACTGAGCGTCTACTCCAACTTGGGCTGCATAATACCCTCAGTGAAATTCTGGAAGCCCAACGAACCTCACAGCTACAACGGTTGGCCCTTACTCCCACTGGCAGGAACGTGCTTCGCACCATTGGGCGGTCCACCCCGTCTGCAACTCACGAACTCCAACGCATCCCTCTTCACATTCGCCAGCGGCTTAGGGTCGCCCCAATCCCGAAACATATGCATCCGACGTTCAATAGGGGAAGGCGAGAAGCTCGTGTCAGAACACTCACAAGGCGGTATGAAACCGACGCCCAAACGCGCTACACGGATATCGCCCCATACTCCCAACGGTTCACACACCACCCTCGTCACCCTGGACTCTACCGGCCATCTCGCCACTGCAGCCACCTACAAGCAGCTACCAGTTCCCACAGCAGAGGCACTCGCCGTCGCTCATGCGACCACCACCCACCAAAAACAGCCCTACCTAACCATCATCACCGATTCTCAGCAAGCATGCCGGTGGTATCAAGCTGGCCTGGCACCCCCTCAAGCTCTTCCCATCTTTCACTGTCTCCCCGAAGAAATAGAAATAACAATAGTTTGGACCCCTGGCCACTCTGGTCTTGCTGGGAATGAAGCGGCCCATGCCGCAGCCCGCGCTCTCCACAACCGGGCACTCCCCTCTGCAAGGCTAGATACCACAGGACGTCCAGATTCTGCAAGCACCACCTTAACACCGCTGGACTCTACCTATAGCTCCATCCTTTCCCACTACACAAACAACAGAAGAAGGTACCCTCCTCCCCACCCATCCCTTACCCCCCATGAAGCCTATGTCTATCGCCGCCTTCAGACGGAAACTTTCTATAATCACACGATTCTCTCACACATCTCCCCATCCCTATTCCCCCATAACTGCCAAGCGTGTGACCTTCCTCTTACCACCTTCCACCTAGTCTTCTCCTGCCCGCAGCACCCAACCCCCCTTCACTCCCCCACCCTTGAGCAGGGGAGTCCGCTCTGACCAGCTCGTCACCGGAGCAGCAGCTCGCCCTGGTGAAACGAGCTCTGGAATCGGCGCGGGCTCGCGGCCTCCTGGACATGGGAGGCTGACCACTTCCCCTTCCCTCTCCCCTAAAGCTCAAATAAACGTTTTTACCACCACCATCTTGGGAACTACTTGACTTACTCAAAAAATAATGCCATATTTGAAATCGGTGGGAAAAAAGCAGCAAGACTGACAAGTTTAACAGAGTGCTGAAAAATTCAAAGAAATTGTTTTAAGAGCCATGTTTCCCCTCAAAAAATATAAACTTCATCAGGCAACACTAGACACCACCACAACAAAAAAAAAAGCGGGGCCAAACATAGTCCTTTACTACTTAGGCCAGCATCCAGGGTGAAGACTGCAATGTAAATAGAGAAATATTTTTCATCCCGGAGGCCTTGCTTACTGCGTGCTCTTCTACCAGCATACAAAAAACTTCAGGCTATCTAAAACCCCTGCAAACTAAGTGAAAGCACTGCTTGAACAAACAGGTACCTAGGCAAGAAAATTTTGTTTTGAGTAGAGCCCGTATGGTATATTCATTAAAGGGGGGGGTGGGGGGGGGTGACGCTGGTCTTGAGGACATTGCTATTTTTAAACTATGTGCTTGAGATTTGCACGCCGATTGTATTTTAATATCCTGAGCACAAATATGCAGTAAGTTTTAGTCTATGAGGTGCAAGTTGAGTTGTGCAACATGTTATGCCCCTCCGTTTTGGGCAATTTTTTCAGCATCTTACTATGAAATACTTGAATAGCTTTTATGCCTTTGTGCTCCAGAAGGACCAGGGAGTGCAACGATACCACAGCAGTAATTTTAGCACTGTTTCTGCAAACGCTGCAAACTTCATGTCAGGTCATCAATTACCAATGTTTTTGTCAAACTAAGCATAAAATCTTGTGCCAGAAAAAAGAAATACCACAATTTTGTGGTTTTACTGCACTGTTCAGTTCATAACCTTTCGAATGCAGCAAAAATCATACAGATGATAAGTACATCCCAAGATAATGTACCCGACAGCTGACCTCGTGAAAAAAAAAAAAAAAAAAACTGGTTCCGAGAAAACACTGCACAAAGTTTGGAAACATAGGCAAAAAGGGTCATTTAGGAGACTTCAAAGGGTGACAGCTTTATGAATACTTATGATACAGCTATGATATTTTGCAGGTACATTCTTTGGGACCTGTAGACTGCAAATGAAATTATTACAGAAAATTGACTTTTTGGCAAAGTACCGGTCCTTAAGACCAGTGTCCTCTCTTAAATAGCACTCTGGCATTTAATGCAGCCCCACTGACTTACCACATTATGTCATCTGATCAGCCAAGGATGGTGAACATTTCTTGTCTCAGTCACGATTGAAGTGGCAAGTGTTGTGCAATTTCGGCCAGACTACAGGACAGCCTTCACCTAGGAGTTTTTCCCAACCACACACTGGTAAGCATCATTTGAACAGCTTTTAATCCCTTCAGATTAACAGCACAATCAACCGGTCACCGAACAAACAAACAAACTATCGAAAAACTTTGAAAAACCGTCCTAGAAAAAGTGAACATTTGGAGAACTGTCCTCAGCTGAGCCTGCCACAAGCCACGGCAGGGCTACGCTGTGACCTTGGCTTGACTTGCGACTTCGGCTTGGCCATGGAAGCACTGGTGGGCGTTATCTAGCGCAGGTTGCGTGCCGTCCACCGTCCACCGGCAACGTGACCCCAGTGATGAAGGAGGCAGCGTCCGATGCCAGAAACGCAATAGCTCTGGCCACTTCATCAGGGTTCCCAACACGACCCAAGGGGTGCGTTGTCTTCGAATGCTCCAAGAACTGAAAAACGACACAAAATCTGGGTTATACCCCTGTCACACGGGCACTTTCAATCGCGATTGAGTCAATCCGGATCGGGCGTTGCTACACAACAGTTTCAATTGCAATCGAGCTCGATCCAGCTCGAACTCAATCCTGGTTTCTCGAGCGCGATCGAGGCTTCCAAGCACGATCGAACGAAAGCGGCGATACTCTCGTCCCCACTCAGTAATGGCACAGAAGGTGACAACTTCGACTAACGCCACAAATTGTGGCAAATAACTTGGCCCAAATAAGCGCACGGTAATATTTACACAGTTACGTATACCCACGACCGCGCGAAGCTACCAGACACCGGCTGCAAGTACATTGTTAGCGCCATCTGGCGTACACGAGTGCAACCGGTGAAACTTCTCGATCGCGATTTAAACTGGTCGTGTAGCAGCGGCAGTGCATCAAGCACGCTCGAAAACTCAAGCGCGATTCACTTCAATCGCGACTGAAAGTGCCTGTGTGACGGGTATTAGATTCTCTGCGCATATGGATAGTAAAACCTCAAAAGAGACAAAGCCTGAATGCTGCTTTTTTTTCCCAGCCACCTATTCTGTGAGCAACCAACCTCCAATCTTAACGACAAACAGAGGAATAACAGCCGAGACCGAGAGGGCCCCGTTCGGATCCCACGATTGGCTCTTGCCATTCAAAGCAGAATTCTTTTGGCTCAGACTTTCTTTGCTCAAATTATCTTGGCCACATATTTTCACTTTTTGTGCGGCGTGTTTACGGACTGTCAAAAATGTGCTTCATGTCCCCTTTAAATTAGTTTGTTAATGAGTTTTACTATAAGTGGGCTAATAACTACCTTTATTCCATCTAAATTTCAGTAACTCCCAACCTTACACAGGGTATTCACTAAATGCATTCAATACTGAGAAGTTTCAGGTGCCCGCCAAGTATTTTAAAATTATTTTCAGATTATCCATAAGGAAAATGAAAAAAAGCTCACACTGACGTGTAAGACTTGAAGGTAGCAAAGCTGTACACAACCTTCACGACCATCACGAAGGTTTAACTCTGCGATTGCAGCCGATTTGCGGCTTCTTCGCTGCCGCAATGACTATTGTTCCATCATTGTTTAAGTGGGAGGTGCTTTCAGTTTTTTGGAAGTGATAATCATTGGACATCACCTTGGAGAGGTGTACACTATGACGTGTCTTTCTCGTTCCGAGCGAGTGTTGAAACGATAACGGCGAACGCTGGAGTTTTTTTTTTTTTTTTGGTCAATCTCTGCTGATCTTCCTAAGCGGGTATGCTTGGCTTGACAAACGTGCGCCGGGGACGCTGGTCGGTCGTAGCGAGGCTAGCACACACGAGCGCTCGACATTCTCTTGGTTTTGTTTAACTTCCGGGTGGTCGCCACAAGTCCAGCGCTCACGCGCGCGCACTCGGCAATTTCTTGGTATTTTTAACTGCGGACACCAAAAATTACGATTTGCTAAACAGCTTTGCTGTTAAAAAGGCTTTTTCCCGTTCAAAGAAACCATTAAAACAAAACAAAAGTTTCTTTCAATAAAACGATGCTGATTATACGCAAACTATTATTTTACATAGTAATGGAAACAGACAAAGTACTGGAAAGTTACATCATTTACTTTCTCGCCAGCTCTCGCCAGCAACAGGACTTGCTTGTCTGATTGGAAGACACCGACTCAAGCCACCATCAAGCAACATGACCGTGCAATTGTAGTGGATTGAACACACTGATAGCTCTGTTTTTAGTATTTCCCCTATCACGTCAAGCCTAATGACTGGTAGTACAAAATTTTGAGGTATTTCAATATTTCTCGTCTTTTTCTGGTGAAAACCTTTACGGCTGGAAAGGGGTTGAGCAAGTCACGAAGGGATACTGCTTTTCCAAGTAAAACAAGGCTGTGTTTTGTCTTCACGCCTCCTTCGAGCATTGCTACAGAAGCTAACATTATGGCTTAGAGAGGCCGGGGAGACAAAATACAAGTTTCGTTCATTAAAAAGACTGCTTTGTCCCGATAACAACGATACAAATTTTACTGCGAATTTCAAAACAAATAATAGAGATATTAAGGAAGACACGTGAAGCAACGGAAACTTCTTAGCCACATTCCGGCTATTTCCCTACGACATCACAGAATCAGTCACTGCCAACCAAAGCCATAGCCAAGAAACGGTACCACACGATTGCGGGGGGGTGCCTAGTCCCATTTGATAGTACGTATCACTTGACTGCGAATGTGCAGTTAAAACACTGCTAAGTATGTTGTTAGTGCTAAAACATTTCATCCCTCCCGCCCGTATTAAGTAATCGTGGTGTGAAATTTGAAAGTTTTTCAATATCTCTCGTTTTGTTCTAAGCTTAAATATAGCGAGGGCTGGTTCTTTCCAAATTGAACAAAATTGCATTTCGCCTTCACAGCCGCTTCAAACACAACCTTCACGCCCTTTCCTAGAGCTTAGCTCGCGGAGGTCGGAGGCACATCTGGTGAACAGTTAACAATCTGGAATTACAACGCTCACTGGTGGCCGACACTCACCGCTGCGTACGACTCGTCAGTCATGCCGCCCCTTTTCTGCAATTCTGTCGTTATCACGCCGGGACTGCAAGTGCGGAAAAACATTTTCTGACTCAAGAACACATCTAATGGCAGCGTGATATTTGTAAAGGACACCAAACTGCCCACCATCAATACACGACGTTGAAACCGAAAACCCCTTTACGAAGAAACAGAAACAAGGGTTCATTCAGTGATGTTTCTTCTGTCACTGAGCACGTTCTTAACCCTTTCTGTCCCGGTGATTCCAAATGGGATCACATCGCCCTAGTCACTGCAGCACATAAAAAACAAAACCGAAACTGCTAGTTTCTTTGGGAATTGTCCTTCAAGGATGATTTTCGCAATACACATCACCATTGCAGCGTTTTAGCGGAGCTGGACACTACAACGATGAAAAAGCTCCTGCGAACACGAAATTACGATGTCGACGCTTAAAAAAAAAAAAAATCCTAGTTGTATTCCCAGGATTGTAAATCTAAACATGTGCGCAGCGAGTCCCATTTTTTGCTTGACGGCTCATGTGGTCAGAAACATTAGGAAAATAGAAATTTTTTTTTTCGCTCAAAGTAACATTTTTAATTGCCAGATGTCCTAATCATTAGCCTCATTAATAAATCAGTAATTACTTGAACTACCAGCTCTATTTTTTGTTTACGGGCTTAGGGGAGCCGTACAGTTCAGTAGAACACAGGAAAAACGTTTTTTTGTGCTTGCAAAAAAAATTGGGGCTGAAAGGGATAAGAAACAGAACTCCCAACAAGCCTAGGCAGAAGCACAAGCAATACTGTCCCCCTTGTACAAGTGAAGAAAAGAAATCCTTCTTATGTCTAGCTGCACTATTCCGTACCGGACTGGGTTGCCTTTTACTCCCACCAAAATTGTTGGATGCAAGATTGTTAGCCAGACATCTGGGCATTGTCGTCCCACACTAAACTGTCTTCTTTTCCTGTAGAGATCGTTAAACATTCTAATTGCCTTACAGCTTTCCTGTGTAGCCTTTAAAAAAGAAGAAAAAAAAGTATGCCCCAGGCATTGAAAATCTGTTTGCAGGTTCGCAAGGGGCACATTTAGTTGACGAGCCCCTTTTTTTTAATTGGGCAGTCATCGAATTTCAAGCCTGTCAGCGATTTGGCCAGAAAGGAGACAGAACAGAGCGTTGGCAAGTGGGAACATTGTAGCACTTCGTTCGTGCAACTGTTCAACTTTAGATTTAGAAAAAAAAATGTTTTTGACTTCACTCGCACACAGGAAGGACCTCAAACTTCCCTAAATTCGTCGCTACGGCTGCCGTTCCACTCAATGTGAAAGCAGTCAGAAGTGCAGAGCAGTGATTCTCCATAATTGGCTGTAGCGCAGTTATCCGCTCACTGCTACTACCCAATGCAATTCAAATTTCCCGCCTTCGCAGTGCTCGTGCACCCCCTGCCTGAAACAGCACCAGCGGGAGTTCTGTTCTTTTTGTGCTTGCTTTTCTTCCCACATGTGCCAGCGTTGCACTGGCACTGTTTTTCATTTACTACCATAAAAACCAACCCAACGAAGGATCCTAACTAAATGAACGCGGGCGCTGCTGGTTAACTGCGTATATTTTCCCTCAAATGTACCTACAGTTTTCTTTGCGCTGAACAACCAGGAGATGTATGATAAGTGTCAGTGGTTCACAAGCGCCATCGGTTCACCAGTTTCAAACGCTTATGACTATATAAACTGCTTGGCTTTCGAAGCCTCTGTGGGACACCGTGACGACGGAACGCCATGTGGCTCTACTTTGGCCCAGCGAGCGAGCTACAACAAGGCGAGCCCCTAAAGTGTTCTGCACTTAAAATATTCTCCAGCTTTCTTGTTCTTAAAGTTCTGGGCACAGCCTTTACAGGAGTGCCGCCAATGAGACAAGGACAGAAAGGACATGCACGTGCAAATAACAAAGCTATAAACACATCAATGTGCAAGACTCACTTGACTGCATTGACTCTCACTTGTCGGCTTGCCAGCTCTGTTGGGGATAAAACAATGTTTTAAAGCCACAGTGTTTTACACTCACAAACATCAATGCCGCATGCAGAATTGGAGCAAAGCAACAGTGCCGTGGCACGATTATTTTTCTTTTACTAGCAGTACATTTAAAAAGCCTTATACCCCTGTCACACGGCAGATCTAATGACAATTAGAGCAAATGTCATTTGCTCTAAATGTCATTAATTTGGCACTACACGACAATACCGAATGACATTTAAGGCGAATGACATTTAGCGGCTAACTGAGCTCCCAGACCTCATTCATCGGCCCAATGAGTAGCCTCGACAGCAGTGGTGCGTCACTAGTGAAGAGAGTTCAGCAATAAACCAAAGAATACTGTTTCTAAAAATTGTTCGTAAACTTATATTTTACACTTCCTGTTGTTGTTCAAATGAAGAAAGACAAACAAGTACTAACGGAAAAGAAAATTTCGTCCCCAATGCGTGCGCTACCCTAATACGGATTTTTTGCGGACTTGTCACGGCTTGTGATGTCTACTGATGTCACCTATAGTGGCGACTGTCTTAATTTTATTTTTTAAGAAATAACCCCTTGTTACGTTTTAAAAATATATTATGCATTAGAACATTCCAGATGCACTTGAAATATAATTTTGCGGTTTTGCGAGCTCGCTAATCGTCACCGCCATCCTGCCCAAATGACATTTGTTTCACCGTGTAGATCCGCACGGCCAAACAGAATGTCATTATGCCATTCACTTTGAATGACATTAGATTTAGACATTAGAATTAGAATGACATTAGAATGACATTAGACATTAGATTAGAATGGTATTAGATTTAGAAAAGCATGCACACTTGGTGCTGTTCAAAAGTAAGTGTTTTTTTTTCTTTATTGAATTTACAAGATGAAGTTTCTTCCCCTTTTCTTCACAAACCTCATTCCTCTTTTCAGAAAAAAGGTTGCACCTGCATACGCACACTCTTTAGTGGCTTCCAATACAGACAGACAAAAAAAACCTACTTGATCAAAGAGCATGGCCTCGTTTTCTTTTGCTTCCTATTGACATTTTTTCCCCCACAAGTTCTTAGGCACGACTTGAACGATATGCACGCGAGACTGACAGGTGCACAAATGCACCGGCGAAACGTGACATGTTTTTGCAGTGTGCAGCTGTGAATGCCAAGCTGGAATTCAGTCCCAAAGGCAATAGCAATCGTTGGCTTCAACAGGTGTTTTGAGCAGCAGCACTCACTCAACCTGCTGAACAGAGATGGCAAAATTACTTCTAAAAAGTCATTAAATTACCCTAGAATTTTCTAAAATGTAATTAAATTACATTATAAATTACAGGTGGCCGGACGTAATGACATTACATTACTACTACTTTTCAAAAGAAATGAAATTACTTTGAAATTCCTTTCAAACGCATGGAAAGGGAATGAAGAGACACGAGAAAGCAGGCAGAGGCCTCATCGAAGCGTTTTTCCTTCGCGTTTGTAGAGTTCCGATGCCCAGAAACACTCTGGGCATTGGAACTCTACTTGGTCAATTTTTCTTGGTCAATTTTTTATGCCGTAAGAGAAGCAAACAGCCTGTATCGTAGTCAAAAGTAATTGGGAAAGTAATGAGTAATTTCCATGAGAAACCTGGCCTGAAGTAATTTTTCACATTACTAAATTACCAACACTCAAGAGTAATTCATTACAGCAGAAAATAATTTAATTACTGTAATTTCATTACTGTCAAGTCTTTCCAAGGTAAGATGACAGAAGTACAACTTTTATTTAAGGAGGGGGACACTGGTCTTGAGGGTATTTTTGTTATTTTTTAACCTATGTGCTTGAGATTTACACATTGAGTGCATTTCAACATCCTGAGCACAAATATGCAGTCAGTTTTTGTCTGTGAGGTGCAAGTTTAGAGTCGTACAACAATTTTGCCACTCCGTTTCTGGCAATTTTTTTCGTATCTACCCATGAAACACTCGAATAGCTTTTACCCCTTTGTCCTCTAGAAGGACCAGGGAGTGCAACTATACCACAGCAGTAATTTTAGCCCTGTTCCTGCAAACGCTGCCAACTGCATAAATGTCAGGTCATCAATTACCAATGTTTCTATCAAACTAACAGCATAAAATCTTCAGCCAGAAAAAAGAAATTCCATACGTTTGTGGTTTTATTGGACTGTCCAGTTCATAAGCTTTCCAATGCAGCAAAAATGATACAAATCGAAACAGTACATCCGAAGATACTGTACCCAACGGCTGACCTCGTAAAAAAAAAAATGGTTCTGAGAAGACAGGGGCACCAAGTTTATAGCTCAAACTGTTGTGGCGCTAGTGCCAAGGAACCATTTTGAATGCCCATTTCAAACACCGAAATGTAATGAGCTGTAAATTAGTTCCAAGCGATGCATCAAAAAACTGCTTCCTACAACACATTCACCAGTGTTCATAGCATTAGAAAATATGAAGATTACAGTTTTATGACCAGCACTGTTTTCTACTGTTCCTCAAAAAATGGCTACCTCTGATTATCTTGGGAACTAATTGACTGAATAAAAAATTAATGGCCTATTTTGAAATCGGTGGGAAAAAACCAGAAAGAATGGCAAGTCTCAGACAGTTTACTTAAATATTAAACAAAATTGTTTTAAGACCCATGTCCCCGCTTCAGGTACAATTATTTTTTCTGACACGCTTTATCATTAGTACAATTCATTAATGAAAAAGAAATGTGTAAACAAAAGTTTGCTGGACCTTCATGCCAGCTTAAAAAAAAAAAAAAGCTCAGCTATTGGGGCAGTGAAGGGCATGAAAAATTAGCCTGATGGCACCCTTGCTTTGCATTTGCTGATGGGTCCCTCTCCCTGTTTTAACAACGCGTGAATTTTACTTTTAAAAAGCACAAGCGCCACACGTCTTCACGCACGTTCAAGTACCTTAAATAGAGGCTCTGTGAAGGGCACGTCACTCCCAATATAAATGTATAAAACTTTGCGATAAAAAAAAACAACTGAAGTGCAACCCACACAGTAAACCACCTTTTGCTTGTCAAGAAAATGATCTTGCTGTCCACATGAGGGATGTAAAAATAGACAAGACCATTGCCTTTTCTTTTACGTCCCCATAGAAAAAGAAAAAAAGAGGTACATTACAGGTTTTTTAAAAAATGGCAAATCATTTGCATGGAACTAGGCTTTATCTAAAGAGCCTATCCGTTCGACCGCACATCACCGGAGCAGTGCGGAAAAGCGCATCGACGCCGGCGAAGAACACCAGCGCACGTTTTGGAACTTCGAATTACCCGGAAAATTTATTCTAAAATATTCGAATAGTGCTATTCAATTCGAAGTCTAACCCTAAATTTGCATTATTCGCTTCAATATTCGGAAGGTGCGAACATTTGCACACCCCGACTAGCAGCGTGCCATAAAGGTCTTGTCAGAAAACGGTCACGACAACAGGTAGGGTACGGCAAACTGCTCACAGTGGTGCGAATCGACGTAAGAGAAGCAAAGAAAAAACTCACCGAGGGCTGCGCAGTGTGTGAGCTGATCCACCGCACTTTTGGACATGCAGTAGGCAAGGACCCCTTGAAACTGGAAAAGGAACGACAAAAGGTCAGACTTATGCGTGAAAAATGCTAGCTCTTACAATTTGGAGGAACGGAAGTAGAAGCGCAAGGATAAAAAACGGCCGCGTACCGGCTCCTTCCATTGAAAATGTCGACAAAAGATGACAGTTCACATGCGCCCCCGGCAAGTGAACACCTCCCTCCTCTTTTCCACACACTTCTCATGCTGTTCCTCTCCCGTCTCGTTCCTCTCAAAATAATACACTAGAGGTTTGCTCGAGTCAATTTAAATTTACCGCGTTCCACTGCTCCAAGTTGGGTGTCTCAATGCCAGTGCTGCCGTACGGCGGAGACTCGCATGAATCAAGGCACCCTACTACAACATGCGTTACAAGCAGAACTTGGAACCAATCTAGTGGAACCTTTCGTTACTATTGCCATTCGCGGGCAACAGCAGGCAATGATTTCCTGAAGTTGATGTAGCATTTCATTTGATATTGCAAAAACCAAGCATCCATGAATTTTAATAAAGAAACACTGCACATATCACTTGTGAATTGATGTTCTGCCTTATGTTTGCATAGTATCTTGTTCTTGTTCAACAACGTTGACGAGTATGAAGATTGTCACCGGACTAGGACGTTTAGATCTGGCTGTGGGTATACAAGACTATTGCGCAGGTTCAGTATCACTTTGGCCGAGTGGCTGAATCAAGTCAGACAGAGAGACAGACAGACAGACCAAAATTTCTGCGATTAAGTAGCCCCAGAAAGACTATCGTCTTTAACGATTTCAGAGCAGCAGGCGACCATATAGGGACCGGGCGGCCGTTGTATGGCACCACCGTCGTTTCAGCGAACAGCGCCACCCGTGGCGAACCGCTCGTCAGTGGAATGCCGGTGGCGGTCAGCGCAGCGTAGTTGTGCATGGTTTTCTGTCGTTTTTCTGCGGTGCGGCTTGCAAAGCATCCGTAAACCAACGTGCATTTTTCAGATCGGTAAATCTTGAGAGTGGATGTGACCTTTACGAGGCATGCCATGTGTGTTATTTACGCCCATACTCAGTATTTACAAATAGCAGACGACGCTCAATGCGCCAAGCTGGAAGTCAAGCTGGAAGTGAAAGTGCATTGCTTCATGCAATTTTTTCATGCCTGCATGCAGTTTCGCAAATCGAGGAGTATATTGCCGCTAAATGCTCCCACAAAGCCGGTGTGTGCAACCGAGCTAGGAATGCTGCGGCGCTGGCCTTTGGCAGTTGATGACGAAACGGCGCCGACGTCGTGCACAAGCGAAAGACAAAGTTGGAGGGTGTCTTCGAAGATTTACCTCAAAACAGAAATTGTGACGGACGACGCTTCCGTAACTTCATTACCTACGGCTGAAACGTGTTTAATTTCACAGAAATGATCTTACTACAGTAATCAGGAATCGTTGATAGAATAAATACCGCATGATAGTAGAACATTATTGCTTGTCGTGGAGAAGCATTGCTTTACAAGAATTGCAATGGTTGCTGGCTAGTTGGTAAATGGTTTTTCAAAAACCAATTCCTGCGTGGCTGAAGGACGCAAGACAGGAGGGTGCCCAAAACCTGTACTCAGCTTCACTGAATGCTGCGGTCGGTTTACAAGCTGCCACCTACGCTTGAAAAATCATGCGCACCTCCGTCTAACGACGATGATGGTTTATCGCAAAGCTCTATCGTATGGGTTTCCTTGGTTGCCTTCTGGATTTAAACTTTGACTAGTTAAGCGTCGATTTTGACCAGCACACAGTTTGGTCTTTTGATCGAAGCATCTTTGACTTTGACCATTTCCCATTCGATTTCGCACGAAGAAAGCTTTGTGTTCAACCATCATATTCATTAGACGGAGGGCTAGATGATTTTTTGTTTAATTTGGAACTTCCATGCCCCCTCTCCAAATCTAAACTTTTTCCAGCGTGTCGGAAAGGTGTCTGTGGTGGAGGACTCGGGCTCATGCACCCATATTTGAGGCAACTAATCGCATGTTTTTGGTGTCTTCACCAGGCATTACACGATTTTTTAGGTACTCTGTAAAGAATACTTAAGCATTAAAAAACACCGGCTGATGTTAACACTGCCACATTTTTAACTATCGGTGCCAGCCTTTATTCTACGCAGGTGGTAAAACGGGAAAGGGAGGAGGGGTGGTTTGTAGCTTGGGCTGTTGGGTTGGTGAATAACTTTGGCTCTTGATAAAATGACCACCACAAACGTGGGATTTCCCCTTCGGCTTTCAGGCTCCCATGCTGTCACAGTGTCGCTCACCAAAACCGAAGGTACAAAGCTCACGGTGACAGAAAGTGTAAACTACCGCAACATTTATACGGCTACACGGTAATCCATCTCGTATGCAGGTGCCTTTCTATTTAAAGCACACGTATCGAGGTATCCCAGCGCTAAGGCTGGCGTGGGAACCGTAGTCATTGAAACCAGTGAAGATAATTTAAATTGGTAGAAATGAATTCTAATATTGCGAATAGTTTTATTCTTACTCAGATAGCAAGGAGCCAGGCGCAGGGCGCTGAAAAAAGCGCTCGTGTCAATGTAGCCCTTCCCCAACCTTACAAGCATCCAATAAGTTTGCGTAGCCATTAGTGCATTTAAGAAGAAAATAATACTAATAATAGTAGTTTTATTCGTACTCAGAACGGGTGGAGCCAAGCGCAGATCGCTGCAAAAAGCGCTCATGCCATTGCAGCCGATGCCCAACTTTAGACGCGTCCGACAAGTTTACGTAGTCATTACTGCATCTAAGAACCCAACACACCTGTCTAGACTTTGTTTCATCTCACATGTCTGCTCACAATGCCACCAAAACATACAAAGCACCGAAGCAAACACGACAAAACCAACGGGAGGCTGTGTAGTCCAATGCACCGCCTCATTCCACTGACGAGGGGAGCGCCGAGTGGTGGCGCCACCCGTCCAGCTGCCCGGTCAATATGGCCAGTACCATGGCCACCGTGGCAGCGGGAGGGGCCTACCACTTCCGCCAATAGGGCGAAGTGCACGTGTGGCGCCATTTTCAAACACGTGCAATCCCGTTACGCGCAGCTGAGTAGGCTGCCCAGGGATGTTTAGGCTTACCGCTACGGCAGATATTTGATTACCGCTGTCACAAGGGGCCCAAATGACTATTTGTACTGTCATTTTCAGTCGCATTGCTCCTTTCGCACTTATTGAACTTTGTTTGCGGCTTAGGGAGGCAGCACTGGTCTTAAACCAAAATTGTTCATTTTTTACAGTTTTGATGATCAAAATTGGGGGACATATGTAGTTTTTCATTCTGATTGTAGATATAAAATTTGTTTGCATAAAACGAATACATTTAAATTTATTTGGATTTTTATATTTGATTTTTTTGACAGGTCACGGTCCCTTAGGAATGTTAACAGGCGAGTACCCCGGATACAGATAAGCATGGATGAGTGAAGTCTTACCGATCTCACGCCGGTGACACTAGAGACATTGACAACATTGCCTTGGCTGAGGATGAGGTGCGGCACGGTCAGCGACATCAAGTGGAAGACCGTCCTGCATTCGAGTGAAAAAAAAAAAAAAAAAAAGGCCCCGTTGCAAGTAGTGCAGTCCTCAAAAGAAGCACACGCACACACAAAACACTACAACGGAGAATCTTCCACTGGGTGAGTGCCCAGATATCAGCACTTATGCTCGTCAATAAATATTCATTCTTTCTCGGTCCTTAGTACAGTGCCATCTTTGCTTTGCCGCAAAAAAAAAAAAGCAAGGGAAAAAGAAGCCCTGTGCTCTACCCCAAAAGGCATCTCTCTAAAATACTGAGCACAGACTTGTGCGGAAACAGGGGCCACCTGGTTGAGGTGGGCCTTTAAAGGGACCCTGCAACACTCTTTGTGCAGTGCAAGTAAACCTGCGCGACATTGAGATTACACTGCCAGGAATACCTGAGCCAAATGTTACACGTGCACGTGAAGCAGTCAGCGCGCAAATCGCCGTGAAAGAAGAGGAAAAACCAACCACGCTCTCTTCAATTCTCCTCCTTATGCGCCCATGGCATGGCCTAAGCGATGTCATTTTAACTATGGCTGTCCTATTGGCTGTCGCTGGTCAACTTCGCGGCTTATTTCTCGCATTTCCTGTGACAATCCGCCGTTGTTGGCGCTGTGTGCCCTCTTCTATGTCTGAACCTGCACGCATACTTTTGGTGTTTCTTTTGTTTTGAGTGCGCACGCACTTTGAGTGACGAACTAAATGCTTTCCTTTCAACGAAACCACTCGACAAAAACCATTTATGGCTTCAAAAACGCCCTACCAGCCTGAGCGCTTGCTTGCGAGCAGGCAGCCATGCCTGTTTTTTTGTGGCACCAGACCGGAAATAGACCCCTCCACGTTGCGGAGAAAAGGAGAGAACTCCCCGGCCTGCGATATATCGAAGGCCGCCGAACAGAACGCCGCCGCCACCCCCCTCCCCGGGAGAGAGCGCGCAGCTTTCGTCGCGTTTTATCCACGGTCGACTTGAGAGGGAACAATTATGCGTGATTTCTCATCGACATAGTTTCAGTGCTAGAGAACCAATTTTCATAATTCTTGCGAGAGGAGATTGCTGGGACAATATACTTTACCCCAAAATACATTACGAGTAGTTGATGGTAAGTCTTGCAGGGTCCCTTTAAGGGGTAACACTGCTCTTTAAACAGCTTCCTTTCATTTTTAAGTAAACTCTCTGAAACTACTCCGTCTTGCTACTTTTCTCCCACTGATTTCAATTATGCCATTATTTTTGGAGTCAGTCAATGAGTTCCCAAGATAATTAGAGACAGTCATTTTTTGAGTGACAATAGACAAAACAGCGTTGGTGATAAAACTAATCTTTGTATTTTCCAATACTGTGAACCCTGGTGAGTGAATAGGAGAATTGTTTTTTGATGCACCACTTGGAACTAACTTTACAGCTCATTAAACCTTGGTGGCACCAGTGGCAAGGAACCATTTCGAATGCACATTTCAAACACAAAAGTTTAGTGAGCAGTAAAATTAGTTCCAAGCGGTGCATCAAAAAACAGATCCTCTTACTGCACTCATCAGGGTTCATAGTATTGGAAAATATAAAGATTACAGTTTTATGACCAACACTGTTTTGTCTATTGTTTTTCCGAAAATGACTATCTCTAATTATCTTGGTAACAATTGACTTACCCCCAAAATAATGGCATATTTGAAATCAGTGTGAAAAAAGCAGCAAGACTGACAAGTTTCACAGAATTTACTTAAAAATAAAAGAAATTCTTTTAAGAGCCATGTCTCCCCCTTAAGTATGTCAAATTTTTTATAAATCTGCAGAATTGTTTATCAATTTTTCATATTTTTCTGAAAAAAAAAAGAAAGTAAAAAGCCTGTTTTTCTTACGCCCGTCCAAATTTCCTAAAAACTTTCATCTCCAGTAAAGACCAGCTCCTTTTCCATCCCAGATGTCAGCCCCAACTGAAAGAGCAAGCATCTCGGCGCCCCTGCCACCCCTACCACCATGGCACCCTGCACGAACAACACTTCTCTTCACAATACCACTGCGTATCACGCAACTTCACTTAATGAAGTGGAGAGGTGACGTACCTAACGTTAATGTCGAACATTTCGTCGTACTGCTCGAGGGTGGTGTTCTCGATGTTGCCATTGGCAATAATGCCCGCAGAGTTGACCTGCAATTGAAAGCCGAGATGGTTTGGGTCGTTGGACAGCGACCGGAGCTAGGCAACAGTGCAGGCGAGCAAGCGCCCGCGAGTGAAAACTGAAAGTGGTCAACCCCGTACCAGGATGTCTATTTTGCCGAATTTCTTGCTCGTCGATTCGACCAAGGTTTCCCGCAGCTTCGGGTCCGTCAGCTCTCCGGGAGTGAGAAGAACCTGTAAAAGCAAAGGCCCGGGGACCAGCTATAGTTCTCACATTGTGACAACACAAAACTATACAACCCCTGCGCCAGTGTAGCTGGGGTAAAAAACTTGGTCATTCCCATTTCCTGGCGATGTCGAGCACTTGGCTCCGACAATTACGTATTGCAGACAGAAAACAGGGAAGAGAACCCACAAGGAATGCTTGTAAATTGTACCACATTGCGAGTGGGATAAGCTCCCGCTACAAAGTTTTTGCCAGGAGCTTTCAGGAGAGCGAAGCAAAACTTGCACTAAGTCACTGTAGCAGACAATGTGACAGATGCAATGAGAGTGCAAGAATAATAAACACGCTGACCAATTTAGCAACACCCCAAAAGGTGTGCCTGCCCTGTTCTTAACAGGGTTGCCACCTCTCCCCAGGGAAAAAAAAAAGGAGGCCCTTTAGGGGGTGTGGGGTATACGGAAAGTTGAATTTCTTGCTGAAAAAAGAAACCATGTTTTTCTGACGTGCAATGCCATTTATCCCTTTGCGAGACGACGTGTACAATTGTATTGTGCACGCAACTTTAAGAGCATTTTTTGAGAGTTACAGTCGTCGTCATCCCCAATTGAACCGCTCAGCCAGCATTCGTATTTCCCGCCCTACGGAACGGCGCTGCCGTATCGCGAATGCCGCACCAAATGCTTTTCCAAAGCAAGAGAGCAAGATGGACGCCTTGGCGTTCTATGGCGCCTCAAGTAGGTGTTTTTGGTTTTACCTTTTCTCTCTAGTTAAAACATTTATTAAAGCAAAAGTGAAGCTGTTACCTTAATACATAAAGGGCTACAGGCCACAATAATGTGCATACGTTTTCCACTGTAGCAATGGTTAGGAAATGGTTGTCCCGTTTGTACATATGAGGACATGACCTAATTTATTAACTATTTATGAGACCGAGTTGTTTATGGTTTTTAAGTGAAATTTCAGTTATCAAAAGCATACACAGGCAGTTACAAAATTTTCGGACGGCTACATCCTAATGCACATCACAAAGGGTTCCTGTAGCGGTTTCCCAGAGACAAACCAACATAAAGTTTGTACTGAAACTGACTTCGAGATTTAGGTTATTACTCTTAATGTACTGCACTGGAAAGTAACCGCACATGCTTTGTGCGCTCGCCCGCGTTTTTTCTCTGCTTGCATGTCTTTTCGCAGCTTGTCGACAACATATTTATCATTGTAGTCGCTGAATGAACGCTTATAAAACAGCAAAAAAAAATAATCGCGGCACGACCGCCAAGAAACCGGCCAATGATGACACATTTTAAGTACGGACTGGCCGCTGCCTAAAAAACTGGTCGGGCAAGTCAAAAACTAGGCAGGTGGCAACCCTAACTCATAAGCAAGAACAGTCAACGCTTTATTCTCGATTGCTCACAACTAAACAGCTGCGGACACCACGTTACCGCTGCGTTCTGCAAGTCACCCCAAATGAACAGGGACTAGCCTGAAATCACGTACGCCGAACCATTTTTGACACCCCAGGTAAGGCCACAATAAAGATCCTTTCGCCATGCCAAACAGAACGTATTGGAGGCACTCTTTTTCCAATCAAAACTCCTTTGTTTCATCCTCCAGCCTCTGTTAGTCCAGTCTCCCCCAGCCCCCTCTTCAACGCGCGTATGGCAATCTCTCTGCAATCACCAGAAATTTATCTAAAATGCTGAGACTCCCAGCCCCAGGTAAGCTGCTGGAACCGTGGAGTTGTTACCAATATACACTGGAGGGAAATCCAGTGGTACTAGTGTCCATTGGCCGATCCAGAAGGGGGGTGCGGATGTCCTGACCTCCCCCTGTAATTTTAGCATTTACAGCCAAAAGAAAATGACCCATCAGGTCGTAGAAAAAGTCAAGGTGGTGATTTTTTCTATTTATTTTATTTCTGGTTTTCCGAAATTTCGCTGAAAAAACAAGGCTACTATCCTCCTCCTCCTCATCATCATCAGCCCCATCACTGATAGAAGCTGACCCCCTCCTTAGAAAAAAACCTGGATCTGACGAACATGCCATCACATACCACAAAGAACCATTTCATTTTTACTTAGCATGGCTCATGAAAAATCTGAAGAGTTGCCTGCAACTACAAACAGCCACAATATTATTGTTAAAAAATCCCTTAAGGTTTTTTGATCAATGTGGCAGCATAGCTGCTAAATTAAAAGACCAGACCTACCAACCTGGCTACGTGAAAATTCGGGAGACTGCGGGGGTGGGGGATGGTGGTTTTTTTTAAGGGTGTGTATTTTAGTTCTTGCATCATGAAAAACTCTACTCCTGGTTCTTGAAGTGGAGAGCACCAAGCTTCTTTACTTGTGAAGGGACCTGGCAGTCGCGGACTTCATGTGGACCCATGTGCCCCCTTAAAACCGACAGAAGCAAGTGAGCCACTGTGCTAGTCCCAGCAGACTGCTTCAAGAAAAGAGCCCACCTTTGTGCCGGGCTGCAGGTACTGCTGGCAGGATTCGGCAACGGCGTTCAGCTTGTCCTCCTTGCGGCCAGTAAGAGACAGCCGAGCCCCAAGTCGTGCAAAGAGTTTCGCCGTGCTCAAACCGATACCAGACGATGCCCCTGTAATCGGGGAGGGGGCTTTGTGAATTCACGAAAAACTTGCATACACCTTCTTGGGCACACATGCTTGCACGAGAACGAGGGGTCCCGCCTACCACGATTTTTTTTAAAGTGCACAGCACTTTAGGGGCTCTCTTTGTCATCGTAGCTTGCTCACTGGACCCAAATAGAGCCGGTGTTCCGGCAATGCAGCTGTCGTCGTGGCATAACCCAGAGGCTTCGAAAGCCAGACGGTTTATATAGTCATAAGCGCTCTAAACTCGTGAACCGCTGGCGCCTGTCATACAACTCCCCGCTGTTTAGCGCAAAGGAAACTGCAGGTACATTTGAGGCAAAACATGCGTAATTAACCAGCAGCGCCCGCATTCATTTAGTTAGGAATGCTCGTTGGGCTGGTTTTCACGATAGTAAGCGAAAAAAAAAAAAAAAAAAGTGGCAGTGCATAGCCGACACGTGCGGGAGGAAAAGCAAGCACAAAGAGAACAGAACTCCCGCTGGCGCTGCTTCAGGCAGGGGGCACGCGAGCACTGCGAAGGCGGGAAATTTGAATTGCATTGGGTGGTAGCAGTGAGCAGATAACGGCGCTACAGTCCATTACGGCACATCACTGCCCAGCCCTTCCAACAGCTTTCACACTGAGTGGAACGGCTTTTATTTTTGTGCTTTTAAATTCCCAATTTATTTTGCTAAATTAATTTCCTAGTTTTAAAGAGCTTGCTTAACTTCACTACCCTGGGAGCTAAATTTGTGGACACATCATGAGGATGAGAGGACCAGCACAAATCACAATCCCACTGGCAAGGATTGCTGCTAAATTAGCGAAATTGGCGCAGACATAACTGAAACGCAAGAACGAGCATACTTGGCCCGCCTTCTGGTGACATACTAAGCACAGCTTGTCCCTGCAGACACGTATATCAGCTATTTTTTTTTGCAATTTTAAAACACTATTTTTAGATGCGACGGCATCTCATTCACTCGTCTTGTCCCTCCATACGGCGTTGCTGTTGTCCGTCCACACCCCTCCCTCATTCTCCTCGCCGTGCAGGCAGCGCTCTCCGCCACTCCCCCCTCTCCTCTCCGATAGCGAACACTCTCTCGCGAGGGGCATTGGATTGGATTCGATTGGCTTGGATTTGGATTAAAGTGGATTTTGTTGGATTGTGTTGCGTCATAGCTGCGGCAGGGGATTCACGGCACGTTTCACGCGATGGGAGAATCAACCTAACGGAAACAATGGAACCCCCCTTTTGCGTTGCATCTACAAGGGGTTCCCGCGAGGGGAGGTGGGAGTAATTTTGTAGAGAAGTTCCTCAGAAGGCAAGAAGTTTTGCTAGGTTGTTTTGAAGTAGAATTCACCTTTTTCATGAACATTGCCATCACTTAAGGCACGAAGTGTTGAGAAAAGCAGCGCTTGACAGTTTCGAATTAAGTTACAAATCAATGCAAGTATAAACTAGAGTCACAGCTTATTTAGTGGCTCTAGTATAAACATTCATTCCAAGCCTTATATTCTCGTACTGTGAAAGATGCCTTAGATAAACTAAATCTAATCGACAATTATGAACTTTAATTATTATTGGCTTATGAATAACATATCTATTAGATTTTATTGGCTCAGCAGCCAGATGTGGCTATTAATATACCAGATACAAGGTTAAAAGATTTTAAATTTGAATGCACTGAAGCAAAATCCTGTAGGGTCGAAAGGGGTATAGCAGTAAAACCAGATTTCCTGTAGAAGTTAATCGCACTCAAAAATTAAAAACCTTTACAAGAAGAACAGAGGTTCATCACCTAGCAATAAAACAGGGCACGATGGAATATAAAACTTATAGTTCTATGACAAAGTAAAATCCGCTAGGTTCAAACTGAATATAATGGTAAAATCAGGTTTCCTGTAAAACTTTGATAGCAGTCTAAAATTTAAAAACATCAAAAGTAACCAAAGGTTCATCACCTAGAAATAAAATAGAGTGGAATATAAAACGCAGAGTGAGAGAGTGTTCACGGCCCTTATTTTTATAACTGGGCCAGTCAACAAGTGCATGTACTAATGTTGGGTGCTTCCCGCATTGCTCCTGTTTTTTAGGGTCCTTTGCGCAACAAGAAGGTGTAAATCAAGTGCAATGTGCCCAACTCTTAGGTGGCATAGCACCACCTGTACGAGATATTACGCCTTTATGATTACAAAATGAACTAATGCGATTAATTTAAAGAGGCCATGAAGAAAAAATACAAATTCGGCGAATTTGAAACAAATTTGGCGAATTTGAAACAACTGGACCTTAGGAACTCACTCAACTCCCTTCCAGCTGCAAAGGGAGTTTTTTTAACCAAAAAAACTCTCTTTGCAGCTCCCTTTTTTTAACGACATATGGAAAAACTGTCAAACTTTGCATTGCAGTGATGTAGTATGGGCAGGAGCAACATAATGTGGGCTAGAACTTGAAACAGTCATTCTCGTATTAACTGCCAATTAGCAGTCAAGCGACTCAACCAAACCAAACTCGGGGCCCCACCACAATCACTAAGGCATGTTTTGTGGCAGTGGCTTAGATCAGCCGCTGCCAATTTGAGAAACAGGATTCTGTGAAGTCATAGAAAAATCATCGATAAGTTTTTTTTTTAACATCTCAATTATATCTGTTTAAAGTTCTCGCTAAAAGTGGCATTGTTGCCGGGACAAAGCAGTCTTTTTGTGAACAAAAGCTGTATTTTGTCCTCATGGCCCCTTTAATGAAGAGCATAAACTAGCTCGTTTCAAATAATGCATACAAGGACAGAAGAATGCCCGTGAGAAGTACACTGCTCCCAACGTTTCGCAAAAGCATGTGGGCACCTGTTATGATGGCCACCTTGCCAGAGAGGTTGATGAGTGCTTCCGGAGGAGCCATCTTGGCGCTCAGCTCCTGCCACAGAGGAAGAAAAGTACCCAATTAAAATCCAAACACAATAAAGCTGCTTCATCAAGTGCAAGCTAAAACCACCATTAGGCCTAAAGGAACCCTAAAGGCTCAGTGACTCTTCAATTCACCTGAAAGATCAAAGCATTTAAAGCTCTTCTGGCTTTTGCTCAACAGCAAAGGATGTCTTGTTTACTTAGAAATAACTAACGCTGTTATTTTCCTCTCTTCCCCTTTTTTTTTGCGCGGCACAAAATGTTGGGTCACACATTGCGAAAAAAGACCGCCTAAGGAATTTAAAGAATTTCCAGCCAAGGGAGGTGTTGCTGCCAAACAGAAGCAGTAGAAATTACTTGTGCAACCTCCAAAATGGCCGATTAACGGCCAGACACATTTAGATGATTGGGCAAGTAATTTCGGTTGCCGCACAGAAGGAAACATGGACTGCGAAAGCAGCAGTATCTTTCGCAGTCCCTTGCGCAATTCTTTTGCAGTACTTCGGACTGCGCAAAATGTTGCACTGAAATCAAAACTGCAGCCGAACTCAACAGCAGTTGTAGTAAAAGGAAATAACATCTAAGAGATAAAGTTCACGATTTGTCATGACAAATGTGTGCAGAAATTCATGCGTAGCAAGAATTTCCGCACACATTTTTGTTTTACATTTACATGTACCTGTTTCAATGCTTGCTCCAGGAAACTGCTCAGACAAGCCCCAGAAATACCGTTTCACCATTCGCGATTTTCAACACTGCAAATTGTAGTGTGGGAAGGCATATGGGGTGGCGATACGAGTTTCCCCATGTTAGGAACTTTCCGACGGTACAAGTTTTAAAGGGCTTCTGTATGGTGTACCCTGTGCCCCTATCTTCCGACATGACACGGAGCACCATCTGGAGTGCGACCACGAAGCTGTTTTTACTTTTCTTGACATACTTGTGGCTAGAGGATTCTGAAGCGGACAACCATCAGAACTCAGCCAAGGTTCTGATGAAGTTGAAGGGGGCTGTTGAAGTTGAAACTTACCCTAAGTACTCGTTTGAGGGTTAACACTGCATAGCAATTGGGCTTCGTCATCAATACGAATGGTCCACCTTTATCCCTCAGACTAATGGGAAGCTGTCGTCATCAATGCACCGGAACCAACAAACGTCTATAAGCTAGAAATTCCTGGGTCTACATAACCTCAATTGAACATGTCTTTCTTGCTTGTTCTTAGTGCTGTACTCTTCGCCTTAAAGGGTCAAGAAGAAGCGATGGGCTAGGGCCAAGAGAAATCAAAGGCTTTCCAAGAGAAATCACTAACATCAGTTGACGTACTGGTACATTAAAGCACCAAGTTGATCAATGTTTGTTCTTAACTGCCAGTCATTGTAATGCAACTGTCGCAGCTACAATTCTTTTACAGCATCAAGGAGAATGAACGCCTTCAAAGGCCCCCAAGCAAATTCCATGCTGAGCTTAGCTGTATAGCATGAAGACCTTACACGATCGTAACACCGCTCGAACAAGAGAATATTGAAGCCCACTCGTTTGAATATTGAAGCTCACTCACAAGTGCAGCCTCGTGGCTTTGACTGCAGAGCAACAAAGTTGAACAACAACGCATCATTTACGCATTTACGCGACATCAAACGAAAAAATGTAATCAAGTTTACCACAATGACATAACCATTAACCATTAGCTGTACGTGTCTACCAGCTTGTAGGCGCATTTTTCTTTTTCCTTCAAAAATGCATTTAGCCTTTTCTTGTCCTGGAAATCAAGACGCAGGACCAAAGGCAAAGTCACATTTGCAGCTCGTTATTTACAGGGCCCGTCTGCATTTGCCGACCGCTAACAGGCATACGCTTTAGTAGAAGGTGGCTTGAAATGCCCTGCTGTAATATAGCAAGTAGACTGCCGTTATCGTGCTGCAAGGCCATAAAAACAAGCAGTCCAGCGCCAGTAACAAGCGGTCAGAACAGGTTTAACTCCTCGTTGCTAACGTCAATTCAAAGGTTGCAGCAATGCGGTTGCATGTTTAGCGTACCCGACTTCGTGATAACAATGTTCATTTGTCAAACCACGGGGGGCCCGGCGTTTGTCACAAACGACAACTTCAACAACCAAATAGGAGACGGTACAAACACGCCCCTGTAGATCACCGGCGGCCAAAACCACAAATATGACAGAGAAAACGGGCTCCCCGTACGCATGCGAGTAAACTACTGCTACATCCCCGTGCGAGTAACTTCCGCAAAGTGAATACGAGGAATCAACCTCTTTACCGGGTTTTGGGTATGAATGGGGCACGTGTACTACGATAGAACGCAGGAGAGAACGGAGAAGGTGACAAATTCGCGCATGCTGAAATGAAAAAGGCCGCATCCTCACCCGAACGAGAAAGCGTGGAGCTGTCGAAAGCAAGAAAAACGGCACGAGTGTGCAAAAACACACAGCGGGAGCTCACGGCTGGAGTGCACGCGTACGCTGGCACACTCACAGGACAAGGAGAGCAGGGGAGAGTACGCTGAACTCGTGGTCCGTCGCGACGCTGAAAAACACATGCGCAACTGGCAGGCCGGCATGGGGGCGCTGCAAGCCTTGCTACAACTAGAGGTGACGTACTGACTGCCAGCAAGATAGATTTTGCCCCATTACGGCTTATCCTGGTCTGAGGCAGTCATACCAAACATTCCCCCATTCCCTGCGGAAAAACTGGCGATGACCATAGAGTTTATACAACGGTATGGCAACGAAGAAGAAATTAGGGCACACTTTCTGTTTGCAGGCCGCTCGCCTAACATTAACTAAACCTAATACAACGTAACTTAAGCATACCTAACACAAACCTAATCTGACCTAACCTAACCAGACCTTTTCAAATTTCCGTTCACTCAAAAACAATGTGATGCTGCGGAGTGACCTTCAAAAAGACTCTCCCACACGATGCGCAAGTTCCAACTTGTGAGCCATTCTCTTCCTGGACCGCATGCGGTGACCTTCAAGGGTACATTTTAGGTCCTCTACTTTTCAACCTGCTGGTGATGGTGCTAACACGTATTTATTTTATTTACAAATGATACAGAGACGCCATGTTGCGATTTAGCGAATTTAGGTGTCTAGGGAAGATGGGGTAGGTTATGGGAACTGGCAAAAAAAGTTTGGCCTTGACAGAACTTGAAATGCCCACTCAGGACAGGGACGGAAGCGGGTGACTGTTTCTTTAGAGGTCATGGCCTAGCTAGGGCGCAGTTGAAGCAGATACGTCGCAGTTGACTGTGTTGACTGCATTTACTGGGGGTGGGTTTGGTGGCTTGCAACAATATCCCAAGCAGCAGAAATTGCCAAGCCCAAGCATGGCAAATCATCAGTGGCCAATGTGTCCGAGCTTGGCAATACCTCGGCCGCCAATATTGGCTGGTGTTTGGGAAAGGTGACAAGCCAACAATTGGCCAAGCCCTGGAAGGCCAATATTGGACAACGCTTGGCAAAGTTTCTTGCCATGATAATGCCAATGGGTGGACCCCCACGCTATTTTCATGCACATTTTTGGCTTTGTGGCCAGTCCTTATGGCCAATGCTTATTTTATGAGTTGCCTCGCGGCCCAATTTCTGCTTTATACATGCCATTATACAGGAAATTATTTAACGAGTGCGCACTCGTTAAATAATTTCCTGTACAATGGCATGTATAAAACAGAAATGGGACCGCGAGGCACAATAAGCGAACTGCATCAACTTTGCGAAGCAATTATACATACGTGACTTGCCAAAAACAATTCAGCAACACAACACACCGGGTCTCTCTGTGTAGCTTTTTTATTATGCACATCAAATATACGAGAAACCTGGCTTAACAGTGGCAAGAATACGAACACAAACACAACAGTCGAGAAAAAATTTTAAAAAGCGCTGCTCATGAAGCGCGAACCGATTATCATTCGTTTAACTGCTTGAGATGCCTACAAAACAGAAGCATTCAGGTAAATGAAAACAGGACGCTCATTCCCGGTAATTCGCCGACGTGCCAAGATCACAATATGTTGTTGAACAGCACTATTGTAGAATAGCCCAGTTTGGAAAGCTTGTCACTGCTGCATCCGCCACTTGTCCACGGGAAACACCTGTGCGTCGTAGCGCCTGTAATAAATAAAAAAAAAATAGTTCACTATAATGGTCAATTCACGCTGATTACTAAATACAGCACCTATACAAGCCTTACCACATGCCCGTGTCAAAATATTCAGCCTAAAGTTCTACCTTGTTAACACTCGCTATGAAACATAAAACGTACTACTGCGCTTCATTTTTCAATACTGCGTTTTTAAACGGGAGCAGTTACTGTGGCTCGTTCTTGAGACAACAGTCCAGAATTTCACCGAAAATGGGCTGCACGTCGTATTGCAGTCGCGCACGCTAATCATAAAAGAGTCCAGTAGACAAAGCAACACGCCAGCGGTTCCGTGAAATTTTGTTGTGCCTTCGCTCACTTCTGCCCCGTCAGACGCGCAAGACGCGAACAGAACCGACGGAGAAGCCCAGCGGTAGTGTAATTACTTTGTCGCTCGACAATACCTTTACGTTGCTCCAAGAAAATAATGAAACGAAATCTTCATTAATAGTTTAATTAGGCCAGCTTAATACATCCTCAACTCTTATACTGCACACGAGTCTTGCTTCAACGCTTGCTGACGTCGTGAACCTGCAGTGGGAGCACGGCTGCTTGTTCGGAAAAACACAAAGCCGGAAAAGGGATAGCTAGAACTGGCGTCACACAATTGGAAGCACAGTATGTGACCACTTTTTTCTTCGCAAGAAACCAACACCACTAAGCAGCACTCGCGAGCGCCAGTTATAAACGACAGCTGAAGTTTTGGCGGGAACGAGTGCGAGAACTCCCGCACCGCGAAAAAATGAAATGGTGACTTACGTTTTCAGCGGCGGCCGTAGCAGGCAAAACGATGTTATTACACCAGTCAGGTATACTTCACACAGCCACCGACACCAAAACGCACCTCACAGACACGTACAGGAGTACTACGCAGTTTCAATGCCACAAAAGAGACGGAGCCGTCGGTGCAGCGCCCGTCCACGGGCCCCGCCGCGGGTTCAAAGAACGCGCAAAGGCACAACGCTGAAGTAGTTCGACGTTCACCGTTGCGTTAGGACACACAAATGACCAATTCCTACTGAACGTTTAACACTCTCTCTCACGCTGTTTTGAATAAGCTGCACTTTAGTTTAAGTACGCTTTGTATCGTGGCACGGTGCTGTGGCTCTTTAGGTAACTACTTTTTGCTGCGTTTTGGCGGTTTTGGCCTGTTCACCGCGCTCTAACCGCCGCGGGCAACGACCGCAGTGCTGCCCTCGAGTGGTGCTGCTTGCGCGCCGGGTGCGCATGTACACACGCAAAATAACGCACACGAGTGCTCTACAGTGAGACTTCATGCAACAATATGCAAGGCTGTCGGCATTTACACCTGCCAATACTTTTTATATAAATGTGCTACTTGACACAAGCTTGAAAATGATTTGGAACTACTTTTTTTGTTGTGCGCTGCGCGTGAAAACAAATTCAAAAACACGCAAACTTCAGTAATATTTTGAGTGAACTTGAGTGGTCATTCAACTAACAAGAACATGCCAAGACGTGCGCAAAGGCACTCATAAATACCTGCGTCACATATAGGCTACTACTCTTCATAAAGTTTTATGATCAAAAATTACGTCTGAATGAGCGCGCTGTCCAGTGTGATTTTTTGCGCACCGGCCAATGCGTGTCCTCAGGCCGGGTCGTACAGCGCTCGTTGTCCACGAATGGCTTTTGCGTACAGGCCGGCGTCTGGCCAAGCTATCGGCTGTCCAGTGTGTTTTTTTGCGCACCGGCCAATGCGTGTCCTCAAGGCCGGTCGTATAGCGCTCGTTGTCCACGAATGGCTTCTGCGTACAGGCCGGCGTCTGGCCAAGCTATTGGAAGCCAAAGGGAAGCCAAGGGGCGTCCAATGATTGGCTATCGGCCAATGCTGCTTGGGATGCTGCCTGGAGCCCGTTTTTTTCAGGCGCGAGTTGTAGATCTAGCTGAGTCAGAGTGAGCTCAAGGATATTGTCCGCCGCCTGTAGCAAAAAACAGTCCTGGCATTTGGCTCAAAAAGATTAAAACAGAAATTGAATGTCATATACTACACTCCATCCTTGGATTGTCTGATCGATCGCGCAGAAAGCCATCACGACTATGAGTAGCTTTCCGACTGAAAAGTGTTCAGTGCTTCATTACTACTGTGAAAATTGTTCTGCTTTATTAGACCACATTGCAATGATTAGAAAGGGTGTAAAAATTCGTGCACTCTTCGCTTGAAGCACCCGTGTCTAATAGGGATAGAAGGAAGAGTGGCTTACATCATCGCAACGATCATTAGCATGTTTGTGACCATTGCAGTACAAGCCACCTGCATAGCCAGGTTCTAACTGTAAATGAAGGAAGTTTTTCAATTGTGATCCTATCCTGCACTGTCCAAATCCATTGTTTTTCCCTGAATCTCCTTATCACCCCTTTATCGAGTTAACTGTCTTCCCCAGGAAAGAAAGATAAGCTTAGGAGGTACTTACGAGAACCCGTGACGACACGCTCCGTGAAGGCAAAAGTGCTGCTTAGAAGGGCTCGATTTCTTCCCTCAAAACCTCCCTCACCTCTGCTTGCTTCTCTCACTTCTCAATTGTGCTGGATATCGGCTAGGCTTCGATGGCCGGGCCTTCCGCAGCCATTGCTACGATGCAGCTGCAGCTGCCTTCTGCTGGCCGCCAAAACAGGGCAACTTTCGCCACACTTTCGCCAATTCGCGGGATGGCTAGGTATCACTAGATGAGGTGTCCTTACCTAGTGACACTAGCTAAGGGCAACTCCCAAGTTTTTTTTCTTTCTCTCGATTCTTGGCCTACTTCTAGCATGTTCCGTCTCACAGTAGTCACTCTCAAACGGTCCACGATATTGTCAGTTTTCCTTATTACATGCCTGGCCCAAATCCACTTCTCTAAATTTCAGCTACGTCTTCCATGTGAATTTGTTCCCTAATTGAAGACACCCATTTCCTGTCCATAACTGAACTTACTCCTATCATACTTTTTACCACAGCGCATTGGGCTGACCCAAGTTTTCTTTCAATGTGTTCAGCAAGAAGCTAAGTTTCTGTCTTATAAGCCATCACCGGCGGTACGCATTGGTTGTATACCATTCTTTTGTATACCATACCATTGTGTATCATACCATGCGATACCATACCATACCATTGTATATCATACCATACCATTTGTATATTATACCATTGTATACCACTTGCACATTTAGCGGACTATGCCATCCTGACCAGCATACCCACTTTTCAAATATAAGGCTATGGCCTAGCTGTTACACACATGGCCATAAGTAGCTCATAGCCCTAAGCTTTTATAAAAAAAACCTGCAAGTGACAAAGAACATTTTCTTTTTAACCCAGCAAGTAAAATTTTTGTTTTAGATCTCTACGCGGTGGCTTGGAAGGTTGAATTATATTACAATACTGGCTCTGCAATTTTCACACGTTTTTTTCACGCAAGAAAGACAGGACGAAGAGGTGCGAGCATATCATTTCATATATATTTATGCATCTCATCACACACAGGGAAGAATGTGCACAGCCCACGAAAGAGAGCAAAAAAAAAACCGTGCACATCATTTCAAGCACAACAAAAAACAAAGGCGCTAAAAAAGAGTAGCGCTCTGTGAATGCAATGGCAACAAGGTACATAATAGAAGCTGGTCCCCCGAAGATTCGTCATCAACACACTCTCACTTTGAAACTCGCGCGCACATTCACAAAACACACACACGACCACACATAAACAAGTCAGACACGCTAATAAACATTCAAGGCTGGCGACCCGAAATGGCCTGCGAGGGCGCACCCAAATGGACACAACAGCAGTTAAAGTTCTCAAAAAATAGGCCCTTCACGCTATTTGTATTTCCAGAGCAGTTGCTGACTGTACAGGAGCACTACAACCAGTGCAGTAGGCAGTCTCTAATAACGGAGCGTAGTTTCTCAATCCAAAGTTCCAACATAACAAATGTACCGTATTTACTCGTATAATGATCGCACTCGCGTAATGATTGCACCCTTAAAGTTTGTCCTCAAATTTCGTTTTTTTTTTTATTTTCCGTACAATTAATGAAGGCACCCTGAACTAGCCGCAGCAATATGTCGTATGTGTGCCAAGTATAGCTGATTATGGTTGTGTGTACCTGTTTCCTTCCTTTTCAAAGAGGACGTGGCTACATTATTGCTGCAGACTTGCCGATATTAGCGATATCGGCAAGCATGCGTTCAATATTGATGAGGAAGAAACTCTCCCTAAATGCACATAATGTCACTAGACAAAAAAAAAACGCGCTCAGGTTGCTGCGTCGGCAGCCATGTCTGTTACGATGTTCCGCACTGCGACAGTGGCAGCCACTTATTGGTTGAACTGTTGTCACCTCGCAGCAAACTCGTTCCGGTGCGTTCCGTAAATTCATGAAAACACTGCATTTTACGTCACTTTGCAAAGCGGCTGGCGGTGGTGAGTGAAGTTTTTATTTATTATTTTTGTTATGTTTATGGGACCTATCGTACGAATTTTGACCTACAACTTGCTTGTGTTTTCTGTGCTCAAAAATGTTTCGCTAAAAATTTACCCCGCGTAAAGAACGCACCCCTAAATTTGCATCAAACTTTTTGAAAAAAAAAAAAAGAAAGTGCGATCATTATGCGAGTAAATGCAGTAATACACCTCTTGTCAAGTACGCATTTGTCAAGTACGCGGAACTCTGTTGTAAAAGCAAAACCTAAACTATAACTGCTTAATGTTCCCAAAAGACGTTAACTTGCGGCTTCACGCGCGGAATATGCAAGCAAGGGCGCTCACATGCCAGGGTGAGAAGAGAAAAAAATGTACAAAAGTACACGACTATCAAAAATAGGTGTGCCATGTCGAGGAAAGCAGCAAATGAACGGCACTGCCAGAAGGCGTTTCGCCGCAGTTTCAACATCACCGCGTCCGAGGAAAAAATAACTTTCCTTCTCAATCGCGTCTACGACAAAATGTATGCCTGATGTAAACAGGAGTCATCAGGCTATGTACATTCGTAATAAAGCGATATGTCCTGAACGCTCACTTTTTACCGAGCGTCTCTCCGCTGTCTGGTGCAAAACTTGTCACCACTTTTTTCTTGCAGCACTGAGCACGCCCCAACTGCATTACCCTTATACACAAACACATCGCCAGGCTGCCGGTATTACGAACGTTTAATGACCACCCGGAGTAGCATTCCTTGCATGGGAAAAGCTTTGCAGGACTTAAACCTGCAGTGTCATTACCACAAGCACTTCGTGGAGTGTAAGGCATTGATTTCAATTAAAAACGTAAAATTAATATAGTCTTTTTTTCATCTCGCGTCCTGAGCTGTAATGTTCCTCGAACGAAATCTCCCTCAACAGCTCACTTAGCACATTTACGAGCGTGATCACAAGGAAAAGACTAGTTGTGATGTACAGATTCAACGCCTCAGGAAGAAAATTAATAGAGGGCGACAGTTTTCCGGGCAGTACAGGACAGCCGTGACGAAACCAACACACCCGTCGTAGCTTCCATTGTCAAAAAGAATAGCTAGCAAAGGACGAAAACGTCAATCGATACGAAAATAGTCACTAAAGCTAACTGTACAAGCGAGATACTCGAGCAAAGTCGCAGGATTAGCGTTACGATTTAAGTTTTCAAACACTGTGACACAATGTTTATGCACATTTTTGGATGCGAATACTAGAAAGCGTTCTCGCTGCTTGCGCATTTCTGTACGATTTCAATTTCCGTGTCGACGGTAGCATCTCACAATACGATGCCTGCATGAACAATGCACATGACAATAAATAGAACATGTTCTGTTAACCAATTTTTTTTTTTTTTTTCAAAGTTTGGTGAAGATAAGAAAATGACCACGTATGCTCGCAAACTCTTTTCTAAGCAAAAACACGCCCTCCGGGGCGCTGTTGGAATTACTCGGCGATTCAACCGACGAAATGAAATTAAAGAACGAGAAATCTTCAAGATGGAAACGATAATAAACTGTTTGCGCAAATGGGCTGTACAATGGGCTCCTGTGCAATTCCCGTAGTTATAGGCTCGATATATTCACTTATGCAATATAGATACATCTAGGCTTATTTTTTTATACAATTATTATATACCAACAGTGTTAGAATTGACGGGACAATGTTGCTTATATGTACACAGCTCTGTACTACTAGTGTGGAGCCAAAGTAGCTTAGCTGGCGCGTACCAAAGAAGCAGCTAATCCTAAGCTGCGCTCGCTCTAAAAACATCTGTTGAGCCATCAAACTGTACATTAAAGACCCAAGGTGATCCTCAATGAGTACAACTTTCTCTAAAGCGCAATCATGAGCTGCATATTCTGCAGTGTTCCTGCAGTAATGCACAACGCCAACTTTGATCTCTCGTCTTCCTCTACCATTCAGTTCAACATAACTGGCACAAAATTAGTCACTGACACCAACTAACCGTGCAGACTACCCTGGACAATGATGTATCAAAAGTATAGGCAACAAAGTTGACAAGCTCAGAGTCGAAGTGAAATTTCGATGTTGAAAGCAGAATCTATACGCAAGAGCGCCGCGCTATATGTGTGAGGATGTTTTTGACTACTGACTCGTTTTCAAACAACCAGAATGGACGGCGAGACATAAATACCATGACCCCACGGCGACCTCGCAATAGTGAACATAAATATAGCCTATTCAAAATATGACAGTCGTGAGCGCAATCAATACACAAATGGTTTTCGAAGGAAAGATAGAATGTTTGCCAACCAAATGCAGTTTCACTGCGCTGAACGTCGAAGGCCAAACTGCTTTTAAAGAGCGAATGAATAAAACTTTCTTGGTTTCGCCTGCTCAGAAAAAATACGGGATAACAAATGCTGGACACCCTTTCACCACTCCCGATGTACTAGACGCAAGCTAATGCCACAACCGCCTGGATGTTAGTTATGCAAGCTTGATTCAAAAGAAGAATGGATCAGTATACTAAAGCTGTCAGTAACGTCGCTAGTGGTGTTCCCTTCTATGTGAAAGTGTACACAACCGGCAAAGCCACAATAAAAATTAATTTTGCGTTGAGATTCAACAAAAACTGCTTTGACTTCCGCAATGGCATTACCGAAAGAAATAAAGGGGGGTGGGGTACAAAAACTGCCTCGTAAAAAGACCGAAAGAAGAGTAATTATAGCCAATAAAAATTTATCGCTAGCGCAGGAAATTACCAAGACATCAGGCTAATGCATCTAGACAGCCAGGGCACCTAGGTATGGCTTAAGTTTTTACATTGAGAAATGAACGAAGAAAACCAAAAGCACCGCTGTTCCACTGATCTTGACTGACCAGAGAAAGGGGATGAGTTTAGTGTCAATTTTCTTTGCAATAACCTAGGAATCTTGGATGGAATTCCCTTCCAAAACTGGGACGTTCCGATCTGGCCATTTAGTGTGGCAAAACATTTTCACGGGAGGATACTAGCACCTAATTTCAAAGCACCGTAATAGCCAATAATAGCCGAGCCAAGCACTTGGTTGATAGTTAACATAAGGATGGCAGCGTTTGCTAACAGTGAATAGCCAAGCCAATTGCCGACCAATAGCCAATACACAAACAAGCACATTCCCCTAGCACCCCTGCAGGACACGAATGATGCCAGTGTTAAGCTGGCACAAAAATAAAACCCATCAACATTCATCGTGCACAAAATAACTGCATCTAATGCTACTATTTAACAGTCCATTCCTTACACCTGATTTTACACGCAATCTTAAAGACAAAAAGGGCATAGCAAAGATATAACGCAGCTTTTTTCCTGTCTCACGCCAAAAGGCACTTGATTCAACACGACAAATAAGCCTCTCATTTGTTGGTACATCACACGTGCAGAGCACATATTCCCTCATAAAACATTGCACTTGAGAACAAAATAGAGCAGCAAACCAGCTGCATTCACTGACAATTTTCTCCTTTGACATTGAGAGGAGCAGCCAAGGTTGTATGGCTTTGCACTGAGTCATGTTGTCAGGAAGCAAAAAAAGGTTTTAAAAGTGAGCAATTGACGCAGAGAAGTGTACAACAAAGAACTTCGCGCGCACACACACACACAGACAGACATACAAAAATGCGGGAAAAAGCTAGAGCAAGAATTCTCACCATTGAGACTAGGGATTTTAGGCTCTTCCGAGCAAACATAAACTATGGTTCAGAAAACAAGCAGTGCTGTGTAGACTTCCCAACTATCTCCGGTTGCATTTCGACGTTTTTTGTAAGCTCACATTTCGATTGCAACTTCTGCCAGCATCACACACGCAAGCCGCAGTGCCCAAACACCGCCTTTATTTTTTCGAAATAATTTCGTAGCTTAAACTCTACGCTAAAAGCAGCAGTGACTGATGCATTTGGAAGTTGATGTGGTCTTCGAGGCAAAAACCGTTGACGCTACGAGTGGTCATAAACCAGCGTGTTCTCGAGTTTCATTTTACGTCGAGAGGTGTCAGAATAACAATGTTCAACGAAACTTTACCATGCTACAAATGAACGGGCAGCATGTTCACTGGGCATGAAATGGCCGCGAGTCCCTCATAATGACTTACTGGGCACTCCTAAGCATGCACTGAACAGAGCTCAATTATAGACTAAAATGAAATAAATTACGAAGCGAAGTTACCGCTCACAAAGGTGGAAAAAAGGTCAATTGGCGATTACAAAACTACTGCACGGAATTAACCTCTACAGTGCAATACGTTACGCAAAAGCGAGAAACACACTTAGCTGCGCTGACGGGTCATTGGAATGAATATTGCACTCTGTGTGGTACTATGAACAAAACAGATAGGCAAAATATAGCAAAGGTTTAACAATGTTCAAGTACAAAAATACTGTCTAGAACGCAACATAACACCGTCAATGTTCCTTGACAGGGAAGGAATTAATGCGCCAATTTTTTTTTTTTTTTGCAGATAAGAGGGGCATGAAAACTGCTTGAAAGACAGGTACCGAAACCAAGTACATTCCGACAAGATTAAGCCCTGCACAAATGGCGACTCAAAAGTAAAGAACAGTTGAACCGCAAAGGAAAGAAAGGTTATTTCCTCGTGCTAACGCCGGTTAAAAGAACATTCGGCTTTGTTAAAAACAAGCGGCATTATTATTGACAAATTTTCTCCAACGTGCAGTAACGCAACAGCATTCCCTACTATAGTAACAAAAAGCGCAGTTTTCGTACCCACGCTTTCATTTTCCTGCACGCATCGGACTTGAAAACTGTGCGCATAAGCTAGCCCTGCTTAGGGTGCTTTTTGAATAATGTGCAATCACAAAATGCTTTAGTGGAAATCGCGGTCTTTCAAATGCCTCTCAACTGATAACTGGCCCTCGACACCCGGTGGACATATACGGTTGCTGGTATACCTTTCCCTCAAACCTCAACACGTTTCCGCCGCGTCTGAATTCCTTGGAATGTAAGGCTCACAATGAATGAAATTACGAAATAAAATCCTTGCCGCTTTCTAACAACTGCCCTAACCAGCTTCTGCTCATTTTGCGGTTCTACGACAAGGACATTTGTGCACGACACTGCTACGGTTACATGTCCGTTACGTTTCGGACATTGACGCGTCCGTAACTGTGCGAAATTACGATTTCATCTGGAAACATTAGCCCCATGAATTTGTATACAGCCAAGAAAGACTTCAACAAAGAAAGTTTGCGAGCATGCAATTGGTAAAAAACAAACGAACGTACTTCAAACCCATTTAACACGCACACACACATACACCCCCGCACACAAAATCATGCATATGCCAACCACATTACTGCTCTCCGAGCGTCGCATTCAAGTACATACTCCATTCCACTAAGAAAACAAGTGGCGCCAACGGAATGAACAGAAATGCCTTTTAATGTTCTTCGCTCGATGGAAATAAATTACGTGCAAATGACTCAAGCTGACTGCCATGTGAAGTCCAGAACGGACGCGTGTGAAAACAGTTAGCTGCCAGTCCATATCTTTATGCAAATGACTAATCAAGAGGCCTTTCTTGAGAATAGTAATTTGAGTGTTTGTAGTAGTACACCTCAAAGCATAACGCTATGAGCCTAAGCGAGGCATTTAACCACGATTCGCAAAATGGAATATCGCTGTGCGTGGAGCTTTTGCGATAATTTCATCGATAACGTGCTGTTGAGCACGCCGGCACTTCAGTGTGCATTAGAGATCCACAAGTGATCTAAATAAATCCATAAATCTTTACTACGGCCCGTTTCATGACCCAAGTGTCGCTTCAGCACGAAAAGAAAACAATTCTTTCTTCGATACTTTCAAAAAGACACTAACCTAGGTCTCAGTAAGCTTATTGTTCCTGATCGGCTGATGTCTGCGACAACTAGTGCAGAATGCGGCAATTTCTACATGGTATTTCGACGGGACCTGATTCAAACCGCAAATGTTAACGCCACCTGGTCTCCTAGTGGATGAAATTAACGCAGGCAAACTCTGAGAAACATTTACGCCAGAGCGTTCCCGAGTACCGGTACAGAATCGCAAAACAGGTGAATGTTGGAGGATGTCACGCCACGAGAAAGTTTTCAAGACAATGAAAAAAGCACGCCTCGACAAGTGATAGTGATATTTCATAATGATCTTTTTTGTGCGCTAAGGACTAGTTAAAAAGTATCCTGCTCCTTTTCTTGTGTTCCAGTCGACGGCTGAGGTTACGTCACAAGGCCTGCTTCAGCTCCGCGTGGCCACCGAAAAAGTATACATACAACAGACAAGACCAAAATGCCATACAAACTAGGCCCCTCAGATAACTTGCCGCACTATTTCTAGATGTACTTCCTCGCGAGAAATACCTCTCAAGCATATCTGAATCTAACGCCAGCCTGCCGTGCTGTTTAAAAAGCATTTCTGCCCTGGGGTTCACGTTTAACAGATGCGAGAAACATTTTAAAACGAACGATTTTTGCTTTTGAGCCGGCCTCAATTCCTTCGAAACTTCGTTTTTATAGCCCCGCGCACGGCAATTTGAGTTAACAATCTGAACTGGTATTGCTAGCCAGCGCACTTGTAGTGAAGGGGGGGAGTGGGGGACTGTGCCATTAAAAACACTCATAAAAATCCGAAAATGTGAGCTTAAAAACAACGATTCACATAAGTAAGAGAAATAAAGTCAAATAACAACGTGTGAAAACGAAAAAAAGCCATCCCAAACCGCAGTAAACCAGAACATCAACAAAAAGCAGAACATTCATATATTGCGACAAAAAAATATTAAAGTACAAGGTAACACATAATGCCAGGAGATGAACGTGAGAGAGAAGTCCACTAAACGGCTTCAATATATCTGAAGATGTTTTCTGTAGCTCAATGAGCGATTGCACAAAAACATAAAGAAGCAACTCTGAAGAGAAAAAAAAAACACTCGTAATGCTCGTCATCGTAAAAAACAAAAACAAAATCGAGAACTGATACAGTGCGGACGTCGATAATCTTGCAGAAGAACGCGGTGATAACTTTGGTGGTTGGATTTTTTAGTTTTTGCGTTCTTGGCGAGAGAGTGAGCAGGTACGCGAATATTTACAAAAGAGAAAGAAAAAAAAAGCAGCGAGAAAATGCCTTCGCAGCTTTAATGCTCCATCACACTCCATCAAACAAACAGAGAGAATGTATTCCGAAAAAAAAATAAAAAATAAAAACAAGACACGACAGCGCGGGGAAAAAAAGCATAAGATGTGAGCGTAAACCCTTCCACAAAAAAAAATGCAGCAGCCAACACACTTTCGAAGTGAAACGCTCCGACACCACCAACGCGTGCATCGAAGAAAGTTGGTGGTGAAAAAAAATACTCAACAAGAGGGAAGAAAAACGCTGAAAGAAAAAAATAAAAAAACAGGGGAAAGGAACTTCACTGCTCTGATGTCCAGCTTGTTTTGGCACTGCCTTGGTTTCCGTCTGCTTGCAAACCAGTCTTGTCGCCGAGTTGATTCTTCCACAGACTCAAGTTCGACGTAGCGGGTCTCGGCCCCGAAATGGCGGTACGTCAAACCACCAAGGAAAGAAAAACAGAAAGAGAAGTGTGCGTAGAGCGGTGAAGAAAAACAGAGAGCGATGGAAAGGCACCTCCGACAATGTCTGGATGGCGGAGCGGTACACTCGCTCGCCGAAAGGCACTGGTTTCTTCAAAGCACCGGCAAAAACATCTCGTGTCCCAACACTCGGTTTCCTCTGGTCCGAGGCTTCGCACTGTTGATGCAAGTCGATGTCAGCCTTTCAGTGGACGACCCGAAGAGGACGAAAAATTGCTTGCTAGAATGATAGCAAGCTGGAAGAAAAGGTAGGTGCAGAAGCTCATTAGAATGTTACCAGAAATGCGTAAGACTTTGCAACTTACAAGGAAAATGAATTTATTTATGTAAGCTATCGTTAAGATACATTTAAGGGGAGAACATGGCTCTTAAAACGGCTTCCTTTAATTGGTGAGCAAACTCTGTGAAACTTGTCAGTCTTGCTGCTTTTTTCCCACTGATTTTAAATATGCCACTGTTTTTTGAGCAAGTCAATTAGTTGCCAAGAAAATTAGAGAGAATTCATCATTTTTGGAGGAACAATAGACAAGACAGAGTTGGCCATAAAACTGTAATCTCTATATTTTCCAATACTATGAACCCTGGTGAGTGCACTAAGAGAATCAGTTTTTTGATGCACCGCTTGGAACTAGTTTTTGCAGCTCATTAAACCTTCGTGTTTGCAATAAGCATTCGAAATAGTTCCTTGCCACTGGTGCCACCAAGGTTTAATGAGCTGTAAAACTAGTTCCAAGCGGTACATCAAAAACCTTTCTCTCATTGCACTCACCAGGGTTCATAGTATTGGAAAATATAAAGACTACAGTTTTATGACTAACACTGTTCTGCCTACTGTTCCTCCAAAAATGACTAATTATCTCTAATTATCTCGGCAACTAATTGACTTGCTCAAATTACAGTGGCATATTCGAAATCAGTGGGATAAAAGCAGCAAGATTGACAAGTTTCACAGAGTTTACTTAAAAATTAAAAGAAGCTGTTTTAAGGGCAGTGTCCCCCCTTAATTAAGTGCACCGGACTACTGGTTACCTGAATCGGACGACACCTACACAAATGAAGTCTGCATATTTTAAGGATTTAACGCTTGCATGACAAAAATTCAGTTTCCTGCGAGTTGCCGAGCTTTTAGTGAAAATAACATTTAGGAAATGAGACAACTACGAAACAATTCGCACGTAGTTTGGTAAGAAGATTCCACATAAGATAAAAATCCGCCCAGGATGATCGACCCGGTTTTCTGCAATCTTGAAATATTTCAAAATTATTCTGTATTTGTGACAATGTTAAATGCTTTTTGGGTTTTTTTTTTTTTGCTAAGATTTCAACCGCAAGTGTTTGCAACGTGCAAAATTTCACCTGCTTTTCCATTGTGATGAGGACGTTTTCTGGCCATGTTTTACCTTAGTATTTCTTTCAGATTTCATTCTGGCCCTACCCAGCTTCTGCTCTGCAGTAATGTTAAACATTAAAACAAGAACAAGGAGCATTAATATGTTTCGTTACTTTCACTGGGTATTTTGTCGAACTAAAAAAACGTGTAAACTTAAAAGGCTTGCTACTGCTGAAAGTTTTGTGTGTGCCAAACACTTCATAAGAGAGCGAGGGCATTTGGTCGTTTGATGAGCATAAGGAAAGCCAGAAGAAGACTTGAACCAAAAAGATAAATGTGAAGACTCACAGTTAAATTATATCCACCGGTTCATCGTCTGCATCAAACTCCATTTGCTGGAACAAACGAAAAAAGACGCCAGTTTACTGTGAGTGTCATTTGCAGCTTGTTAAAGGAGCCATGAAGACAAAATACAAGTAGGGTTTATTAGAAAGACTGCTTAGTCCCGATAACAATGATACCAATATCATCGCAATCTTCGAACAAATAACGGATATTAAAGAAAACATGCGAAGCCGTGGCGACCCCCTAGCCAATTTCCAGCAACTTTTCTATGACGTCACGGAACCTTGTTTGTGCGATTGGCGGCCGCCTAACTGACCTGTCGCGACGAACACGACTGGACGTCTGTAATGGGGCCTCTAGTTCCATTTGACCGCATCACTTGAATGCTAACGTGCAGTTAACGCACTGAAAATCATGCTTTATTGCTGGCCCGTATGGCGTCATTCTTGCTCATAACACGTCACTGTGGTGCAAAATTTGAAAGTTTTTAAATACTTCTTGCTTTTTTTCGTTATAAAAACATCTTTTGTGGCTCTAATGGAGCTGAGTGAGATACTGAATCCTAGTTCTTTCAAATTAAACAAAGTTTATTTTCTCTTCATGGCTCCTTTAAAGCCCTCAAGGCATGTCAATAAACCAAGAACAGAACAGAACTACGATAGTTTGAAACCCACGAAACAATACTAAAGAAACAATACACTTTCCCACCATTCAGGGATGTTAGAGGGGCCATGCAGACAAAATACAAGTTTGTTTTATTCAAAACATTTGGTGTTTTATAGTCCCCCCAGCGCTTTTCCAGCAGCAAAACGAATCATATGCTTTATTCACTGAGAAATTATAAGTTTAACATAAAGGAGGACATTTAAAACTATTTCTTTTAATTTTTAAGTGAACTCTGTGAAACTTGTCAGTCTTGCTGCTTTTTCCCCACTGATTTCAAATATGACATTATTTTTTTAGTTGGTCAATTAGTTCCTGAGATAATTAGAGGTAAATAACCATTTTTGGAGGAACAATAGACAAAACAGTGTTAGCCATAAAAATGTAATAATTACATTTTCCAACACAATGAACCCTGGTGAGTGCAATAAGAGAATCAGTTTTTTGATGCATCACTTGGAACTGATTTTACAGCTCATTAAACTTCAGCGTTCGAAATGGGCACTCAAAATGGTTCCTTGCCACTGGTGCCACCAAGGTTTAACTGAGCTGAAAAATTAGTTCCAAACGATGCATCAAAAAACTGATTCTCTTATTGCACTCCCCAGGGTTCATATTGTTGGAAAATGTAATTATTACATTTTTATGGCTAACACTGTTTTGTCTATTGTTCCTCTGAAAATGTACTAATTATCTCTAATTAGCCTGGTAATTACTTGACTTACTCAAAAAATAGTGGCATACTTGAAATCAGTGGGAAAAAAAACAGCAAGACTGACAAGTTTCACAGAGTTTACTTAATTAAAGGAAGCTGATTTGGGAGCCGCGGTCCTCCTTGAACAGCATCATTGTTAAAAAAACTTTTTTATCTGCATGACCATTGCAGACAAGCTCTGAGTTGCAAATGAAAGTTGCAGCATCTGTGTTGTGCTTTTCTGCCCTGCGTTTCTTTGCAGAGGTCTTAGTGATTCCACTGCAGTTTTGTTTCCACAAGCCTTATGTCACTTCCACAGAAAGCCAGCACAAGGCTGAGAGCCCGCCAAGAGGGGAAGCCAACCGGCAGGAACCAACGGCTACATTCGCGGCAAAATATAATTGCCAAGCCGCTGTTTTGCCGGTACATCACGGTTACGAAAGAAAACCCCTGCGTCTATTTTTTTTTTATATATATACCGCTTACTGGATGGGCTTGTGAATGTTAAAATTATAAGTCCTATTAAAACATTTTTTGCTTTGCACTACATTTAATTCCCCTAAATTATAGGTCATAGCTTAAAAATGGTTTCCGTATTTGAACATCTCAAATATTTCTGTAGGACACATCTACAGAAATATTAAAAAAGAGAACAATTTCAAAGCACGAAAACACAACAGCTTTTGTATTATGCGAGCATACGAAACACACAATATCTCCACATTATTTTGACGCACCACTCAACGGTGCAAAACCAATTTACAGCAAATGTTACAAGATTCAGCAGCCAAAATCGCAGAAGGAATGGCCTCAAACCCTTGGCTGGCATACGAGGAGACCATAATAAAACACGAGCTGGGAATGCGTTAAATATAAGAAAAGACAAGCTGTTGAAATTTAAAAATATATATATTTCTGCCCGCTTTTATCCCCCTTGAAAATGAAAAAAGCATTTCTAGCCAGAAATCATAATTTACAGCTTCATTTATGACTAGATTTATAGATTCCAGCTGAAATTGACAGCTTCTAACTAGAAAATTTTCAGTCTAGCTGGAGACGATTATTTCCGGCTTTCAAGCTTTTTTTGCTTCTAGAAGGACTGACAAATGCTAGCTGGAAGTAATAGCTGCCAGCTGGAACAATAATCGAAATCCAGCTAGAAATGAGCTGGGAACTAAATTTCTAGCTACAAGAAGTATCTGGTTCAAAAATCCAGCTAGAAATAAGCTGGAAACTAAATTTCAAGGTAGAAGAAATTTCTTGTTAGAAATCCAATTTGAAATGAGCTGGAAACTAAATTTCTAGCTAGAAATATTTCGAGCTAGAAGAAATTTCTGGTTCAATAATCCAGCTAGAAAAAAATAAAATTTTCAACTGGGATTTAGACGTTGAGATGTTCAGAGGAGGCACTTACAACTGCCGTTGACCGGGACATGGCGGAATGACTCCCCGATCCGACCGCATGCTCTCCAATTAATACCTGGAGCCGTTGCAACTGAGACAGCAGTGACCTGCAGGGAACAACGGGAGACTCTATTGAACGCCAGACAATCAGAGATTTTCACAGCAAATAAAAAAATGAGATATTACATTTGAACCCCTTTATAAGAGACACATAACGAGGAGAAGCTTGTCTCTTACACGAGATGTCTCTTATAAGCAGGGAACCATTGTTTTCACTAACTGACCAGCCCTTATAGTTCAATGTGGGCACTGTACGACTAAAATAGGCTCAAAGAACGCTGCAGCATGTTGGAAAAATATTCATTCCAATTTGTTTAGCCCCCAGAATTTATGAAATAGTTCTGAATTTTTGTTTGCTTCATGACTGTATTTACGCTGTTCTTTACAAAAGCTTCTAGAAGCTTTCTCTTCTTTCACTGTCTGCGGAACATGAAGTGTAGATGTTGAGTTCACAAGCCTGATGAATAGCCAGAGTTCACAGCTTCTTCCGCTGTGTGCTCTGGCTATTCATCACGCTTGCAGGACTCAACACATGCGATGCTTAGGTATTGATTGGAAGCATTGCGAGTGGGAGAGCCCAGTGCGCACTCCCGGTATTCTTGGCTTGCGCAGAAGCCCACATGAGTGGTCGTGCTCCAATGCATGGCAGTAAGCTTTAACCACTTCTGTAAGTTCTATTTCCATTGGCAGGGCTTCTCGTCGTCGTTTCATAGCTGACTGAACCACTGCGTGTTTGCTGAGGTTATAATAAATAGTGAGTGCGGGCATCTGTCATCCTGCTTTGTTTCCACAACGGACGCAACTGCAGTTAGCGACTGGTGGCACCGCATCTAAAGTTAAAATGTCTCTTACAAGCGAGCTTGTTGACCAAAATTCAAGGATAACTTGTCCTTTATAACCAACTATCTTCTACATCCGATGTCTGTTATAAAAGAGGTCAATTTAATGGGAAAGATAGGGCGGCCATCCATGTGGGTGAATAGCAAGCGTCCCTTATACCCAATTGTCTCTTACATCCATGCCTCTTATAACAAGGTTCAACTGTATCTCTTCCAGCAAAATTTGCACAAGTAAACTTTCGCACTGAAATAAGAAAAGCACACCTGCTGCACTAGAAGAGTGCCGTTTTCAAACTCAAATATTTTCAAACATGCACAGCCTTGCGAAATCCTGCCCTGTCGTAGTTTGTTCTTGGTGATGGAAGTGGACACTTTGTTTGAATTACAAGGTGCATTTAACTAAGCAAAGCTCTCTTTCACAACCGCACATGAAGAAATTCCATAAAGGCACCTCTCATGTGATCAAAGGTGCCCTAACACACCTCCTTACTGCTATAAACCTTATTCTCTTTTTATTGGGTTTAGAAGCCATATAATCCGAGGTCACAATGCACTTCTTATGTGTTGTGAATGAGAAAGCATAATGTCCAGCTGAACAGCACTGAGTACACCTTTCAGTTTCGCACCGCGTAAAGTAATGTTTTTAAGGTTCATTGCGGACATGTTTTCGAGTTTTGACGTTAAAATTGGTGGGTTATTTTATAAAATGTCTACATTAGCATCTTAGCTGTAGACCGGAATCATCTGGATGACAATCTACTGTCGAGTCGTGTGGCCTGTCTTGACAGTAACTGGTGCGCCACTGGGCGAAGCCAAAGCAACCGTGCTTTATGCATTCCCTATTTTCCATGCAGCTGCAATGGCTTTACTAGCAGCACAGTCATTTTTTTGCTCGATTTGGATTACTGCAAAGCTTGTGCTACGTAACAGGTTCACATTCATGTGGGTTTAGAAGCCGTTCCGCTCCTACAGATGCTGCCGACTTCAGCATTAACACTTTATGGGCCATTTAATGACTTCGCATAAATGTACACAGGCTAGTTGGCGTGGCAAATAACAACAGGATAACAGTCATTGTTTAGCAGATTACGTAAACTTGTCATCTAAGGTAGGCCGTAAGCCCAGAAAAGGGAAAAATAATCTATAGTTTCGTCTGTTAGTTGAGCAGATGAAGGTTACTATCGTAAAAGTAGAGCACAAAACTTTCTTGCCGTTGCACAAAAAAATAATAATAAAATAAAACATGGAGGGGGGAGTGTAAGCTTAGGTGTCTAAAATAAGATTGAAAGTTTTTGTTTACAATTCATACACTGCTCACTCTCTGCCTCTTGAAAACGTGCCAGTAAAATTATTGGCCATTTCATTAACACTGTGAAAATTGTAACAAGCCCTGAATGTGTTTCAGGAATAACTCCAAACATTACTTACGAGCCATATGAACCTTACTTTGTGACGTAAAGCTTTCCCTATTTATAGCAACTAGCATTACTGTTATTCTCAGTAAAATTGCCAAGATGAAGCGACTCAAATTGGCTCGAATACCTTTCCTGTCTCCCAACAGACTTCGAAGACGTAAACGCCTGCACAAGTTGTGCGTTTGCTTCCAACAAACAATTTCTTCGATAACATGAGCATCACCAAAGGTTCGACAGCGTCTCGCTCACCTGTTGTTGCTTTCAAGGGCGTCAACCTTCTTCTTGTACTCTTGGTTTTCGCTTAATAACGTCTCCACCCTGTGATCGAAGAAAAGAACTCGTTGCCGTTACAATTTCAGGGCTTCGCACGTGTGAGGATGACATCAGCGGCAATTCAGCGCAGTAACCTACACCCGTGCTACACGGCGACTTTCACTTGACAATTGAACACTCGCCCACAAGTGCGCCCTATGTCTTCCAACGGCGCACTCGATAGACAATTGGTTCGAAGGACTTCAGAAGGCCTTCGAAACGGCCGTGTAGCACTGATATTAGTCATTCCACTTGATGACATAAAAGACGGTGGCTGCGAGTGATATCGTCATTCCCAGGCACACAATTGTTGAGTCGAAGAAAGCAATCAATGGTGACTCTTTGTTTGGTCTCTCCACACATCTTAATGTGGCAAAAAAACCATGCCATACTGACTACAAGTTGTAGCCTCAGAGGTGCGTTTCATTGATATCTGGGCGAAATATGTTTTTCTTTGTGGAACTGACACTTAATTTGCAGATATGCTTTTTTTTTTTAAAACTACAGTGCACTGATAATAAGTTGGCAACAATTTTTAGATGATTTTTTTCCACTTAGTTAATCTCGAGTAGCTAAGCGAATGACTACATTTCTAGTGAGATTAAGCATAAGGGAGGACACTGGTCTTAAAACAACTTCTTTTAATTTTCAAGTAAACTTTGTGAAACTTGTCAGGCTTGCTGCTTTTTTCCCACTGACCTCAAATATGCCATCATTTTTTCAGTTGGTCAATTAGTTTCCGAGATAATTAGAGATATTTGGCCATTTTTGGTCAAACAATACACAAAACAGTGTTGGTGATAAAAACTGTATCTCTATATTTTCCAATACTATGAACCCTGGTGGATGCAGTAATTGAAGCAGTTTTTTGATGCACTGCTTAGAACTAATTTCCCAGCTCATTAAACTTTGGTGGCACCAGTGGCAAGGAACCGTTTCGTGTGCCCATTTCAAACACCGAAGTTTAATGAGCTGTAAAATTAGTTCCAAGCGATGCATCAAAAAACTGCTTCGATTATTGCATTCACCAGGGTTCATAGTATTGGAAAAAATAAAGATTACAGCTTTATGACCAACACTGTTTTGTCTACTGTATGACCAAAAATGGCTAATTATCTAATTATCTTGGGAACTAATTGACCAACTGAAAAATAGTGGGATATTTGAAATCAGTGGGAAAAAGCAGCAAGACTGACAAGTTTCACAAAGTTTACTTGAAAATTAAAAGAAGTTGTTTCAAGACCAGTGTCCCCCCATAAATGTAAAACCCACTGTGCATGGAGGAAAAGAAACTGCAGCCAAAGATGCCCCGCTCTGTCCAGACTAAGTTTGTCATATATTCTCCACCAAAACATTACCACGCAATAAAGTAGCAAGAATGACTGCGTACTTCTTTTCTAAGGAATCCATGTACTCCTTCTTCTTTCTTCTGCTTTCTTGCGCTGATATCTGGAGCAAAATAAGTGGAACATCTTTCTAAGTTCCACGTTTGGTGTAACGTAAAATAGAGGACATTTCATGTAGACACTGAAATACGTGGAGCAATGCAGAATGGAGACGAATTATCCTGGGTCTCATTGGCAAGTGACTGACAAGAAGAAACAAGCCCAAGTAAGAAAACATCGAGATTAAATTTCTGGGACTCAAATTGAGGGAGCAAACCTCAATAAACAAGCATTGTCAAGTCTGAGAACTGTGGGAGATATTTGTATCGCTGAATTCATTTATGTATTTAATGAATTGATTTTGAGTGCCGTGGACACGCGATGTTAGCCTGTAACTGATGGAGTTAAGTACGGTTTTCTCAACACTACAAGAATATGCGCAATAACTGCGATCCGAACTTTATTTCAACTCAGTAGCTAGAAACTCAGTACTACTTTTTCACAGTTAAAAGTCATAACAGTTTTTTTTGCTATCCAATTACGGAATTGGTAAAAATTATTTTCCGAAGTGGCCATTATGTTAAATGTGTAAGCTTAATTGAGGAGAAGAGACACCTACAACTGCAAGTTAAAAATAACAAACAGGCAATGCATTAACGGTCTCATTAAACCAATTTTTGTTTCTTACACCCCGAGATTGACACAAATTAGGACTACAGTCGAACCTCGTTTTAACGAAGTAGTATAGGGACACTATTTAGTTCGTTACATCTGATAGTCGTTGTAACAGTAGAGTTAAAAATAGGCTAAAACCAATCGGCAATCTGGCTCCCACAAAAATCATTGATACACGAGCGAAATATTTTAAGCTTCGAACCCACTATAAACAAGGTAACCCTTATTTCAAGCTCAATGAACTAGAACACGAAACGGGAAATTACAACAGAACAAAGTTCACTTGACAAAACAGGCCGTGTTTCTTGATTTTTTCGAGAAGAGTGTGGCCTTTGTCTGGGGCTATTCACAGCAATGAGCAGGATGAAGTTTTTCACAGTTGTCCACGAACGAAAGGGCTCTTTCTACTTCTGCAGTTTCGGATGCCGGGAGTTTTCCCAAGTAGTTTCTCAGCCTAGTGGCCAATATTTCTTTGTTATATCCGATATCACGTGCAGCTCTCACGGTTTCGGTTTCGTTATAAAGGAATAGGTGTCATTGAAATGAAGCGAATCATCTACAGTCTTAAGAAGTCCAGAGCCGTGGCAGTCACCTTGTTTTTGATTTTCCTCCGTATCTTCTTGAGCGACCGCTCTTCCGCCTTGGTGAGGGGTAACCGCTGGGGGATGGGGTAGCCTTCTGCCAGGAGTGTCCGCTTCTCTTCGTCGGTCAGGATTAACACCCCCGTGGCTCCTTTCTGCAAACGACCACACAGCCTCCGCGTCACCTCTTGTTCTCGCACACAGTGAGGAGGCTTTTACAAGCAACAGACGGTCACTTTGAAGGGGTCCACCATGTCAATATTTGATTATTCCTCTTGAATGGGGTAATACACGTACCAAGGTAGATCACTATAGAAGGATGGCAAGTTAGGCTAGACGGTTCATAGTGACCACATCGAGCAAGCAGCTCAAAAGAGACGGGACATAAGAATATCCCGTCTTTCTTTGAGACTAAGAGAGAGAAAGAATTTTGAGAATAAGAACTTGTGTTCCCGACTGGTCGCGGTGCGCATTAGTGTAATCCTTGGGACCAGGGGCGGATCCAGGTTTTTTCTGAGAGGGGGGTCAGCTTCCATCAGAGATGATAATGATGATGATTAGGAAGGGGAGGAGCAGTCTTTTTTATTCACCCATATTTTGGAAAAGCAAAAATTAGACAAATAGAAAAAAATTTCAACTAGACTTTTTCTACGACCCGAGGGGTCATCGTCTTGTGGGTATACACTCAAAAATTAAGGGAGGGGTCAGGACACCCGGACCCCCCCCTCTGGATCCGCCAATGCTTGGGACGCTTAGTCCGTCAGTGGCTGCATTTCAATTTGCGGACAGCTTGGTAGACAGCCCACGAAGCAGTCTAACTAGACGTCTAAAGGAATAAAATTGGACGAGCGCCGCGGTCCCAAACGCAGACGACAGCCTCATAGCAGACATGTTGAAAAACGCAAGCTGCGGGTTTTGTAACTAATATTACCGTTGTTATTACAAACATTACGTGATTTAAAAATTAAACTAAGTCATCTTCACCACTAGTAAATTATACTAAATATTTCAATAAAAGAACAAGTGAGCGGATTTGCCTTACCGTCTGATCGCGGTGCGCATTGTGAGGTATTTGGTACGTGCAGTCTGACAATGCTTTACTTGTGATGTAACAGTGGATGACAAGATATGAAGGCACATGGTGCTTCAGAGTGGAGTATATATGTGTCCTTTTCTAATAAAATTCAGAGTTCAGCGCCTTGTAGTCGTGCACCCTTCTCATGTCCCGTCCCTTTTGAGCTGCTTGTTCGATATGATAGATCACTATCTTTGGCACAGACATTGTGCTGGAAAGTTTTCTCTGAAAACTGCATTTCCTGTAGAGCTGCCTTTATTTTTATAATCACCAATACAGCTTGGAAATCAGACCATTTTCGAACTGAATGCTTGTGGCTGTGCATTAAATTAATATCCAAGCAGCAGTCATAGAAAATAACTTCTGGAACAAAAAAATACCTATTTATTCAAAAGGCAAAACTAATTTCAAACAGCAGAGCAGCAATAAAGGCAAACGTCAACCATGGGAAAACAAAATACGTACTTGATATATAGCATAACCTGAATTTGTTTTCTCTGTGTAAATGCATGACATTTTTTCTGTATAAATGCGTGAAATGAAATGATCGAGTTGAAATATATAAAAGCCAAACATGCACAATTTAAAGGTTATGAATTTCGGATGCCAAACAATGGTTCGGTTTGGCCACTTTAATCAAGTGGTATTTCCACACCTTCATTGTTGTAGGCGAGCAACGCAATACCGTATTTTCGCGTGTATAACCCGCACCAAAAATGCGACAATTTCAGTGGCAAAGTAGGGGTGCGGATAATACTTGGGGTTTTTCCTTTAGTGCAGCTTCACGGCAGTGCGCGTTGTGCTGTGAAGGTGACCTTGTGTACAACAGTGAGGACTGAGACTCAAGTGACAGCTCTAGTGAGAACAGTGACACTGAGAGAATTGGGACTTTTGCCTTGCAGTCAGTGTATTCTACTTGCTAAATAGACGCTTTTTGTGTCTACATAGTACATGATGTGTTGCTTGAGCAGTACCTTTGGTGCAGCCTTTCCTGTGTCAAATGTGCGGGCAATACGCAAGGATTCCTTTTTTTCTTTTCCAGCGGGCTGAAAGTGGGGGTTATATGCAGGGGTGGGTTATACGCGTGAAAATACGGCAATTTCACTCACGTCGCTCAAAAAAAATTGTAACAGACACCAGGCGGAAATGATAAACACTGGGAAACATGTGTAGACTTGGGAAAATGGCGCTAAAAGTGACGCCAACGGTACTGTCCAGTGAGTACCGCATCACGTACCGCCTGGTTACTGATGAGCTGACCACCGGCCGCGCTGATGGCCACCGCTTCCCGAGCTGCGCGACTGAGGACGACGATGAGGACGACGATGAGGCCACGGCCACGCGTGAGTGTGACTGACTGCGGCGGCTCATGGAGGAGGAGGACGACGATGAGGTGGGCGCGTGGTGCGTGTGGTGAGACGACGACGACCCCTGGCTCGGCGATGAGGCCCCAGGCTGGGCGTCCGGACCGGCGGCGACTGTGAAGCTGGTGGGAGACCGGTTCTCCGTGCTGTGGACCGGCGACAGGCTGCCATCCGAGTCGCTGCTGTGGCTCGACGGTGGCGTGGGCGGCAACACGAAACCCGACGCTGCATCGGACAGAGAGTGTGTCACCCCACGGCCAATCCCCCCGGTGCCGATCCCCCCAGAGACACCTTTTCAAAATGTTAAGCGCTAGTCATTCTTTCGAAGGAGCTCGTAAGAGCAAAAAATATGGTGGCGGGTGATGAGCATATTGATGCAGGGGGCAATCTTATATCGTACAGAGAGTGCGTCACCCCATGGCCAATCCCCCTCCCTGGTGCCGATCCCCCCAGCGACACCTTTTCAAAATGTTAAGCACTAGTCATTCTTTCGAAGCAGCTCGTAAGGGCAAAGAATATGGTGGAGGGTGATGAGCATATTGATGCAGGTGCAATCTTATACACACTACTGCTCTGTCTGTTTATCACCTAACTTAAAGAGCAAGTATCATTATAGCGTAACAAAGCAGCGGTCGCTGACCAAGTCAATTGAAAGAAAGATGTTTCGGATCAAATGCGGAATCCTTGATCACAAGGATCCCATACGGAAGCCTTGATCACGTCATTGTGATTAAGGATTCCGTATGGTATCCGAAACTTTTTTTTTTCAACTGACTTGGTCAGTGACCGCAACTTTGTTGTGACCCGCCACCTGGCCAGACGGACTTTTGTCGAACCCTGGACTACGAACATTATGGCATACAGTTCTCTTGCTGCCGATAGACCCATCACTGCCCCTCTACATGAGGGAATTTGTGATTGTGCTACTCTAAGGTCACAATGACACATCAATCTACTCTACCATCTACTTGCCTGACTTAGTTATTGCTCAACAGGATAAACAAACAGGAAAATGCGACAACTGATGGGGCGCCACCGACACGAATGGAGTGCACCGTCGATACACACAGACATGACAGAAATAAAAAAGGCAATGAGCACACGTGCTGTCTCACTGTCAGTATGCAAACAACACGTGGCCGTAGCTGCTCAGAATATATTTCTTCCATTTCATTCACGCACTGCGTCTGGGCAAGCAAGCTGGCTGTGATGAATTCCGCTTCCCTAACTTGCCAATGTCACTAATGAAGAGCTAAAGCATGCTAACTTCTCCACCTGCACTGTCACAGTGGGCCAGCACCCATTTTTTCTTTGCTTCTTCTGTTGTGCGCATATACAAGAGTGAGTCTACGTCTCCCAGTAGAGTTGACTGCAGCACTTGGGACACCTGCATCTTTCCAGTTGCCTTGTTTGTTTTACTAAACATCGAGCAGCAATAACTACTGTGAAACATTTCTCCCTAATTACCTTTCTTCTATCTCATATGCTACTGGCTCTCTCTCACGAGAGAGGGAGAGGAGCAGGATCACGATGCCGACCGGGATGGGTATGGTTGCAACGAGGCGTTAGCAGCATAGTAGTATTCCTCCAACACCCTTTACGGCTCTGCTCTGCTTCATCCTCCTCTGTTGAATTAAACAGTGGCCACTAGGTGATCCAGTGATGGCTCTGTCTTGTTTTCATCCTCGCCAAAAAAAAGCAGCCATAAAGAGCTACCCACATTGAGCGATCTTGCAAGCAAAACGTGGAGCGATGTGACGAGCGACCATTTTTTGCTACGGAGTTAGCTATATTTTAGTTAGTTAGCTCTGGTTAGTGAGCTATACATAGTTAGCTGAGTTAGCTATAGTTAGCGAGCATAGCTCGCCAGAAAATACACCTCATCGCCTGGAAGTGGCCTGAGCAACTAGCCAATAGGAGAGCCGTTTAAGGGGGCCCAGCTTCTGCCATAAGAAGAGAATAAGAGGAAGGGACAAGTGGCAGTTTGTATACCAGAGGAGTAGAACCCTGAGCTTGCTGCAATGCATTTGCATCGCTTTTCTGTGGTAAATGCACATAAAATGTCTTGCGGCCCTGCTTACCTCGATAATAATATTTATAAATAATCAGTGCACTATTGGGTGCGGTGCAGAGCGGAAACATTGACGTCGCATTTTTTCCGCGCTCACACCGTCACTGTCGTGCCATTGCTTGCCTCAGCAAGTAGTGGAATCGAGCGACTGTGGATCCCCGTCTCGTTGCTCATCGCATTGCTTGCAAAATCGCTCCATGTGGTTACCGCTTAACAGCTTGGGAATCGCACTCGCAACCATGTGCATACGTAGCCACAGAGTCTCATTCACTCTCACTCTCTCGCATCGTCACTCTACTCATTCCATTACGCACTGCAACGTGGTGGGCGGGCCACAATCCAGTAAAGGACACCATCTACCAAAATCTGCCCAGTCTGCGGTGATGTTTTGCGCGCACTACAATGAAAGCAGCAGCCCACACCCTTGTTTACGAAGGCAGCACTCACCGCCGCTTCTTCGCCCACAGCGGTTGAAAAGTAGTTCGTGATTATGGCACAGTTATGGCGCAGAGCTCTTGCAGAGCTTGTGCACAGGGCTCAAGGGATCAACCAGACATCGGCCATGACTTGAAATGTCAAGGCCCACGGTTTCAGGGCACCAGCACTCACGTGGCTCCAACTTGACGTTGACCTTCGGGTAGTTGAGGTGGCGCTCGTGTCGGGGCGCGGCCAGGACTATGGTTGGCTGCTTGAGAAGGCTCTGTTGCTGGTGATGGTGGCTGCTGGCGCTGACGGCCGGCGTCGCGGACACGCAGGCCAGCGCCGGCAGGGGGTGGCGGCGATGAGGGGCGCCGACGCAAGCGCCGTGCTGAGCAACCTCGAGGAAGAAGAGGCGGCCGTCCTAGTCCGCGAAGGCGCCGGCGTCAGCGGCGGCGGGGGTGGAGGGCTTGCCGGCGGCTGTGGCGGGGGACTCAAAGGTTCCTGTTTGACCACCACCACGCCAGCGGCGAGGTCGGACTGGCCCGTCGCCGTGGACACGGGAACCGCGGGAAAGCACTCGGACTCCATGTCTGCGCAAGGAGAGCAAGAAAAGGCGACAAAAGCGTGAGCTATCGCCGTCCCCCAGGGGTCTAGTGCACTTACGGGGATACCCGTGAGAAATACAGCCACTCTTCCTGGCACTTCCGGTTTACGACAGAAATCGCCAAAGCATACACACAGTCAAATTTGACTTCGAGGTTTCCTTTGGCATCATTGAAGAGTAGCTAACTTTTTAAAGCCGTGATTTTGCGGACCGGCAGTACGTTAGACCACATTCACTGGCCACACACACATGACGATGCACGAGCTCACTGCCGATCTCTGTAGAACGCGTTAAAATGATGGGTTGTTCTCCTCGGTTGTTGCATATTGTCCCTTCATTCGTATCAGCGATTCCGTTTGATCCGTTCCAATTCTAGCTGTAGACGTGGCACCTTCGAAACATCCATCGCGATGGCCCAGCGGCTAAGCTTCTCGTTCACTTTTGGTGAAAATAAAGAAACAAAATAGTGAGGCAGGGGGCGGATTCGGCCCTAGACTTTCGGGTGGCCTTCGGTGCGCGGATCGAAATATGAACTTCCAGACCAAACCGACCAACGCGCCTATATTCAACTTCGCCCGCTCGCTCACCTGTAGCGGTTGATAGTACGCAGTAGTACGGCTCAACGCCGCCCTGGCCTTCAACGTACGCCATCCGAACAATTCGCATCGTGACAGCTCACGTTGAATTTTGCACGACCTACTCTGTATTTTGCTCCAAACAATTGATAATGATGATGATACTTCTCATAGAACGCGCCCGCCCAGTGGCCCACTCAAGTAGGTTTTTTTATTGAAGTTATTCGTTCTCAGAAGGCTTCAAACCAGGAAAAGAGTAGCTTATATTCGCGAAGGAAATTAATTTAAATGGAAAATAAAAACCGCAGAAGGAGCAAAAAACAACGGAAAGTGAAACCTACAAGCCAATACCAGTGACGTATGCATTAACGATGGCGGCCCACGTGGCGGGAAAAGTGGGGAAGGGCGCACTTCTGCACGTGAGGTAAAGGCTAATAAAAAACATCGTGGCGAATTCCGGTGCGTGATTTAGAGCGGCGGTCAAAATTTTACGTAGACCCAGTGAAACACAGGCAGTTCTGTTTTAATACGCAGCGGCCGGAGCAAGTTGATCTCAGTCGACCAGTGAAACATGGACAACTCACTGCGGAAGTGTCCAGAGTAATTCTTTGAACAGGCCTTAAAACCTTACTGTCGCACAAAAAAAACCGCTTCCATGACTCATGAAAATCCTCGGTAGCATTTCGGCTGGCGTACCCGCAAACTTTCCCGCCATTTTTCGCGGGGCTACCATGGTTGCCAGACCAGGAATGCCCTCCCCGCTAAATCCTCCATCAGGCTACGCTAACCAAAAATAACGACATACAAGTTCGCCTTCACGGGATCCTTCGGGCAATCAGGCGGCCCATCCGTTCGCGCACGAGAACACACAAATACAGCCTCCGCTCACTCCTGGTGACGACACGAGTCACCTGCTTCGCAGCGTCCTGCAGCCATGCGATAACTGATGAGATACAAATGTGACAGGCATTGTCTAGGAGCCCTAGCCCCGCCAGGCTATCTAACACTATTGCCACAGTTCCCGAGATCCTGCCAAGTTTTCTCAACAAATACATCACAAATGCAGTGCACTCTACCTGTTACTCTACCAAACAAAGTGTTTTTCATTCCATTAAGAGCTGCACTCTGCCTAGCTCACTGCCTTGTAAGGGGAGATGGGACCCCGTCAAGCTGATATAGCATCAGCTTTCTGTCCCCTCTCCCTGCATATTCTTTGTGCTATGTAAGAAATGCAAATAAACTGAAACTGAAACACATCTGAAGCGTACTCTGACAGTGGTTGTTTACCTTCCACCCCACCTCAGTCCTCCCCTCGATGTCTATTAGGGGCGAAGTCCCTTGGGGGCTCGGGCCGTGGCGTCTCCTGTCGTCGTTGTCGTAATCGTCGTCTCGTATAGTCACGGTAGTAAACACCGGGAAACTCGTTTACGCCTGGCGCTAGAACGTAACGCGTACTAAAAAAAAACACTGGGACACTCGCTTACGCCTCGCGCTAGACAGCTTTTTCGTGCTTCAAAGACAAGAAACTTTTACAGCAAAGCTATGTACCTCTACCCCCCAACGGTTTCATCTCCGTAGGCAAAAACGCCAAGGTTCCAGGAATATACTTATGTACTACATGCTTCGCTCCTCGCCAGATTTCACGTTAGTGGAAATAGCCCGGGATTTTTAGTGTCTCACCCTTACCGTGGTAGATGTGCCTAGTGTCACTAGATAAGGTTACAGAGTATCGGCACTCTTTTCTCCTATTGTTCCGTGTGGCCGCCATGATCATTGGTCATTTCGCATCACGTGACATTTTTTTACTCTACGCTGGTTCATAAGCACTGCAATTTTGTTGTTTATGCGTTTTCTGTCAGTCAACTGTGGTAGGCTTAGCTTGTCCTCCCTGCTCTGCGGCGGCGCGCGACTGGCGCCGTTCCGAACACGAATAAAAGAACACGCTTCGCAGCATTTCAGCTGAAAAAGTGTGTCCGAAGATGCGCTGTTGCTGCGCCTTCGGCAATGTTGTTTACAAATGACCTCGCCAAAGTTAGGGGTAAGGACACAAAAGCGGCAATCTGGCAACACTGGCAACACTGATAAGCACCAAAATGGCCGCTGTTGCTCACTTGCGTGCCTCAGTGACGGTACTCTGTTCTTATCGTAGTGCTCCTAGATGTGCCCACATTTCAAACTATTTTTAATCACCCCCACTATGTCTCGATACTACGCAATAAGACTCAAAAAGCCTCATAAAATTGGAATTTATGAAAACAGGTTAAAGCGGGGCCTGGCACGTGTGGTTTGATGTACGGGAGGGGGTGGGGGGTACTTCCTGTCTTATTCGTGGCGGGTCGTACTCAAAAATTGGCTGGTTGTCACAAGCCTGCCCTTCGTCTCTCACGTTCTTATTTTCGGAAGTGGGACCACCCTTCACTGACTAGTGAAGTGCGCATACCAGGGCTGACCCACAGCACCATTGTATAGACTACTTGCTACCCACAATCCCTTTCCCGTACTCAGGCCGTTCGTGTGCCCTGCCAAAAATTTCACCGCCACTCTGGGAGGGCGGAGAGTACAATTAATCGCTCGCATTGTGTCAAAATGTACAAGAGATTTTTTGCTTTATTTTCTCCCTTCTTTCGGGGCAATATCTTCATCGTCCCCCTCAATGACTACTCTAAGAGCGGTTTTCCCCAGACCAACAGAGCAACCGTCGCTGCTCCTTGAGACAAAACGTAGCAATGAGCACAAATTAGCCCATTTTACACGCTTGGAAGCAACTGTAGGATAATTCCATAGACTGAAGCTCAAGAGGGTTGCCCACCTCCGAGCCGTGGCAGGGCTCCGTCGCTGAAGGCACTGTCAATCAACCCCAGGACGCAAAGCGGCAGTCTCATGATATGCTGCCAGAGGTGAGAATACCGACAACAGTGTTGCGAGGAATAGTCTACAAATTTGTCCGTATTACACTAGTGCACAAGATGGATGGCGCCAGGGGCGGCCTGTACCCTTTCCCGCGGGCACCCATGGGGTGTCAATGCCAAAGGAAAGCCCACGTCAAGAGACAGCCAAGCGGCGTGGTTGCCTGTAAACGTAAACGCATTCTCGGGTAAAACTTACACGCGACTTCCTGCGAAGAGGAAGCGAACAGTGTGGCGCAGCTGGCTTTTAAATAGTCAGCTCTATTACAGTCCACGCAGCTTGAGCACGTGGACCAACCTCCCAGTGCCTGGAGGACTGATATCGACGCAGTGCTCACGCACATGCCAGACACGAACGAAACCAAAAGCTAAGAGAAGCTGGCTAGTTGCAGCAGTGCTAGCAAGCCACCACGCGAACTCCTGGAGCCCGCGAAGCGTGTCCGTTTTCGAAATCGGCGGCCGGTGCAGCAACGGTTCCAGTGGTTCCAGGACCGAGCCCGCTGGCGGCGTCTGGCGGCCGAGCCCGGAAGCACGCGCGAGCGCATCGCCCCCACGCTTGTTTACATCCAGAATGCAGTGAACCCGACCAAGTGCGCTGGAAAGGGGGCCGTGGAGTGAGGAGGGCGCCGCGCCAGGAATGCCTGGGCGCAGAACTCTCGCCAAGGTCGGCCCCAGAGCAGCACCGACCGAGCCAGACCGCGGTGGTTCGGCAGCAGAAAAACGCGCGCGCAGAAGACGGACCGACCGGAACGCTACAACAGCACGCCGGAGACCGAGGAGAGAAGACGTCACCGCGAACTGCGGGGAACGGTATACGGAAGAAGGGGGAGCGAGGAGGCCAGGCAGCGGAACCAGCGGCCATGTTTGCGGCGCGGCCGACGCCCTCAAAACGTCACTCCGAAGAACGCTGGCGGGCGTGCGGCAGAGAACGAGGGGGGTGTCCCGGTTTGCACAAACGTGACGTCACCTGGAGGGTGAGAGGGGAAGCCATCTTGCGGTGGGTCTACTACCACGGCCGGAGGCGCAGCTCTCAAAAGGTTGCCGCGACAGCGGTTTCCGGCGCACGCGAGGCGTGCTGTAAGTGTTACGAAATTTGAAAACAAAAGAACCTAAGCCGTTGTCGACGTCAAAGGCGGTATACACAGCAAATACATACACAGGCCGACAGATTCACCGAACGTGTCATGGTGCACGACGGCGGTAAACATGTCCTGACGCGGGTTTCCATGACGTGTGGTCCTCTGGAAAAAAGACCTTGACAGACTGGCGAGGGCGACATCCCCCGCTTTTGTTTCTTCCCTCAACGCATGCCAGAGGCTTGTTTTTTGCAGCCACTGTGGCAGCTTTGCCCCGTACTTCGAGCACGAAATCAGAGATGCTGCTTCCAGCGCCGAGACAAGGACCTTGGCGGAGATAACGCCGCTCGCATTGTTTGGTCAAAGACAAAAGGTACGAAAGGCTGTCTTGGGTTCTCCACCCTTGCGCACAAGGTACCGCGCATGTGTCAAGGCTGCAGTCAACGCGGCGCCGGGGAAAGACAACTGCTCCGTCGGAAACGTGTCTTGCACGCCGTCCTTTCCGCCAGTGTCAGTGTCAAGGCTCCAAGGTGGGGGGACAAAGCGCGTTTGCGAACCACGTGTCGAAACAAACAACGAAGGCAGTTTGAGGTCTGTCAGTGGAAGCAAACCCTGCTCCCAAGGCAAGTGAGGCAGAGACCCACAGCTGAACAGAACGACGTTGTTGACATCAGAGTACATATTGGCATGGAGACACGCGTTCGTGTGGTGGATAGGTCTGCGGACACATCGCAAACATGGCCTTCAAGCGCAACCCCTTTGCAAAGAGTCTGGCATGAAAAGAAGCTACATTACCCGGAAAACTTTTACGAATACATTCCGCAAACAATGTAATTGGCAACTGAAAAGTTATAATTATCACTAGTACAGAGAGTTCTTCTAGAAGCGACCGGTGCCACTTCCTGAACTCGCTCCTGGTACTGATGCCACTCCTTCTTAAACTGTCCAACAACATGAAATAACAAGAAAATTGGGAAACACTGTAGTCACAATATCCACTTTTTGCGACAAAATGCACCAAACTGCTTTATGGTTCATTCGTGCCCTTCAGAAGATTCGGGTAGCCGACCAGTTGGCTACTAACGCACGTCAAATATGCTTCGTAGAATGAAACGTCAACTGGAGTTACGTTTTTTCCCACCGGTGCAATGGCCGGCCGGTCAAAAAATTCGGTCAAAGAAGGTGACAAGCTCAAAGCTGGACTTGCCCGGTTTTTCCCCTGGTATTAGGTGTGTTCTTATCGTTGCGAAGCTTCCCCGTGCATTTTTTTTTGTCTTCAGCGGCTAGACAGACGTGCGGCAATCAAGGTAACGTAGCTACGGTCAGCGGCTTAAGCAGTTCCTTGAAATGAAACGAATGACATTTCGAAGAACACGTCCCACCGCCTCAAACCTTACCATTGACGTTTTAAGTGCAGAGCACTTTAGGCGCTCGCCTTGTCGTCCTAGCTCGCTCGCTGGAACCAAGCATATCGCCACGGCGTTACGGTGTAGCCTGTCACGGTCCCTTCGCCGCGGCGTAACCCAGAGGCTTCGAAAGCCAAGCGGTTTATGTAGTCATAAGCGCTCGCAACTCGTGAACCGCTGGCGCTTAGCAGTGGCTAAGGTTCAGCTGGTTATTCTCAGTTTTCCTGGTTGTCCAGGATTAGCTGATCATCATGCTTGCTGCTGCTTATATCCAAATCCAATACAATCCAATTTAATCCTCGCGCTTGCGCAAAATGTGGCAGTGCAACGCCGGCACATGCGGGGAGAAAAGCACAAAGAGAACAAAACTCCCGCTGGCGCAGTTTCAGGCAGGGGGCGCGCGAGCACTGCGAAGGCGGGAGATTTGATTTGCATAGAGTGGTAGCAGTAAGCGGATAACGGCGGTACAGCCCATTATGGCGAATCACTGCTCTGCACTTACGACAGCTTTCACATTGAGTGGAACGGCTTTAATTTTTAACACGTGACTTGATCCAGGGCGGCCCCAAGGCACACGGTCAGAAGGCTAGTATTTCTGCACTGCTTACAACCAAGCGCGTTCAGCTTATAACAGAGGCTCCTCAGGGCTGACCGCAGCAAAGTACCAGGCGTGAGTAAAGGAAATTAGATGTACTTGGGGTGATGTGAGAGTCTGTTTTTATGGCCTGGAGGCGAGGTCACGGACAACTTGTGCTCCTTGATATATAGGACACCGTCTGCAGGTAGCGCACATCTTCAAATTACACGCCACGCGGGGCGCCACAAGTGTGGTGGCGAAGCAGTTCTTGATGAAATGTAGATTACGCTAGCATCACAGCACTGCACCGGCAACTATGACTGATAGCATCGACCACAGGTTAGTCTAAACCAATCCGGTTTATATAGTTACCTTACGACCTGTCAGCCCAAGAATGTACACAACCGAGTGCGTGACCTCTGCCCATCAGTGAGTACGCCTTTGCAGCGGTAGCGGCAGTCTCTTCCAGTTATATACCGAAGGAAACACGTGCTAACTCACGGGCTCGATTTAGGTCACGTGTCCCTTAAGAGGCGTGCCGTAACGGCCGCCTCGACCCAGTGCGTGCGATTATAAGTCTTGATGATCTCGCTCGACGTTCCGTCTCGCTCCGAGGTATCTTTACCTCGTACGCTCCCAACGGCGCGGTTTTTCCGTTGCTTGACGAAGCAGCCGCTGGGGACTTCTTCATCGGGAAGCCGTGTCCCACCCCGAGCGACGAACAGTGTCCGGGAGGTGCGGTGGGCCACCCGTCACTGTCCAAACCGGCATGCCGAAGCATAGCGGGGGCAGCGGCGGTCCCGAAGGCACGACGTCCAGACAGGCCGTCCAGGCGCGCCTTTCAATGGCTTCGGAGGCGGGAGACCGACCGGGCCTCGCACTCGTGTGACGCTCGTCTTGAGCGGCGGCGGAGACGCTTCCGCGTTCCTTGGGCGCGCTTCGAAGGTATCCCACGGGCGGCGTGCCCTGCCTCCTCCCCCTACCCGTGCGGTGCCGCTGGGGTCTTTTGTTTCTTCGCGACCACCTCAAGCGCGGCTGTGTGCTCTCGTTGGCCCTCACGACGACGGATGGATCTCGGAGGCGGCGCGCGATGAAGGCTAGCTGCCCTTCTTCTAGAATGCAGGGAAGTTCGGAAATTGCGAGCGTGCCGCAGTTTTCCTCGGCGTTCTTGGCGATCCACATTTAAGACGGTGACAAGGATGGCGGCAGGCTGGAGCGAGGTTAGAGATGAAAAAAAAAAAAAAAAACTGTGGTTGATTCCTCTGTCATAGGAATAGGTAAAACACGAAAGTGAGATGAGCAGCGAAATCTGAAGCTGAGCATGATTTGCGGGTCGCCGGCTGTCTTGTGGGTGTGCTTGGCGAGCGACGTCCTGCTGGCGGGTCGCTTCGGCAAAGGTGTACTGGCGTCATTTCCGTGACGGATACGTCGTCAGCGAAATCTTGGTGTATCCCGGCATAAAACCCTTTCGTGTTAAAATATAAAACCCGAAAACGAACAACCCCAAGTATAACGTACACTCTTTAGTACTAAAGGTTGCTTCTCCGCAAGAAGACCCTGTGTGCAGGGGTGCACCCTTTACAGGCCGCTTGCTTCGGTGTACTGGCGTCACTTCCGTGACGAATATGACGTAGGCGAAATCTTTATGTATCGAGGAATAAAACACTTCCGTGTTAAAAAAGCAGAGCGAAAAATAAGGTTTCCTCCTCCTCCTCCTCCTCCGCCTCCTCCACATCATCATCATCGTCGTCATCATCATCTTGTTTGTGCCCACTCAAGGGCGAACACCTCTGCCATGTCCCTCCACCCGTTCCCGTCTTACGATGTCACATCTCTGCATCTGAAGTTGCCGATTCCATACCTCCATCGAGTTAACGTTCTCTCTCCACTTCTAGTCAAGTGACTTCTCGGTGTTCACTCTACTTTAGCCTGGTGGCTCTCCCGCCGCCATTTCTCGCGTACCAAGCCTAGCTGAAGTTGGCATTTCCTCACCTTGAGCCACGATGCTGTCCCCCCGAATTTGTTCTGATACGGGATGTTAATTTCATAAGCCTAGACGTTACTTTTATAAGCCTTGCTTACATTACCCGTTGCCGTTGGAGATACCTAACGTTTCCTATATGTGTACGAAAAACTGTCCCGCTGCATTGGCGTTCGCTTTCTACGTTTTTTTAGGGCGAAGCCCCTTAGGGGCTGGGGCTGTTGGCGTCTCCTGTCGTCGTCGTCGTAATCGTCGTCTCATGTCACGGTAATAAAACATCGAGAAACTCGTTTACGCCTCGCGCTAGAACGTAATGCGTACTAAAACGCGCTGGAGCGCTTCGTAGCGCGTACTAAAAAAACACCGGGACACTCGTTTACGCCTCGCGCTAGAGAGCTTCGTGCTTCAAAGAGTCTTTTACAGCAAAGATACATACTTCTACCTCCAACGGTTTCATTTCCGTTGGCACAAACGCCAAGGCGCCAAGAATACACTTATACACTGCACGCTTCGCACCTTCCCAGGTTTCACGCTATAGTGGACATGGCAAGAAATTTTTTTTTTGGCATAGTGTTGCAGACATTAAGAGTTCACTATCAACTAATCCTTGATCAGCGTTAGTTTCCACCAGCTTAACTAGACATTTAAATCTTGCCGAAATTTTCTGCAGACAGCTAGTGCAAAGCTCCGCAAGCACTCAGTGTGTATTTAAGCTCCAAGACCTTTCTACAGCAATCATACAGCGAGTCTTCTATGATCTGACCCTTTTGGTGTTTATCCTACTTTTTCGGCATTCCCCAACACGCAATAACCAAACCTTTATCTACCGTAATCTTCAAGCACTCATTAGATTACTCGCAATGACGCAAAGGACAGTCGTTATGTATGTATATAGCCCCATCTCCACCGTTCATACTTGTGGCATGCATCAAGTAAAAGAAATCGCAACTATATCTTCCTTCAGCAGCCAGAATTTAAAGGGACTCTGCAACATTTCCCATAAACGCTTTCACTAGTTTCTCGCTGGTCCAGAAGCAATGTGAATGTTTTAGTTGTCGCCACTACAAACCGGTATTGCGTGATTTGCTCGTTGCACCTTACGTTTCTGCTTTGCTTTTGTGGTGTTTTTTTTTAGTGGATACCGAATGCGTTTATTGCTACAATAGAAAGGAAGCCGGTTAATAGCCGTCACACCGCTGTATTGACGTAATTCAAGCGCCGAAGAACGCCAACACCGGGATAGAGAGAAAAATCTTTGAGAAAGTTATTCTACGTTATCTGATGGGCACAGATCAGTCATTTTTCGCTGAAGTACTCTGTGACCGCCGCCATTCTAAGCACTGAGTGTGTTTGTTGACAGCGTTGTGAAAGGATTTAAGGTTTAGAAGAAAAAAATAAGGCTGAGAAAAGTGTTGCAGGGTCCCTTTAAAAGCGCTGCAACTTCCGACATTGGTTTACAGGCGAGCAGCGTCGCAATGTAAAGATGCTGGTACTGCACGTTGTTCCGACGACCGTTTGCAGTAACGTCACGGCGATGCCTGCTGTGATAACAGTTGATGTCAGAATGGCTTCCACTGGTCGACGCTTATCCTTACATCAGTTGTTATCACAGCAGAGATCGCCATGACGTTACTGCAAACGGTCGTCGGAACACACGCAGTACTTCTTTAAACTGTGACGTCACGGTTGGTCCCGGCTGTCGTTAAAGATCCCCAGGTGGTCAAAATTAAATCCGGAGCCCTCCACTACGGCGCGCCTATCGCCTGCGTTGCGTCGGCGCGTTAAACCCTTCAATCAATCAATCAATCAATCAATCAATCAATCAATCAATCAATCAATCAATCATCAATCAATCATCAATCAATCAATAAATCAATCAATCATCCCTGCTGTGATAACAATTTGCGTCAACTGGTCCGGACAACAATTGTGCAAAGCTAACGTACAACAGCTGCTTTCAACTTTCATTTTCGGAGAAAGATTCTTCGCTGTAATTAAGCAAGTTTTACATTTTGTAACAGATTTGCAAGTTTTCCAATATTTCCGGCGTCTTTTTTTTTTTTTTTAAAAACGTCGGTGAAGATCTCAGCTTGACCGTCAAACTACGGACAGTAGAAAAAAAAAACCCCGAACTTCCGTGTTTACTCTCCTGCCGGCAGTGGTTTTTACGTTCAAGCTGAAATTTCCGGTCAATATGAACCAACTCGCCCAATCCAAGCAAGTCTAGAGAAATGTCTTTCGTGGGCAAAATGGAGCCGAGTGAGTTGCAAACATATTCCTCCCAGGAGCGGTATTCTCGTGTTTTGTCCGTTTTGTGTCCGTTTCAAAAGTGTCCGTTTTGAGCAAGCCCTTATTGGCTAAGAGCGAACACCCGGATGTGACGCCATGCAAGCGCGGCGGAGCTATGAGCCGCGGCTTATCGGAGCCACTCGGAGCAGACGATTTGGAGCAGACGATTTTTTGTCGCGTTATTGGTTCGCTGGCGGAACAATAAACACATAAAAGTTAGTTTAAAATAGGTGTAATCATTTAAAATGTCTGTACAAGAACAGTTGCGCAAAAGTCAACCCAAAGCCCGCCTACAACTGGGAGTACGTCGGTAAAACGCTTGTCTATAACAGCGATTTCAACTTCAACCAGTTAAATCCGAAAACTCCCGAAACATACTCGTTCCAACATGTCGGAGGCAAAAGCGAAGGGCTAAGACTTCAGAATTCCCCAGGTTTATTCAATCCCGCTCCGCAGGATAGGGCTGAGAGTACGAGCGCTGTGTTATAGACAAGCCTTTTACCGGCTGTATACGTCACAATAAAACGGACGTAAAACGGACGTTTTTAAACCGGACAATTACGAGAATACCGCCCCAGATTAAACAAGGTTGCGTTCTGTCTTCGAGGCCTCTTTTACTTAGCGTAATTACGAGCTAGTAGAGTACACACCCACTGCGACGCGGGGGCGTTAAAGCAAACCCGCTTCAAGAAGCTCCGGCCAAGATTAGGGTTCCAGGCAAGCGGACGCGCTTGCCTGCGGTGCCCGCGCTGTGTCGTCGCCATGGTTTCCGCGCGTTCCGGAAGGATTTGAGCTGCGGACACAACGCCCTATCTGCGCTCGCAGACGCATTCTCCGCGGCTCTGCTTTCCGCCCCCGCCCAAGCACCGTTCAGTCGCCGACTTCCCACGCCGCTTCCGCGCTCGCCGAAAAGAGAAAGCCCGCGGTCGGTGCCCGCAACACACTGGCACACGCACGCGCAGCGCCGGAATCAGCGTGGACCATGCGGTCGCTGACACGTGATCACGCGGATCACAACTCTAAGGCGACGTGACGCGTGTCCCAGCCTACACAAGACCGCGGCTGGCGACCTAAGCCAGGCTATACTAGGGAACAAGTTAAGAACGGCTATAGCTCATGTACGGTATCACTCCGCCTAAGCGACGGACCCAGGGGCGGCATTCTCGTGTTCGTCCGTTTGGAAAACGTCCGTTTTGCGTCCGTTTTGTTGTGACGTACTTCAAGTTGTGCATACGGCCGACATTTTCAGATAATGAATAGCAGCCTACCATTGTCCCTGAAGAAGAAAGTGTATGACAGCTGTATCTTACCGGTACTCACCTACGGGGCAGAAACTTGGAGGCTCACTAAGAGGGTTCAACTTAAATTTAGGACAACTCAGCGGGCAATGGAGCGGAAAAAGATAGGTGTAACATAAAGGGACAAAAAGAGAGCGGAGTGGGTCAGGGAACAAACTCGTGTTAAGGACATATTAGTAGAAATTAAGAAGAAGAAATGGACGTGAGCAGGGCATGTAATGCGAAGACAAGATAACCGTTGGTCATTAAGGGTAACAGAGTGGATCCCTAGAGAAGGCAAGCGTGGCAGGGGGCGGCATTAAGTTAGATGGGCAGATTAGATCAAGAAGTTTGCGGGGATAAATTGGTCACAGTTGGCACAGGACCGGGGTAATTGGAGAATAATGGGAGAAGCCTTTACCCTGCAGTGGGCATAGATAGGCTGGTGGTGATGATGATTATATGATTATGATATGATGATGATGACGACGACTTCAAGTTGTAGGCAGGCTTTGTGTTGACCTTTGCGCAACTGTTCTTGTAACACATTTTAAACGACTAAACCCATTTTAAGCTATCGTATTTGTTTATTGTTCTTGTGTCGGGGAAATTAGGCCAGTAACAAACCCAGCACAGTTCGAATTTCAATTAAATGTTTTTCTCAAAGATGGCGTCAGTCTCCAATCAGAGCTCTCTGCGAGGAACCACGCATCCAGATGTTGCTGGAAGTGTTGAATGTTTCGAAATAGAGCTGGACTTCTGCCGGTTACCACACTTTCACTGATTAGCTCGCCACGTGTCTTTGGGTCCAGTAAGGTATATAGCAGTACAATATCCACAGAGCTCGCGAAAGGTACCAAACAAAAGCAATTTATTTCGCCGGTAATGGTTTTTTTTCCTTCACACCTGTTTGTGCTAAACCAATCCCTTCTGTAAAGGTATCTGGGCATTGAATGTAAATAAATAAATAAATAAATAAATAAATAAATAAATAAATAAATAAATAAATAAATAAAAGGTTTTTGGAGAAAGCTTTGAGAAAGTAAGCTAGCCACGAAATTAAGAGAAATTGAGCACATGCGTCTGTGCGTGTGTCTTTCCAACTTACCCAGGCATAATTTAGCAGCCACGGGAGAGCAACGAATTATATTCTGTTAAAATTTGAACACATTAGCAAGAGAGAGAGAGAGAGAGAGAGAGCGAGAGAAGAAGGAGAAGAGAGAGAAGACAGAGAGAGAGAGAGAGAGAGAGAGAGAGAGAGAGAGAGAGAGAGAGAACCACATGTGAGGCCACATGTTCGCAAAGCCAACTTCAACTGAAAGAAGCCAAAGCCAGTCTGCGCATGAACTGCAATAAAAGCACGACTAAAAACCTTAGACGCCAATTCCAGGGGAACAGGAGACGGCCTCCTTGTGCACTGCGGACTCGTACGTGAGTTGAGACAAGACCGCGCTGTGACGACGACGACGACGACAGGCATTTCGAGAGAAACCGGCAAGCACTTCAGTGAATGCGGCCGATGGGCGGCTCCGTCCGCTTAACCATCGCACATCGCGACTAGCAAACAACCTAAGCTGTGGGCGAACGCTCGTAGACTTCTACGGTTCTCGTAGACTACGACCGCGGGGACGTCTTCACGGGCAGTTAAGGCACGTAGGTTGTTAGACCGTTACTAGTAAGCACGCAATTCGACCGAACGCAAGCGCGTACACTTTCTGACTGCTTAACCCGCAATGCCCCTGGGCCAACACAGCGAGATTCAAGCCGACGCACAATAGTTAGCGCACTCCCTTTAACCAGTACGCCTGGTTATTAAAAGCGCTTGATTTTTTTAACACGAAAGTGTTTTATTCCGGGATACACAAACGATTGCACCGACGTAATATCCGTCACTGAAACGACGCCAGCACAAAAGAGCACGGCGGCCTGTAAAGGGTGCACCCCTGCACACAGGGACTTCTTGCAGGGAAGCAATCTTTAATACTAACCAAAGAGTACGTTATACTTCGGGTTGTTCGTTTTCGGAAGTCAAGTGGCGTCTGCTCCAGAGCAACACCTACCCGACACCAGTCCAGAATGAACCTTGCTCTACCCCCAGCTCTACCCCTCACCCGCATGTCCCAACTGCCAACAGGCCCGCGGCCACCATCCTACCACATGGTCCTTGCCTGCCCAACCATCCGGCACCTCAAGACGCTGCACGGCCGCGAGACCACCCCAACCCCTGGGAGACGGCCATCAGGGCCTCGGACGCGGAGGGTCAGCGCCAGCTGATATCCTTAGCGGATGAGGCCTGCAGGACCAATGGGACCCTGGACGTAGGGACCAGCCCAGGTTGATCACCCGAAGTCCTTTATGGCTTCAATAAAGTCTATGCCTCCTCCTCGTTTTCGGGTTTTATATTTTAACACGGAAGTGCTTTATGCCGGGATACACGAAGATTTCGCTGACGTCATATCCGTCACGGAAATGACGCCAGTACACCTTTGCCGAAGCGACCCGCCAGCAGGACGTCGCTCGCCAAGCACACCCACAAGACAGCCGCCGACCCGCAAATCATGCTCATTTCGCGTGCAGATTTCACTGCACATTCCTATGACAGAGGAATCAACCAAGGTTTTTTTTTTTGCTTTTTCAAACAAAGGAAATCATTTCTTTAACAAAACAGTTTCCGCACGCAAGGTCAAACGAGCTTCGACAGGATGATGTCAGCCGCATTTGAAGCAGAAGAAGAGCGCGATAAAAAACAAAACTGCTTAGTAAGGCGTAGGTTTGGTCGAGTTGGTATTCCGTACTAAACGCGACCGCTGCGCAAAAAAAAAAAAAAAAAAAAAAAAGAGACGAGGACGAGGACGACAACTAACAGGAAAGGGCAAACAACATCGTCTCGAGAATGACAGGCAGATGGGAGAAACAGCTGTTGTACTGCGGCCGCCGGATTAAGGACGACAGCTGTTCTGGTGCGAAACCTTCTCGACGTCTTTCAACGGCCAATTCGTGCCGGCATTTCGGCCAAGTTCTACTACCGACGGCGACCTTTCGATCAAACAGGAAAACGTCGAACAGCGTCTGCAAACTAAACTATTCGCAAGCAAACGTCTGCCCGCACTTTCACCGCAGCAGTGAAAACGACCGCTTAGTTAGGTCAGGTTAGGCCATGAGGACAAAATTCATTCTGAAAACTGCATTGAGACAATAACAGATGGCGATTTTAACGAAAGACCTCCAACAACTGAGCTAGATGTTAAAGGGACCCCGCAACACTTTTTTCAACTTTTTTTGAAATCTTAAATGCTTGCAGAGCGTAGTCACCCACCGTATCCACTACTTAGATTAAGGGGGTCGCGAAGTACCTCCGCCAAAAAATTACTGCTCTATGCCCATCAGATAACTTGTAAACTCGCTCAAAAGATTTTTCTTTCTTTCCCGGTGCTGGCGCTCTTCAACGGACCGAATTACGTCATCTGAGGCCATGTAGCGGCTGTTGGCCGGTTTTCCTTCAGCTGCAGCAATGAACGCTCTTCGATAGCACTTAAAAAGAAAAAAAGCCGCAAAAACCAAGCAGAAATGGAGGGCGTATCTGGTGCGACGAGCAAATCACGCAGTGCCGCGCCGTGCTGGCGATAACGAAGCTTCCACAGTGCTTCCTGACGGGAAGGAAAGGGTGAAAGTGTTTAGCGGAAGTGTTGCAGGGCCCCTTTAACGTTCCCTATATTGTGTCACCGCTGACGTCAGGTAGTGCGAAGTTTGATAGATTTTTTTTCAATATCCCTTGTGTTTTTTTTTTCGGTTACAAAAACGTATTTAGTAGCTGGAATGAAGGTGATCGAGTGAGTGAGTTACTAAAGGCTCGTTCTTACAAATTAAACGCAGTACATTTTGTCTCCACGCCCCCTTAACCCGTACCACTGCGCAAAAACCACGCCTTTCTTGTCTCGCGTCACATGCCTGCCGTCTGCTCTCCGCCAATCAGAGCTCTCCTTCAAATGGGGACACTTTGAAACGGACACGAAACGGTCACAAGACTTCGAATTCCGCCTCAGGTTCAATTGATTGATTGGTGATTGATTGATTTATCGATTGATTGATCGATTATGTGGTTTAACGCGCCGACGCTACACAGGCGATGAGGCGCGCCGTAGCGGAAGGCTCCGGATTAATTTTGACCACCTGGGGATCTTCAACGTGCGCCGAAATCTCGAACACACGGGCGTTCTTGCTTTTCGCCTCCATCAGAAAAGCGGCCGCCGCGGCCGGGAACGCCTCAGGTTCAAACGCATCCACATTTCCAGGCCAGACAGCAGCGAAATCACACCCGCAATCGTCAAGCCTCTGACGTAATTTTCATGTCCCCCCTCCCTGACGTCACGCGGCCGAATCTCGCTCCCGAGCGCTTACTCGACGATAACTCCCAGCGACAAGTAGGACGGAGGTACCCTCGGGGGGGGCCCCGGTACAAACAAATGGCAGCATATACCAACTCCGTGGATGATGGGCGAGGGGTGCGGAGGTACGGGGGAGACACGAAATAAGCCTCCAAGTTGGCCGCCCGAGTGTACGTCCGATTTGCGCCCCCGACCGTCATTCGATTTGAGCCCGCGAGTTGCACCATGATTACTCCCCAAATGAAACTGCAACTCACGGCTCAAATCGAATTTCGCTTGATTTTCACTTGGTGGTGGTGTGCGCACGGATGGACGCGGACGGACACTCCTAAGGTACTCCGCACCGTTACAGGCAAGGGAGTGAGCCGTTTGACTCTCGGGTACCAACTCACGGTCGTTGCCCAATGGGCAAGACGACTGCCACTAACTCTGTCTGGTCTACCAGACACAGGCTGGAATCCTGCCGGTGCCTGTGTGATTTTTTGCGATTGTAAATGCTATGCGCACGGACGTGGACGGACATTGTGCGGTCCTAAAATACTCCGCACCAAAAAAAAAAAAAAAGCAGTGGCTTAGCTCGGCTATGCCAGGATATATGCAGCGTGAGCTAAGGTTCCGGAATCCAATCCAATCAAGTCCAGCCCAGTCCAGTCACTGCTCCTCGCGCATGCGCAGCACGGCTATCCAAGAGCCACGCGAAACGGCTATCAAGCGGCTACTGCGCAACGGAGGCGCTCAGATGGGCACGCGCGGCGCCAGTGCGTCTGCCGCGGCTATTACGTCACTCCTCTGGAATGCGCAGACAGGAGAATGTGCAGACCCAATTCTCTTCTACACACCCGTACTCCAATTGGATAGGATTTCCAATTTAACCAAACCCAACCCAATCCAATATTATGCTCCTCGCGCTTGCGCAGCACGGCCTTTCAAGGTCCACGCGAAACTGCTCAACCTCGGCAAGTGTAGCTTACGCTACAAAAACAAACAAACAAACAAACAAACAAACAAACACGAAAAGGGCGCTTGCTCGCGACCCCACCGCCGCGAGTGGTGGCTGGGAGAGCGCTTTCTCCGTTCGGCGTACAACGCAGTTAGCTTTCACTTCGAATGTCACTCCCCGCCTTCGCCTACTTTTGTTTCTTTCCTTCTCTCCCCACAGCGCTGCTTATCTGGTTAGTTTCAGTTCACCGAAACGCGAGCCATTTCTCTTCTCATCCTCTCCCCCACCGGAGGAGGAGGAGGGAAGAGCACCCATCGGCTTCATCGTCATCCCGCCCTGACCCGCAAAGTAACTGGGCAGACCAGATTCCTGGCGGGACATTCAACTGCCGCCGGCCCCTCTCCCGGCCTAAAGAGCGCGCGAGAGTAGATGCCGCTGGAGATGCCGCCCCTCCGACGTCACTCCGAACACCTCCTACATTTGCACGAGGCGCGTCTTTTGAACGGGGCAAAGTAGTGAAACCCTTGTGTTTTGGTGGCAAAAAAAGGAAGGACCGCAATGGTGTGGATTGGCCACATGGTTCTTAGAAAATAGCAGCGTTAAGCATTAAGTCACTAGGCCTTCTTACCTAGGCGTAGTTACTCTTCCCTCCTTCCCTTTGCGGCAACATTTCAACCTCCTATTAGACTGGCGGAAATAATCAGGGTCCGACTGGAATTGGGTGGGTGCCAAGTTTATGACTTTGGCAGATAACCTAGAACTGAAAAGCTGCCCATACGAATTTTCTCTCTCTCCTTTCTTTTTTTTTCTTTCTTTCTTTTTCGCTCGCACTGTGCGACGCGTGCGCGTGGCGCAAACGAGGACATTGGCGTTACTGACCCTGCAGTGCTGGGCCCGTGGCGGATGAGGGATTCAGGTTACACCGATCCGAAAGTCACCTCCACCGGGCGAGAAGGCTACGCCGCGGAAGGCAGGCAACGAGCGAAGCAAAAATGTCGGCTCGGTAAGTGCGCTTGCAACCACAGGTAAGAAACAAAAAACAAAACAAACAAACAAACAAAAAAACAAGCAAGTTTTTAAGATAACCCGCAGTGGGTACTGCGGATACTGGATACTGGCCACTGAACCCAGTGGGCACTGTGATTCAAATAGCGAGAGCGAAAGCTATTTGGACAAGCAAAAACGCTTGTGTGTTCGATATTTCGGCGCACGTTAAAGATCTTCAGGTGGTCAAAATTAAGCCGGAACCCTCCACTACGCAGAGCCTCATTGCCTGTGGAGCGTGGGCGCGTTAAACCCCACAATCAAACTCCTCTTCAAGTCTGTCTCTAAAAAGCTGGCTTTCCTTCGTCAGATAACAATTGCATGTATGCAGTACAGCCTCCTTTCCAGGGTTTTTTTTTTTTTGAATGGGCGCTGGACGCGGCGAAACCATGGTCGCATCCCTCAAACAGTTGTCGATGTGCAGTGAAGCTGCCGTACACCATCGCGCCTATATTGCGGGAGCCGTAAAAGCTAGAAAAAAAAAGCTAAATGTATCGTACACAATAAAACAGCGCAGATTGGGTGCTTTCCCGCTTTCCTACATGCCAGAAAGCCCCGCGAGGGTTGTAAGCGATGCCGGCGCGGGATTGGTTCAGCGTCGTAGATATTTTCTCCTGATTTTCTACAAATTATCCAAGAATTTACTATTCCCGCAGGTCATCCAGTAGTACCTATATTCTTTGTGCCGGCAGATGGGGCGACAAATTATGCCTGTAAATAAATAAATAAATAAAAAAACTGGGTGATTCCTCTCTCACAGGAATCGGCAAACACGAAGGTGAATGTGCAACGAAATCTGCAGCTGAGCATGATTTGCGGGTCGGCGGCTGTCGTGTGGGTGTGCTTGGCGAGCGACGTCCTGCTGGCGGGTCGCATCGGCAAAGGTGTACTGGCGCCATTTCCGTGACGGATATGACGTCAGTGAAATCTTGGGGTATCCCGGCCTAAAACACTTTCATGTTCAAATATCAAAACCCGAAAAGGAACAACCCCAAGTAACGTACTCTTTAGTTCTAAAGGTTGCTTCCCCGCAAGAAGATACTGTGTGCAGGGGTGAACCCCAAGTAACGTACTCTTTAGTTCTAAAGGTTGCTTCCCCGCAAGAAGATACTGTGTGCAGGGGTGCACCCTTTACAGGCCGCTCGCGTCGTTGTACTTGCGTCACTTCCGTGACGGATATGACATCAGCGAAATCTTCGTGTATCCGGGAATAAAACACTTTCGTGTTAATAAAAAAATCAATTGAGCAATAGAGTTAGTTTGTCAGTTTCTTCTGCTGCGCGGGGGCCATAATGGTTCGCTCGTACGTTCTGCATACCCACACAATTTAACGCATTGGAAGCACGTGTTCACGACTTTCGAAAAGCGCTTTTGCCTTTCTCTTTCCGACGCTTAAAAACGAGCGAAACGCGTCAAGAAGCACTTGGTGGCCGCAAGCCGCCAGCATAACCTTCCTCAGTGACGCCAGCGCTCAACGTCGGATACATCCGGTGTGATAGCAGTGGGGTGCTTTAATTTAGATTCATCCTCCGCCGACACTACCACACTAATCATCACCATCATTCCGCTTGTTTTCACTGCAGGACAAAGGAATCTCCAATGTTTCTCAGATGCACATGTCCTGAGATGCCTTAGTCCATTCTTTGCTTCAAATTGTCAAATTTAATCTCCGCATCCAAATAATGGTTTTCTTGTAACCCTAGCCCCGTCTCCAAGTGGCCACTTTGTTGCCCGATTATTTATTCAACTTAGTTTAAAAACATCTTTTGTGGCTGTAATGGAGCTGAGTGAGATACTGAATCCCAGTTCTTTCAAATTAAACAAAGTTGTATTTTCTCTTCGTGGCTCCTTTAAGCTACATTTGTGAATATGGGGGTCAGTGACCTTGTTCCGTTGGAGCGCCACGTAGTGACTACGCTACTGCGTAACCAGCAGGCGCAGCTGACACACTTTTTCCCTGTTAAATAAATCCTTGCAGGGTGAGTTCATCTTAACTGGTGTCTAGTATTCTGGCTTCGTTTCTGCTACATTCCCGCGAACCTCAACTCGAAACTTGCGTGTAACAAAAACCTGCATGTAACAAAAAATTGCGAACCTTTGTCAATTTCGTTACATTCAGATTCAACTGTATAGGTTGTATCCATTGGCGAGGCACGCATGCAAGCAACCATGTGAGTGCGCCGTCACTGCTTAGGTCGGGCTCCGCGGGATGGCGCTACTTGTCCGTGCTAAGCACATGATGTGCGTTGGACGTTACAAACTCTACCCCACCGAACGCAAAGTAACGCCTCGACTCCAATGTGAGTGCGATTAATAACATCTCTGTTGACACCACCGTTAAAAATCGGGTTGAAACGGAGCAGAAGACGCACGCCGATGTTTCCGTTTTTTTTTCTGCGGCGTACGGGCGCAGGGGCACGAGCCGCGCCATGTCCGTGTCCGTTTTCAGTGTTGCCAAGCGAAGCAATTGACAGCTAAACTTTTTCAGAGAGTACCATTTATAATGGGCGCAGTAAGGGGTGGTGCATCCCAAGGAACCGCGAATTGTTTAAATTCGCCACTTCCGAGCGCACGTGCATTGCCGCATGCACATTTGCACCGCGAGCGATGCAGCCTTGGATTGGATCTCGCTTGAGCCCCTTCCGACGGAGCCTCGTCTAACAAAACCCACTTCCTCTCTCATCCATCACTCTGTGTCCGGAGGGGGACGGCACCAAACCTTTGCACGCATGGCGTCGTCCTCGAAGGCCGAACGAGCCCGTGCCTCTGACGACGCCTTCCCGCATTCCGGCTCACAACCACTGGGGCAGCTCGCGGAAGTGAAAAAAGAAGAGACAAGAAAGGAGTCCAACTGGTGTTTCAGCCCCCATCTGGCGACGTTTCGCTGCGGGCCCATCTCATCGCGATTATTACCTCCTCCGCGTCACGCAGAATCGGACGAATGCGTTTTGTCCAAACTGTCGCTTCCGTTGTTCGCTAGAGTCGTTTGGCCGTAAAGTCCGTCTTCTTTCCTTCCGTGCAGCCTACACACGCACACAAAAATCCCGGGCCATCTCCACCAATGTGAAACCTGGGGAGGGGCGAAGCATGCAGTGTGCAAGTGTATTGATGGAGCCTTGCCGTTTTTGTCCACGGAGATGCAACCGTTGGGGGGGGGGGGGGGGGTGCAGGCATACAGCTTTGCTGTAGAGGTTTCTTTAAAGCACGAATCTCTCTAGCGCGAGGCGTAAACGAGTGTCCCAGTGTTTTTTAGTACGCGTTACGAAGCGCTCCAGCGCGAGGCATAAAGTGTCCCGGTGTTTTTTTTAGTACTCGTTATGTTCTAGCGCGAGGCGTTAACGAGTTTCCCGGTGTTTTAGTACCGCGACTACATGAGACGACGATTGCGATGATGACGACGACGACATGAGACGCCAATAACCCTAGCCCCTAAGCGGTTTCGTCCCTAAAACGAGCCTCAACGAAAGGGGTTGATATCTCCAGAAAGCCCTTTCCGCCGGATTGGTCCAGGAACAACTTTTTACGGAATCCTTTCCATTTGGGCTAGTATATGCAGCACGGGAAGATAAGAAAAGGGACTCAAAATTTCGGACCCCCGGGAGCAGTGATACTGTATGGAAGGTTACCTAGCAGTTAACAAAAACCACATTCGGAGCGCCTCATTTCTGGAAGTTTGATTTGGACCGTGCATCGCTCGTATTTCCCCCGTAAACTTCTCGTGGCTAAGTAAAGCTGGCGGGAAAAATGGCTCTCCACAGACCACTTGCAGGTTTCAGAGGGGCGAATAATATCCGAATATCCGGCAGCGAATATCCGCAGGGCGAATATCCGGCAGCCGGGAGCGCGACAAGGTCAGAGCACCAAATGTGGCCAGCGTCTCGCTGCTGTTGCGTGCGATGCATGGCTGCGCGTGCAACGACACGCGCGGCGCCGCAGATGGCTCGTATGCACGCACGCCCGAAGTGGTGGCGGTTACATGCGCCCAACGATGCGCCGTTCACAGCCCGGGCTTTATAGACCTTTCCACCGACATCGTACTAAGAGCGGCGACTGTACCACTGGGCTGTTCCACTGCCGATTTAAAGAAACCCTGCAACACTTCAAAAAACTTTTTTTAGGTGCGGAGTATATCTTAGGACCTCACAATGTCCGTCCGCGTCCGTGTCGCATAGCATTTACAATCGCAAAAAATCCCACAGGCACCGGCAGGATTCGAGCCTGTGTCTGGTAGACCAGACAGAGTTAGTGTCAGTCGCCTAACCCATTGGGCTACGACCGTGAGTTAGTGCCCGGGAGTCAAACGGCTTACTCCCTCATCTGTAACGGTGTGGAGTACCTTAGGACCTCCCAATGTCCGTCCGCGTCCATCCGTGCGCACACCCCCATCAAGCGAAAATGAAGCGCAGTTCGATTTGAGCCGTGAATTGAAGTTTCATTTCGGGAATAATCAAGGTGCAACTCCGGCTCAAATCGAATGACAGTCGGGGCGCAAATCGGACGACACTCGGGGCGCAACTTGGATGTCATTTCGAGTCCCCGTACTCCGCACCCTCGCCATCATCCACGGAGTGGAGATGCTGCCATTTTTTTTAAATCTTAAATGCTTGCAGAACGTAGTCACCCAACACACCCAGTACTTAGATTAGGGGGTCGCAAAGTACCTCAGCCTGTATGATCATAAGATAACTCAAGATCTTTCTCAAAATATTTTTCTCCTTTTCCCGGTCTTCGCGCCTTCAACCGCTGTAATTACGGCATTACGGCGAAGTAGCGGATATTGGCCGGCTTTCCCTCAGCCGCAGCAATGAACGCGCTCGATAGCCACTCTTAAAAAGAAGGTAGTGTCTATTATCCCGGCAACCGTGAGAATTACTGTCAGGAATTTCTCACGGCAGTCGCCTCTGATTGTCTAAGCAGGCCCCCAGGAGATTTTATGGGGCTAATATCCCCTAAAAACTCTTTCCTGCAGATGCTCCTGTGGCGCTGTGTTATAGCACTTGCTTTTAAAAGAGAAGGCTCAGGTTCAAGTCCGGCATGGCCAAAGTTTTTTTTTTGCTTTCGAAATTTTTAAAGTTTTCGCTCGTGGTGATTTTGTTAATGTTTTGTTATCCTGGTTATTAATCTATCAGAAGATGGACGCACATGACTTCTTGAATAGGTTGGATTAGGTTAAATATAGATCGTATTCTGTGTCGTTGGTCTGGGTTAGGTCAGGATTGCTGGAGTTGGGCTGGATTTGGGTAGGTTATGATACGTTAGGTGGGTTACGTTAGGTTAGGTTTTGTTAGGTTACGTTGGGAGGTAATATTATTCAGCGAATTTCAGGCCAGCCAGCTTTTATGGAAACTGCCGTGAGAATTTCACGGAGGTAATTCTCACGGTTGCCGCGAGATTAGACGCAGCCTAAAAAGAAAGCCACAAAAGCAAAGCAGAAACGGAAGGCGCGTCTGCCGCGACTAGCGTCCTGAATAAGCCTTTATTTAGTGACGCTAGCGGCGACGAACAAATCCCGCAGTGCCGCTGCGTTCTGGCGATAACTATACCTTCCACAATGCTCCCAGAAGCGAGGGGAGGAGTGAAAGCGCTTATCGGAAGTGTTGCAGGGCCCCTTTAGTTGGCGGCGCAGTCGACAGGACGGCCTAATTGTGCATACGCAGCCCAGTCGAGAGCGTGGAAATATGTTTTCGATGTTTACCCTTTGGGCACTGGCGTCGTCATCTGACGACATAACACCTAATATCCTCTAGCGCCTTACGAACAAAAACGAAAACTGCTAGTTTTTGGGGCGAGGGTTGTTCAAGGGTGCCTCTTGCGATAAATAAACATCACCACTGTTGAGTTTTCGTGGGGCTGTACGATATGAAACAGAAGAAGCTTCAGTGGACCCAGAGTATGGCGACAGCGCGGGTAAGGAAACGAAAATTCCGGTTTGTCAAAATGCCTATAAATCTGTAAATACTTAGAATTACCAGATATTTTTTTCTGTATGACCAGGGTGCCATAGGTTTTACGATAAAATGAAAGAAAAATTCCTTTTTACAAGAACGAAAAATTGTAATTGCCTAATTACCTAATTAATAGTAATGCCTGTAAATTAATAAATACTTGCACTATTAGCGTAGTTTCTGATTTCTGCGCTTGTGGGGTCCAAAGCGGCACGAAAACACGCAGAAAAACAATTTTCGCTTGAAATAAAAGATTCAGGGCTGAAATGGTTAAATAATAAGAACGTCTATAGCCTGCAGGACGAGGCGAAAAAAATGGCCGTAACTTTAACGGGCATCTTGCACGAACAAAACTTTGATCAGCATACAAGCGACATGAAATGTGGTATAAAAATCGGAAGCGGGCAGCGCGTTGTGGGGAGCAAACTCGTGTTGTGGACATACTACAAGGAGTTGGGACATATATTTAGCATTGGGAGGATGACGTCGACAAGTGCAGGACAGGGTGAAGCCGACTTTAAGGGTATCGGTGTAATCCTGGTCTTGGTCGCAAGCTTGCTTTCTCGCATTGCAGGTTGCGCAGTGAAGCCCACCCACAAAACCGCCGAACGCGTTCCCGGCGCGACGTCCCGGTTTGAGCGGGAGTTCGTGGCCAACCAATAACCCACAAAAAGTTCAGTTGGTCATGCACCTCCACAGAATGAAATGGCACCATTTTTTTTTTTTCAGTAGGCGTGCTGGTTTTCAATTGGCAGTGCTTCCAAAGCGCACACCAGCCACCCATGTCGACCAATTATGCGTCGTCCTCTTTGAACGCGAAAGAGGGGGGAAGTCGCGCAAACTTGCGTCATCATCAGCATCATCGTCGTCGTAACCATCATCAGCATCTCTCCCCCACCATCTCCACTGCACGACGAAAGCCTCTCCCATAGATCTCCAACGGCCGGTGCATGCACCGAATTCCGACGACGAAGCCCTTACTCAACTTCGTGCAAATCCCCGAGCCATTTTTTTCACGCTATGGACAGGCTTTCGCTGCGCACGCAGTCCGCGTGATTGGCAGAGCTCGCCTGGGCGGGAAACGTATACGCAGAAACGCGCTCACCCCTCAATGTCAAGGAAAGAAAAGGCCGCGGCGTTATTTGCAGCGCTGCCTGCAGCTGTCGCGTCGCGCAAGTGCGGCGAGCCGCGATCAAGAAACCGCGCTGCGCACTTTTTCGCGGAGAGTCGGTGCGTACGAGGAGGGTACCGCACGCCGAGGTGCGCTCTCGATTTTAGGCCTAGTCTGGTCGTAAGAAGGTTACCACCGCGCTTCCCACTTTTTCGCGGGGAACCACATTGTATGAGGAGGGTGCCGCACGCTAAGGGCCGTTCCCGATTAAGGACTATTTCGGCGGCAGGAATATTACCACCGCGCACCGCACCATTTCGCAGGGAGTCAGTCTGTACCACAAGAGTATCGCACGCCAAGTGCGTTCTCCCGTTGATGATGATGATTTCAGGCTCTATGGCGCAAGGCCGACAACGCAAAAGCGCCATGACGACGTGAAGGAGATGAGAAGATTTGTAATGAATGCCTAGATTAAAAATTTCTCTACAGAGAAATTGGTGTATAGGGCCTCGTTAAACATAATGAGTATACTAAGAGAAACGGTGCCCATTTAGGGTCATTAAAACCCGTAGTGCAGGCAGCCCATCGGTGTAAAGCCTCAGTTCCTGCCACTGTTTTGCACACGTCATGAGCACAAGGTGAGGTTATTGGGCAGTAAGACCATGTGTTTTAAAAAATCTTACGTCCCGCAAGGTGAAAAATTTCTTGAAGAGAACATGGGATGGCCTGCAAGAAATAACGAAGGGTGCAAGGAAATATTATACGTGGAAACTTCATTAAAGTGACGTTTCCGATCAATGTTGCATATCTTGCATGCAAAAGCACATAAAGGACAGATGCAGTCTGCCCTCCACCGTGGATTGTTTGGTAAGTCAACAGGTATGAATGTGTGTGTGTTGTGGGTTAGCCTACATTCGGCGACAAGAAGATTACCGAGAGCTCGCTGGGCACAAGGATATGAAACAGCTACCCGCATACCCCCGCGTGAAGATCTAGGTGTTCAAAACGTAAGGAAATCGAGAGCTTTGAGCAGTGAATGCCTTGGAGTTGATTGAAACCACCGGGATTTCTTGACGCGCATTCAAATCTGGGTTTTACTTGACGGGGTCCCGTCCGTCTCAGTGGAGGACTGCGGATCGATTTCGATTCATGGGATTCCTTGCAAGTGCGACGAAATACCGTCTTTTCTGTATTTAGAGGGTCCAAGAGTCCGCGTTTGTTGCAATCAGCTATTCGTTGGTATATCAACAAAGTCTCCGGTGACACTACAGCTTCGTGTGGTTACGAGATAGGGACATTGAACTACTAATTAATGCTTTATGACGTCAATCTAGAGGCACTACCACAAGAAGGAGGGGATATTCGGTCATAAAAGCGACGCTAACACCATTTCTGTGCAGGCGTGAGACACACCAAGGCGGCTCTTTATTCTTTTTCCTTCCAAGGTGGTGAATTGTCCTTGACCCGAGTCGTGTGTACAGCGATGCCGGTTTACGGTTCTAATCATTATAACGCAAGAGTGAACACATGCTATCAGAGCGGAGGAAAGCGGCTACATTACTACGAACTCGCGACAAATGTTTCATCATTTTTACCGGAAAGGTTAGATATATTCGCGGCAAAGAGCGTTGTGCTAGCTAGGCGGGAGATGCAACCGGTTCTGACCTCTGACCCCGTTATTTCCGATTGGAAGCAAAGGCGCGTGCTGAAGTGAATGTGATAGCGTCTCCGTTACAGTAACAAAGAGGAAAAAATTAAAGCAGTTCCACTAAAACGCGAAAGCTGTCAACTGCGGAGCAGTGACTCGCTAAAGGGGCAGTGGCGCCACCTCTTGACTAGTTTTAGTACCAGCTCGGCGTTGAGGGCACCGCAGACCCTCATAATATATAGAGGCACTGGATTGAGTTTTCATTAATTTGTGATCATTAATGCGTTAATAATTTCTTCCTTATTTTATATTAGGCAGTGCCTATTATCCCGGCAACCGTGATAATTACCGTCAGAAATTTCTCACGGCAGTCGCCTCTCATTGGCTAAGCACGCTACGCGGAGATTCTATGGGATAAATATTTCCTAAAAAGCCGTGTTTGCAGCTGCCCCTGTAGCGCTGTGGTATAGTACTTAGTTTTAAACGAGAAGGCTCAGGTTTGAATCCGACAATGCGATGTTTTTTTTTTAGCGTTCAGGATTTTTCGCTCATCGTGATTTTGTTAATACTTTTTTTTACTCTGGTTATTACTATATCGAGAGATCGACGCACAGGACTTCTAGAATGGGTTGAATTGCGTTTAATATAGGTTGTGTTCTGTGTCGTCGGGCTGGGTTAGATTAGGTTGTTGCAGTTGGGCTGGATTTGGGTAGGTTATGACGCGTTCGGTTAGGTTACGCTAGGTTCGGCGAGGTTATGTTATGTTACGTTGGGACGTAATGTTATTCAGCAAATTTTAGGCCAACCAGCTTTTATGGGAACTGCCGCGAGAATTTTCCGGAGGTAATTTTCACGGCTGCCGTGAGATCAAACGCAGCCTTTATATTATCGTGTGCTTATTTGCGGCCTATTGCTTGCATTCACTGGCGGGGCGCGCATGCAGACAACCATGCGAGTGCGCCGTCCTTGGTTACGTCAGGCCCCGCGGGATGGCGGTACTTGTCCGTGCTAAGTGTGCTAAGCACATGATTTGTGTTGGACGCTCCAAACTCTACCCCACCGAACGCTAAGTAATGCCTCGACTCTACTGTGAGTGCGATTAAAAACATCTCTGTTGACACCACCGTTGAGAACCGGGTTGAAACGGAGCAGACGACATACGCCGGTGTTTTTTTTTATTCGGCGTGCGGGCGCAGTGGCACAAGCCGAGTAATGTCCGTGGCCGTTTCCAGTGTTGCCAAGTGAAGAAATTGACAGCTAAACTTTTCAACGAATACCACCTATATCTCTCTCATGAAAAAGACTTCGTCGCAACAGAAGATGACACAATCACGAGAGACTCACGACTGGGCATAGATGATCGCATAGCCTGAAATAAACATGTAACCCTTCCCACAAAGTTACTTGTTGTCGCTGTTTGAGATGCGAAGAAAACTGACCACATTCAACGGGAGCCAACACAGCTGCTGCGTAATTAAAGTGCAAACAGCCCTCTACTTCGAAGGCGTATACATTTCCGCTCTCGTGCCGAATACGTTATAGGTAAACTGCTAAGCTCCTGGTTGCACAGGTCAACGCGATGCCCGTCCAGGCGCGGCCCTTTTTCATACAAAAGTGGGGACACGGCTTAGCCTCCATTGCTGTACATATGTAAGAGGACAGGTCGCTTTTGTCCGTTTCCTCGTAAACCACTGACCTAATCTTCTGACGGGCCCCTCACCTACCGCATGAAAAGGGGTGCATACATAAATGTATGGCGATGCGCGGGGATACGTGTCAGAGTGCGCAGAGAACACCGCATACGTAAGAAAGCCTGCAGGGATCACGCTTGTTACAACCTTTTCACGCTAAGAGGTTGACCGAAAGGTTAGTCTTTAGGAGGCCGCAATGCAACGCTGAACTCCATGGCGTCCGCGACAGGACTCGCGGTCACGCCAGCAATGTGACAACGCCTTCAGAACTGCCAATAGACGCAGGGTAACTTTCACTGTTCCCCCGGTTTGATAGGTCAGCCTGCACAAACTAACGCTACACGCGGACAACAAAAATGAGGGCACACAGCAAAACTTCGATTGCGCTCACGAATGAATGAATGAATGAATGAATGAATGATGAATGAATGAATGAATGAATGAATGAATTTAATGCAGAAAGGAGGCTAAAAAGTCATGTTGGTAGGGGATGGAAAAGGAGGATTGGGAAAGACGTCACAAATTAGTTGTAGTACATCTAAGTAATGTTCAAGTTTCACTATCAATGTAGCTGTCTCTCGAGGTCCCGTTGGAGTCGCTCACGAAGAACGTTTTTTTACGCGCTCCGCGAATAAAGGGACAGGGGGGAGGGGAAGTAACTTTAATTTTGCAGTGTCAGCGCTTTGGGTCGTCGCATTTTTGTTGACCGTGCAGCATTAGATTGTGCAGGCTGACCAGTAAACCAAGTGAATTATGAACCAACTAGCTCAATTCGCTGTTCCACACAAATTAAAAAACAAACATTCCGCTGGTATACCACGTGGAAAAAGCTGCTCTCGTTTCCGTGAAGGAATATCAAGGGCCCAAACCGCTACAAAAGACGGAAATGGCCAGTTTGTCGGTAACACGTCGAGCTCAGCTTTCGTTCGAGGAAGCGCGCAGAGACAAATCGCGTATCCACTAAGAGCCGGAACATGGTGGCCCTAACAGCTTTTACATACGGGCTCTTGGGCATGAAGGAACTAGATAAATGTTGCTTCCTGTTTCCAGAACCAGTGCTCACCAGGAACTGTCCAGCAACTTTAGTACCCGTCACTGGGAAGCGCCTGGAAAAGCCACTATGACGACACATCCCAGGGAAGCTAGGAAAAGCGGAGACATTCGAAGATTAGAAGTCTCTTGTAGATTAGCTTCCCTGCAGATAGAAGCAACGACGGGACAATCCCAGCTCTGCGTTATTTCCTGCGACCTTTCACTCCTCAAAGAACCCTCTCGAAGAAGCCGCGGCTACCGCGAGAGGATACCATTGATAATACCGTGGAGATACCAGGGTATCCATGATATTGCCACGAACCATGCATTGAATTTTTTTATGTTTTTTTGCTTTTACCGCCCGGCTGCGCCGGGCTGTGTTATCTGCGTCCCGAGTGAACGCATGTTCCATTCTTTCTTTCTTATGCCGCACGGATTATCTCATTTGATAGGGAGAATTTTTCGCCCTAACGCCACTAGCCTAGAATAGTCTTCTTTTCTCCACAGTGTTCTCGATGTAGTTCAACAGTTCGTGAAACGCTCGCGCCGAAAAATAAATGCCCGTGTAGCAGACGCCACGGCATTTTCGATTCTCCAAGTCTTGCCTGCGCACGTCACTTTGTTAACTGCGACTTCGCCGACTGTGTATTTTTTTAGTTGTTAAGGAGCACAAGTTCGCTCCAATAAACGTGTTTTTCTTTCAAGACAACAGCGTCATCTTTGGCTTCGTGACAATATCTCATTGGAGGATACCGTGGAGATGGTAATACGGCAGCAGGCCATGTCCCTGCTAAAACGAGCAGCACAAAACGAACGTCTTTCATTTCAGGCAGACTTGATATAAGAACGCAGAGTACATGTCCCAGAAAGCATCTAAATATCCGTACCGTATTAACGTTACTAGAATTTTTCCCGAAAAAACCGAAGAATACGCAACAGGGTCGTAGAATATCGCCGTGGAGCTAATTAAATGTCTCGAAGAGCATTCGACATCGAAAGTACAGTTTAATGTCCAGCCGAGCCGTAAATAAATCACCAAAGGAAAAGCGAAGACGTACGCGCCTATCCACTGACTTCTCTGTTTCCAGGTCCTTTGCGCAAGGTTGCGGCTGACAGCAGTAAGCTGCCCAATCACCTTAAAAGGACCCTGCAACACTTTCTTCAACCTTATTTTTTGAAATCTTAAATGCTTGCAGATCATGGTAAGCCAACACACCCAGTACTTAAATTAGGGGGTCGAAAAGTACCTCCGCCAAACATTACTGCTCTATGCCCATCAGATAACTTGTAAACTCGCTCAAAAGATTTTTCTCTCTTTCCCGGTCTTGACGTTCTTCGACGGCCAGAATTACGTCACTGAGGCCATGTAGCGGCTGTTGGCCGGTTTTCCTTCACTTGCAGCAATGAACGCTTTTCGATAGCAACTTTAAAAAGAAAGCCACAAAAACAAAGCAGAAACGGAAGGCGTATCTGGTGCGACGAGCAAATCACGCAGTGCCGCTTCCGTGCTGGCGATAATTTAGCTTTCGCAGTGGTTCCAGACGCGAAGGAAAGAGTGAAAGCGCTTATCGAAAGTGTTGCATGGTTCCTTTAAGTCTAGCAGCCCTCCCCTGACTTCGAACCAATCTTCTTCCCCATACGAAACAGAATTGCAAACTTAACATTTTGTGCTCACCGAGAGAATGAGAAGTGCACTTAGGGTCTAAATACAAGGTCTCAGCCCACTGAAGTTGTGACATTTAGGAACAAGCGGCAAGCCATATTCGCGTTACATGTGGCGGTGACCTTTATTGTGCTCAGCCTCCAGCTGTTGTGCCTTGCCGTGTTCTTTCGGAAAAACTAATTGATTCAGGTTTTAAGCTTAAAAACTGAATCTCCATAAAACATGTGTAAATTAGTACTGCTGACCCAACTGCTGTGAACAGATGCCACCGGGACAGGCTTAGTTGTATTGCAGAAAGCAATGTCTTCGTGCATGGCCCACGAACCCGGCTTCAATCATTTTCTAGTGTCAGAGAAAACGGCTCTCTCAATGGTAGGCGTATACATGTATTGTACGTCAGGTCAAGTCAACCGGTGGCACGTTATGTGGGACTGTGCCACCGAACCGGACAGAGCTAGTTTCGAAGTGTACCCAGTGAAACTTCAAGGAGCCATCGAGTTGGCCAGCAAGTCGGAACAAGAGTGGGCCGTCCAGCAGATCTTGAAAGAAAGCTCTTGAAAGCCGCGCTTGAAAGAGGCACGGGCTCTGAAAAGGAGCTAGTGTTCAGTAGGGCTGCGAAAAGAGATGCGACGTTAGGCCACGTTGAGGCGGAGCCGTAAATCTACTTTTCCAATCCAATCCAATCCAATCCAATCCAGGTCAAGTCAAAGAGTGGGCAACGCCAGTCACTTGTAATTCGAACTGCCATTGCAGTTGCCGGCAGTGGTGTAAATCCCGCTACTGCAGGATCTTCGTCAATGAAGTCTCATCCAATCCAATCCAATTCAATCCAGGTCAAGTCGAAGAGTGGACAAGGCCAGTCACTTGTCATTCGGCTGCCATTGCAGTTCCGGGCAGTGGTGTTACCACCAAACGGAAACGTGTCAAAGCAAGTGCGAGTACCGCTACTAGCAGGCCCCACGCAACATGTTTCGGCAGGCCTACGCAGAGAGCACTTGGCAAGGAGTACGCTCGGTCTCGGCGACGAAACACGCCGCACGTGGTCGTCCTTCCGATGCCGGAGACGCTCCAGATAGTTGCCGCTGCCTCTTTCGAAACTGGAGAAGTAGGTTGCACAACCCGACAAGCCGAGGCCATCCTTCGCGCCTTCCTTTCACGGAGAGGCGACGCGACGTTTTCTATGCGGCCGCCGCTTCCTTCTCGCCCCGTCGCAAGGCGTCGTGGTGCGGCACAGTCGTCGCCCTCTCCGGGCGCGAGATCGGCTTAGGGCATCAAAGCACAAAAAAGCAAGCGCGAGGCGACCGCAAGCAGAAGGCGAGGAAGGGGAACCACGGCGCGTCGATTCCGCCAGCGGGTTCCTTGAACCCTCATTTATATCTGGCACCGGCGCAGAAGGCCATCACAAGACGCCGAGAAAGGCTACATCGCTAAAATAGCCCTAATCACTCGTTCGCACCGCCGGTCAAACCGGAGCCTCTGGTCGTGTTCGTGACACGATCAAGAGATGGCGCTCGCGTTGGCGCTATCCATACCGCGCTAGCCGGAGGCGTCCACTGCCGAAGCCGCGGTCGGTCGGCTGGACGGAACAAGGGGCGCAAATCAGCGTGACCTTGAGACCCTCATTAACATAATTTATGCGGAAGCTGGCTCCACCAGGCGTTCCGCACGTTGCCCGCCGGGCACTTACCTTATACGCCACGGTCAGAGTTCGCGCCAACGTCCCCGTACAGCACGGGGCGAAGCTTGGAGAAAAAGGACACGCAAAAGTGCCGAGGATCCGCAAAGAGCCTTGCTTGCCGTGATGGAACACACCAATCACTGTGCCCCACATTTGGCGCCCAACGTTGGGCGCCGTTGCGGAGCCTGCCGTGGCTGCTACGCGAGGCGCCCACGTGACGGGACCAGTTGATACAGTGTTCACGTTTAGCGGCGCCGAAGGAGAGGTCCAAGGGGCCGTTAATTCCGGTCAGGACGCAGGAACGCACGGAAAGCGGCTCCAGAGCGGGCGTTCATTTCGCCGATCAAAGGAACCATCGCTCTCTTCCCGTGAAACTCACGATGACGTAGAAACGAGAAGACTGCCTGGGATGACGTTTTGAGGATAGCAGAGAGTTTTGCGTCTTTTTGCGCCCCGTTGGTATACAGCGCATCGCACGCTTTACCAGAGTTGCCGGCCTCTGAGTTATTGCTCCCCGCGTTTCTCGGAGCGTGGCGAAAATACCGCGGCGGTGTTTTACATACGACGAACGGGGGAGAATGAGGACGCAATTACCTAGTGGTGTTTTTAAAACCTTGCCGAGGTCTCTCCGTGAAAAGACGAAGGTTACTTCGGCTATGCGTACCTGTTTCGGGGGCGTGAATAATTTGGGGGTAAATGATTTTGGCAAACAGGAATACGCTGCCGGTTTTATCGGTCGTTTACACGGCCCTAAGTGGCTCATTATGTTACATTTACATGACCGAGGTGGCGTGGCGGTCGATTTGGCCACCCTGGTTGAGTATTCGGATGAAACTGATTACATCGAGAGATGCCGTGGTGGTACTGCAGTGGACCCAAATAGGCTGATGAATGGGGGAATGGGAGGCCATGTCAAGCGCGGGAGGCGTATATGCGTTTCCTAGTCAGTACAGATAGCCGTCACCTGAGCTTGGTTATGGGGGTTTTATCACTGCATAAACGTACCTAAAGCATACCAAACCACGCGAAGTGAAATAAATAGCAGCCAAAACGGACCTGCAGTGGTTGAAAACCGCGGTGTAGAAAAATATTGAACAGAAACAGCCGAAACCGACCTAAAAGGGGCAAACCCGCAAAAACGTACAAGTAGTAGCTGAAACTGACCAAAAGGCAACGAAAATACCCGAAATCCAATTTACAATGCATAAAGATGCCATAAATAGATTATATGGGTGATAACAAATGTAATTATTCAAATATGACAAACCACTGAAAATGAAAAAAAAAAAAAGCGGTAACGGGATTTGAACCCATGTTACGATCTTTGCTTCGCAGGAGCGGAACTGCTACACTACGAGACCAAGCGGTTCTGAGCGATTAAATTGAGTACCACAAGCACGTGGGCATAGCTTCAAACATGCCCCTAGATGGCGCCACGCGTTGCTTGGCCGAGCTGACTAGGAAATGCCGATACGCGAACGGAGAGATGCCAGTTTAACCGATACATGCATTTCCATAAGTAATACAGATAGCAGGAGAATCAGCAAACACAGCCCTACAGCCCCGAGAGACATGCTTCAAAGTGTCATCATAATCATCATCATCATCATTCTATCTGTATCTACTGCAGGACAAAGGCATCTCCCATGTCCCTCCAGTCCTCCCTGTCTTGCGATGCCCTAGCCCATTCTTTGCCACCGAATTGCTTATTTCATCCCTTCATCGAGTTAGTGGCCTTCCTATACTTCTATAGTTCCCTATCTCAGTAGCCATTTTGCTGCCCTGGTGGTAGCCCAACGGATGTTAGCTCGTCACTTTACATGTCCAGTTAAAGTGTACACCTTTCCTCTTTAGCTTGAGCTATTATGTTTTCCACCAGAGTTTGTTCTCGGATACGGGATTCTTGGCTTCTACTCCTAAGCGTTACTCCTATCATTATTCTTTCCATTGAACGTTAGGGCTGACTTAAATTTTCCTTCAAGCACTTTAAAGTGTCCATATGAGGACAAGTGGTGCTTCCATCACACGTAATTTCAGCCTAGTAACATCGAATTATTCTTGAAAAGACGATAGTTTAAAGCTGTAAAAGTTAGTTGTGAGGGCATCAGGCAGACAACGAAGTCGTTACCCTGACCTTCACTTCAATATCATATCCGCAAAGGTACGCGCAGTTCGATACGCTTTTCCCCGCCCACAAAATTGCAAGACGTGATCAAATGTTCGAAACCGAGACAGGAGAAGCCGAGAATGAACGACCGAGCCACGGGATTCCCATACAGAGAGTCTGTTGCATCGTCCCTCAAACCCGTTACGGTTTCAGTGTGTGAGTAAAAGCTGGGCAACGTATCACGGCTGGCGCCGTTTGCGCTGCGGTATACTTGCCGTTTGTGCTGTTACGAGAAGAAATAAAAATAAAAGGTTTAAGTTAAACATTTTTCCGGAGCAAGCAAGCAACAGGCTTATACCGGAATAAAAAAGAAACACGATGGAAAATACAGCAAAACAAACAAACACTCGGTTAGTTTACTAAAGGATGAGTGCTACTCAGCGTTTATAACCCCGTATGCTACGAAAACACTGCACGGTCAGTTTTTTTAACTATCCTCATCTCTTCTCGTTACAGTAGCGTGGGCGTAATAATACTGCTCGTTGTGCCTGAAAACGGTTTCATTTTTCGGCTTAGTTCAGCTGAGGCTGTCTTGATTCAAGCTGACATTTTCAGTAACTACAGTTTTGCCATCCGCTTATACTTGCAGCACTGACAACGTGCCTTGGTTCAAACTAATATCCCTCAGTGAACACTGTTTCACCATCATTTTAGAGACATGCAGTACTGAAAACGTGTCCCATACACTGGCGCCCAACGTGGACCGTAAACTCTTCCAGGCGTTGATGTGCCTGTCTTCCGTGCGGCGCGAGGTACCAACGCATCTATCGACGAATTACCTCGCATAGAAAGCCAAGCCAAGGAAGGGCGCTCACCTTCAATTTTGATGTGCGGCGTTATGGAGAGCGGCGAGTCTGGGCCCTCGTCGCTGGAGGTCATGGAGTAGGAGTGCTCTGACTGGATGCGGGGTGACTGGACCGCGTCCGACATCATGCGGTCGTGGAGGATGATGGGGTTGTCCAGGATGGTCGACCAGTCCGACTCCGAGCTCATATCCACCATGGGCTGCAACGGAAGAAGTTAAGGCTCGTTTTGAGAGACCTTCGTAACGTACCTTCAAATCGCCGCAATCACTGCCACCATCCCCATGTTTTCTCTCTCTGCGTGGAAAAAACGGACCTCAACGGAAGGCCTTCCGTAAAAGAGTTCCTCGGGCCCGGTTTTTGGGATAACGGATACCCTTCCGTTGAAGACTGTTTTTGCAGCACGCGGAGAGAACAAAACTAAATGACCATTTCCGACAATGGTCCACGCAGTGTCCATACCCCTGCCTCCCGCAACCTTCCGGCCCCTGCAGTTAGGCGGACGTAACACCCGCAACACGACAGCAGAATTCTATTCACCACCACTGCGGTTTTGAATCGAACGAAACGCATCACGTGGCTCGCTTTGCTGGTTTTGTCTTTTCCCGTTTGCGTGTTTCCAAACGCTGCACTGCACACAGCACCCACGTGACATGTGTGATGTCACTGCGCGCGCTATTCTTTTCAGCGCCTGCTAAAAGGAATCCACCATTCGGGCACAGTGGCCTCGATGTAGAGTACTGAGTACTGGCGCTGGCGGCTTGGGTTTTTAACACGAAAGTGTTTTATTCCGGGATACAGAAAGATTTCGATGACGTCATATCCATCACGGAAGTGACGCCAGTGCAACAAAGCAAGTGGCCTGTAAAAGGTGCACCCCTGTACATATGGTCTTCTTGTGGGGGAGAAACCTTTAGTACTAAACAGTACGTTAGGGTTTTCGTTTTCGGGTTTTATATTTTAACACAAAGTGTTTTATGCCAGGATGCACCAAGGTTTCACTGACGTCATATCCGTCACGGAAATGACGCCAGTACACCTTTGCCGAAGCGACCCGCCAGCACGACGTCGCTCGCCAAGCCGCCGAGCCGCAAATCATGCTCAACTGCAGATGTCGTTGCACATTTCACTTTTGTGTTTTACAGATTGCTATGACAGAGGAATCAACCAATATTTTCATTTTCACCCACGAGCGTTCGCTAAGTGCGCCTGCTTCTCCCACCCGGAGTCACAGTTGTGGCCATCGCAGGGCACGGTCAACGAGACAAAAGCCCCTCTAATGGTGCACGCATGGATGGGAGCACGTTACGCAGAAGGAAAGTTCACGAACTCAGCGTTGCCCACAGCTGTGATTATAAATGTTTCAGGAGCGGTAAAACGACAGGGAAATGACAGTTGTGACATTCGCTCTTCAAATTTCACTTTTGCTAGCACATTAAAACGAGGGGTCAATCTGTGGGCATCACGCGAGTTCATGCAGCGCGAGAAATTCGTTTCACTCGGGCAGTAATGCGACACGGCGTCGCTTATTTTGCACCGAGGACACCCGCGTCAATGTTTCCAACCACATAAAAATTCCCTACCAAGCCAGCGACCTAATACTTTTGTGCCCCATACGGGTGCGACTAATGTAAGTTAGCACCAACTGCGTTTATATAGCGTGAGAAATGGAAATAGCTAACGCAACTCGCGCTGAAGTAAGTCACTCTACCTCGGCTTCCAATAAAACACAATATGGTAACGAAAAAAAACGTGGCTTCTGTTTTTGTGAAGACAGAGCTATATATGGACCATCGACAAAGCCGCATTGTCTAAACCACGCATGGGTCGTGTCATCTCGTCAGACAATAAGAAAAAACAGACATTACAAAAGAGAGAAAATGAACATAAGATAGGCGTACGCACTGCACAAAGGTGCCAGTGGGAACATACGAACTGCGAGAGACGAAATAAAATCCGTGCAAAAACGCTGCAGAAAATTTAAGCGAACAACGAAAGACCGCAGCGGCAGGGACGCAGCCGTTCGTGCTTTCGCAGACGATCAACCTGAAGAAGCAGACGATCGAGCGAAACAGGAGACGCCCCCATGCCTCGGGCGGACGTGTCTCGACTCTTCGATCCCCGGGCGCGCGAGAGGCTTCATTAGAGACGATTGTCCATGCTCTCCGCGTGTTCCGAGACTCTGGTGAGCGATAACCTGGCCTCCTGGGTTACGTCAGTGGGGGAAACGTGCCCGCGTCCGTGCATCGTGGTTAGGAGAAACGGAGACGGAGCATCAAGGATTCTGCGATCAAGGTCTGCCGTTACGTGACCGCAAGGCGAAGAGGGACTACAGCAAAGGGTGCTACCGCTGGACGCGAGTTGAATCCCATGCGTGGTCGACGTGCTCCGATAACGGCCAGCTGCACGTGATCTGAAGGTACGGAGAGCTAAGAGTCAGCTTTCCTCGGCCCTGAACTGAACACGTCTGTCGAGTGACAGACGCCTCCCCAAGACTGTGAAGCGGATTATCTGCGGGGTTAGAGTTCTGTACTGGTTAGGTTCGAATTGTGAGGTGAAGATACGAATCATGTAGAAATAAAACACTTCCTAATATGCTCGTCCACGGTTCACGCGGTCATGCCAGATTCCATCCAAAAAACAAATCGCAATTTTTCGTCGTCTACATTTACCCGAAGCCGACGCATATCATATCTAAGATACGTCCGAGCCATGCATGTTTGGGCCGCGTTCTGACGGCGACTGTCGTATCAGGCGTTCGTACATTCTAATCCCGTAATCCGTGCGTCTGCGTTCGTATTCTGTGTTCGTGCTTCACGTCTGCTGATTCAACCCGTATATATGCATATATACCTGCTAAAATGACCAGCAATAAAGACCTTTCTCATGCACGGACCATTAAAAAGTGAACAGGGACGGAAGACGGCGCGAGCCTTTCAGCCTTCGAAACTTTTCCACAAGCCTTGAACCGGTTGGTGGCGCGTTGCGCGGACCACACCGAAGAAGCCGTACCAGAAAGTGCCGTTATGCAATTAGCATTCCGTCGCAGCGCGCCTATACCCGTGGCGACGCAAGCTGCAGCCTTTGCGGTAATCGTACGTATCCTGGAAGTAGGTATCCTGTTAGTTATGGTGTGTGCATTTTTCAAAGCGCTTCATAGGCCAGGTGTAGCCTTGCCGTGCAACCAAACCTTGATAGGCGATATTTTTGCAAGCGGAAGAGCAGCGAGTGTCTGTCGCTCTTTCCTGGCTACAACGCTTCGCAAATTCTGCCTGCGTAAAGGGGTTCTCCACTATGCGAGGTTAGAAGGAACAAAATGAAGTAAGGGAGGAAGGAAGTGAAAGAAAATACGAGAAAGGAAGCAATAGCCATAACAGGCACGCGTTATTCCAGGAGCCGCGTGGTTGTTGAGGCCCGCTCATTAGCAAATGAGAGTACTCTTAACACATTTCTAATGCCGCCTGCGTTCTGAAGTGACGAGACGAAAACGGTAGAGCGAGACTCGGTGACGTCCCAGTGATGTCACGAGTGCTGTGCGGTCGAGCGTCAATGTATGTGCAAGAAAGGAGGAGGAGTCAGAAACAAGTGTCAGGAAGGAGTTTCCGAGGGGGAGTCAGAAAGGAATGCCAAAAGGGGAGTCGTCAAAAAGGAGAGTCAGAAAGGAGAGTCAGAAAAGGGTCAGAAAGGAGTGTCAGAAAAGAGTGTCACAAGGCAGTGTCAGCAAGCAGTGTCAGAAAGGAATGTCAAAAAGGAATGTGAGAAAGAAGTGTTGGAAAAAAAGTGTTAGGAAGGAGTGTCAGGAAGGAGTGTCAACAGTATCGTGGCAACAATGCTTGCATAACCAGCGCCAAATGGATAGCAAAATTAGCACGCCAGTAATGGCAACCGGCTGAGATCAAGGATATCGACAAATTTGCAGCCTGATGCTGCGCACAGTGCGCAGTTGTGGGTTGCTTGTTCCGTTCGAGTATAAGCTCTTTGCGCCTTCCACGTCCGTGTCTGTGGAACACGTGATGCAAGAAAGCTACTATATATTTGGAGGATAAAAAAAGGTAATTTCTGCGCTGAGGAAACAGAAGTCGACGCGTTCATGGCTGTAAGTAGGGCATGTAACCAATGAGAATCCGTTTTAGCACGTCTTGTGTGCGCTGATTTCTACGGGAGAAGCTTTGTGCTTTCTATTTGGTGCCGTTGTGTGTGAAGCGGAACAGTCCAAGTCAGGGCTGCTAAAATTGCAGGCAGAATTCATCTACAATCAATGTCTTTAAATGCGAAGCATTGCTTTGCTTGGAACAATTACTCGGAGAATTACTTGTAAAAACTTGGAATTATACGGTAAAATTACTTAAAATGTTGTGATCAATAGCAATAGTCACGGAAAGACGTAGATATCCAGACTGCCAGAATTATGCAATATGGCTCAGTCGACAGAAAATGCCCAGCCTTAAAACTTTATAACCCGCAGCAATTTCTTTGACAATGGTCATTGCATTCACAGAAGATGCAAAAAATCCCGCGCTACCCGCCGCGGTGGCTCAGTGGCTAAGGCGTTGTGCTGCTGAGCACGAGGACGCGGGTTCAACTCCCGGCCGCGGCGACCGCTTTATGCAGGCGAAAAGCAAACGCGCCCGTGTGTGCGAGATTTCGGCGCGAGTTAAAGACCCCCTGGTGGTCAAAATTAAGCCGGAGCCCTCCACCTCGGCGCCCCTCATCGCCTGCGCTGCGTCGGCGCGTTAAACAATACAATCAATCCAAAATCCCGCGCTTACGACAGGGCAGACATAGCTCTGGCGATAGACGCTTTCATTTTTTTTTCATGCCTGGAAACACTGGGAGATTTACAGTAATCGCTACCACAGAGCGCTGCTGTGGGATTTGCTCGTTGCAGCAGATACATCTTCGAGTTCTGGCATTGCTTTTGCTGCAATTTTCTTGAAAATAGCTATCGAATGCGTTTGTTGCTTCAACTGAAAGGAAAGCGGCCAACAGCCGCGACATCGCTCAAATGACGTCATTCAAACGTGCATACAATACCCTTAAAGAGGAGGCATCGTTTGGGCAAGTTTCCAATCCATCCGGAGGGCGAACAGCTGCAGTAATATTTAGCTGAGCTACTCGGTGACCCTCTATTATAAGTACTGGATTTCCGTGCTGACTACGTTACGAAATATTTTCATATTTAGAAAAGCAAGTTGAAAAAACCAGGAGACATTCCACTTTACGAAGGTGGATGACAAGCGAAGCTTTTTAGCGCATGACATAGAGTCGAGACAGAATTTATATTAAGAGTATAAGCAAATTTTATTTCTCTTGAGCTTTCAGAAGAAAGAAAAACACGCTCTTTTATTTCGACTTGACTGGTCTTGAAAATTGTGCCTGTTTATAACTACGATCTACTTCGAATATGTCCATCGGAGTGATGACACGTACAGACATATAAGCTTCGCTTGAAAAGTGTTGCGGGCTCCCTACGAAGTCTTGCAGGACCCCAAAACCCCCAAAATAAATTTCGGAGTGGATAACCATTGCACCAGCGCAAATTTTAAAACAAATCACGCACCCCTCCGTCTAACGACGGCGATGGTTGAACACGAAGCTTTCTCGTAATGGATTATTTGGTTGGCCAGTTCCAAAGTGCGAGTATGTGCTATTCTGGAAGTGCGCACCACTTGTCTAGAATACCCACAGCAACTGTCCGGTGTGCACTCCGTAGGCCTAACGTTTCAGTTTGGCGTGTACGGCGCGAATTGGTACCTGCTGCTTGGCGTTCGCTTCGACCACATCGAAATGGAGTGATCAGATAGATGTCAGCTTCATAACACGAGGGACGCAGGTTTTATTCCCGCCACGAAAAGCGTTTTTTCTTCCACTTCGCCCTATACCATTCATCACCATCGTCAGAGAAAGTTGGCTGCCCTGCATGGCGCACTGGCGTACAACGGCATCACTGACGACACTGAAGCTGCGCTTTAAAAACTATATTTTCGAATACAACGACAAAATAAGAGCACGCGGACGACGCTGCGTCCGCTGGACACTGGTCAAGCCTCGCCGCTAGCGAGCGGCTCTGCATTAGCGCCGCCGTGCCTGCAGGCCGACCCCGCACGTGCTCTATGGGGCCACTGTTCCTCGAGCAGAAAACGATGAGCAGAGCGCGCAGGGATCACTCCTCGCGTCCAGACAACAATGGGACATTGTTGGCCCCGCCGCAAGCACGGAGCAGCTAGAGCGGAGGTCCTGGGAAGATGACGGTGGTTCAGAGGAGGAGCACACAGTGCTCGGGGAGACCTCGTGGCGAGCTGATGGGAAAAATAGCCGCCGACCCGACAATGAACGGCGGCCGCCGAGCACAGCAGAGCGGGGAAGCCGCCGTACAGGAACAAAACGGAATGAAACGAAGAAAAAAGGGCGAGATAACCCGGAGGAGGAGGACGGGCGCTGGGGAGGGAGATATTTAAAATAACGAGGGAGGAGCGACAAACAGAGGTTTAGAGTTCACTCGCAGCGGCAGCGTCTTCTTTATTCTTGGCGATTAGTGTAGCGAGAGTGCGTAATGACCTTGAACCTACGCTGTCCGGAAAGAATGGAGCTCTTATCAGGTCCCGCAAGAGGCGGTCGTCGGCAGCGCTTTCGGCTGTGCACACACACACGTTAATGGGCGGAGATATCATCAGCGCGTACGCTTATAATGGTTAATAAACAGCGTGCGTGCGCGCGCAAGATTTTCGTTAGTGCGCGAGAGTGCACGTGAGGTTAGAACGAAGCGGGTTTACGAGTAGTGCCGCCTCAGTGCGCTGATAGCCAGAAGTAGTCTAAATTCAGGACAGAATGGTGGTTTTCGGCGTCCACAGAACGGCTCAGTGTGGGGTTCTTGGAATCTGTCCCATCTAGACCATGCTCTGCGACATCGGAAGTAAAAACGCAGATAGTATACATATCAAGGGAGTCGAGGACTCGCGCAGGAGGGTGGTTTGTTCCGCGAGCCTAGGGACCTGGAAGACCTTGCCAAGAAATGATGATGATGATGATTTAAGAAGCTGGGAAGATGAAGATAAGGCGATTTGGTATAATATTTTGCTGCTATATATATAAGACACAAAATGTTATATCAACTCGCCCTTGCAAGTTATAGAGGTGACAGATGCACTTTTCGTGCCATCTCTGGGCATCAGCAATTACAAAACCATTCACGGTTTCGTAATTGCTGATTACGGTGAGCTAGGACAAACAAACAAACAAACAAACAAACAAACAAACAAACAAACAAACAAACAAACAAACGGTGAGCTAAATTAGTCCAAGCAGAGGCGACATTAAGTACAAAACAAGGGCGTTCCATATCGTAGCAACCGAGCCGAAATGACAGCCAACATCTAAATAAGAACGCGAACTTTAAGTACACCTAAGTGCTCATATTACAACGGTTCGAGCTATTAAACCCCCGCCAAGCGTCACCTAGCGGCAAAACTACACTATGCACAACGCCGCTCGCAAGGATCCCCGAGTTGTGCCCGTTCTCATTGGAGCCCCTGTTCCCTACGCACAGCGCATACGTAATTGTTATTTATCCGGGCCCCAGTCCCAAGAACAGACTCTTCAGGAGGTGCCGCTCAAATTAGACTTTCAAACGGGGACAACGGAGACTAATCAACGCGCACTTAGCACCCGAGGCAGGCGCTGCTGCTGCGCCCGGGCCGATTGTGAGCGCCTACGTTCCAGCTATCTTCTGAGCGATTCCCGCGCGACAAAGTCGCACGCGAGGTCGTGAAACGTTGCCGGACAGTGGAGCAAGCGTTGCCTCGGTGATAGGAAAAAAACGGACTGGATGAACTCACGATGGCGGCGCGGCGGTCTCAAACGTGCAGCGCCTCGGAGCTGCGTCGAAAATAAACTTTTACGCGCGATCTCTCAGCGCATGTGTGAACAGCGCAGTTTTCCGTGTCTAACGGGATGCCACGTACAGCTGCTGTGTGCCCGATCGCACCACTGTTAGGGAATCTTTTTTGCGAGTGCGCGATGCCGCGATAAGTTCGGGGTTACCGAAAGGAGTGGCTAGCGAGAGACGGCACTGGAAGTAGAGGAAGGAAATTACCGTATTTTGGCGATTATAAGCACCCTACCCAACTTTCAGAAGAAAAAAAAAATTGGGAGAAAAAGTTTGCATGCGAATCTTAGCACACCCTTTTCTAAGCAATCATCGCAAGGAGAGTTTAGGAAGCGTGTTAGCGGGTCCAAGATGATGATGTGACCAGGTCATTCATGAAGTGCTCAATTACAAACCTAATCGACGGAGCAGAATAGCTGCTGTAGGACACAGAAAGCGGCGGCAAAACCGGTGCAGTGGACTCGAGCGGTAGGTAGTGAGGGTGACTGAAATCAGAGATGAGCAGTTCGTTCACGACTGCCCAAAGTTTGCTCTTGAATGTTTGCCGAATGAAGCATTATTCTGTACGCCCGTCTCGTCGAGATCCCGCCGCAAAAATTGTGTGTGTGTGTGTGCGGGGGGGGGGGGGGGGGGGTTAATTTATGTTTTCCGAATGTAAGCATACATCCCCCCCCCCCCCCCCCCCCTCCCTCACTTTTGGCATCGCGATCGTGGAGAAAAGGGGGTGCTTAGAATCGAGTAAATACGGTAACTCGGCTGTGGGATGAAATGAGAACGTTCGGAGGCAAAGAGCGGACCAGGGCATCGCAACAGTGTAAAGGCTGGTACAACATAGGAGAGAGAGGCCTTAGCCCTGTAGTCGGCAAGCAATGTGGTGTTGCTGTTGTAGTTGCGGCTGATGCTGTTGTTCTTGTTTATGATGACGATGATGATTAAGACTACGACCTGTGTCTTGCCGTGGAAAGCTGCACGACATGAAATTGCCACCGTAAAAAGCCTCGACGGGTACACCGAGACATTTTGAAACGGAAGAAATCTGTCCTAATTTCGTACGCGTGCACGGCATTATACCGTTTCGAAAGTGTCCAGGCTTGCCGATTTCTATTGCCTTAATTTCGCAAAGTGTTCTACATCAGGCACCGTGTACATACAATGCTGTACACAATATTTTGTTTCGACGACCCCCTTAATGTGGAGAACAGGATTTCTACACTTGAATGGCGCGTTTGAAGTTAACGTCGCTTGGCAATTGATGTTGGACCAAGACTGCATTCTTAATACCGCCTTCGTGAACCAACAAGCCGCAGAAACACTGGCTTGTGATCCTTTATTTGCCTGTAAGGAGCAGTTGCTGGGCAGTAAAAAACTTTCCTCGCAATAAAAATTTTACGAGAAAAACAAATACAAATGCGGAGCTGTTGTGGAGCGGTTGTGGTTAGTCCAAATCGACAAATAAATGAGACCATTGCTCAGACGATTCAAGAAAGCGTGAGAAACGCTCGAGGCGATTGGTCCGTCACAAAAAGCACGAAAGCAAGTAGCAAGAAAAACAAAGAAGCAAATCTACTCCCAGCCCTGACCTTGCCCGGCGATACGTAAAGGGGGTCACTAAAAAAAAAAAAAAAGAAAACAGCAGCGTTCAGTGAGCGCATTTGCGCATTCCGCACCCGTGTTTCACAACCATCTAGACTCACAAGTGCGGTAAGTATGTACGCTGGTGCTTCGTATGTTAATTATTTTAGTTTTCTTTTGTTTCTTTTTTTTCAACATCCGACAACGCCGAGGGGCGTATACGGTCTAGAAAAGAGGGGCGTGGTGCGACACTTCCGAACGAGCTTTCTTTCCGGACGTGCAAATCGGCCGATAAACGGAGCAATAAATATCGCCATGCATATGAAGCCACCCATTCCTCGGCGTCAAGGTGACCAACTTAAAGCGTTCAGGAGCGCCGCATTCGAGCGCCTTCAATAGACGCGTTCGCGGGAAACCGGTACGGCTAAGCAAATAAATAAAAAAACTGTTCCGCAGAAAGAGGGAAAAAAAGAAAAAAAAAACAACGCAAAAAACCCGAGTATAAAAACATGTCGGTAGAAAAAAAATGTCGGCAACACCCAAGTGGAGGAACTGTCCAACAAATGCGCGAGCCGCCTAGTCCATTTAGGTTCGGCTTCACTACTTTACGTACTTGCATTGCTGGAAAGACGTTTTTTTTTTTCTTCCGAAAATCAATACGCAGTCATATCAAACCATTAAGGTGGAAGGGCCTTTTGAAGCATAAGCTTTAGTGTCCTCACTTATGCCGTTGTACGCCAATACGCCCTGCAGAAAAGCCAACTTTTTCTGACGATGATGATGATGATTAATGATCATGGGTGAAGTGAAAGACAGACAGACAGACAGAACAACTTTATTTGGACACAGCTGGGGCGATTAGGCCGGCGACGTCTTCTCCGTCGTCCGTCGGGCAGCAGGGCCCCTTTTCGGCAGGGGTCCGGTGCCTTCGGCCAAGCGGGCCAGGTCTTCTTGAATTTGGGGGTTTGGGTCACGCAGGGCGGCCTCCCAGGGCGCCTCGCTGGTGATAGTAAGGAGAATGGGATGGGATCGGTGCCTGGATAGTGGGATGCTATCACAGGCCCATATTATATGGGATAACGATGCGTGAGGGACCGAACAATATGGACATTCGTCTATGTAGGTGTCGGGAAAGATCGCTGACATGATGGCAGGGGTGGGGAAGGAGCGGGTCTGGAGCTGCCGATATATGACCGCCAAGGATCGGGATAGAGATGGGTAAGGAGGAGGAAAAATGGCACGCTCCAAGCGGTAATGGGCGAGGATGTCCCCGTATGTGTGCAGCCTGTCCCGTAGAGTGAATATCTCACTCTCATTGGCGGCGCCATCGAGCCCTCGGTAGACCAAAGCTCGAGCAGCTTCGTGGGCCGATGAGTTTCCAGGTAGCGCGGTATGGGCGGGAGCCCAGACGAGAGTGAAAGAACGCGATCGAATGTTCTGTGCCTTCAACAGGACTGATAAAGTTGCTGGGGAAACTCTTGCGTAAAGGAAATTTGGGATGGCTGATTTAGAGTCACTGATTATAGTTGTTTGAAGGTGGGGACTGTGGGTCATAGCCAACGCGATGGCGATCTCTTCTCCCGCCGTGGGGGATGTCGTAGATAAGGAGGCGGAAGTGAGCTGGACTTGTTTCGAGTCAACCACCGTGGCTACAGCAGCCGCTCTGGTAGGATAGGTTGCTGCATCTGTGTATAGCGTGGGGGAGCCTGGAGGGTACGCTTTTTCAAGGGTTCTCGCGCGAGCCAGTCTGAGATCCTCATTGTGTACGGGATGCATATTTCGCGGAAGAGGTTGATTCGGAGCGTCTGGAGGATGGAAGGGGGAATATCTCCAATTGCTGATGGTTGGAGGTGGGTGGTGTGAAGTGCAAAAAAAAATTAGTAGTGGCTTAGCTCTGATATGCCAGGATATACGTAGCGTGAACTAAGGTTCAGCAATCCAGTCCAATACAGTCCAGTCCAGTTCAGTCCTGTCCAGTCACTGCTCTTCGCGCATGCTCATCACGGCTCTTCACGAGCCACGCGAAACGGCTATCAAGCGGCTCTGACGCAGCGTCAGACTTGGCTACTGCGCAATTGAGGCGCACACCTGGGCACGCTCCGGCGCCAGTGCGTCTGCCGCGGCTATGACGCAACACAATCCAACACATTCCACTTCAATCCAATCCAAGCCAAGCCAAGCCAATCTTATCCAATACAATTCAATCGAATCCAAACCAATGCCCCTCGCGCTTGCGGGGAACGGCCCTTCACGGCACACGCGAAACTGATCAACCTCGGCCAGTGTAGCTTACGCTACAAAAACGCTTCCAGTTGGCCGGAGTCGAACCTGTGTCCCTCTCGTTGTGAGGCCGGCGCCTATCTGATTGCCCCATTTCAACAGGGCCGAAGCGAACGCCAAGCAGCAGGGGCCGATTCGTGCCGTAGACCCCAAACCCCAAACGTTAGGCCTACGGAGTGCACAACCGAGAGTTGCTGTGGCTATTCTAGAAAAGTGGCGCGTACCTCCGCAGTAGCACATACTCGCAGTGTGGGTTTGGCCAACCGAAGAATCCATCCCGAGAAAGCGTCGCGTTCAACCATCGCCGTCGTTAGACGCAGAGGTGCACGGGAATTCTTATTAAGCACTTCCATAAAACCGAATGTATACCAATGTAGCACTGTACACAGTTTCCCTTTGAAGTCGGCTTCACTACTCTACTTAAATGCACTGCTGGTAACACATTATTCCACGTTCAATAAGGAATTCTGATATCGAAGTATGAAGGCCCTGGCGCCATCCCCATATACCTCAATAACACCCCATACATGAAGCGTTATATATCACGCCTTTTAAAGACTATTGTCTATCTTGGGATACTTTAAGCAGAAATTTTGGTCCGTCCGTCCGTCCGTCCGTGCGTCCGTCCGTCCGTCTGTCCGTCTGTCACTCATTCAGCCGTCCGGCCAAAGTAGAATCATATCAATCTGGCGAAAATGTTCAGGATTGCCGAAATGTTTAAAGTTGTCTTCACTGTTACACAGAAATGCGTAGTTGTGAAGACATTTTTAGGGACTATATAGTCGGCGGTCCTAAAAGGCCTCGCGCATGTTATTAATAGCGTTTTCATACGCGGCAAAAAAGTTAAACACATAAAGCGTTACAGACGGAGAGATGGGTTTAGTCGTTGAATCCACATAGAAAGGATAATTGATTGATTGATTGATTGATTGATTGATTGATTGATTGATTGATTGATTGATTGATTGTACTGTTTAACGCACCGACGCAACGCAGGCGATGAGGCGCGCCATAGTGGAGGGCGCGGATCAATTTTGACCACATGGGGATTTTTAACGTGCGCCGAAATGTCGTACGCACGGGCGTTTTTGCTTTTCGCCCCCATCAACGATAAGGCGTTTAAAATAAACGCTTGGCTTCGACTGCAATCTACAAGCGATGTTTGCCGAGTCACGGCAGAAGAACCGCACGCAATCAAGCCTGCATCACCGATTATTTCCCTACGCAACCGGTTTTAATAGAACTGTCCCGGAAATCGTCACTCGCGTCTCAGTCCACATGCGCGCCTCACGCAGTGAGTACCCAATTTAACGAACTTCCTTAATTTCGAACTCCATTTAATTCGAACGAATGTTCACTCCCTCTCAAGTAGGAATTAACGAGATTAGACTGCACTGCAGGAAACGTTGTAGAGAAGACATCTACCGAACCACAGCTGTTCAGAAATTAACGAGGTTCTCTCGACACGCCGATGTGAACATTTTCCGCCGCATGTACGCGAATGTACAGTCGTGTCCAGTATGACCTGCAACACTCATTGGCACGATAATGTCGCCAAAAAATTACCCATGGAATTATAGTTACTACTGCAAGGTTTAATGCACAAGGGTGTTCTTCTCTTAACTGGTACTTGATTTTGAACTAATGAGTGTTCTGAATACTAATGAGTGTTCTAGGTCATACTGGGTGTGACTGTACAACATCTTTTTTGCTTGTTTTTTTGTCCAGACGTACAAGCTCGGGCAACGAGGGCCGTAACGGCTTGATGACGGCCCTCAGAGACAAAGATATGAATACTAATTAGCGTTCCAGGTCATATTGGGCGCGACTGTACAAGTGCACGTTCTAACAGAATGTTCTCCTTTTTCGTTGTTTTTTCCCCCGAACGCCAAAGCCGAGACCACGGTTGGCGCAATGGCTTGATGACGACTCTCGCAGACTGCGCGGCGGCACCTGCATTCCGGAAACTCGGCTCCAGTTGCCGCAATTGGCGTCGCAAGTGCGCAACCCTGCAATATTGCTCCACAAAAGCGTCTCTTTATCCCGGCTCGCAAGGTGTGCAACTCGCTCACGCAGTTTCCTCAAACACGTCCGCATTCCTGTTCCTTCGAGCTCGTCGTCGCCAGCGAGACACTTGCGCGCGCGCTACCGTTAAGCGTTTAACAGGAACGCGGTTGTTGATACATCGCCGCTTTTGCTCGGATTCGTAAACCGCGGTGAGAGGAGAGAGGGAGAGAGAGAGAGCGCATTCCGTCCTTAAAGTTGCACAACAGGAACGCTGCTCGCGACGCTCGGAATGCAGCTGTTTTTTACGACTGCGTCCCCCTCGCTTTCCCGGCAAGCCACTTTCGTCACCGTTAATCAAACAAACGACCATCGCTGAAAACCTCAACGCTGCGAGGAAACCTTCGACCGAGCGATAACGTTCAAGGGGCCCTGCAACACTGTCGGTAAGCGCGTTCACTGTTTCCTTCCCGTCTGGAACCACTGCGAAAGCTATAATTATCGCCAGCACGGAGCGGCACTGCGTGTTTGCTCGTCGCACCAGAACGTCTCCCATTTGTGCTTTGAATTTTAAAAAGAAAAATCTTTTGAATGAGTTTACAAGTTATCCGATGGGCATAGAGCAGTAATTTTTTGGTTGAGGTACTTTGCGACCCCCTAATCTAAGTACTGGGTGTGTTGGGTGACTACGTTCTGCAAGCATTTAATATTTCAAAAAAAAAAAAAACAGTTGGAGAAATTTTTGCAGGGTCCATGTAAGCGGCGATCCACTGAGCCATTAAAATGAGCTAGACCTTTTCGTTCTTTAAAGCTTGATTACACCTTGATGTATTCCGGACTGTTCGGCTCATGGGCAGTTACGTCATCCTGTCGGCTGCGTCAGTTAAATCGGCGAAAACACCCTAACGAGGGCGGAGCTATGACTTATCTGCGCATTAAAGTTTCTCGCTCCCTGGGAAGGTCAATATGCTGGCAAAGTTCAGAAGAAATCCATGCATACTGCTTGTTATCCAAACTCAAACTGTGAGAGCGAAAACGCAACCGTGCGAGTGAAGCATACGGGCAGACGGGCCCCAGGGGATTACACCAGTGCACCGCGAGGGCAACACCAAGGCTGCACAGGGGGCGTAACAGTGGAATGCTTTGAATTAGTCCAGCTACCTCTATTCTCCACATTTAATAAAACTTCCAACAACCGACAAGATTTGTTTCACTGCGTTGCGTCCAAATATAAGCCGCAATCTGTATTAGAACAGGCAACTCCATGCTAACCAGCGTAACCAGTAACACCAGTGTACTACTGTAGCGGTACCAGTGTAGCGTTACCAGTGTAACGCTAACAGCGTGAAGTACTACCATCCAACACGCTGCCGTACGAGCACGCGATACCGGCAAGCGCACGTGCATGTACGCTGCCGCCACCGCCGCGACGCCGCCACCAGTGTTGCACCCGCGCGAATTCGGGTCACGCCCGTCCTCCGATCTGCGAACCTGACCTTGCCGATCCGCTTAGCGTAACGAAACACGCCGCCCTTTCCCCGAGGACCGCCATCTTGCGGCCGGGCGCAACAAGAACCCGAAGGAACAGGAGGGAAAAAAAAAAACCACGACAAGCAGGGAAGACGACGAAGAGGGAGGCGACCGTTCTTCAGTCACGGATCGTCTGCCACGCGAGTCGGACGCGCTTGGCATCGCCAACGCACGCCGTCGTGGCCGAACGACTGCTGATCGTCTGCACACCCACAAACCCCGTGCCAGTGGCTTTAGTCGAGCCGTTGCGAGCCAATCCAATCCAATCAGCAGAAGATCGATGGCGCGCTCTCCAGAGAACTGCCATTAGCAGCATTCGAAACAATCACAACAACGTGGACGGCGTGACGCTAAGCAGCAGATACGTTTTACGGGACCAATTGGGGCACGTTTGCCTGCAGAGCAGTAAAATGGCCGCACGGGAAGAGTTGGAGAAAATATAGCGCGACGACAAACAGTCTACAAGAAAGCGAAAACTAGCCCAACCAAGTGCGTATTCTGGTTGGAATCGCTGTTAGTATTATCCATTGTTTAAGCAACACGAGTACATTTCCAAATGCAAACACACGCCGGCAGGAAAATGACAGATTAAAACACGAGAGGAAATATTGTAGAACACATTGCAGCGGGGAGGTAGACGAACGCTAAGAGAGAACACGGGACATGCGCTTGCTCCGTGTTCTTAGTTTTCGTCTACGTTCGCGCTCCACGAAACAAATGGCCCTTGGCATTAAAGTTACCACAAGGTTCGATGCACAAGGATGTTCATTTGTTAACTGGTACTTCATTTTGAGCTCCGCGTGCCAAACGGAGGGTACTCCACAGCTGAGTACCAAAACATATTCTTCTGCAGGAGTTATTGTAGTTTTAGGTAATCGAATACAACGCTGTTGCGGTTCTTGATAGTAATGACGACGGCGAGGAAAATTATGATGATGATGATGATGATAATAATATGATGACAATAATGACGATGCCCCTCGAGAAGTGCAATTCATTTTCCCGCTGGAGAGAAGGTGAACATCGACCTGTTATTACGCTGTCCCGATAGGGCGGTGTCCAAGGACACGGAACAATGACCCAGGAGGCCAAACAGAACGGCTGACGAGCTCGCCGCGGCAATTGGACAGAGTGCTCCCGCGTCAGGGGTCTGTTTTCGGCGGTCGCCCACTGCGGCCTGTGTCGGCATGCTTCCGGAGGCACGGCACAAGCGTGTTTACTACAGGCGATATAGGAGGCCCTGCATAATGTCGACCTTTCCAGTCATCCGAAGCCAACCGCAAGCGCCACTCTACCGCGCCTAGGTCACCCTCACTCACGGAACACACACTCTAAACGGAAGTACTCCGGATAGGAAGTAAAGGGCATATCTACTCCCCTAAAAAGAAAAAAACCGTAAACTCCCTTGAGGGAGTTTACGATGTACTCCCTCTAAGGAAAGTAGACATAAGGGAGTTTACGATATACTCTCTCTTAAAGGAGTAGACAAGTAATTTACTCCCCATCCGGAGTATTTCCGTTTATTCCCCTAACGGAGTTTATGAAATGCAGGGTCGTCCGACAGCTTCGCCCATGCTCAAGATCGCACGCATGAAGGTATGTGGTTAGGGTCTAAGTGCGTGAAAGAACCTTCGTTTCGGTGATCGCAGCAGCAGCTAACTTTCGTTTAAAAAATCTGTCAGCACGCCCAATCTTTCTATAAAAAGGGCCATTAATACAAAATACAATGCTTCAGTTTTAAGGAACTAGCGTTTAGTAGCTCACTCAGCTTCATCAGAGTCACGAAAGGCGTTTTTTTAATCGAAAAGAAACGCAAGAAATATTGAAAAACTTTAAAATTTAAAACAGAAGTTCACGCTACAGTGACGTGAAATAGGCAGGGTGACGTAATATGGACCATCACTAAAAGCATCGCTATCAGTGCGCTGAATGCACGTTAGCATACGAGTGATTTTAGCAAACGGAACTAGACGCCCCGATACAATCGCCTAGTCATATTTCTTGGCGGTGGTGTAGACCGGCTGCCAGCCAATTCCGCAAACAAGATTCTGTGACGTCATAGAAATGTGGCTAGGGTCTCGGGGGTCGCCATTGCGTGATGTCGTTTCTCTTAACACCTTGGTTATTTTTTTTTGAAATTTTCGAGATTTCAGCCATTGTTATCAGGACAAAGCAGCCTATTTAATGACCCAAACTTGTATTTTGTCTTGATGGTCATGTTTAACGATCAAGCTAAGCATCAGCTGTCGACCGACAGGGAATTAAATCAATTCCCCATGCGAGGGGCTCGAATAGAACTAGGCAAATCTCTTCTTACAGGAAAAGAAAAGGGAAAAAAAAGACGTGATCACCATGGCGTTCGACGTGCGGTCCGTCGTGACACTGCGTCGACTCAGAGGCTTCAGTTTTCGTTAAAACAAAATGGCGTCGAACGTTCAGCACTGCAGCTACTGGCGAATGTTCCGGTGACCGATAGCAGGAAGATTCTGGAGCGGCGCTGTGGCAGTGTCGCACGTTGACGGCCTCAGATACTGGCCAGAGAACACCGACGTGTACCGCACTCTCGTCCACGGACATGCCCTTCGAAGATCGCCGTGAACATCGCCACCTGCCACAGATGCAAGCAGCCTCGCCAGCTAGTCTCCGGATGCGACGGCACGTGCCGCGGCACAGCGCAAGTCTTCTTATTGCTTTGTAAGTCAGTTAGGCGCATGCACGTGGACGGCTGAGAGAAAAAGAAAAAAAAAATGACGAGAGAGACGAGACGTGCTCCGTCTGGGGACCAACCGGATGCATCGTGCAGCTTGAATGCATTAGCGCAGAGGGAGCCGAAGCCTCCTTCTGTTGCTTTTGTAAAAGATGATGATGATGATGATGATGATGATGATGATAGATAGATAGATAGATAGATAGATAGATAGATAGATAGATAGATAGATAGATAGATAGATAGATAGATAGATAGATAGATAGATAGATAGATAGATAGATAGATAGATAGATTTTATTGCACATAATAGTGATGATAATTGGTTGAGTTAACTGGCGCAAGACAACAAATGGCCAAGAGCGCCAAATAAGGTCAGGTTGAGGCTGTTGCCGCAACTAGTCGTAACCACTTTAAAGAATTGCGTCATTTCCCGTCACAGCCAACCGAACTGCATGACACGCCGTTTTTTTACGTCCATAGATCACGATATGGCTTTTGCGTCGGTAGTATGAACATAGCCTAATGCTCTTGTAAAAGAAAATTCACAGAGCTACCACCCTGATCTCAAACATCCCTTACACCTTTAATTTTACCTTACAGAAAATATTCAGAAAACATACCTCATTTTACCGCAAGTCCTAGCTGTCGCTGAAGGAAAAAGAATGACATTTTTTCCCATTATCTTTGTAAATTTATGTAATATTGAGCTCACGGCGCCTTGCCAGCGACATTCCACAGCGCAGGGAACAAAGCGCAGCACCGTACCTCCATTCACGAGCACGACCATGATGATTATGGTTGGTCTTTGGTGGCGCAAGGCCAGCTAGGGCAAAGAGCGACGAGCGCGACCATCAGTTGGACGTGCGCGCATCTAGCGGGCGCATATCTCCTGGCATGAGAGGCTGTGCAGCCCAAGGAGTAGCCAACCGGAAACAGCGGATCTCCTTCACGAGAGCGGCTACCTCTATCCATATCGTGCGGAGCTGTGGCATAGGGCGTTGAGTACCGTTACTGAGAGCTCAAAAGCGAGCCGAGAATAAACGCGCCCATTGTGCGAAAAGCGACGCGTCGCCACCGTGGACGTCAATTCGCGCGACGCCGCGCCTGCGTTCCCAGGACGTTCGGAGCGTCAGTTATCTTTCCTCAGCACTGCATCCAGCACTGCATTCGCAATCAGTTGTCCCACCCGCAAAGAATTCTCGGACCCTCTCGCACCATCTCTCTCCTATGGTCACAGAGACATCACCGCCATGGCGCCAGCGAGGTTGGCCACCAAACAGTGCGGATGACGCAACGCTTTCCTCCCGGGAACAATCAGGCATGCCGCCACCACGCCCGAATCGGTCCAGGCGGCATGGCCCGCAGCGCCGTCGTTCGATTTCTCCGTCGCAGGGTGGCGAGGGCGTCGCGTCCTCCGGCAGGCGTCGTCTCACGGCAGCGGCTCCTTCTAGCCTACGCCCTGCCCCCAAGACGCGGGCTGAGTGGCGGCGACTCGATCACGAGTCTAGCGTAAGGCGCCGTAGGGTGAAGCCCGGCGCGGTGTGTGTGTGTGCCTCGGCGGCCTTGAACGACTGCTCCAAATACCGGACGTACCGGAGTTCGGCCAGCCGCCGCCGCCGCCGCCACACACCACCGGCGAGACGGCGAAGATTGTAGTGTGCCGCACGTGGCTTGCACGAGGAATGGGCAGCGGATTCGCTTGCTTGCCAACCTACCGGGCTGCTCCATGCTCGTCCCTGGTGAAGACATTTCGTTCGTCATTAGTAACAGCATGGGCCATAAAGGAGCACCCTGCGGTACGCCGCTTCTATAATGGGCTCTTTCAGCGGAGAATCAGGGCGTATCGACGGTAGGCCTAACGGGCTGTTCCCAGGGTCATTGCTGCAACGTGCTTGGGTCTACTCGGTGAGAAAGTAAACAGAGTTTTTGGCGGACATTAACACAGGAGAACACCCCATAGCACAATTATTCACCCCCGCAACAACCCGTGAGAAAGGTGGGATAGTTTTCGTCCGAAGGGTGTAGCCGCCGCAACGTCAGGGTTCTTTATTCTTGCCGCGTCGTGTGATGTAATCGAGCTCCCTCAGCCCATGGCGGTTGGTCGTAGCTAGCGTAACGGCGATAAGGAAACAAACGATCCGATCTAACCAGTGGAGTCTAAATGCAAATGATCGTAGTTTTAATTATATAGGCCCGATTCACTTGCGTTAACTGCCCGATTTAGGTATATACGTTACGAAGGAAGCGCTAATTTGAGGACTGTGCGTGAGGGGAACGGCCATGCATCGGTACACAAACTTGAGAATTTTGTGTGCAGGGCTATAGATTTATGACTACTCATGCGCACTCGACTTTTGGCTTAGGTATACAAGAGTATTGAAGAGGAATTATTCAAACAAGGAAAATTTTCGCTTTAATGACGGCTCCTTTATATGAAGCCGTAGCGTCGGTGTGTGTTGAACCACCACGAGAAAAAAAAAAAAAGGACCCGTTTGAACGATGTCATGGCTTCACTCACCAGATTCCACATAAAACGATATGTTTCGCATACTAGATCGTTTGGTACAAGCATCTGTTCATTTTATTATCATTACGAGCTTGGGAAAATACGCTGTAACCATCCTGTCTTCACAATCAATGTGTGGGATATTATGACTGCATGCATGCGGTCTGCAACGAGCAAGCGTAGTCGGTTACAGTGACACACGCAGTTATATTTGCTGCACAGTTCAGAGATCACCAAGGCGAAAAAAAAAAATCCACGCATAAGTCCTACGTAACCGTTTTTGTCAGAAGTAAACTGCCCTATTCGCGAGATAAAAAACTCTCATTAAAACTTTGAACCATAACAATGTTTCCTGCAGCTCTGTCGTGGTAGTACTTCCAGTAAGATTTCGATGTCATGCGGCCGTGTTCAATCCTTACAAGTACCTGACTATAAAAACCGGGGAATTCGCGAAATTATCATGCGTTTCTTGTAGCGCAAGAATTTCGCGGGGTATAAGCACGTTATCGATTCCAAGCTACGTTCCTTTGGTGTAACTGATAGAGGTTGCGAAATCGGTTCAGCCAATATACTTCCCTATGCCGCGTGACGATTCTCGTCCGCGCTCTTCCTGGTTCGTGATCCGTCAGGCGCGCCTGCACACGAAGCAGCGCACGCGATCGTTCCGCTGTTGTCCCATCTGCAGCGGGCACCCAGCGGCGAACGTACGCACACACTTGCCGGTATGGCGTACGTTGCGCCGGCGCTGACGACGTGACGGACAGCTGGAACAACTCACGGCCAGCCTCATTTCCTTTCCATTCAGGATAGCAGTCTCCTGATTTATCGAGCTTTTTATTTTTGCGCAGCGGAAGCTGCTATGGCAGCGCTCCCAAAGAATTTGCGGTCGTCCGTGGGGGATCGCGAGAAATCGTCACCATTAGCTCGGATGTGGAATGCATAGAGTTTCATACTAATATACCAGAGGGAAATCTGGCGCTGCAATCGCAAGCCGCCGTGGGTGGCGCCATTGCAGCTAGCGACGTTACTCGCCTACTTGGCTTAGCTAGCCATATGGCTTCTTGTTCGTCTCGAAGCCAGAAAGGTAACTTTTTTTTTCTTCTACATCGTGCATAAAGCTTCTAAATAATTGCTGACAAGTAAATCTTTCTGGGAGTTAAATTTTGTAATAACAAAACACATTTCAATAATCTTTCAGAGTAATATTGTCGCTTTTTTGCAGCCAGAGGTAACTTTTGAGCCTGTTCAGGAGCCATGCCAAGGACAAGTGGAACGCGCCTGGTCGGTACATGACAGAACGCTCGCTGAAGCGCGGCTCCCCTAGACAGTGGCGCCATATTTCCCTCTAGTGTATATTAGTATGAAACTCTATGGTGGAATGTGTTCCCACGGGGGGATTGGCCAGAAAGCCAGAAATAGTTTATTGAGGGGGCTATTTTTTTCGACATGATTTTCTCTGGGACCATATTTTATGGAACTATATATATTTTCCACGACCATATTGACTTTTCACGACCATACTTTCGTGACAGCATTTTCCGGGACCCTATTTTTCGACACGACATTTTTTGCCACCGCATTTTCGGGAACCACATTGTCCGGACGGTATTTTCCGGAACGGTATTTCCGGAATGACATTTTCCGGAATGACATTTTCCGGAATGAAATTTTCCGGCACCACATTTAGCCGAACGATATTTACCGGAACGATATTTTCCGTAACGATATGTGGAACGAAATGTTCCGGAATCACATTTTCGGGCACCATTATTTCTGAGGTCGTTTTTTCTGGAACCGTTTATACACATAACTTGTCCACCTTGCATCGAGGTGCCGAGGACGCCACAACGGTATCAATGATGGGCCGTGAGAGCAGTGGACAATGGGCAATCATACAATAGATTCAGGACAATCAATGTCTACACGTGCACACTACACGCACCCGAAGGTGTCATGAGAAGGTCTGAAATAATTTGTAAAATCACTCAGCTGCCAATAAAATTCGCGGCTACTAAGTGCGGCCGTCATTAATTGTTTTTCTGAATTCCAGTTTCAGCGACCTAGCTTCAAGAGTGTTGCCACCACACGTGCTGTTTGGTACGAATTCCTGAGCTTTACTGGGGTTGAAAGCAAATTTTCACTGCGCCCTCAATAAGTAATAGTGCCACTTCGCAGAAACCACTGCATCTTATTTATTGGTGCGGTTTAAAACCTTCGCGAAGGTGCACTGCAAAGCGACTAACACCCTTAAGGGGAATTTTCAATTTCTATTACTTACACCCTAAAAAAACACAAGAAAACCCCCTTTATGTTGTGTAGCACAACACCCTAGCACAAACACCATAAAACACCCTTTTACAGGGTGTCTAGTCGTTTATAACACCCTTTAAGTGGTGTTTTTCTGGCGTTTTACTAGGGTGTGAGGCTGCAAAACAAAAAAATTCACGCAACTCCACGAAGTGAATCACGACAAGTGGGCGAAGCACTGGAGATCGTTCTTACCATTACCCGCGGCATTGCCCACTTGCGCATGTAAATGAGTGACAAAGCGTGTGTACAGTATATACAATTCCAATCCAATCCAATCCAATCCAAATCCAATCCAACCCAATCCAATCCAATGCTCCCCGGAAAAGCGAGGGCGAGTCCTAAGGTGCTTCGTCCCTAAAATTGCCCGTAAGGGCGTAAATAACTGTACGGTATGCAAAGAGACAGAGTGGACAGGATTGAGTGGAGAAAAGAGAAGGAGGAGAGGGAGAATGATGGGAATTCAGTTGCGTCAACACAAACCTGTCACGCACCCGGAATGGCACGGCTAGCGCAGACACTCCAGCCATCGATCAAAATGATCGCCCGAAAATTTTTTATTTTGAACGAGCTGCGTATACCTTGCCGGAAAGTGGAGAAAGAAAATGTACAACAACCGCTTCCCAAAGTTCTTCCCCATTTCCCGTGTTACGGAAACAAAACACGTGAAAAGTTACCAGCTTGCAGAAGGACGCGACCACATGACAAATTATCGTACGCTGTAAAACGAATTGCACTCTTTTTGTTTATAAGTAACACCCTTACACCCTAACAAAACACAAAGAACACCCTTTGGAAAGGTGTAATTAACGATAAAACACCCCCTTATGATGATGATGGTTGGGTTTTTATGGCGCAAGGCCGACTAAGGGCAAAGAGCGCCAAAGAAAAGTTGTTTTATGAGGACCAAGTGACAGTAAATGTAAAACATTCAACTAAAAATATACGAGAAATGACATAAAAGGCAATGAAGATGACTGGTATAAAGGGCCAGGGTTTCAACCTGCATGGTAAGTAATCAGGTGTGAAAAACTTGACATCGCTAAGAAACTTAAGGGTAAGCTTGTGGGTGATTATGGGGTCGTCCCCAAAAAAGTACGATGGGTGTCGTGGAATGTGTTGTCTGTATGGTTGTGCAAAGTGTTTGTGTCGTGTTTCTAGTGCCTTGCATTGTATGAGTATATGGAAAAACAACCCCTAAAAGGGTGTTCTTGCTAGGGTGTAAGAAAAGACACAACCGCCTGTTGGTCGCATCGAACACCCTTCCACCCTATCAAAAACAAAACACCTCTTAGGGGGTGTTTTATTGTTAACTACACCCTTTCAAAGGGTGTTTTTCTTGGTGTTTTGATAGGGCTGTAAGGGTGTTATTTATAAACAAAAAGAGTGGAAATCGTTTTACAGTGCGGTAAATTACACGAGCATAACTAAATAAAAAGGAGACAATGAATGCAATGAAAGTAAACACGCTAATGCTTCCTTGAAAAACAGACGTGCGCACGCTTCCCATGCAAAAGCTCATTACAGAAAGGTAGCTGTTTGAAGGAACTGCGAGATCTAATAACGCACCGTCTGCATCGCATAGTTCATGCCTGCCTTTTTTATTTATTTACTGTGCCAAAAGTTGTGTGTCAGCCTCCACGGTGCCTTCAACTATGGGCCGTTCCTGGTACGTTTTATTGCAACCTGTTAAAGTGGCTGGCGGCAAAGAGCTAGTTCAGCCAGTACCCAAGTCACGTCTAGTATAGAAACGCACAATACTCAGCTGCAACACGTATTTCGATTTCATAGAAAACGGCGACAACCCCGAAAAGACTCTGCCGCCGCCACGGGCCATTTTGCGCACTAAAATGTGTGACGTCATAAAAATTTGTGACGTTGTGACGTTGGAAATCCGGGGGACATGTTTCTGGATCTCGCGCGTACTGGCTTCGCACGAAAAAAAGATAACGTGACAACTTTCGGCGGGTATAGCTTTCAGTTTGAAAGAAACCATAGAGGGCTGCTTGCTTCACTATTGTGAAGTCACAGAAAGCGTTACTAAGACGTGCGGAAGATTATTTCTTGCTTTATTTGCCAATCTGCTGAGTGAGGAAAGAAATCGCTGCGAGCAAACGTCGACGGAACCATGCAAAGCATATTTTTTTTCTTGAAGCAAAAGCTTGGTTTGCAATTTGCAATTAAAGTGCATTTTTACCGATGAGTTCTTTTAGTAGAAGCAGTCCAGTTTCGTTTGTTTGGGCGCGTATTCGTTCGCGCATGTGTGAGCTCGTCAAAGGGAGTTCCACCGATTTAATTTCGTTAAACGGGCCCCTCCACAAGATATCGAACGCGTGACCTGGCGTTCATGCGTATACCTTAAAACGAACGGAAAAGCGGATACCTCATTTGGAAGAGGTTGCAACGAAGAATTGATAAGCGGACCTTCCGTCAGATAACATAGAGGCATACATCGGAAAGCACACTGGGAGGAAATGAACAGCGTAAACTGGAACACATGCGCACCGTGTGAACTCAGCCATTCCAGAAACAATTCAAATCTCCCGCCAAGAGCCAAGAACACGGCTCCGCCGAACAAACTCTTTCAGGGTATACCCTTGGAACGGAAACCTCAAAAGGCTACTAATAAGCCTCAGGAGGATAAACTCCAAGTGAGCCCCCAGAACCGGTGGGCGAATATACACCTTTCCATTTGTTAATCTGTAATAAGATCAGGACATGTTCTGGGCTGTGTTGCGCATGCGCAGTGACACCTTCGTGTCGACTGCGCCAATTATATGGCCGCCAGCGCACAGCCCACTGATAAAATGGCAGCTCCCAGAACGAAGAAGTTAAAAAGATCTATACACACACAAAGGAATAGTAAAAAAAGCAAAAAAAAAACAATACCTCTCGAAACCAGTGGGCGAATATATAGCCACAAAAGAAAGATTAGTTAAAAATTAGCAGTGGCTCAGCTCGGCTATGCCAAGATATACGTAGCGTGAGCTAAGGTTCAGCAATCCAATCCAATCCAATCGAGTCCCGTCTAGTCCAATCGAATCCAGTCCAGTCCAGTCACTGCTCCTCGCACATGCGCAGCACGGTTCTCCAGGAGCCACGCGAAGCGGCTATCAAGCGGCTCCGGCGCAGCGTCGGACTTGGGTAATGCGCAATGGAGGCGCACAGCTGGGCACGCGCCGGCGCCAGTACGTCTGCCGCGGTTATGACGTCACTCCTCTGGAATGTGCAGACCGGCGAATGTGCAGACCCAATTTTCTACACACCCGTACCCCAATTGGTTCGGATTTCCAGTGAAATCCAATTTAATCGAATCCAAATCCAAATCCAATTCATATCCAATCCAATCCAATGCTCCTCGTTCTTGCGCAGCACGGCCCTTCAGTGTCCACGGAAACTGCTCAACCTCGGCCAGTGTAGCTTACGCTACAAAACAAAAAGAGATAATAACTCGTGGCACGTGACTTCGAGGCGCTGTGCCTTGAGGGGCGGGTTTTAAAAAAAAACACGCACAAAGGATCTCGGCAACTGATTGCGCCCGTGTGAGAAGAGAAGAGGATCTGCTTTTTGCTTCTGTCCGAACGATAAGAACAAAGAGACGGGAGGAAAATCGGAATGTGGCACGGGCGAGGCAATCTCGCTTACGCATCGCTGCCTCCTAGTTGCGCCATCATCGTATAGTTGCGCTTGCGCGGGAATATGGAGCGCGCGCTGCTCCGCATGGCGGTTACAGGGCGCATTTATACCTTCTGCATTATTTTTACCCGGGGTATACGCTGAGGAAGTGAGCACGAACAGCAAACCCAGCTCTTTGGAACGAAATTGCTTTATCCGAATTCTCGCATTATTCAAGTAGACGGAGGACTGGTCCTCCAGTCACGTCAGTCAACTTCGTGTTTTTAACGTTTTCCTTGTGTGCCACTATATATATATATATATATATATATATATATATAACGCAGTAGCAGAATCTCGAGGAGACAGAAGAACTATCTGAGAAGATGGTTGACTCACGATTAAAAACAAAAACAGTGGTTTACTGACGTTTCGACTGGAGGACCAGTCTTCATCTGAGTAACATACAACCTAGAAGCACGCACGCTTATATAGTAAAGGTTGTTTATGTTTATCAGATGAAGACTGGTCCTCCAGTCAACGTCAGTACCACTGTTTTTTTTTTTAATCGTCAGTCAACCATCTTCTCAAATATTATATATATATGTGTGTGTGTGTAGCAGAACAGAAAGATACGGGACGAAGGACTCGGTAAGGACACATATCAAGGTTGCAGTCGTCATTGCCAGTGCTATTCGGCTGTTTCCGAAATATTTAATAGTGCCGAATGACGTGTGTCATGTTTCTTTGATACAGTGAATAATAAGCGAAAATATAAGTCGAGAAAAAAATCCGTTGTTTTTTCCGGGAGCGCAAGATTAAATATTTCGGAAACAGCCGAATAGCACTGGCAATGACGGACTGCAACCTTGATATATATATATATATATATATATATATATATATATATATATATATAAGAGCTCCAGAACAGGTGTTTTGCAGTAGCATTGTACACAACAGAGCATAGCCGCACGGCGGAGCCGTGCAAACACAGACAGACAGAAGAATCCGGGCCATCTCCTTCATCCCCCTCTCCCCCGTTCGTCATCCCGAGAAGAGCGCGGGGCGGCGGCGGCCAGCGTCTCGAACGTCCCGGGGTGGTTGCCGCTCGCACCGGCGACCCAGCGCCCTTCCCTGTGGCGGCGGCAATGTCCGAAAGCGAGCGCGGGTAACGGGCCGAGACACAATGTCTCTTCCTCCTCCGCCTCCTCGCCTCCGCTCGTTCAAGTCTGCCGACGCGCAGCGCTCAATGGAGCCGCATCAGCATCACAAAGCGGCGTGCACGCAGCACACCCGCTGTGGCACGACGCCACTCCGCGCTCTTTATTATTGTGGGCCTCTTCTCTTTCCCTCCCCTCCCCCACCCCCCTCTAACGCACTGCCTCTCGCACAGATCACGCCGGGACGACGCCGTACGCATAGGGGTGTGCACGGTCTTACAGGAAACTCCCATTGTAACGAAATCGCTTCATTCGAATTCTCGTTATATTCGAAGTCTTTGACGGTACCATCTGCAGAGCAACGAGAGTAAATACCATGCTCCATTTAACGGAGCACCGTTTATAACGAAGTCAGTTTCCAGTAAACTCTCGTTACAACGAAATCGCTTCGTTCGAATTCTCGTTCTATTCGAGGTCTTTAACGGTACCATCTGCAGAACGAGAGCAAAAAAAAACCATCCTATGCTTAACGGAGCACCGCTTATAACGAAGTCAGTTTCCAGTGAACTCTCATTATAACGAAATCGCTTTATCAGAACTGTCGTTACATCTGTTTTTCACGGCACCAACTACAGTGCAGGGATAGCAAATCACTACCGCTTTTAACAAAGTATCGCGGAAAAGCGAAGTCAGTTTACTACCCGAGAGCACCGTTATAAAGAATTCGCTCGTATAACTAAATTCAAAGAGTTTGCGGTTACAACTAGACTGCAGAGGAAAGAAATTCAGTGCTTGTCCACTCTAAGGATGACCAGAGAAGTAAGGCGTAGTCTAAAGTGTGCACGAAACAAAACACGTCCCGTCCTAGTTAATACGTAAGTACGTTTTAGCTAACTAGCTAAATGAAATTTGGAACGACTACAGCTTTATTCTATAGTGCGGACAAACATGGGTTGTTGTCCGTGCTCCTCCCGCATCGTAGGCACCTTACTGTCTGTGTAACACACCGACCCAAAACACTCGACCACGGAGCGCAGCAGTCAGGTCGCACAGGGTCGTTAAGACGTCCACATTTAAATCTCCCACCAGAACAACGGGCATGTCACAGGTGAGCGCATAAAGCCTGGTTGGGCGAGCACAGCGGTTCGTGGCCTCCTCTCTGCTCTAACGTACTTCTCGGTCTAAGCTTATACAGAGTTCATGTTCGATGTTTACAAGCTACTATGAAAGTCTTCGCAAGCAGTGTTAACGAATTGGCAGCCAGCATAGACACAAGACTGAATTTAGAAACAAAAAATGATGCAAGACGGGGATGGTTTCTCGTGGGGGTTCTTCTGTTGAAAGCTGCGCTTTAAAAATAGTTAAAGCCGTTCCACTCAACCTGAAAACTGTCGGAAGTACGCAGAGCAGTGATTCGCCATAATGGGCTGTAACGCCGTTACCTGCTCATTGCAACCAGCGCCCACGCTCTTCCCCTCCCTGTCTCACTCCTCTGTTTGTGAATTGAACAGAGGTTTGTCCAACGCAATTCAAATTTCCCGCCTTCGCAGTGATTCGCCATAATGGGCTGTGACGCCGTTATCTGCTCATTGCAACCAGCGCTCACGCTCTTCCCCTCCCTGTCTCACTCCTCTGTTTGTGAATTGAACAGAGGTTTGTCCAACGCAATTCAAATTTCCCGCCTTCGCAGTGATTCGCCATAATGGGCTGTGACGCCGTTATCTGCTCATTGCAACCAGCGCTCACGCTCTTCCCCTCCCTGTCTCACTCCTCTGGTTGTGAATTGAACAGAGGTTTGTTCAATCCATTTCAAATTTCCCGCCTTCGAAGTGCTAGCGCGCCTTCTGCCTGGAACAGCACGAGCGGGGGTTCTGTTCTCTCTGTGCTTGCTTTCATCTCACACGTGCCAGAGTCTTACTGCGCAGTTTTGAACGCGTGTCTTCCGCGGCCGCTTACTATTGTAAAAACCAACCCAACGAGCGTTCCTAACTAAATGAAACGGGGGGCTGCCGGTTAATTACACAGATTTTGCCTCAAATGTACCGGCAGTTTTCTTTGCGCTAAATAATGGGGAGGTGTATGGCAAGTGCCGAGCGGTTCAGGAGTTTCGAACGGTTATGACTATATAAATCGCTTGTTTTGCGAAGCTTCTGTGTTACGCCGTTACGCCACGGGGCTCTGTTTGGGTCCGTTACGTCTCTACTTCGCCTGATTGCGGCGGTGGCTAGACATCGTGACAGCGAACGAGCTACGACCACAAGGCGAGACCCTAAAGTGCTCTGCACTTAAAAACAAAAAAAACCTAAAGCAGGCTTCACCTCAGAAGAGTATATTTGAGGCAGAGTACGCTTTACAGGTCATAGTTGGCTTTCCTGCAGTGGGTTTTGAGGTGGACTACAGACGCCATTAGTGAAACATAGAAAGCTTCGCTTAAAAAATGGCAGCACCTCCACTGCGTGGATGATGGCGATGGTGCGGAGTATGGGGACTCGAAATGACACCCAAGTTGCGCCCCGAGTGACGTCCGATTTGCGCCCCCCCCCCCCCCGACCGTCACTCGATTTGAGCCGTGAGTTGCACCTTGATTATTCCCTAAACGAAACTGCAACTCACGGCTCAAATCGAATTTCGCTCGATTTTCGCTTGATTGTGGTGTGCGCACGGATGGACGCGGACGGACATTGGGGGGTCCTAAGGTACTCCGCACAGTTACAGCCGAGGGAGTAAGCTGACTCTCGGGTACTAACTCACGGTCGTAGCCCAATGGGTAAGACGACTGACACTAGCTCTGTCTGGTCCACCAAACGCAAGCTCGACCCTGCCGGTGCCTGTGTGATTTTTTGCGATTGTAAATGCCATGCGCACAGACGCGGACGGACATTGTGCGGTCCTAAGGTACTCCGCACCTAAAACCGACACTCGGCCAGCGTCGTGTGGCAGGGGTGTAGCAAGCGCTCGGCTTCCCACGGAGAGCTCTGCTGCGGCTCCCAAAGGCAAAGGGTCGGGCACGGCTCAAAAGGGGCGAACGGTCCAGGCGGCCGCGACCGGGTCACGCGCTGCGCACTTCGTTACGTCCTGCACTGGTTTTTCTGCAGGCCTTTCTTCGGCGTCGCGCTGCTCCGGCCCAGTCACTGCGTGCTTTGTGATCGAGCCACAAAAGGAAGGCGGCCGGTCTGAATGAGAAGGGCAGGTCGTTAACGAGCGACCATTAGAAGACGCGCGCCAAGAGAAGGTCGCACATAACGCCGCGCAGATAATGCCGGATAAACGTGCCCGCGGTGGCAAGTGGGACGCCGCATCGGCACCACTGATGATGGCTTCATCCTGGTGTTTCGTATATACGTAGCTGGGACACAGTTGTCTTCGTGGAGCTATGGCGAGGCATGCCAAGAGCTTACAGTGGCGCTTATCGTTCCACAGGGACCGCACAAAAGACTGGCCAATCGAAATTTATATAACGTGAGGGCGATGTAATGAAATATTTTTAAGTGCAGAACACTTTAGGGGCTCGCCTTGTCGTCGTAGCTGGCTCGCTGAACCCAAGTAGAGCCACAAGGCGTTCCGTCGTAGCGGCTGTCGTCGCGGCGTAACCAAGAGGCTTCGAAATCCAAGCGGTTTATATAGTCATAAGCGTTCCAAACTCGCGAAGCGCTGTCGATTTTCACACCGTTGTTTAGCGCAAAGAAAACTGCAGGTACATTTGAGGCAAAATATACGTAATTAACCGGCAGCGCCTGCGTTCATTTAGTTAGGAACGCTCGTTGGGTTGGTTCTTACGAAAGTAACCGAAAAAAAAGTGGCAGCGCAACGCCGGCACGTTCGGGAGGAAAAGCAAGCGCAAAAAGAACAGAACTCCCGCTGGCGCAGTTTCAGGCAGGGGGCGCGCGCGAGTACTGCGAAGGCGGAAAATTTGAATCGCATTGGGTGGTAGCAGTGAGCGGATAATGGCACTGTAGCCCATTGTGGCGAATCACTGGTCTGCACTTCCGACAGCTTTCACATTGAGCCGACTTTCGGCAATCCCCCCATCCCCATGAAAAAGGATATATCAGCAATGGATTTAGTCCTGACGGCGTCGCGGGCATTCTGATATAAAAAAATTGACGCAGCTTGCACAAGTGGCACAAGGTTTGCAACACCAGAGCTTGCGGCCCTCTCCCTTTGTCGGAGAACCCGGCTGCTGAACCTCACATGGGTTGTTAAACCTGCCGCTGATAGTTCTCCGTGATTGGCAGGCCCGGATCGTTTTGCCGGCAGCCTTTCACATCTGTCCCAAACTGGACCACGTTAGCACGCGCTACAAACCCCGGCAACCGGCTTCGCGAACTCGGTGTCTGTAGAGAGATCTCGCCACGAATGCTGGCGAAGGTCGAGCTGGCCGACGCCGGGCGCTCGCCACGAGGCGCGCACTCACGTGCGCTCAGTATTTTAATTAGTTTTGAGAGCTCCGCACGTGGCACAAGCCTTGCCGACTCCTGCGCTCCTCATGTGGCGCACGCTCACGTGAGCTCAATCTTTTTCCTTGTATTTTTTTCCGGCTAGCGCTATACGTAATGCGGAACTAAAAGCTTGAACAGCTCTAGTGGTAAAATATAATTATCAGTTGGCCTGCCAGGCATGTTGCTCATTTTGGCTGACCGGTACACCGTACTCTATATACTCCAGGTACCAAGTACGAGCGTATAGAGAGTGCACCTGCCCAAACACGGTTCGTACGGCACGCACGCGCGTGCGCATGTCGGTGCAGCTGGCGCGGCTACGGAAGTCCATTCACGGTCACGGTATTAACGTCCTCCACCGCGCACTTACTCTGTACCACTCACGTCATGCGAAATATGTACGACAGTACGCTACGCAACTATCACAGGGCGTTGCTACTGCAGCTCCTTGATTTACGTCGGTGACTACACAAACTTCGACACAAACTGCGACGACATCGGACACCAACCCGCTTAATCTTTCGCCGTTACAAAGCGTTCTCTGAGAGTCGTGGCGGTGCCCTCATATTTTTTTCCGACGGCGTTGCGTAACCGCCGTCGGGGGAAGAGGTCGGAGACCCCTGGAAGCGCGAAACAACGGCAGTGAATCATTCCCTGAGCAGGTAACCCGCGGAAAACAAGGACAGACGCCTGAACAGCAAGAAAAAAGGCCGCAACGGTCCCGCGTTTTAGGCTTAGCAAAAAAACAACCACCGTTCTCGTCGTCTGGTACCCATTCGCTCGCTACGTAGAGCAGCGCCCGAAAACGAAAAAAGTTGAAAAAAAAAAAAAAAACGCACGCCACAACCTAACACCTACAGAAACACACACACATACAAGAGAAACGTACGGGTGGAAGACGCGCCTGGCGAAAAGTGGGAGGAACGCGCGGAAACAAGCCCACACTGCCGGCGGCTGCGCCATTAGTCACCCGGACAAGCCGAGCCAAGCCCAGCTGTGCGCCGAAAAGCTGCGCCGCTGTGACGTCATACTCAGTTCTACACAACACAGTCAAACCACCTGACAAGCACACGCTCGCGTGCAGAGTGGAGCATACAGGATGTAGGACATCTGAGACGCTCGTATGCATACCCTCCTGTGGACTCTACTGCGGCCTGAGGCAGGTTAACCTGCAATCGGACTGGCGCTCATTTTTTTCGTCCGGACGGCCATTTCTGTTAAAGTCGAAGTAAAATTACAAATGCAAAAGCACAAGACGGGAGAGGACATTCGCAGTGGCATAATCGAGATACCTTTTCAGTTTCTTCGCCCTAGAAGCAGCCTTTTTGTCCCTGTATAGGACCGCTTTTAAGTGGAGCAGTCGACACGGTAATCTAAATGCGCATGCCCAGCCCAGAACACAGAACATGCCGAGAAGTTAGTTATCAAGGGTTAAATAGTGAAAAGGTCTACAAAGACCTGCAGCCTCGTCGCGTGTTATCGACCTTTTTTCGGGAGCGTTGGAGACATTCCGAACGTTATGGACGGTTGCTACCTGAGCGGTGTAAATGTCGAATAGACTGGCACACACATAGACTGACTTCCACACACAGCTCAATGCTAGTGCAATACTTTAGTTTTCCTGATCCGATGTTACTGCGCTCTTGCTGAAGAGAGTTTCTCCTTCATCGGCTGAGGCTTTAATTGTAAAATAAGGTTATTTAGCTCTGCTCAGAACACTATCCACATAATCCGCTATTGCTAAACCATTACACACATTTGAAATCCCCACTCTGCCGACTACCTCAACGCGCTAAATACTTTCCCGTCTGCGTCAATATAAAGCACAATATGATGTGCAGTATCAAGTGCGTGAATGCGTGTGACATTGCGAATTTTCGCCCCGATCCTGTCTGGTATCAATGGCGACCCACTACACATAATCAGGCCTTATCCCTGCCCCAGATCGAATGCCAAAGCGTCACCTTTTCTCTGTTTCGTCTGGTGTCGCTACTGGCGCGTTTTCGTCCACCTTCCCGGCACACTGCAAGCAGCTGTTTCACTCGTGCCCTCTTTTATGAAGTACGTCTAAATCAAGTTCCATGCTACGGCGCACCCGAGCGAACTTCACGGCTCAGCGCCTGCGCACGTGCCTTTGGGCGCGCCAAACGCGTGCCGCTCGGAAGCGCCAGCTGGAACGACAACTGTACACACACATTGCCGCAAATAGTGCCCTTGTTTTTACATTTGATGACGGCGTCTTTTAGAGAGAGAGAGAGATAGAGAGAGAGAGAGGAAGAGAGAGAGAGAGAGAGAGAGAAAGAGAGAGAAAGAAAAGAAAGAAGAAGAAGAGAGAAGAGAAAGAAAGAGAAGAGAGAAAGAGAGAGAGAGAATAAAGAAGAGAGAGAGAGAAAAGATGAGAGAGAGAAAGACAGAGAGAAGAAGAGAAGAGAGAAGAGAGAGAAGAGAAGAGAAAGAAATAGAGAGAAGAAGAGAGAAGAGGAAAGGGAAGAGGAGAAAGAAAGAAAGAGAGGAAGAGAGAAAGAAAGAGAGAAAAGAAAAGGAGAGAGAGAGAAGAAATAGAAGAAAGAAAGTAGAGAGGAGAGAGAGATGAGAAGAGATAGAAGAATTAACTAGTATAAGAGAAGGAAATAAAGTGAATTAGACAACAATGAGATATAATATATATAGTAATATGAATAGATATAGATAGATGATATGATAGTATAGATAGATAATAGATAGATATATAGATAATAGATAGATAGATTATGTGACAGTTTTGAATACTTTCGGACTCCTTGCACAAACTTGATTGGTAATAGCAGAACTGTGGTGCTATGTAATTGCTGACTGGCTTTTTATTAATTAATCGAATCATGCTTGGTACTTCAATGCGGAATCTACCTCTTACGCTCAGCCACAACTTGCCTGTAAAGCTGACCAAGCACATAGGCGTTATGGTGAAGCAAACTGTAGCATTAATGAGAAACACATTCCCATTATTCGAACTCGTAATGCTTTGTTGCTTTCCAGTAATAACAATACATTTATTCATAAATAACTTTGTATAAACACGTACATAAGAAAGCCATAATAACAGTATTTCTTTCCTTTTTCCCTTCATGTATCAATCCAGGGATGCTTTATCTGTGGATACAAGTGAGGTAACAGCAAGGAATTAACAGAAGGGAAAGACTGCTCCGCATTTAAAGACAATCACCGGGGAATGGAATAGTTTTACCTGTAATTATTATGACACACGTTACGCATAATGACGGGGCTAAAGATAGTGAGGAGTAAATTATTCCATCTGTAGCTTCAAAGGGCCATATTTGTTCTGGGAGGATCTACTAATTTCCAACCCGTTAGCCAACAAATCCCTCCAAGAAATTGAAACAGGCCGGCTGTAGTCTCCCGTGTCCGAAGTGGCGGAAAAAGTGCTCCTAATCTGCCAGTTACCGCTGTTTTACGGCGTGCGACGGTGTCAATTTGAAATAATTTGAAATAACGGGCATCTTTCCCCTGTTCCGTGTATGTTGTTGGACAAAATGTGTCACCTCAACAGTTACCTTTTCACATGTCAAACGCAACCATACTTGCTTTAATAAACCTTGCGTGGACGTACCACATGTGAAAGATGGACCCCTTAAGTGATACAATGATACAAATCTTTTTTTTTTTGCATTCGACCGCTCCAGCGAACGAAATTTCGAGGGAATCGAAATTTTTGTGCACGGCTTCACAAGGCGCGGCAGGATAAAATTAGTGTTTACGATTCTTCAAACCTCACGGTTCCTTGGCATTTTTTTCAACAGAGAGCTTTATTTAAATTGACGTGACGGACGCCAGGTGAGCTCGAACGTTATGAAATACGTCACAAACGCTTTCCGTATCACTTAGTGTGTGAGTCGGCCCTAAAAATCGTTCATTCAGCACCGACAAGTGAATTAATTCAGCAGATGAGCCGATTCATCGACGTCACCAACCACGTTTAGGGACTTCTACGCCGGCATGACCCGCCTTGTACGTCGCAAAGGCACTCCTTGTCACCTGTGTGAGTCATCCCTAAAGGCTCATTAATTCACACCGACGTGTGCATCAATGAGCCGATTCATCAACGCCACCAACCGCGTTTGGTGACATTTGTGCCGACGCCACACCAAAGCCTTGGTAAGCACTGTATTCGGCCCGAAAGCACTTCTTGTCCGAGCCCGGTTTCGCCAGTGTGGGTTCGCCCTACTACTAGCTCTGAACGCGCGGTTCCCTGTTGAGGCTTTCTAAATACCCGCACAGGAGGATCTGTTTCTCAGTTCCGGTCCCACCAAAACGCAGCCGAGGCCGTAGTTGGGCGTCAAACCCCTGGGCCTTGACACTGTTTATAGACGGCCCGAACAACGGGGTTGCACCTAGGGGTTTGCAAGCACACCGCAGTGTGTGCTCTAAGCGAGCTTATGAATTGCGGTACGAAACTACAACTGCATGTCCCAGACGGGCTCTCCGCCAACTGGTGATCTACATTCAAGCGCACAATGAATTCACAGACTAAATAAGCGGATATGGCTCGTGTTATCATACGTGGTTTTGTTTCTTTCTTTACGCCGCTTTGCGAATACAGGTCGCGGTCTTCTCGTCCCAGGGGCACATCCACGTGTCCTATAAAAAGCGAGCTGGGGAAATCAAAAGCGCATTAAAAAATTAAGGCCACACCGTCCTACAACGCTGATTAATGTGCTTCACGTAGGTTCTAAGAGGGGACCATGACAAGAGACTACGAAAGCGCTTTTTGCTTGACGCCATTCATGTTACACACAACGACGTTATTTGTATAATCAACGGCCGCAACGACAAAAAAAAATCTACGAATAAACCTTCTAGAACCGACTTTCGTGGCCTATAGTGCGATTTGCGACGTCAGTTTTGCTAAATATACACAGCTTCCCTTTCAAGCGCATGTTCTAACCAATAGGACACCACCCAAAAAAGGTAGCGGGCCGCAAAAACGCATTAAGGACGAGGTCTCTGACGTGAAGAGACAGGGACAAAAAGCGAAGGGACAGAAACACCTCGCAGAACACGAAGAAAAAACGTTTTCCTGCTGACGAAAAAAAAAAACGCCAATAAAACCGCGAATCACAAGCGAGACAACTATACTCTTTCCTCCACGCTGAAAAGAGCGGCAGCCGGTTAACGAGTCTGGCAGCCCCGTTTCTCAAGCGAGAGGAATCGTTCGGGATCACCGCGTCGTCTGCATGGATGGTCGTCTGCTGCGGAAAGAAAAGCCCCCGTTAGTCGTCTGGCTTGCTCAAGCAACAAAGGCCGCTCGCCGGTTCGAGAATAGAAGCCGCAACGATCGGTCCAGAGGCAACTGAAGTGTCCCCGGCCCGGGTTTTAAAGCGATCCGGAGAGCAAGGTCCGCTTGGCCAGGATTATAATAACAACAACAATGAAAAAAAGAGAGCAGTGAAAATTGCCCAACGAGAAATTCGGCCAGTACAGGTGCGTAGCAGACGATTTAGGGAAAGATACCCGGGGTAATGGTTGCGCTCATCGGAAATTTGCGGCGGCAAAGGCGAGAAATGCGAGGCAAAGAAAACTTGCTAGAAGGGAAACGGCAGGGCTTCCAGACACTGCCGTGCATAGTTTTAGTCAGCCGATTGAGCAATCGCAAGCAGCCCAGTAAATTTGGACGGACGGAGGGCGGACTCATGACTCATGAGGCGGCTTTGTGAGAACATAGAAGTTGCCGTCCTTCGATGTGCCGAAACTGCATCCCACGCATAGGGCCACTCATGCCAAGATGTTGGGAAATATTATTCGCAGTTTTCATGCGGCTCGTAGCGAGAATAAAGTGCTGAGAAATTCCGGTAAATCAACGAACGACAAGAAGGCGGGGGAAGCGGATTGAGATCTAAGGGGATACTGTCCTGTACAGGACTTGGATATGATGATGATGATGATGATGATGACCAAAATAGTAAAATAAAGTAAGGGCAACCGATCGTCGGTATGGTGCAGAAGCGGGCCGGGGAGAAGTCATGATCGCAGCATTTTTTTTTTTTTTTTGCGTCCGTGTAGAGCGTTTGTGGGCGAATGGGGGAGGGGGGGGCGGGGCGCAGTGCAGTGCCCTGGCAGGAATATTTGTTGCGTACGCCGTTTTCCTAATCGTAGCGAGAAAAATCCCACCCTACTAGAAAAAAAATTGCAACTTTGCTCTCAGAAGTAAGAAACAAACCGAGAAAAAAACAAGAACAAATCAAAATGCATCGAGGGAACAGCACGCATCGGCATAGCGGAGATACTTCCAGCCCGGAAGTCGCAGGAGCAAGATGAAGTGGTCGACCGAATAGGCACGACGCATTGACAATCGCCCTCCAGCCCCCTCCCTCCCCCCCTCCCTCCAACCCCCTACAAAATAAGGTGTCACGAATAAAACTAATAGCAGAACAAAATACACGCAAAGAGAACACGAACTAAAGAAAGAAAATCAAAACTGGATCAACAACGCTACGCACACGTACATCCCAGATGAAAAACAGGTCTCACTGGCGACAGTTCTCAATCCTAGTTGTGCAGTGAAGTGACTGGAGACTTTTTTTGTCATACTAGAACACGTTTTGGTCTGGTTCAACACCGAGACTGAGAAGAATCTCTTACGTGCCAATGCAAAATTTCTGTGCCGATGCATTTTCGTCTGGATAGCGTTGACGATACCTGCGGACAAACCACACTGTACCGGTCAGGGGGAGGGGAGTGGAGCCGGCATATATCGGGGACAGCATTCCATTCAGCATCGAAGAAAGGCTGCCCGCACCGGGAACAACGGGCCACGCACGACAAAACACCTCCAAGATAAAAAAAGGCCTTGCGCGTTTTCGCCCTAGTTTCACCACCTGGGGGGTTTGTTACCTCGGTCGTGCGTAGTTGAAGTTTATATCTAGGCCGTCAGACAAAAAGGAACAACATGAAATCTCCTAATCAGTCATGCTACGGTGACAGCGTAAGTATGTTTTATTTTTATCGGGGAGGTGTTGGGCGGACAACGGAGGATATGTAGCAACAACAGCAGAGGCCCCACAACACCACCTTGGAGTACGCCGCGCTTCCACGCTACTCGCCCCAGTGGCCCTCTGGCGCTATAACTGGCTACGGCGCACTTCTATCGGTGACGTTCACTTCACACTCGGCCAATAGGAGTGCGTTTCGACGGTGGTGCGCCTGATTAAGTCTGACACAACGGGTGGGAATTACTGTCCAGGCTGCGCCGAGCGGCCACCGGGGAAGGGAAGTTCCAAATGGGGGTTATCAGCCGAAACCGGATGTTTCGAAACAACGTGTTTGCTACCGAGCAGTACTCGAGCGGCGAACGCACACGATCGAAGTGATGTGTGGGCGTGTTGTAGGAAAAGGGCGCGAACGGGAAACGCATACGGGGCTCGCAACTGAACTGTTGCGGAAAGGGGAGGGAACAACGCGAAGAAATCTGCGTTCCGGCCGCTAGAATCAATGACCGGAATGGCTCGGGGGTTTTAGCTTTGTTTGACGTGACGACGGTACTCGCAAAGGGTGAAAGAAAGACGAGAAATATTCATCTCCTTGAAGCGGATTCAACATTTTGATGCCCTGTGGAATGTTACTCAAAACTAACCCTCTGCCTGACTCAAGCAGTTAACGGCCGGGGACGCTCGCGAAGATTCCGTTCATCTGTGGGTACAAACCCGCCGCTCAGTGATGTTCCGTGCGGGGAATTTTCCCTTTTTCGGGGAATTTCCGGCTGTAATTTTCGCCAGAAGGGAAAAAGGAATCTAACTGATTCAGGCAATTTTAGCAGTTGTGGAGACAAAAAAAAAATGTCTGTACAACCGGGCCTCGCATCATTTATTCCGTTGTTTTCTTTTAAAAGGATCCCTTAACACTTTGTCGGTTTCATGTTAAAATATCCGCAGTTGTGTTCCCGCAGGCCACAAGCATCTAAGACTGCTTCCAATCCAGTTCATAAAACAGGAGGGAGCATAGAGGGAAGAATACCCCATGACAAGCTAGTAATGCGTGAAGCAGCAGCGGCTAAAGGGCTGAAGCCTGTTTGCATGTATTCCTGTGAAGTATTATTCAGAAGACTATTACGGCTGCGCCTTAGTCCGCGTGCTGTCAACGACAGACAGCGCCAGCAGTCCCGGCGCTAAGCTAAAATTATCTCGATTTTCCAACATGTCTCGTTCTTTTTCATACGGCCAGTTTCAACTTGGAACTTTAGCATACAAAGTGAGCATGCTGTTTGGTACAAAACATGAAATGCATAGTCAAATGCTGCTGCGCGGATGATGTCGTCGAATTTCATTCACGCGGAAACTCTGATGATTCTCTGAACGACGTCTGCGCCCGGAAGGCTACGTAAAGTGGGCACAGGTGGCGCTGGCAAATGCTGAAAACCGAACAGGAAACCACGTAAAGACCTATCAGCTTCCGAAAGAATACGCAGGGAATTTTGCAGGCAATTTTACAGGGAATTATCGACAAACATGCGGGGAAAAAGTGCTAAAAATAGGGGAATTTCTGAACCTACAAAAGGGAACATTTCTCCTCAGTACGGAACGTCACCGCCGCCACTTCCTGTAGGCACGTAGCGCCATCTACTGGTTCAATTTGAACACTTGTACTATTTTGAGCGAATGGTTAAAGTACTCCCGCTGTTTGACCTCAGTAGCCTCGGGGTAGAATCGCTGCTTTGGGCGCGAACGGCCTGGGTTCGGACCCCAAGTAGTGCCCAAAGTTTTACAAGACCCGTGATTTCTTTAGTGTAAAATGTTCTCTTCGCTCAGTTCTCGCATGCTTTTCGTAAACGAGGGTGTTTTAGCAAATTTTAGGTCACTTTAGGTGCGGGGAGCGGCATATCAACAGACGTTTAATTGACGTTCTGCGTACAGCACCCGAGGTGCCCAGCTTGTACCTATCTCGGAACGGAATATCGCGGCACATTCGCATCAGCGGAGGCATCATCAAAAGCATCGCCGTCACCGTCGGTATCACCCCTAATAACCGCCTTCACGGCATGCCGCTGGGATAGCGACAGGCATCGGAGAAGTGAATGACCCTGACACGAAATGGACAGGCATGTTAGCGGAAATGAACGGAGAAGGAAGACGCCCAGATGAAGAAGAGAAAAAGAATAAAGAAGCAATAAAAGCTATCATTCCAACCCCGACAATGTCTATGACAGCGCGTACAATGGCCGCAATTGAGAAAACAATCTCTACATGGACTCGGTCATCCAAGTGCAAGGTCGAAGTAAGGGGTCGAAACTTGAATGATAGCTTCCGGCCAACACCGTACTGTTCTATCTACAGTTAGTCACTGTTGCATTTTAAAGCAGAAAGGACTGCGCCCTCCCAGCCTGAAATTCCAACAGGAATATCGCAGAAACCTAACAATAATTCCTGTCGTACAACAAAAAAAAACTTTGTTGTGACAACAGAAGTCGTGTTGTTACGACATACATTTATGTCGTAACGACAAAGTTCATTTTCTCAACGACAAACATTCCTGTATAGTCACAACAGAACTGCCATTTACGCTACTCTTCGCACTGGACGATAACATTCAAACCATGTGCAACTACTGATGGAACACGAGGATCACGACGAGACAAGAATTCGTCCCGACGGAACGTCAAAATCGGGACAGGAATACGACACACGACAGAACAGAATCACGACACGACAAGAGCGCGACAAGACAACACACGCGAAAATGCGACAAACTACAGAATTTTTTCTTGCCGTCATTTCCGAATGGGGCACACCGCGATTGCTCAGTGGCTAAGACGTTGTGCTGCTGAGCACGAGGTCGCGGGTTCGATTCCCGGCCGCGGCGCCCGCTTTTTTGATGGAGGCGAAAAGTAAAAAAACGCCCGTGTGTACGATATTTCGGCGCACGTTAAAGATCCCCAGGTGGTCAAAATTAATCCGCAGCCCTCCACTACGGCGCGCCTCATCGCCTGCGTTGCGTCGGCGCGTGAAACCTTATACAATAAATCAATCAATTCCCGAATGGGCTTGCTGACTTTTCCAACTGTCCCGTCCTTTACGCGCAGTTTTTCCTTTCAAAATCTTCGCCGCCCTTGTGAGCTCAAACGGTTGAAGGCGCGACCATGCGGCTTGCAACACATCAATCAACCAAGAAGCATCGCGCGGAATTCAGCACTCCGAATTGTATAGTCAAGCAAGTCACAAACAAGCACCAGCCATAAACGGCCTGGAGTTTCAAAATCCTTCAAAGAAAGGTGCGTAAATGCTGCTTTCACATCGTGCGCACTCCAACAAATGCGCACTATAGGTGCAAAAGAAGTGACCGTTATAACGGCCACTTCTTTTTTTATCGGAATTACAGCAAGCAAACGGGAAAGAAACGAGTTTAAAAAAAACACAAAGCTTCAAAGACGTTTCAAGGTGCAAGTTGCAGCACCTGTTTCTTTCGTGGGAATCCAATCGGCCGGTAAATTACCGCACATTCAGGACCGCGATCCGAAAAGAGGGTCGAAGGAAAAGGACGCGCGCGACGCGTTTCGAAACCCCGCAATTGAGCATCACGTAAAGCGAGCACGTTCGCAACGGGAGCAGGGGGGCTGCAGGCACACTGCTCTCTCTCTCTCTCTCTCTCTCTCTCTCTCTCTCTCTCTCTCTCTCTCTCTCTCTCTCTCTCTCTCTCTCTCAACGCACCGTGCACGCACGCACACACGCATGCTCATGTCTGCGGTGCCCGTATCTGGCGGGAGCCAATTCTCAATCATCATTCCCAACCGTTAGGCCGTGGTACCGGTCAGGATAAAACTGGCGGTAAGTGCCCGGTACACTGGACGGAAACGGGGAATTTACGGGGGAACAAATAAAGTAAAACGGTTTCCCAACTGGAAAAAGGTGGATTTACTGGGAAAATGCTGGTCCCTGTATGGCAATGCGGGTTTTGGACCAGTATACTGGAAAAATGCTAAAATGTACTGAACAAGTGTGACCGGTATACTGGACAAAGGTGGATTTACTGGACAAAGCTGGTGACCTGTATACTGGACAATGCTGGATATACTGGACCATGCCGGTATACTGGACAAAGCTGAATATACTGGACTATGCGTGACCGGTATACTGGACAAAGCTTGGTGACCGGTATACTGGACGAAGCTGGATATATTGGACAAAGCTGGTGACCGGTAAACTGGACTGAACACGCCGCATGCGTTGTTTAACGCATGTGGTTTAACGTGCAACCACATGCACGCGGAGTGCCCATGCTATTTTATTAAATCGAATGATCACGTTCGGTACACGTTAAGGCACAAGCTGAGAGTGCACGTTACGGTGTGAACGGGGCACGCCGATGTCCGAATATTTCATGGCTGGTGCGTGCCGCGTGACAGGTGAACGTGACGGAGCGTGAGTAGAACCGGCGCACGCCAGCCACAGAAGCTATCGCGTAAACTGCGGCCAGCTCTGCCTAGTCTTCGTAATTAGCGTCAAAAGACGGAGCAACGAAACAGCACACGATACAGCAGTAATGGGATTCTGCGATAATCGCCAGGTTTTCGCTTACAAACTACAAAGTACATAAGCAGATTTCACTTCGACGCATTTTTCCTTGAAAAAGATAAGATGCGTCGTTTGCGACTCGGAGCGGACTGTGTTGTACGTGTGCGCATGCCTCGAAATCTACGGAGATGATGATGATGCTTGAATGTTAATGGCGCAAGGCCAACTAGGGCAAAAAGCGCAAAGAAAGTGTTTTGATGAATAGGTGACTATTAAAATTGGTTAGAGTGAACACGAATAAAATCAATTGAAGGCGATGAGTATGGCTGGTGTACAGGGCCAGGATGAAGACCAAGAGTGGTAAAAAAAAAGACCAAGAGTGGTTAAAAAATAAATAAGGTGGCTGGTGTATAGAACCAGGGGTGAAAAGATGCGTGATGTATGATATGAGTTGTAGGAAGTGAACCTCTGACAGAAATTTAAAGGTGCGCTGAACAGAAAACATGGCAACGTCTCCTAAAAATTATGACGGATGTAATGGAATATGTTGTCGGTAGAGTTCTCTCAAGTGTGTGCGCCGTGCAATGTCGAGTGCATTGCATTGAATGACGATGTGTATAACGGATAGGCCCTCCCCACACCTGCTACACCAGGGGTCTTAGGGATCCGACCGTGAGAAGGATGCGACTGCTGTGTGTTACATTGTACGTGTTGGCCTAACTGATAACCTACGGCTAAGGTAACTTCAATGTGTCTGTTGCAGCATTGATTGAATTGATTGATTTGATATGATTTGATTGATGATTGATTGATTGATTGATTGATTCATGGGTTTTGAAGCTCGCGACGCAGATCGGGCAGGCGATGAGGCACGCCGTAGTGGAGGACTCCGATTAATTTTGACCACCTGGGGATCTTTAACGTGCGCCATAATCTCGTACACGCGGGCGTTTTTGCTATTAAGATGTGCGGCGGTGTTAACCCTGTCGAGTAGAAGTGCCCGCTGAATAGTTCTCTACCAAAAGGGAGCCTGTACAGTCACGCCAAAGCTCTCTGTGCAAAAGGAGGCGGCGTCGCGACCTTGACAGCGGCAGCGCAGCCCAGGGTCAAGGTCGAGGGAGCGCGGACCGCCGATCGACCAGCGCGAAGCGGAGAGGGGGGAAATACCGAACAAGCGTATCTGTGGCCGTTGCGGCCGCTTATCGCAACACTCCAGACTCAATTAGGCTGCCGCCGCCGCCGACAACCGCCTGTCCCCTCCCTTCTCGAACGAACCGTCGGTGATGCCGCAGAAGCCGAAACAATTCAACCGCCGAACGAGGGGAAGGCCAGCCTCGCGGCGAAAAAAAGGGGACAGTAATCAACGTTGCGGACCACTTCGATTCGATTTCACCTATCGTGAAACTGCAACGTTGCCTATCGACCTCTTCAATGTTTTGTTTTTTAATCGTCGCTTAAAAGCCATGAAAACATGCTGAGACAATTGGATTTCACGACCGCGAAAAAAAAGTAATCGCCTATCTTCGAAGGGAATCAGCTTGAATAAAAACGAACACAAGCTGGATATACCGTATACTGGATATTCTGGATATACTGGATATCTCCTTCTTTTGTGTTCATTTTTATTCAATCTGATTCCCTTTCGAAGATGCACCAACTAGCACAGACCAGAGCCATTCTGTAATCACCTATCAACGCAGACCATTTCAAGTTCGATTTAACCGATCTTGAAAAGTGCAACGTTGCCACTCTTTCCTCTCGATTTTTTTATAGTAGGTTAAAAGGGCCATGAAGACTAAATACAAGTTTGATTCGTTAAGGAGACTGCTTTTTCCAGATAACACTGATAGGAAAACAGATTAGCATGTGGCGTTTCCCCAGCACCTTTATCATCCGGTCCTTATGACGTCCCATGATATTGTTTGTGAGAATGGCAGCCCCCGACCAAAGCCACGCCTAAGAAATATGACTGTACTAGTGTAGTCGTATCACTTGTACGCCAAGGTGCAGTTAGCACACTAAGGACTGTTGCTAGTGTCCCCGCTATTGCGTCACTGGTGACGTCCTGAGGCGCGAAATTTGAAACTGTTTCGTCATTGCTTACGGTTTATCTTTTTCGGTTGCAAAAAAAGTCTACCGCGGTCAGAATAGAACTGAGCCATTTACCAAAGTCTAGTTCTCTCATATCAAACAACGTTGTATTAAGCGCAGATCACTTTAGGGGCTCGCCTTGTCGCCGTAGCTTCGCTGTAACGGTCGATGTCAAACGACTGCAGGAATTAGGCGGTGCCGCAAGATAACGGACCCAAGTAGAGCCCGACGTTCCGTCAGAGGGCGTCCCGCAGAGGCTTAGAAAACCAAGCGGTTTAAATAGTCATAACCGTTCGAAACTGGTGAAACGCTGGCGCTTGTCATACATCTCCCCATTGTTTAGCGCAAAAAAAAAAAAACGTGCAGGTACATTTGACGCAAAATATATAATTAACCGGCAGCACCCGCGTTCATTTAGTTCGGAACGCTCATTGGTTTTTGGTTCTTGCGATAGTCGGCAGAAAAAAAAAAAGAAGTGGTAGTGCAACGCCGGCACGTGCGGGAGGAAAAGCAAGCACAAAAACAACAGAACTCCCGCTGGCGCTGTTTCAGGCACGAGGCGCGCGAGCTCTACGGAGGCGGGAAATTTGAATTGCTTTGGGTGGTAGCAGTAAGCGGATAACGGTGCTACAGCCCATTATGGCGAATCATTTTCTCTGCACTTTCGTCAGCTTTCGCGTTGAGTCGAATGGCTCTAATTTTTTTGTCTTCGCGGCATTTGCCCCTCTACACTTCACTCGGATGAAAGCGTCAGTGTCGGCAACTAAGACCCTCCCTTCTCGGTGAAAATATCTCGCTCGCCCAACCCGCCGCGATAAGGAAAAAAGGTCACGTCTGCGGTGCAACACGGGCAAGGTCGCTAGATCGGCGAGATCGGCCGCGATACGGCAGTGGACGTTGACGCAAAGGGGAGGTGGGGGCTAAGGGAAAAAAAAAATCAAAATTAAAAGGAAACGTGATGCACGTAAAGATCACGTGACACCAAACTGATCGACCCGCACTGGGCAAGAAAACCCCCGCGTTCCGTCGGCGTGCTTCGAGCTCTAGACAACTCCCCCCACCGTGGGACGAGGTAAGAGAAACAGACGCGACAAAAAAAAAAAAAAAAAAAAAGACAGAAAAGCAGCAGTAGCACCCCGTTCGCGCGCAACCTGTTTTTCAGGAATGTGGAAAAAGGACTGAACCACCTTTTTGAAGACGAGGAAAAACGCGAGAAAGCGGAAAATAATAAGAGAAAAGGATAATGAAAGAAACGAGGCTATCTTCCCGGACGCAACGTCTCGCCGAACGCAGCGGCGACGGTCTATACATAACATGCTTCCCTCTCTCCCGACAAAGAGGAGAAAACCACCGTCCTTGCGTTCGCCGCAAACGTGGGGAAGCCGAGAGGAGGCGCACTCGATTAATTAGGAACACGGCCAGATGGTAAGAGACAAGTGTAACTCGAACGGTATACGGCTCCGCATTGAGGGTAATAAAAGCTCTCTCTCCCTCGTCCAATTTCTGCAGTATATCTGCACGGAGGTGGAAGGAAAATGGCGCAACGCTATCCGGTCCGCATTATATTGCAGCGCATTGCACTGCGGATCCGCCAGTGCAAGACACGTGCGCACACAGATTGAAAATTGTTTGAGTCGCAAAAATAAGCAACAGCAACAATAAAACAAAAAAGAGAGCGAAAATTTTATAGCGAAGCTTTACTACTTTCGTTCAGCGGTTTGGCGGAGGATGCGTAGTTAATTTTTTGACCGGAGACACACCCCTCGAAGCGCATCGCGTGATTCGCCGGGCCCGCTGTCGGCGCTGCGCACAAGGCCCCGTTTTCAGTCGTTCTGCGACTTAGCCGCCGCGGCGGCGACGGGAGCAGCCGCTCAGCTGATCGGCAGCCCGACCAAACCCGCTGCCTCCCACGCATGCGCCGCTAGGTCGTCTCGGGCTATGTGACTCATCCTGCGCCGCTGCACCGTGAAAGAGGAACGCCGCGTTCGCCGAGAATGAGAGCGAGGCCGGGCCTCCTCCTGTGAGCGTTGCACGGGACCGAACGGCTTTGAGCCGTGGTCGGCAATACAGTTAAATCAAAGATGTCACCAAGCGAAACCAAGACTCAACCAGACTAAGCCAAGCTTTTGCTTCGCATATCCAAGGTTAGCCCAGCTAAGCCGCAACCATTTTTTTGTTGCAGTGAAGACAAAACACAAGTTTGGTTTGTTAAAAAGGCTGATTTGTTCAAGTAACAACGATCACATTTTCATGGCAAACAGCAAACAAATATTGTAGAAGATAAACACAAAAGCAGTGACGCCTCCGCCACCCCTCTCTGGCCGGACCTTAATGACGTCACAGAATCTCGTTTGTACGGTTGGCGGCTGTCAGCCTAAGCAACCGCAAAGAAATATGACAGCGCGATTGTAATGGTGTCTGTAGTTCTGTCTGATCGTATCCCTTAAATGTCAACGTGCGGTTAACGCACAGGCAACTACGTTTCTGTGTTCCCTCCATTACGTCAGTACTGACGTTGTGTGGCGCGAAATTTAAATATTTTAAATATTTTCGCGTTTTTTTTTCTCAGTTAAACAAACGTCTTTCGTGGCCGGAACGGAGTTGAGTGGATTTCCACAGGCAGTAGTTTTTTTTTTAATTAAAAAAGGTCGCATTTTGTCTTAACCGTTAAGCCTAACATTTCCCCCCACAGCGTACAAACTGGCGCAAAGAGGAGTCAATTAGCAATGCACGTAGCTACTTGCAATGACCCGGTTGCGTGCTAACACAACGTGAGCTCAAGAAAAATGACGCAACGCTTCTCAAAGCGGAGCTCTGTAATCCTGTTTGAAGATGCGTTAGGCTCATGAAAAGGAGAAACGATAAGCCTGAGTCACTCGACTGCAAAAAGGGTAACAAAAAAAAAAAGCCTAAAGGTAAAAAGGTGCGACCATCGCAGCGGAAAATGTGAGGTAGAAATTGAAGCTGAGGCGCTCGCTTTGTACATTCCCGCACGCATATCACGTTCGAATCAAGATTTAACGGGCGGAAAACACGTGTTCTTTACTTTCATTTAAAGGGACAGACAACCGATTGCTGTCGAGTATATTTTTTATCCCGAATGAAAAGGCTTAAAACACCTTAATCCGAAATATTTTTGCTGATAGCTACCCTAGAACTTTCGAAATCGGAATTTTTAGATCTACCAGCCACACGTGTCCTGCCAATAAGAATGCTGGCAACCATGACAGCCAGCCGGGAGGCTACATATTTTTAACTGCACGTTAGATTAGAGGAGGTATTTAAAAACTTGTCCCCGGCTAAAACAACAACAATAAAGTGCAGTATTTCCTATTCCTCTAGGCGGTTTTTGAATCGCGCGTTGAAAGCGACGGAGTTGTTTGGACACGTAAGGTAGTGTAACGTTAGGCACTACAGTACGCCACGTTTCAGACTTCAGAAATTCTAGTGCAAAATTAGAATATTTCCTCCAGTATATTTAGAAATTCCTCGCGGTTACCCTACTATATAAAACGCTGGCTTTCACGTGAGCTAAAGTACATGCACTCCGCAGAAATCGGTTGTCTGTCCCTTTAAGCCAGCTTGAAAAACAGCACGCGATTTCGTACGATTTAAACGTGAAGTGTACCTCAATTGGAAGCTCAATGTTTCGGACGTTTTCACACGAAATCGAAACACCGTAATGCAACATGTTTTTCGAAGGTGCGTGTATATGCCGTGACGTAAGTATAATAAAATAACGAAATCGCTAATTCGAAATATCGCTGTATCCGAAGGATTTCATGGCTCCCGATGCAGCGCATACAGAGCGAAATTCCGCTTTTAACGAAATGCCGCTTACAAGGAAACGTTATCAGTAAGGAGGACCCCGTTACAACGAAGGGTTACTGTCTGAGAGTTTTGCAGATGCTTGTGTTGCTGTTACATCGTAAACCGTTTTACACAAAACACGGGGTGTTCACTGGGTAGTCGAAACTTGAGGACACCTATAAACATTTTCACACCTTAAACGTTCTGGACTGTCCCGCGCATGCGCAGTTGAGTCACCCTGTCGGGTGCGCCAATTAAATCGGCGCTAGCAAAGCCAAACGGTAAAATCGCTGCTCCCAGGATGAAGTCGCTGAACAGGTCTATAGCTTCCCGTACAATACGAATGTTACTGAGCGGAACTGTCGCCAACTGATTCCGTTACAAATCGTCGCAATGCTTGCGTGCGACCGAGGTTATTTCTCCGCACGGAAAAACGATACCACGGCGGGTCTCCGCAGGGACTCAACCTCCCGATGATGCTTTTCAATCCCCGTCCTTGCCGGAAAGCAGGAGGCAACGAACATGTTTCCGTAGAACGAGAACAGCAAACGAGCGCTGCCGGCGTGCGAAGGAGCCCCGCCCAGAGCCTTTTCAAAGTTCGCGGTTCGCGGGACGCCCAGTGGGGCGTAACGAGAGCATGGGCAACTGTTCGCCGTGCGTGTATGCCACGCTTGAATTCCTCCGATGACGGTCATTTGTCACGCGCGGTTAGAAAAAGCAAGAACACACGGCGCCAGATGGGAACACTCTCTAATGGCCGACGAGGAGGCGATCGGGAGCTTTTCGAGCGAAAAAGGATCTCCTTGATCCGCAACCAAATTGAAAAAATTGCGGAAATTAACTCCCAAGCGGTAATTGTCCGATAAATACTATACACCGAACCCCCATAAAAAATTAGCAGTGGCTTAGCTCGGCTATGCCAGGATATACGCAGTGTGAGCTAAGGTTCCGCTGGTTATTCTTAGGTTTCCTGGTGGTCTAGGATTAGCTGATTATCATGATTACTGCTGCTAAAACGATTTCCAATCGAATAAAATCGAATCCAATCCAATGCAATGCTCCTCGCGCAAGCACAGCACGGCTTTCAAGGAGCCACGCAAAACTGCTCAACCTCGGCCAGTGTAGCTTACGCTACAAAAGTCGGCTTTACTACAATACCCGTTAGCATTGCGGGGAAGACGTTTATGGGGGATTGGGATTTCAAAGTCACCATGAAGGCAAAATCCAAATTTCTTTTTTAATTTTAAAGAACTAGCCTTCGGTAACTCACTCAGCTCAACTCAACCACGAAAGACGCAAACGCAAGGACTATGAAAAAACTTTCAAATTTCGCGCTACAGTGATGTAATAAGGGCCCGAGTCACGCGATATATGACGTAATAGCGGCCAGCACAAAACAGTTATCAGTATGTTAGCTGTATAACTCATCCAGTACTTAGATTAGGGGGTCGCAAAGTACCTCTGTCAGAAATTCCTCTACGCCCATCAGATAACGTAGAAACTTGCTCAAAAGTTTTTCTCTTTCCCACGTCTTGGCGTCCCCCGGGCGCTGAAAATACGTCATTACAGCGGTGTAGCAGCTATTGGCCGCCCGCCAATAATTTCAGTTGCAGCAATGAACGCATTCGATAACCACATAAAGAAACAAGCAAAAAAAAAAAAAGAAACAGCCACAAAAGCTAAGCCGAAACGGAAGTCGTCTCTGCTGCGACGAGGAAATCATGCTTCTTCGTGCTGGCGATAACTATAGCTTTTGCAGTGCTTCCAGACGCGACATAAAGGGCGAAAAGGTTTATCAGAAGCGTTGCACAGTCCCTTTAATGAAGCAAACTTGTATTTTGTTTTCATGTCCCTTCAAGCTGTCGGATATGACAGCGCGAACTTCGAAGAAACCGAAAATTTGAATAAAGCGATTTCGTTATAACGAAGGGTGCAAACATCGGGCGGCAGCCAACAGGCTCGAAATTAACAAGCGCATAAACGGCGGACCAAGAGTCGCTCTTGCGAAAGCATGAGACAAGACAAAAGGCCGACCTTTGCTAAGCCTTTTGCGCGGCCCCTCTGCGCAACAATGGCGATTGGCGAGAGAGAGAGATAGGAAACCGGGATGGCCGAGACGCAAGCAACGGACTCGACGCCGCTCGGCGCAAAACAGGCACTGCATGCTGAAACGACCGCCATTGTGTAGAACAGGCAGAACTAACACTCCTTCAAAAGTCTCCGCCGAAAGCGTGGTTTTGATTTTGTATTCTGCGCAGCGGAGGAGGTGTTTTGTTGCAGGAGTTAAAATTGATGGCCACAGCTATAAGGTATCCCACGTGCTCAAAGGGATATAAAAGGTGCAGACGGCTAAGAACCCTTAAAAATAGCGCGCAATGGCGTGCTTTCTAGTAGAAGATATTCTAGTAGAATATATTCTAGTAGAATATGTAGTAGAAGTTATTCTAGTTCAAGTGAAGCGAAAGAAATGGGGTTTGGTAGGTCATGTAGAGCGGACGAAGGACAATAAACAGATGGACAATCTGCTGAACGAAATGGATAGCGAGGGACGGTAAGTGTACTATTCGGAGAGACGACTAAATCGATAGAGAAATGAATTAGGAAATTAGGGGGGAAAGAAAGGACGCAGCAAACTCGCGATATGAGTAGATGGAAAGGTTTGGGACATGACTTCGTCCTGCAGTTTACTCGAACGGGCTGATGACGACCACAATGAAAGACGCACTACTTCGAGTAGCCTTGAATGAAAAGTCACCTGCGCCCAAATGTATTACGAAAGAATAAAAAAAAAAAAACGGACATGAGGGGGGACATAAGTTCTGGAACCCAAATCGGGTCGTTTCACAGCACACAGCCAAACAGAGTGAGCTCTATACAGCAGAGCCCTGGTCTGAGAACGTGTTACTCAATGCCGGATTGGCCTTACATCCAGTTACGACGACGTAGATGTACATACAAAAAAAAAAAAAGAAAACAGTTCAGAGCGGACATTCAGACGTATGTGATGTGAGATTACGCAGCTGTAACAACCATCACACAAAGTCGCGACAGAAGATGATGGAATTATTTGGAAGGGGTCTTCGCCCTGCTGTGTACGAAAGCAGAAGGATTATGACGACGACGACGACGACGGCGGCGGCGGCGGCGACGAAGGAGGAGGAGGAGGAGGAGGAGGAGGAGGAGAAACCGTTCACTGAAGATCATCAGCAGCAGCAGAATCCTGACCAAACGAGCGAAAACAAAGCGTAAATCTCCCTTACCGCCGGTCCACAAATACTGAGTAAGGTCAACAGATATGATCGCGCCACACGGAGACAAACCGCCTTCGGCGGGACTTCGGTCAGTTCCCGTGGTTCTAAGCACTACAAACTCGTTCAGAGCCCCAACGCTTTCCCGAAATGCGGAGTCCTTCACACAGGTTTAGGACGTGTTACGCAACAGTAGATATGCTCAGTCAGTCAGGACTCCGGCGCCTTACCGTCCGGCGATAAGCCACACACTAACCGGGCGCCCAATGAGCACATCGATGGTATTTACATTACCGAAGGACGCAGCCTTCGGTATTCCGTCGGCTTATCGAATCTTCGCGCACCTTTTGTGCGAGCTTTCTTCTCAAAGCGAGGCTTAAGCTCCGCATAATAAGCGACGTCTTCGCGGAGCTGCCGCACTGAGATTGGGAAAAAGAATTGGATTGCGACGGAAACGAAATCTTGATACGCGGACGGCGCCGCTTTTAACGGCATCGCTTTCCATTCTAAATACCTTTAAACCGCGGATGACGGCGCCTGCATGCGAAGATGTGGGGAATAATTATTCTTCGCAACGTAATCTTTGTTTTTTGAGGCAGACACAAAGCTGTACTGAATAACGGTTTACTGCAACATAAGATTAGTCTCGAATGACGTTACGCTGAAAACATCGCGCCATTAGAGATAGTTCCAGGCGCCCAATTGTAGGTTTTGCCAGCGTCTGGAACATGGCAATTTAACGAACGGAATTGCAAATGTGACTTCGAGTGGCGTAAAAACATCGCGGTATATTAATTAGGCCTTATGCAAGGCGGGAGTCGTGAAAGTGACAACGGCAGTATCAGAAATGAGAGCCCCCGTTGCTTAAAAAAAGACATATAAACGTGTTGCACTTTACAAATGTTGCGAACGGATAGTTATTAACAGGAACTGCTGCGAACAATAAGCTTTAACAAGATGTTTTAGCGCGAAAGCGTTGGATGAGGCGGAAGGCGAAAAATTCGGCGCCCCGTGTAAGAAAGAAATTGCACGCAAAATAACCGATGGCGCAAGGAGAATAAAATTGAAATAACTGAGTTTCAAAGAAAGTTTAGTCAATTTTGAATCCGGGATTTTGAACCCTGGACCTACGGAATGGGAGTCGGGCATAGATCCCCAACACCGCGGCCGGTTCTTGACGCTAGGTGGACCCAGTGAGTTCGTCGTGACGTCACACGACCAGAGTGACGAGAACGTAGCATTCGAAATGCTCCGCCTAGTTATGCACTAAACAGAAGCCTAAACGCCGGTGCACTGCGGACATGGCAGACTAAACTAGAGAAAGAGACGAGACGGCGAAGCAGACGAGAGACTCCGCGGCGGTCGCGCAATTCTGTGACCCAGATATCAAGAGAACGATGAACGTCTTCGAGAGGTCGCCCTCAATTCTCACCGGCCGATCCGAGTCAAGCCAGAGCCGGTGAGCCGGCCGGTCGAACACCCTTTATCGGTCTCTTTCGTCTGCATCTGCACCCCCCCCCCCCCCCCCTTCCCCCCTCTTTCTCGGCCAACTTGGCCTAAAAATGGCGGAGGTGCGTGCCCCGAATAGCAGACGACCTGCCTGGCCAGTGGACGCCCGCATAGAGAGCGCAGACGACCGGTAAAAAAGACAAGCGAAAACGCGCAGACGATCCTTTCTCCAGTCGCGTAGCAGACGACTCTGCAGCACGGCGGTTCGCTTCAAAAGCTACTCGTCGGCTGTGCCCTTTCCTTGCACGCATTGAGATTCGCGCGGTCTAACGAAAGAACGGGTTTTTCGGCTCGAATGAAGCAACTCAGTCGAGCGCCGTGTCATTCTTGCGCTCTGTGGGGCGTACAATAAGGTTACGTAAAGCGAGGCACGCATGCGCGGTCGTCAGGGCAGAACCAGAAATAACGGCAGGCGTAAGTTAAGAAAGGGCGGACGGAGCGAAAAATAGCGGAGTGTTTCACGCCCCGTATCTAGGACAATCTTGGACGCTCTCCTGAGTTCGCAACAAAGCGCAGTGTCACAATGGTATCGTTAAAAAAAATCGCGAATCGAATGTTCTTTAGCAATTCTGTTTTCCTTTAGAACGCGGAGTCAATCGCCTCGCTAGTTTTTGACCCAGCTCGCTCTCAACTGTTTGAATTCGCAGCGGAACTTGAAGTTGCGCGAACTCACCAAACAGTACCATTTTCTTGCTTTTTCGAAAGGTACCGCGTCTATGACGTAACGCTTCAGGGCGTGAAATACGGTTAATCCGCCACTTAGAATTGGGGGACCGACCGCATAGGCCTTGTGCGTTCTCTTTCGCTACTTCAAAGCCCTGATCAAGTCATGCGTGCTCCGGACGTTCATGAATGGAAATGGAATTCGCCGGATTACCCTAGCACAGACACTTCTGATCATTTTTTCCTTAACACTTTAACTAAAACGCAACACGACTAAAATGGCTGACAACCAGCCGATCCTGGAAACTAATCTGCTCACGTGACTCCACAGCGGACCCCTCTCACAACCACATCCGACGGCCCCCGGCGCCGCCTTCATTCGACCACCCCTGTCCTAACTGCCGGGATGATGACCCCACCTTCACTCCTGCGATCAGACTCTGTGAATACCAGAAACTGAAACAACTATGCCTCAATGCTCTCACCCGATCACAAGCAATCTTCCTGAACAAGTTCTTCACCAACACCTGTACTCCGCCAGAGGTATTAGGAAATGAGTATTACCCTCAGAACCCCCCCCCCCCCCCCCCCTTCCCGATGACCCTGTTGTCACTTGTCACCACCCCATCACATCTGATGTCAACCACCTCATGTGGCACTGCCCCAAATTTTTTCGCTTTTGTACATTCACTCCTCGTTACCGAGACACCACAACTTACACTGATCCCTCACACGGTATACCGTCCGCAACATTATCATTTATGCCACGAAAAGCGGCCTAGTACGGGCAATTACGCCCTGGTTTACATGATTTATCAATGATGCCCCTTCGACAAAGACCTCTACCGGGGCTGAACTCCCCCTTCCCTTCTCCCTCTCTTTCTCCGCTGGCCACAGGCCTTCCTTCCTATAAAAGCTCGCAACCATACACATTGTATACATACTAGTTTTCATCACGTTGTTGTTTCACCATATGCTAAGCCATGAAATTGGCTTAGTATACAGTGCTTAGTATATCATCATCATCATCACCACCACCACAACCACCATCATCATCATCCCGATTGTGCCCACTGCAGGACGAGGGACTCCCCCAAACATCTCTAGCCACGTCTATCGCGTCTAGGTGAGCCACCCTTCGGCCCCAAATTTCCGTAGTTCATCCCTACATCGAGTCATTGGAATAAAGAAAGCCGAGCGGGCATGATATAGGCCTAAGAACATAAACAACAAAAGCGACACGTACGCAGCGCAGTCGATAGCTAAATAAAACGGCACTTTTCTTGAAGGAGCCGCGCAGTTACGCTGGCGAATGTAAGCGCCACCTTCCCGCATATACAAGTGCTAGCAGACCAAAACAACGAAACAGCAGGCGGCGCCACTAACAAATACATATAAAACGAAAGAAGGACGGAACAAAAACGCAGACACGTCACCACGGCGTCGAGGTTAATGGTTGCCAACCCAAATCGCAAGTTCACGGCCGGCTTGACAAAGCGCCACGGCCGCGAGTCACCTTAGCCGCGCGGAACGGAAAACGCCATTTCCCCCACATCGTCCCCGAATTTGTGGTCGGTAGGTTTTCTTTTCGTTCTTCCTCGCGGCTTCATTTGTAGTTCTTTGGCGTTTTTCTTTTCTTTTTCATATTTGAGCGCGCTCGATTTGCGCCGGCTAGACCAAATCGTGACGTAGCAGCCGACAAGAGCGGCGCTTCCGCGCAAACAGAGCGCAGCGACCAAAAAGATAACAGAAGAATCCAAGCCAAGTCAGATATAGCCACCGAAAAAAAGACGCAAGGTCAAAAGACAGCCCTTGCCGCCGGAAACAAATGTACGGGATCGAGTCACAGAAAAGGGGTTCTCCCCTCGTGACTTCGTTCAACGCAGTGACAACAAGAGAAAAAACGACGGGAACCGAACACAGGAAATCTTTCTTCGCACTGTGTCGGTCGGCAGCATTCGTAAACGTGAGCAGACGACCGAAAATTTCAACCGACAAGAAAAACTATAGTGCAGACAGTGGATAATAAATACGTGTAGTACGCTTTAACAAATGAAAAAGATAATGTTAGCCATCCATACAGGCTTAAATACCTGCTTTGAACGGTATTGAAAAAAAAAACATTCCCCGAATAAAACAAACGAAGGTGAAACTGAAGAGTTGCGATACATACGTCAACGGTACTGGTACTATACAGTAGCGATATAGTGGGTCAAGGCGCGCCAAACGAAACAGAATACTCATGGGAGTAGAACTGCTACTGATGGGCAACTAGCCAATCCGTAGCCAAGTGCCAGCAGCAGGTTCCGACCAGGACCGAAACTCTTGAGTTATGTCCGCTTCAAAATGTCCACTTCGCGTCAGTTTTAAGACGTGACGTGATCCCACTTGCGAGGCCTGTATGGCACTGAACAGATATTACCGCACCGCCTCGCTTGACCTACGTCACACGAGTGTCGTGTGCTCTCAGTCAATCATAGCTCTCTCAAAGTGGCCACTTTGAAAAGGTATAAAAATGGACAACACTGAGAATTCCTGCCCCGCTTTTTCACTGACAACAAACGTTGACAAGTGTGAAAACGTTCGCACTTGGTGATAAACAAGCGTGATGGTATTGAATATCTGCTGCGGTTGGTTCAATGACATAATCACTATGTTCACTTTTTTACTAATAACCCGCCGCGGTGGTTCAGTGGCTAAGGCATTGCGCTGCTGAGCACGAGGTCGCGGGTTCGATTCGTGGCCGCGGCGGCAGCTTTTCTGGTGGAGGCGAAAGGCAAAAACGCCCGTGTGTACGAGATTTCGGCGCACGTTAAAGATCCCCAGGTGGTCAAAATTAATCCGGAGACCTCCATACGGTGCGCCTCCTCGCCTGCGCTGCGTCGGCGCGTTAAATCCTACAATCAATCAATCAATCAATCAATCAATCAATCAATCAATCAATCAATCAATCAATCAATCAATCAATCAATCAATCAATCAATCAATCAATCAATCAATCAATCAATCAATCAACTTTTTTACTAATAGTAAGGTGAACTAAATGTCTTCTAGATCACTTTACCCATAGTTCCAGTAACACTCTGCACTGGTCTGCACGACGTTGCAGTAATGTGCACCAATTCAGGTGAAAAAAATGCCCCTACTCTGTAACTAAACAACACAAACGCGAAGGAACGATACGGGCGTTGCCACTTCCCCGAGCGTACTTGCGCTTCTTGTTCTCGCGTAGACTGTTGCGATGTTTAACTTCGCCGGAAGATTAGATAACCGCGGTAATTCAGACACCCTACGTGCGGTCGCGTGCTATTGTGGCGCGCTGTCCAAGGACAACCCCGCTACTAAAAGCACTCCGCGGCGTTTGCTCATGGAAGCCCACACATTGCTTGACGGACGTGCAATGTTGTAGACTTTCGTACGCGCACGGTCTCGCAAGCTTGTGCTCGACGTTTTATAATGATTTTGCGAACGCCCGGGACGTCTGAAGGACTTCAAAGTCGTCCACTCTTGGTGTGTGCCGGAAGGTCCAAGGATTCCTCAAGCGCTTATTATGTCGTCACATTCTCACCAGAGAGTATTTTAAACCACCCAAGTTTAGCGAAGTTCTCTTGAACCGATTAGATTACCCGCCACGGGGCTCATTGGCTAAGGCGTTGTGCTGCTGAGCCCGTAGATGCGGGTTCGAGTCCCGGGCGCGGCGGCCGCTTTTCAGATGGAGGGGAAAAGCAAAAACACCCCTTTGTAGAGAGATTTCGGAGTGGCTTAAAAGCCCCCAGATGGTCAAATACTGATCTGTAACCCTCCACTACGGCGCGACTCGTAGTCCAGGAGGAGCTTAGGCTCGTTAAACCCGCAAAATTCGAATAGAGCAGTTCATGTCCACTGCGCCAACCTTTTATCACCTTTCTAAAATATTCATAGCTTAGGAAACGAAACGCTAGAAGAAGCAACAGAACGTAACTATTTCAGACAGATGGTTAGTGCTGACCACGACCAACCACGAGAGAGAAATCCGGCGCAGAATAGCTATGAGCCAAAGAGCACTCGGCAAGCACTCACAAATAATGAAAAGTAAGTTATACCTCGGTCACTCATAGGAAAAAAATTACACCATCTTCCCGTGGGGGAACCCTGAGTAGTATGCTAAGCAGCCATGGGGTCGACTGAAGTTCCAATTAGTTTTCAGTTCATCGTTTCCGTTGGCGTTGAGCTTCGCGTGCCTTCGTTGTACCAGTAGCTTCTTGACTTAGTTTGAATGAGTGAAGGACATAAGGCGCGTTCGTAGCACATGCTCCCGTCTCGGTTTGTAGCGCAGTGGGAAGAGCGCCACGTACCTCCCGTTGTGGCCAGAGAGTCGTGGCGTCGAACCGAGGCGCCGCCGAACTATCTTCTCTTCTTTTCTTCAGCGGTTCCCGTACGGGAAGTGGACGGTGGTTGAACGCGAAGCTATCTCGTGATGGATTCTTTGGTTGGCCATCCCTAGGGGCATCCGCCAAATTATCATCAGAGGCGCTGCGGAGGGACGCGGGACATCCCCCGAGCAAGAGATGCTTCGCATCTAAAATATAAACCAGTGCATACTGCCGGTGATGACATACGGAGCGGAAACTTGGCGCCTTACTAAACAACCAGAAAGCAAACTTAGGTCGGCTCAACGGGCCATTGAGCGACTAGGTAGTGATCGGAGAAACACTTAGAGAGAAGAAAGGAGCCACCTGGATCATAGAATAAACTAGAGTAGAAGATAACATAGTTCAAATAACGAAAAAGAAATGGACTTGGGCCGGTCATGTGGTGAGACGAACCGACAACCGGTGGACAATTAGGGTAACAGAGTGGATATTAAGAGATGGGTCTAGGAAGAAGAGGAAGTCCATTAATCCGATGGATGAATGAAATAAATAATTCGGGGTAACTGTGGACTCGAGCAGCGCAGAACAGGAGCGGTTGGAGGTCAATGGGAGAGGCCATCGTCGTGCAGTGGACCTGGGTAGGCTGATGACGACGACGACGATGATAATGACGATGAAAGTATCCATGGATCATATAGCTCCGTCTTTTTTTTTTCGTATACTTTTAACCTTGATATGTGCATCCAACAAACGTTAGCTTTTCGCGCGTTTTCAAATCAAAGTTACAGCGAACTTCTTTTTCCGGACATGACAAGACTTTTGCGGCAACTTATTAGTTAGTGGGTATTTTGCGCTTCGCTGCGTTTACTTTGACATAATTGGTAGCGATGGTGCAGTGTCAAGTTTATAAAATACTCCCTCTTATGGGAGTAAATAAAAACTCCGTATACGGAGTGCGCTAGAGGACAAGCCATTTACTCTCTATCCGGAGTATATCCGTTTAGAGTGCAGACTTTCGTACGCGCACAGTCTTGTAAGCTTGTACGCCAATTATTGGTTGATGAAAGCGCCAGCAGATGGAGCTCGATGAGCAACGACTCTCGACCTAAAATTACCCGAAAAATGCTTGAGCCTTCTAACAATTGTTTTTCTCGAAGTATCACTACACAAGTAAAACGCTTACTGAATACTAGAACTACAGTCACCGTAAGGTACACCAAACCCTCGTTATAAATTGACTTCGTTATAAGCGATACTTCGTTAAAAGCGGAGACGATTTTCCTCTCAATGCTCCGGAGTGCGGACCATGACGCACTTTGAGTAAAGCGATGTTTCGAATAAAACGATTTCGTTATAACAAGGCTTCACTTAGTCCTAGTAGCTTCGAGCAAAACGTACCTTCGCGTCCAATGTTTTTAAAGGGACACTGTAACATTTTTTCCCAACTTTTTTTTTTCGAAATCCCATATGCTTGCAGAATGTAGTCAACCAACACATCTAGTGGTTAGAATAGAGTCACAAAGTGCCTCAGCGAAAAATTACGACTGTATGCCCATCAAATAACTTCGAAACTTGCCCAGAAGATACTATTCTCTTTACCGATCTTGGCGTCCTTCGACCGCTCGAATTACGTCATTACAGCAGTGTAACGGCTATTGGACGGCTTTCCTGCAGTTGCAGCAGTGAACGCATTCGATAGCCGCTTTAGAAAGAAAGCCAATGCTGCGAGGAGCAATTATCCCGCAGTGTCGCTCCGCGCTGGCAATAACTACAGCTTCCGCAATGCTCACAGACACGAAGGAAGGGGAGAAAGCGTTTATCGGAAGTGTTACAGAGTCCCTTTTAAGTACGAGCTGGTCCCACACTATTACTACAAATATCATAATCATCATCATCATCATCCTCCTCCTTTCTACGCCCACTGCACGGGCAGAGGCCTCTCCCATAAATCTCCAATTACCCCGGTCCTGTGCTAACTGCGACCATTTTATTCCCGCAAAATTCTTGATCTCATCTGCCCATCGACTTTCTGCCGCCATCTGCCACGCTTGCCTTCCCTAGAAATCCACTCTAACTTTTAATGACCAACGGTTCTCTTGCCCTCGTATTACATGCCCTGCCCACGTCCATTTCTTCTTCTTAATTTCTGCTAATATGTCCTTAACTCGCGTTTTTTCTCTGACCCACTCCGCTCTCTTCTTGTCCCTTAATGTTACACCTACCATCTTCCGTTCCATTGCGCGCTGAGTCGTCCTCAACAAATACCATACAAGTGACTAGTCGCCACCCTTACCCGGCTTTCCCAAGAAGCGGATACAACAGCATTTGTACGAAACCTGAAACACGAGAATCTCCGAGCTCTCTACGCCGGAATCCAGGAACTCGACGGGGCAGGTGTAGACTGGTTAATGCAGAACTTGTATACCTCGCTATATAAGAAGGCAAGCCTGACAGAACAAAAGCAGAAAGAACAGACCTGTTAGCCACGCTGCGCACAGATCACGCCCCGCACAGTCGCAGGCTAACCCATCCAGTTACCTCGATGACTGATGACTCCGCTGGGGAAATTGAGATTACTAACCAGAGGTTAGTATTGGTTCCACACGCGACGCGCGTCTCCCGAATTAACTATATTTGTTGGACGTGGTTGTCGGTGTATACGAGAATAGCGTCGCTACAGTTGGTACTGTCGATACCCGCCCAGACCGGGCTGCCAGGCGGGTGATTTATTGCGAGGAGACGTTGCCGGAGCCGGGAACGACGGAGGAGCGTCAACATTGTAGCCGCGGTATTTCCCCTAGAACTTCCGGGATGGATTTTCGATCTGTTCGGGTACCGCCCCGAAGCCAGCTTGAAGGTAGAGCAAACGTCGCTCTATAGGCATCCAGGCCGGGCAAGCGACGAGAGTGAAAAAAAAAAAAAAACGCTAACGAAAGAACACTAACGCGTAAAAAAAATAACACTAACGCGTAAGACTTGAAGGTAGCGAAGCTGTACGCAACTTTCACGACCATCGCGAAGGTTTAAGTCTACGATTGCAGCCGATTTGCTTCTTCTTCGCTGCCGCAACGACCTTTACTCCATCTTCGTTGCTATAAAGGGACCATCGATTCCATACGGCATCCCGCTCCGCTTTATTTCTTTTGAATTCATAACTGCCCTTCCAACATTTACTATCTTCTGTCATCGATTTTGAAAGGAAGTGAAGTCCATTACAAGACGTTTTCTGGAGAGATACAGGCAACGACAACAAAAGGTAGCCCTCAAGGATCTCCTCTGAGTCCTTTGCTGTTGAATGCCTGTCATATATGATTTACTCAAATTAGAAATGTCTGAAGATGTGCACATACAGGCATTCATCCTGGAAGGAACGGGGGTGGAGGGGAAGAGAGGAGACGAAGGTACGCGGCAAAGGGGGCAAAAGGCCATATTTTGACAACGTTTGCAGGGAAGCCAGCAGATACGCGGCCAATTTTGTGTGTAATGTGCACGTTCCTGCGCCTGTTAGTGTTTTTGTTCCTGTGGCTGTAAGTGTTTGTGTGCGTTCCTGTGTGCTTACGCATCGTCACTTCTCTCTCCCTCTTTCTATCTCCCATCTCGTATATTCGTTGCCATCGTAATGGACCTTATTATTACTATCTTGACTATTTTAAGATGTTTGCCTACCCCTACCATTGTCAACTGCGCTGCTGCTCCGCAGAGGGCAATTACATTTTGCACTCAACGTTTACTGCGCAAAAAGGGGATGACGACGGCGAACAGAAAAGGGGTCACTACACAATGCGCATTGTTGTGATATGCGCTTTTCTTCTCTTCCTCGCCACTCCTTTTTGCGCAGTGAACGCTTAGTATGGAATCTCAATTCGCCTATACTTACACCACATTGCACTCTATTTGCAGTGATGCACACAGAACAGTGTAGTAGTAGTGCCACTTTATTTTACATTGGGTTCAGGGTAGGGGGGTGGCGGAGGCCCAAAGGGCCCCCGCGACGTCCAGGGCTCTGTCCGTGACGGTTTTTTGCGTTGTTGCATGTTCGCTGCAGTGTGGGCATGCTTGTGGATATATTGTGGGGTGTATGATGTGCAGGAAGCTAAGGTGGGGGTATGTGTTTGTCTGTAATTGCCGCCAGGCTACAGCCTCCTCTCGGGTGAGATTCTGGTGCGGTGGTGGGTAGGCACATCTGGCAAGGCGGCGGTGTTGCAGAAGTGCACGGTACAGCTGCTGGATAGGCTCTGGGTCACGGAGCGACTGGTGCGGTGCCCGGAGTGTGCATGCTCGGGCTGTAGCGTGTGCTCGCTCGTTTCCGTCGAGCCCTGCGTGACCTGGCGTCGATATTAGTCGAGTTGGCTCTAATCGTGGAATTCAAACGTAAGAGCGTTGACGTTAGCGAGCAAAGACGTCCGCTTCGGAGTGGGATTTAAACTGTGCTCGGTGAATATAAGTGCTGTTTCTACTAGCCGCTGACTCGTTTCCTGCATCTGACTGCCTTTTCGAACGTGCACAGGAAGCTTTCTTTTATGGAGGCGGGATTCCAAGAATTCTGGTCATAGCCATGGCGGAGGGGGAGTACTTCTTCCTTTGGATTCGCTAGTAGAAAGAAGTCACGCATGGCTTGCCTTCTTTGCAAAAGAACTTTTGCTTATCCATGCCCCATTCCGCCCTACGCAGAGTCCGTACACTTGTAAGTGTCGCGGCAGTAAAGGTTTAGTGATATCGACAGTCAAAAGCGTCGCGAGAATAGCGCGGCTCATTGGTCGCGAACGGATCAGTGGAATAAGCGCGCGAGATGAACGCCAGCATTGAAATGAATGAGGCCAAGCCGTGCCAAGCCGGAGCTCCAAGCCCCGCCGTTGGCGTCTACGAGGAGCCGACCTTCGTGCGCCCCGCAGCCGCGGCCTTCGGGCTGTTTAGATTAGGTTTAACCTTTCCTCCCCGTCCATCCGAATGCGTTGCTCGAAAGCGGCAGCTGCAGCTCTTGCTCGCCCGCCTCGGCGAGCACGGGAAGTCCCCGCCCGGGCAACACCCTCAAGCGAATATCTCTCTTATTTGCCGTTTCTGACTGCTCAGCGCTGCTCCAGAGAAGCGCCGTTTTTTTTTTTTTTTTTTGCTATATGTAATTTCGATTGCGATAGCATTTTTTACACTGTCCAGGAACCGCCTAGAACTGTTCTGAAAAACAAATAAGAGACCAACAAAAAGAACTAGGGCGACCCTCCCTCATTTTGGAATTCTATGTACCAGGCCACATCAACTTCAGCTATTGACTGACCACGCGCCTTCCATTTCGGCCAATTTGATAGGCGGAAAGTCGGTCTTATATCCTACGACGACGATCTCGTGGCTATCTTTTTCACAATGTCCAGGTCTGGGCCACAGCATCCAACAAGTGGCGTGCCATGTGAAAACCGAAAATCATCCCTATGTGAACATTCCATCATGGTCCCACGATGACACAAACCATGGCAAAATGTTCAGCTAATTGGGCACCTCCACAAAAACTTCGCCAAGTGGCACCGAAATGGTCAATCATGCCAAAAAAAAAAAAAAAAACGGTGCGTTATTTCGGGCAGCGTACCCAGCGGCGCACCCGGCCAGAAAGCAGCAGCAGCACCAGCAGCAGCGCGCTTTTGAAACGGGCGGGGGATACAAAGAAAACTCCGCTTTAAAAGTCGAAGTCTGCGGGCATTCTCGCACGTAGAAGGTGTTGGCCAATAAGTCTGACGACGTCGGCTCCACTGCGGCTCGTTTTTGAGGAGCCCCTGCAGGTTTGAATGCACTCACGCGCCGGGGATCACGCGTATACGAGCGGCGTGCGTTCGCCGAGCGAGATTTATGCTGATTATTCGCCGGCAGAACACTCGGCGGAGAGACGCGGTCAGAAAGCGCCAGCCACCGTTTCAAGAGCGCGCTGAATACGGCGCTTTTTCCTCGCTCCCATGGCCCCGTTGTGATGAAACAGAATCGCGAAGAGCGATTTCTGCTTGGCTGGCGAACTCGCAAGACCGTATTAAAACGACCTTTGAAACAGACACTCAATCAATCTTTTATAAGGCCGCATCACTTCCCGACGTGCGACACCTGCGTCAACGTAAGCACTGCCCTTTGCATGGCACGGACCTCCACTGTTCTCGCCTTCATCCGGAGCAAGCGAGTCCCTTCGTGTGTTGCGCGTTACCGCATACCCGAAGCGGAACTCTGGGCAACCATACCAGAAAAAAAAAAATTACCAGACGCTTAGCTCGGGTATGCCAGGATTACGTAGCGTGAGCTGAGGTTCAGCTGGTTATTCTTAGGTTTACTGGTTGTCTAGGATTAGCCGATTATCATGCTTACTGCTGCTAAAACGATTTCCAATCCAAATCCCATCCAATCCAAATCCAATCCAATCCAATCCAATGCTCCTCGCGCTTGCGCAGCACGGCCCTTCAAGGTCCACGCGAAACTGCTCAACCTCGGCCAGTGTAGCTTACGCTACAAAAATTGGTCACGTATCTGCTCCTTTCGTTGCAAATGTCGACAAAAGACGATATTCTTTTGTCGACATTTGCCAAGTAAATGCCTTCCTTTGCTTTCTTGCTCACCTCTCATGCTGTTCCTCTTCCGTTGCGCTCCTCCCAAGGTAAACAGACTGAAGGTTTGCTCAAGTCTATTTAAATTTACCGCGTTCCACTGCTACATGCCCGGTTTACTCGATGCCAGCGCTGCAGTACGGCGGAGACAAGCGTAAATCGAGGCGCCCTACTTCAACGTTTATAAAACCAGGTTGCCATAGTACACATGCGTTCGAAGCAGAGCGTGGAACCTATCTAGTGGAACTGTTCGTTGCTGTTCGCCGTTTGATTTCTCAAATGCCGCCAGGAGCGCGGGCAACAGCAGGCGACGGTTTTCTGCAGTAGATGCAGTATACCATTTGCTATCACAGAAACGAAGCATTCATGAATTTTTTAATAAAGGAACACTGCAAATATCACTTATGTATTGATGTTCTGCCTTATGTTTCCGTAATATCTCGTTCTTGTTCAACAATGTTGACAAGTATGAACATTGACACCGGACATAGACGTTTAGATCTGGCTGTGAGTATATAAGACTAGTGCGCAGATTTTGTTTCACTAGGCAGGGTGGCTGAATCGAGTCACGGACAGACAGACAGACCAGACAGACCGAAATTTCTGGGTTTAAAGACTACGTCTTTAAAAATGTGCCGAACAACTAGGTCAAAATAACCTACAAACGACGGGGCGTCCTGTCCTGGTTTTGTAGCGTTTTTTTTTCTTCCAAGCACGAATCTTCACCCATTCGCCCAGCTGTGTTTCCCTACTCGATACAATCATTCACGCCATCACTTTGCTCATGTTCGACTTCCACGCCTCAATCCAGTTCCACATACGTATTGTGGCGGACTCCTGTGAGGTACTACACATTCTTAAAAACTCAGCACCAACCAATCCAATCGCCGAAAAAAATCTTTGATGAGATCTTCACCCTGCAGTCTAAAATAACTGATCTTCGCCTATGGTCACCTGGACACGATGAGTCATCACCGGAGAACCAGGCAGCCTATATGCGGCTGCACATAAGTACATACTCCCTATAACTACGCTGTTCCCCCTTGACTTCCCCAATTACAATCTCAATGCCGCCAGAACTATAACTCCGACAATACACACAAAAAAAGGAAAAGAGTGCCTCAGGTTCCTCATTCCATTCCAAGTAGCTATCTATTCCCTCTGGCTCAACTCTGAAGATCAGCCGAAACGTTGATCAACGAATACTGTGCCAACACTTCACTCCAGACACCTTCCGTACATGGTTACTCACCATCACTGCCACCTCGATGCCCCACTGTTCATCCTCCATACCCACCGATATTCAGTAGCTAATAGGTCACTGTACAAAACTCGCCCGCTACAGAACCTGAACGCCAACTCCCAATAGTTTCTCCTCACGCATCTACAACCTGTAAGACTTTTCTGGACACTGTGATAAAAAATACCGTATTTTCTCGCGTATAACCCGCACCAAAAATGCGAAAAGTCCAGGGGTGAGGTAGAGGTGCGGATTATATGCGAGGCATTTCCTTTGGTGCAGCTTCACCGCAATGTGCGTTGGGCCGTGATGCCCCCACAGCAGTAATAGCGACTAAGCCACTGTTATCCTATGACAGTGCTTATTTTGCACCCACAATAATATACCAACCCGAAAAAATGTACGCGGCAAGTCATGTAGTTACGTAGTCAGCTGGGTAAGTTATTTTGCACAAACAAATGTGTAATGTTGCTTGAGTAGTAGCTTTGGTCCATCCTTTTATGAAAATAATGCGGGCAATACGTGGGGATATACTTTTTTTCTTCGTCGACGGAAAGTGGGGGTGCGGGTTATATGCAGGTGCCGGTTAACAGCGGGAAAATACGGTAAACAGCAGTGAAACGGTGGCAAGCGCGTGTAAAACAGCAAGGAACGAGAGGCAGACCAAGGAGAAGACAGGACACTAAGCGCACAGGGCACGCGACCGCCCTTTCACTAGCACACTAGCACGCAGGTCAGCGCGCCTGCGGCATCGGTCAAGCGATCGTCCGCGGTCACCGAAGCAGGCAAAGGAAGGCCGTGGTCGACGAAGGCCGTAACGGCTCTTTGCCATAACGGAAAGCAGCGGCGCCGGCGAGCGCGCAACGAACGCCGTCTTCTCCCAGCGGATCGGGCGTACGTGGAACGTGCTACAGGCGTCAGAAGAGCGCGTTTCCGGGAGAATCGACACCGTCGCTCTCCAAGTTGCGAATAATAAGAGCCACAAGCGAGGAGGCAACGGCGACGGTGAACGAGACCAACATCCTGTTGTGAGAATGTACCAGGAACAAGGTGATACCGGGCGAGACTCGCCATTCATGTAAACTATACTCTCGAAGCAGTTTACAATCGGCGGAACTTTTGAAAAATCGGTCTCGAGTGAGAGCTGGTTCTGCGAATTCGCGTCGCCCGGACGCCTCAATCTCCGGGCTTCGCAGAACGGGCCGATTTCGATGCTGTAAGTATTACCACTCAAAGCGCTGTTGTAGACAAGTCCTTTCGGACCGGACAACGTCTGCGCCTGCGCCGGGAAGCTGGAAGGGGAAAAATAAAAAGAATACCAGGATACAAACAAGGAGCTGTCGCTAAAACATTGTGTTGTAACTACGATGTAGCGGTAATTGTACGCCCTTTGTCGAAATTTTCTAGGCCAATCCTAAGCCTTCTCGACCACAAACAATTCAAAGAATAAGCTTTGACTTTAAATGCGACAAAAAATTTCATGACGGTAAGAAAGAAAGGTGTTTTCTCTATTTTTTCGGCATAAACCATTTCAGCTTCGCTGAAGACATAAGCTTGTACGTTGAACTTTTAGGGGCGAGACACCTTAGGACCTCGCTTTGTCCGCGGGGCTTGGCGTCCGTGTACACAGTGTTGCGCATGCGCGAGGAGCACTGGATTGGATTTGGAGTGGATTTGGATTGGATTGGATTGGATTGAAATGTACACACGCGTTGTCACTCATTTACATGCGCGAGTGGGCAATGCCACGGGTGATTTACGGTAAGAACGATCCCCAGTGCTTCGCCCACTCGTCATGATTCACTTCGTGGAGATGCGTGAATTTTTTTTCGGCCTGTGCACTTTAGGCTTGGCCTAGAAAATTTTGACAAAGACTGTACGTAACCGTAGTGAAGGCCAGTTATCACGATTAAGTCGTATCGGCGAGCGCGACTTCTCTTACCCGGCTCGTCAGGATTTCGACGCACGCCGCATGCACTGATTGCCACATTTTTGCCCCTTGCCAGTCGAAACTGCGCGTTATCTGGTTGAATTGCACGAAGAAACAGGACGTGCTTAACCATTGATCCCGCGGAGCTGTTGCGCACGAGCTCCCAACTAAAGCCAAAACTTAGCTTTAGCTCATGCTTCGTAGTAAGCGGCATTAGTATTACGAGCAAACCTGTACTCGACAGCCATCCGCCTCCCCGATGTATACGCGCGCTGAGAGGATTCTGCATTTTAGAAAACGCTTGTTATAACAAATTCCCTGGGGCTGGAAACTGACTTCGCTATAAGCGATACTTCGTTAGAAGTGGATATGATTTGCTCTGAATGGACTGGATTGGGCACCACGAGACACTCGATTCGTTATAATGAGCGTTAGCTCTATTCTAACACCCAACAGGGGCGGTATTCTCGTGTTTGTCCGTTTCGAAAACATCCGTTTTGCGTCCGTTTTGTTGTGACGAACTTCTAGTTGCAGGCGGGTTTTGGGTTTACTTTTGCCCAACTGTTCTTGTAAACACATTTTAAACGACTTAAACCTATTTTAAACTATCTTTTATGTGGTTATTGTTCCGCCAGCGAACCAACAACAAGGCGAGACGAAAAATCGTCTGCTCCAAATCGTCTGCTCCGAGAAGCCGCGGCTCACAGCTCCGCCGTGATTGCATGACGTCGCATCCGGGCGTTCGCTTTTAGCCAATCAGGACTCGCCCAAAACGGACACTTTTGAAACGGACACAAAACGCACAAAACATGAGAATACCGCCCCAGTTCCCAGTTGAAACACGCAGTCCTTCAGGGTTAAGTTCAGTTCTTAACAGGCAGCACTTCAGCGTTCTCGGTTAAGACCGAGTCGCGGCGGTAAACGCCTCGGTGAAGATCGGGTCTTACACGCTGCGCGAACTAACACGGGCCCCGCGGCCTTCAAAGTGCACGCTTGCGCACACAGCCGCCTTGCAACACTTGACCTCTTCTCCTTTAGAGCGGGAAAACTCGATCCTCCAACCGCTGCGAGGAGAACGTCTCGCCCGGGCATGCAAATAACCACCTCCCGACAAAACGGCGCATCATGATGTCACGTGTACAAAGCACTAGACGGGCCGGCTCTTAACTCGCGCTTTTGCAACCACCCCGTACCACTCGAAAGGGTGCTTGAGTAGCGCACCAAGACGCCGCGCAGACATCAACCGTTACGCCTTCACGCTCCCTCGGGGATCAGATACAGAGTTTCGAAAGGCGACCCGCTTCTGTCTAACGCGTGCATCGCGCGACGTGACTAGTTGTAATAGTACATACTCTCGTCAGCCAGGCTGCCCGCGAGCGCACTGATGTACCCTAAGACATGCACGCGTGAGGTACACGGTATCTCCCGTTCCTGGAGCGCTACACCTGAAAGGAATTCACTGCGTAGCAGGCCATCGTTTGATGATGATCATTGACATCACCATCATCATCATTGTCATCGTCGTCGTCGCCCATTGCTGTCCTGGGCTCCCAGCAACAACCGGTCTCCAGGGCAGGTACTGCCAAGTTGATTGATTGTAGGGTTTAACGCGCCGACGCGACGCAGGCGATGAGGCGCGCCGTAGTGGAGGGCTCCCGATTAATTTTGACCACCCGGGGATATTTAACGTGCGCAGAAATCTCGTACACACGGGCGTTTTTGCTTTTGACCTCTTTCAGAAAAGCGGCCGCCGCGGCCGGGAATCGAACCCGCGTCCTCGTGCTCAACAGCGCAACGCCTTGCCACTGAGCCACCTGCGGCGGGTGAGATACTGCCACGTCGTCCCTTGAGCTCCTCTACAAAGGAACCACATCCCACTTCTCTGCTAAATAAATATCTCTAGTACTACTGGAACATTGGAGAATAAAGGCCTTTCTAAAATGATATCTGACTCCTACTGTCCTGCCCACGGCCTATCGACCGTTAGTTTCCTCCAAACGAATGGTTCTTATCGCGTCTGTCGGAGGCGTTCAATGCCCGGCCCAGTGACTTAGGAAACAAAAACGTGTGGATGACATTCTAGTTCAAATGACAAGGAAAGTAAGCACAATTAAGCAGAAGATGCGATGCGTAGCAGTGGACGACAGGTGATCCGCACGGGTGGTGAATCTACAGTCGGAAGATTCGAGCCGAGATCTAGTGAGGGCTAGAAGACGGTTGGGCGACAAATAATGGGTTCGGACGGCGCAAGATACACGCAGTTCTTGCGAGAGGCTCGTAACATTTCGTAACATTTATGACAGGTTCGTAATATTTATGACCGTTATGACTTGACCCCAACTTTCGTTGGGCGAGGACTCACACCTTAAAAACCCCGCCATCTCAGGATAAAAAAACACCTACGAGGGACCCAGCGGTCCACGGTCAAGCTGTCCTGGACCGACCAGGTCACGCCGTCCGGCGTACCGCGAATTAAGACCCGCCAATATCTGGGGCCCGTAAACAGCTAAACATTTTCGAATGTTCGGAAGTTGGCGATCACACCGGTCGGCAATGAACGCCAAGCCCGCCAGGAAACAAAATCATCTCGCCGACTTTCGCGCCCTCTACTTGTAGACAAAGTTCTCTCTCTCTCCCCTTGGAGGCGACACAAATAAAAATAAAATAGTGAAGTTATCAGTGGCTTTCGATAGCTTTGATATTATTGGTCGCATTTATCAGAGTTTCATAGCAATATATACCAGAGGGAAATCTGGCGCCACTGTCTAGGGGAGCCGCGCTACAGCGAGCGTTACGTCATGTACCGGGCAGGCACGTTCCACTTATCCTTGACATGGCTCATGAACAGGCTGAAAAGTTGGCTCTGGCTGCAAAAAAGCAACAATATTACTGTAGAAGGTTCATGAAATTTGCTTTGTTATTACAAAATTGAACCGCCAAAAAGATTAATTTGTCAGTGACTATGTAGAACCTTCATGCACGATGAACCAGAAAAAAATGTTATTCTTTTTTTGTTGATTTTGGCTTCGAGACAAAAAAGAAGCCATATGGCTAGGTAAGACAAGCAGGCGAGGAACGTCGTGAGCTGACAATGGCGCCGTCCACGGCGGCCCGCGATTGCAGCGACAGATTTCCCTCTGGTGTATATTAGCATGAAACTCTATGGCATTTATCAATCCGGCCGTCTAAAAATTTCAAATCGCTTCCAGATGACATTAGTACTTCAAGTGCGCTGGCGCTTCTGTGCGACGACCTTGTATGCGCTCAGTTTAGTCGCTTCAGAAAATGCATGCGTAAAATTCTACAACACGAATCGTTATCATCACCGTACAATAAAACAAACAAAAGTGAACCAAACAAATCTGCGCGTACGACGGAGCACATTCGCCATGGCTGCTTCAGCCGTCTAGCTTGATTCGGACGAGCGAGTAGGCGGGCCGATAAACAACAGCGCCGGAAGTAAGTACTCAGGGGTCGCAACGGCCTCGACGGCGTCTTTTCTTTTACTGGCATGCCTTCGAATAGATTGCAGATGGCGCTGCGACCGAGGTTAGCATCAGATCTCCCTTCCAAGCAACGGAAGCTTGCCGGCGACGTCTAATCAAAGTGCGCGCGCAGACGACAAAACAAAAGAGGCCAGAAATAACCGGCCAAACGGCAATCGCAAGTCGCAGACGACAAATCCGCCGTTCGAGCAGACGACGTCTGCGCTACGCGGGAATCGTCTGCAAGTGGTTTTGGCGCAGACGATGTCGCAGACGACATCCAATGACTGTGGGAGGAAAACGTTTCGATTTAGGCAAGCCTCGGGGGTCTTAGCAGCCGAGGATAAAAGGCAAAACTGGAACTATGTCGCAGGCGTTCGGGATAGACGACGCTGAAGCGGCTTGTCCTCTGAGGATTTGCAGATCGACCACAAATTAGCGGAGTTAGCGCAAGGCTGTTGTTGTTGCTGTACGCGATTTGTTTGCAATGTAGCGCAACGCTGTTTCCTTTCAGGAGGTTTCACCGCCCAAGACTGGTGGTAATCTGCAAAGCCGTCAGATTACCGCTGGTTACAATCAGCGGTAAAGGTCATGACGTCAGTGCGAAAACATATTTGATCCCCACCAGAGGCCTCCGTACCTCTACGGTTCCTGGAAAGCAGTAAGTGAGCATACAGCAGCCGCACGTTCTGTTTTGGCGGTGTCTCGGTGACTTCGCGGAAAACATATCCCCAGTCTGCAATGGTATTCCCTAAAGGGTCGGCATAGCACAGAAGTTGTGCATTTCTTTCTGCGCAGTTTTTTGAGTTGCTGCTGCAGCTGTGCATTTTTTAGTTGCTGCGGCTGATTTTTTCACCTCATGGTCTCATTCGGAGTTCCCTGTGATAGGTGGAAGTTCGTTCATTTTTTTAACACTCAAATTACACATTGACTGTGTTAAACACTTGTCCTTTGTAAGTTACGACTGTGCGCTGATGCTTTGCTAAACGCCCTCCACGAGGTGATTGAGCTTTCTAATTAACTCATAAGCAACTTATGAACTCATAGGAAACTCGGCGTCTGATAATCCGAAGCGGTTCGGCATTTACATGACGGCGTAGCTGATATTTCAGCTGCCAAACGTAGGAAACATATTCCCTGGTTCGCTTTCCTTTTTCAACTTCTGACAGCGCCCCTTTTAGGATACGGCAAAAAAACAAAAAACAAAACGAGCACCCTCTTCTCATTTCTGGAGGCATGCCGAAGCGCTTAAACAGCCTGTTATTTCTTTTTATTACTACAAGTCAAGTAAATGTTTTATAAACAACCAGAACGCGAAGTGACATTTCTCTCCTCGACGAGCATATCAGTGGAAATGTCAGGGCCAGGGTGTCAAAATTCCGCAGCAGAAATAAGGGGACGAATAGTTCTCAAGAATTCTAGAGAGGTTAGATATAAGCACTTCTTTCCAAAGCAACCACAAGGCTATCATTAAAATCATGCTATTCCGCAGATACAGCCCTCTCGTCGAGAAGATGTTAAAATAAGTAGGGCAAAAAATAGCACCGTTTAACGGAGAATGAACTCTAATGACCCGACAGCTTGATCACATTATTAGAAAAAATAGCAACAAAGACGTACAGCGCCCATCCCGTTTCTTACACTGAAAGTGCAAGTTAAGGTTAACACATGTGGGAAGGTTAACGGGCGGGCTTGAAAGCTCAGAACTTACTACAAATATTTCAAATGATAATTCATACGGTATCCTTCCCATGAAGGAGCTAGATATTATTAAAAGAAAAGTTCATATAGAGAACGAACAGTTAAAGGTGAAGGTTATAACTGCAGCAGAAAAAAGAAAAACGCAGGGAAGCAATACTGCAACCTTTACGCGTCGTTGAGCCTTGCAGGGGTAGAAATAAATCGGCGAACAACAACAACAACAACAACAAAAACACCTCGGAGGAACTCAAAGGAGCCATGAAAACCAAACAACTTCATTTCATTTGAAAAAACAAAACAAAACAAGGCTTCAGTACCCTATTCAGCTCCATTCCAGCCAGGAAAGACGTTTTTCAAGAGGAAGAAACGCAATAGTACTCAAAAACTTTCAAATTTCGCGCTAAACTGACGTCACCTAGGCTAGTAGTGACGTCACCGAGGCTAGCACAAAAACCATACTTTTAGCGCGTTAACTGCGCGTTAGCATTCAAGTAATGCGATAAAACGGCACTACATACCCTCTACAATCGTCAAGTCACGTGACATAGCGATGGCTTAGGTTGGCGGCCACAAATCACACAAACAAGAATGTGTGACGTCATAGAAAAGGCACAAAATTCTGTGACGTCATAGAAAAGTTGCCGGAAAGTAGCAAGGGAGTCGCCACTGCTTCACGCGTTTTCTTTAATATTTCCATTATTCTTTCGAAGTTTGCGATAAAATTGGTTTCATTTGTTGGCGGGGCAAAACAGTCTTTCTAATGAACCAAACTTGTATTTTGTCGCCACGGCCCCTTTAAATCGTTTTGATGGCGAAAACATTAATGCTTTTCGTAACGATACTTGTCGAAGACTTATCTTTCCCCGTGAGATCCCAGTCGAAAAATGGCGACAAGACAAATTTCTGTAGTTTGTCGTATTTTCGCGTGTCGTACTGTCGTCTTGCCGTATTCTTGTCATGTCGTGGTTCTGATGTTCTGTCATGTGTCGTATTCCTGTCCTGATTTTGGTGTTCCGTCGTGCCAAATTCCTGTCTTGTCGTGATCCCCGATGTTCCATCAGTAGTTGTGGCACATGGTTTGAATGTTATTGCCCATTGTGAAGAGTACCGTAATTCGCAGTTCTGTTGTGACTACATAAACGTTTGTCGTTGAAAAAATTGACTGTCGTTACGATAGAAATGTGTGTCGTAACAACAGATGTCTTCGTCGTAACTACGGGACTTCTGTCGTCACTGCAAAATTTTTTTGTCGTACGACGGGAATTCTTGTTAGGTTATTGCGGTATTCCTGTTGTGTTTTAGACTGGAATCGTGTTTTAGCCTCTTCCTTAGCTTTCGTTTCTCCGCCTCTAGGCGCGAATTACTTCGACAGACAACAAACTGGGGACACCTCACGACCCCAACTTTCCTCGATTGAGAGTTCTCAGTGGCTGGCGTGCGCCACTTCGACTCACGTGCAGTCACGTTCCCTCGTCTCGAGCTATGACGTCATCACCGCACGCGCTCCGCTATCTCTCCCTCCGCCGTAGGCAAAGTGTCGATTTGACGTGGTGGTACCGCATTCTGTCCCTACTCTGGAGATGCGAGTCCGATTCGCACACGAACTGCAATTTTCTTTCCAAGTTAATTGACTCCCTTTATCGAAATTAGTCCCACACACGCTTCGGTACAAATTCCGACAATCTTGTATTTTTTTTTTTTACTTTAGCCTTTCCATGGGCGGCCATTTGATATACCGCGCAAGAACAATTTTTGGCACAGTGAGGCGCAACTGGTTTCGCCTTAAAGGGACCCTGCAACACTTTTTTCAACTTTTTGAAATCTTAAATGCTTGCAGAACGCAGTCACCCAACACACCCAGTACTTAGATTAGGGGGTCGCAAAGTACCTCAGCCAAAAAATTACTGCTCTATGCCCATCAGATAACTTGGAAACCCGCTCAAAAGATACTTCTCTCTTTCCCGGTCTTGACGTTCTTCGACGGCTCGAATCACGTCACTAAGGCCATGCAGAGCCTGTTGGCTGGTTTTCCTTCAGTAGCAGCAATGAACGCTTTTCGATAGCAACTTCAAAAAAGACACAAACACAAAGCAGAAATTGAAGTCGTATCTGGTGCGACGGGAAAATTACGCAGTGCCGCTCCGTGCTGACGGTAGCTATAGCTTTCGCAGTGGTTCGAGACGGGAAGGAAAGAGTGCTAGCGTTTATCGAAAGTGTTGCAGGGTCCCTTCAAAGGGACTCTGCAACATTGGCGATAAACACCTTCACTGTTCCCTTCGTGTCTGTAAGAACCACGTAAGCTATTGTTATCGCCAGCACGGAGCGGCACTGCGTAATTTGCCCGTCGCAGCAGATACGCCTTCCGTTGCGTTTGTGGCTTTCATTTTAAAGTGGCTATCGAATGCGTTCATTGGTGCAACTGAAACAAAGCCGGCCAATAGCCGCTACACCGCTGTAATGACGTCATTCTAGCAGTCGAAGAACGTCAAGACCGGGAAAGAGAGAAAAATCTTTTGAACAAGTTTCTAAGTTATCTGATGGGTATATATATATATAGAGAGAGCAGTAATTTTTGGCTGACAGTATGCTTTGCGACTCCCTGATCTAAGTACTAGATGCGTTGGTCGACTACGGTCTGAAAGCATTTAGGATTTCGAAATAAAGTCGGTAAATGTGTTGCAGGGTCCATTTAAAAAAATGAAGCACAAACTGACGAAGCCATCTGTCCGGATGTACTAGCTATCCATGGGTTATCTGTTCCACCAGTGACCTTTTAAATCCATGGCACCCTTATATCGCCAGACGCTTTCTCCGCCGAAGCGGATATGACTGTAATGAATGTGCGCAGCCATATACCATTCAAAGAAAGTATGTCACAAGTGCGATGAAAAGAAAGGGCTTATTACGCAAACGGTACGAGCAGCACCGGGGTCGTTGGTATAGACAAAGTCTGGCGACGTTTAATCTGGCATAAGGCGGACGACGAAGCACTACCTGGAATTCCTGGTAACAGACGTTGTCCCCCCAAAAAAACAAGAAAAAAGGAAAAAAAGCCAACGTCATTCGGACTAGGGCTTTGTTGTTAACTTGAAGTAAAGGTGAGTTTATTGATTTTACAGCGCTTTTTAAGCGAAGCTTGCATGGCTAGAATTGGTGTATTTTTCATACCTGCGAGCAAAAAATCTCGACGTTCCACGGGTCTTTGAAATACGATGCGTCGGAGAATGATTGATTGATTGATTGATTGATTGATTGATTGATTGATTGATTGATTGATTGATTGATTGATTGATTGATTGTGGGGGTTTAACAAGCCGACGCAACGCAGGCGATGGGGCGCGCCGTAGTGGAGGGCTCCGGATTAGTTTTGACCACCTGGGGATCTTTAACTTGCGCCGAAGTCTCGTCACGCACGGGCGTTTTTGCTCTTCGCCTCCACCAGAAAAGCGGCCGCCGCGGCCGGGAATCGACATCGTGCTCAGCAGCGCAACGCCTTAGCCACTGAGCCACCGCGGCGGGTCACCGCGTCGGATAACGAACGTCTTCATGTGTGTGCTCTCTGGCGCGCAGTCAGCACCAGAGTCGCAGGCCATTCAAAGCATGATGTTTGGACTCTCAAGCTTACACGTCTCATCACTTGGATATATCTGGGTTGGATTAGTTAATAATAGACAGCATTTTAAAGACCAGTAGAGTTAACGTAAAAGTGTGTGCGTTTATGTGTCTTGGGGACGGCTGCCGTCAAAGCTCAAAAGAAATAAAATTTGCTCGTACCTTTCACTTAAGTTTTGTGCCACCATCATGTCACCGGGCTTAAAAGCTTCGCTGGTCATCCACGTTCGCAGACTTGAATGGCTCATGATTTTTAACACCGAAGTTGTTTAGCAAATCTTCATTTTTCGTGGGAGCAGTTAAAAATAGCAAGAAAATGCCTAGCGCACGTGAACACGTGCCTCGCGGCGACCACCCGGCGAACCCGCCGCACGTTTTCCAAGCCAAGCATACCCACTTAGGGAGATTGTCTAAGATTGGCCAAAACTTAAAAAAAAAAAAAAAAGTTCGCCGTTATTGTGGCAACGCTTGCTCGCAACGAGGAAGACTCCAGCGTTCGCCGTAATCATGGCAACACTTGCTCGGAACGAGAAATACACGTCATAGCGTGCGCCCCTCCAAGGCGATGTCCGATGATTATCACTTGCAAAAAAATTCGCAATGGCTTAGCTCGGCTATGCCAGGATATACGTAGTGTGAGCTAAGGTTCAGCTGGTCATTCTTACGTTTCCTGGTTGTCTAGGATTAGCTGATCATCATGCTTACTCCTGCTAAAACGATTGCCAATCCAATCCAATTCAATCCAATCCAGTCCAGTCCAGTCCAGTCCAGTCACTGCTCCTCGCGCATGCGCAGCACGGCTCTTCAGCAGCCACGCGAAACGGCTTTCAAGCGGTTCCAGCGCAGCGTCACACTTGGCTACTGCGCAACGGAGGCGCACAGCTGGGCACGCACCGGCGCCAGTGCACCTGCCGCGGCTATGACGTCCCTCCTACGGAATGCGCAGACCGGGAATGTGCAGACCCAAGTCTCTACACACCCGTACTCCAATTGGATTGAATTTCCGATCCAATACCATCTAATTTAATCCAATCCAATCGAGTCCGATTCAATCCAATCCAATCCAATCCAATCTAGTCAAATGCTCCTCGCGCTTGCGCAGCACGGCCCTTCGGGGTCCACGCGAAACTGCTCAATCTCGGCCAGTGTAGCTTACGCTACAAAAGGTGCCTTCTGGGAGAGGGTCATAATTGGCTTAGTACATAAATGACCCGTTAGATGGCGCCACGACAAATTGTGCCGCTTCGTACCGATCTCGTCAGCTTCCCCCGGTGCGCCGGTCGTTGGTGCAGGAACGGCAGAGGAGGCAGGCCGCTCGCTTTTTTCCGCGAGACGACCGCAGCGATACCATCGGCGCGGCGGCCAAGGAACGCGCTTATCTGCTAGACGACGCCGACGCCTGCGACCGACTCCGCCCGTCGCAAGGTTCTCGACGAGGACAAGCGAAAGTTTCGAATTCCTGGCGCCGAGGCTTCTGCCGCACTGACACGAGAGGCTTTGAGGAGGAAAGGCGATCGAGGAAGTTAAGCGGGGCGCAAACGACCCGCCCTAATTTGTCCGTCAGTATCGCGGGAAGGATCGAATACTCGCGCGTGCACAAAGCGGTCGACGCACTCGGACACATCCAGTGCCGATCTCGCGCTAAAATGGACTGCCGCAAACCTTCCCGAGCGTTGCATTGCCGATGGCGGAGTTGAGGAGAAATAACACCTTTTTTCGCGGGCTTAAGACAACGAAGCAGCATTGAGGGCTCTAGGATCGTCCTATAGTGCTGTGGGATTAGTTTAGAGCACCTCCGAATATCCTTCAACGGGCAAATAACGTAGCAGATGTTACAGTATACAAAAGCCGACCGTTTTTCCGGACTTAAAAATTCGGACTTGCTGGGATATTCCGGACTTTCCCGAGAAACCACCAGTTGTCCCAGAGGAGAAATGTATGTAAACAACAGATATTTCGGACAATATACAGCCAAAAGTTCGATTTTTCGGACAAAGCCACGGTGCGACTCCAGGACGACGCCATTTTGAATCCTAAGCCACCTGGCTATGGCTTCGGATTGGATGGGGATTGTCTTGACTCCCGCCGGGGTAACAAAATTTGGACTTGGAGACCCTAATTTTGCATGTGGTCGCAAAGGCCATAATTTTGCGTGTCATTTCGCAACCATCAACGCGAGACATTGCCAACGCTTTGGCGTTGTTGTCCAACGTTTACGAAGAAAACGTGACGCTTGCAGAGATACAATAAGGCGTTCACGCACGAAGAAGGAGGAATTTAAGGCAGGGAACCAGTCGCGGCTTTTTCGGTCCCATTTAAATGAAGTAAAGTTCGTTTTTGCGACTCGTGGATGTTTCGGAATCTTTTATTCGGACTATTTTTCGTTCCCTCCCGAGAAATCGGTCGGCTAGTGTACTGTCTTATCAGTGTGCCACTGATAAGGGGTGAACCTGTTTCGTGTCAACCGGCCTATTGTACAAAACATTATTGCAATCACTTCAATCATAACTTTACGCGCTGGGCTTCTCTTTTGAAGCGGAAGCTGTCTTGGTAGGAGAGATGGCGTCCTGTCAAAAAACAAATACATTTCCCCGTAGACCGGTTGGTCGACCGAAACGCCCTGACAAAACATCTGGACACAAGGCGAGTGCGTGAAATTGGGCTTCTATCGTGTCAAAACGGCTACTCGAAAATCGCGGAAAAGGACTGTTTCCAGATAAGACAATACACGCGCCGATTACCGATCACGATCTCATAAACCCCGTATCGGTATACATTTCGTAAATGCGTTTCCTTGCTGGGCGAAAAAATCGTCGCATGGGTTGATTGATTGATTGATTCATTGATTCATTATGTATCATCTTGACGAAACAGCGTAAAAAACGGGGACACTAGGAGAGAAAGACGACAGGACGACGCTGTACTCACAACTATTTTTTAATAAACTGCAACACGCATATATATACTATGTCCACAAACCCCACGTGCGCTCACAACATGACGCACATCGAGATTATCACTACAAAGTAACACCAAACTCTAAGTCACGGACTAATCTAGAAATAAGAATTCTTTTTCATGTAATGCTATCTTTCTAATGTGAAATGCTTCGATAACTTCCCTAGTGATCTGATTAGTGTGAACCGAAATTGATTCATTGATTGATTAAAGCTTTATTCATTTTTTCCAGAACAACATACGCAAAAACAGTGTTGGACCCAATAGCCAGAGGCTAGTTTTAGGGACCCCAAACAAAATACAATGGCACTTCGGTCGCATCAAATCGTAGCTTCCTATTAAAGTGTTCAACAAACATCAAGTGTAAATATATACCTACATACATACATACATACATACATACATACATACATACATACATACATACATACATACATACATACATACATACATACATACAGATATACACACATATACACAAACATAAATATTCACACACATATATATGCTTGTTGGGTCTTCGAAGGTTTCCAATCGATTGGACGCACCTTCAGCGAAAGTTTAGACGCAATTTGGGCGCACTTCTGATGCGAGGACGCTTCCTCCCTTCTCTCAACTTTCTTTAGGAAGCGATAGTATTTTGTTTCATCTGCTCTTATTGCATAGGAGTGATGTCTGCGCTAGTAGGTTGCACATGCTTAGACTACAGCGCAATAAAAACTCACACAAGGACGAGGACAGCTGACAGGGAACTGGGAACTGCATTGTCGAAACCAGAAGTGCGTCCCACCCGCCGCGGTGGCTCAGTGGCTAAGGCGCTGCGCTGCTGAGCACGAGGTCGCGGGTTGGATTCCCGGCCGCGGCGGCAGCTTTTCTGATGGAGGCGAAAAGCAAATACGCCCGTGTGTACGAGATTTCGGCGCACGTTAAAGATCCCCGGGTGGTCGAAATTAATTCGGAGCCCTCCACTACGGCGCGCCTCATCGCCTGCTTTGCGTCGGAGCACTAAACCATACAATGAACAAGTGCGTGCCGAAGTTTGAAGAATGCCCGTTGTTGGGCAGAAGCGCCAATCACACCACAAGGGAAATAATCGAAGCAGAAGAGATTGTGCGGTTCGGCCACGACGACTGCCTTCAATCTCTCTAACCGCGAAAGAATGAGCTTACTTAAACGAATCACGTGTTTGCCCTGTACGGTAACGGCGGACGTATCAAGTGTACTGCGTTTTATATCTTTATTTATCTTTGTTTATCCGCTTTTAAGCTGTTGTGTCACTATATCTTGCATGTATATAAATGTTTCCCGTGTCAATAAACTATCAGCTAGCAGTCAGCGCTGCGCATGTCCCTTATTCGTCCGTGTGTGTTTTTTTTGCGCTGTAGCTTAAAAGGACCCTGCAACCCTTTCTTCAACTCTTTTTGAAATCTTAAATGCTTGCAAAACGTAGTCACCCAACACACCCAGGAATCGCAAAGGGGGTCGCAAAGTACCCCAGCCAAAAATTACTGCTCTATGCTTATCAGATAACTTCGAAACTCGTTTAAAATATTTTTCTCTCTTTCCCGACATTTTCTCTTTTCTCTCTTGACGCTCTTCGACGGCCCGAATTACGCCTCTGAATCCATGTAGCGGCTGTTGGCCGATTTTTCTTCAGTTGCAGCAATGCACGCTTTTCGATAGCAACTTTAAAAATTAAGCCACAAAAACGAAGCAGAAACGGAAGGCGTATCTGTTGCGACGAGTAAATCACGCAGTGCCGCTCCGTGCAGGCGATAACCGTAGCTTTCGCAGTGCTCCCAGACGCGAAGGAAAGAGCGCAAGCGTTCATCGAAAGTGTTGCAGGGTCCCTTTAAGCATCGTATTACATGCCGAACACGCTTGACTGAACTAATAGCGCCTCCACGCGCCCTCCCCCACCCGTCCCTTTCCGAAGCTATTCACTGCGGAACGAAAGGGACGCAGAAGCGTCTCACGCACGACCCGTAAACCACGCAGGACACGTGCGTGACCACTCCGGCTGGCCATTCCGGGGGTCCGTGGACGTCGGCCGGAAATGGCGCCCCCGCCTTCTTTCACTCTCATTGCGCGCAGTTGCGTAACGTGACTCTCCAAGGCGATATACCAAAGGGGTTGGCGCATAATCTAGAAGCAGGTACGGCCCGATGCAGCGGAAAGAAAGCGAGAGAGGGATATGGAGCAAGCCTCGGAGAAGCGAGGTGGCGCAGCGCATTCGCAGCCGGCCGAGGTCTTTCCAGGCACGCCGCCGACGCCAAAGGGCACGCGGAGGTCGCAAAACGACGACCGGTCCCGAACAAACCAAACAACGACAGGCGCGAATCAGAAACGTTTTTTTTTTTGCGAGTTTGTGGCGCGACGACCAACGACGCCGCCGGGAATGTCGAGGTCGCCGACTGGGCGCAACGTGGAGCGCCGACGGCGCGCGCCGCCACGAGGTTAGGCTTAGCGACGAGTACGGCGCCCCGCGGCGGCCGCGCGCCGGCGTGCTTCACCCGGACGGGGCGGCCGGGGTCACGCGCTTCAAGGTGGTTCAGTTTCGCGACGCCTTCTTGGCCGGTTCGCTTTCAGCTCGTCGGTCGGGTGCACGCAAGGGCTGTCTAGGAAAGACAAAGGGGGAGACGAATAAAATTAATGATGCCCAGTCGAGATGCAAGGACTGATACTAGGAGGTGAGGCCCAGGCGGAAGTACCTCGAAATGAATTCGAAAAGAATCGAGGGGCAGGGGTTTCTCGGCGCGTGAAGGGGTGCCCATTCGGAGTGCGCCAGATATGCGTAGAGAATGGTGAAGTCCCCTTTGCGACGGCGATTGATTGCTCCTGCTTTCCGTCGGGCGGGCGCTGTACCCCGCCGACGTCAAAACCGCTCATAGTGCATAGTTCACGCCCCTGATTTATTTCGAAATTTTCGGCCGTATATAGGAAGGAGGTTACTTCTGTTACGCAACTTCGTGAGTACACGCATATTGAGCATTTTATTATTATTCAAAGTAGCGTTTTCTTTCCCGTAGAGTACTTTCTGTTGTGAATCCTCCTGCATCATTAGCAAAAGCCCTTTGAGGAGTCAAAAGAAAAGACACGGCCCCTTTCTACAAGCCAAGCAGAAGTGGATATAACCCTTTTCGGGACGTTTAAAACAAACAAACAAACAAAAAAACAAGGACGGCCCATTTTTACCAGCCAGTAAGGAGTAAAAATAACCCCTTTCGGGAGCCAGAAGAAAAGACATGGCCCCCTTCTACCAGCCAATTAGGAATAAAAACAGCCCCTGCAGGGGCTTCAAAAGGAAAGACGCGGCCCACTTTTACCCACCAATAAGGAGTAATAATGAAGCGTTTGAAGGCGTCAGAATAAAAGTACACCGCTACCTTTTCCCAGTCAATAAAGAGTAAAAACGACCGCTTTGAAGCTTCGAAAGAAAAATATGGCCACCTTTTTCTAGCCAATAATAAGTACAAATAACCGAAAACGAAACAAGGGGATTCTGCAACCGCCGACCACCCCGATTAATCGCGCAGCACTAACCGTCTTCATGTCCCGACTGTCATTATCAGTCGTTCCTTGTACTGAGCCGGACGAAGGTTTCCCACTAATCCACAACTGTTTTCATTCCCCGACCAGATATAAGGTTTTCATATCTCGCAACAATACGATGATCCGCCCTCTCTGCATGCATTTTGTCCGCCAACCATTGCCTCCTCTATGGAGTTCACTCTTCTACTCACTCCCCCAAACTAATTTGCTTTTGCCGCAAAGTTACAGATAGGCTATGCTTAGCTACAATGTTCGGTAGCCACTGCACGTAATTACACAACCCTTTCCATAATGCCTTCTCAAAGCAATTTTGTCATTAAACTTGGGTCTTGGAGCGCCAGTAGTGCACCGGATTAATCCAGGCCTCTCCAATTTCCTAAATTAAGGTGCTCCGAAACTTCGCATAAATGTACACACAACAAGGACATTGCCGTATTTCTCCACCATCTGAAACAGAGCCGCTGCGGAGCTTAGAATGTAATTAATTCAGGCATAGTAGAGGTCACAACAAAGGGATTGAAGCTCAACTTTGCGACGACGGAGCATGTAGACCATTTTATTTTCTGCGTCCTGGGAGCTCTCATTTTATCAGTGGGCTGTGCTAGCGGCCTTACAATTGGCACAGTCGACAGGAAGATGTCACTGCGCATGCGCAACACAGCTTAGAAAATGTTCTGACCTTATTAAAGATTAACGGATGAAAAGGTTTATAGAGCGTGCCTCGAAGCCGCGCAACTAATTCCAACTGGCTTTTAGTTAAATACAGTTCGGTATTGGTGTTGCTTTTTCCCTGGAATCGTCGTTTTCCGCGTTGCTCCCTTTGTTCAGTGTGAACCTCCGGACAGATGCCAGTGATTTGCCAGAATTCCCGACGCCAGACGCCGGGCAGAAAGCGAGAGTTTTTTTAACACCCTCATCAGCCAAAGGGAGTAGATACGGTGTCACAAGGCGAGCACCTTTAAGGGTGTATTTGGTCAACACGACAACGGGTGTGTGCAGAAAAATGTTCAAACTACACATTTAACTTTTTACGCCCATTGTGGTCAGAGGCAAGCACGACGAAGTCTGTGAGCAAAAAAATTCATCTTCAACCTGCTTACCCCCATTTCAAGGCAAAGGCCTCTCCCATGGATCTCCATTTATTATTCCAGTCCAGTGCTAACTGCGACCAATTCATCCCCGCAAACTTCTCGATCTGATCTGCCCATCTAACTTTCTGCCGCACGCTTGCCTTCTCTGGGGATCCACTCTGTTACCCTAAATGACCAACGATTATCTTGCCTTCGCATTACATGCCCTGCCCACACCCATTTATTCTTAATTTCTAATAACATGTCCTTCGTCACTAGACGAAGGATATATACATGTCAACGTACACAAACCAGTACGCAAGCTTATAAACGTGTTTTAGCGCAAACGCGTTATCGAACTACTCAACAAGCTCCACGCTTGCAACACGTTGCAAAAACAGGATGTGTTTAGCCTGTTCCCACCCTTTTCGTTATCTAAAAGTGGAATAAAAGTGCAAATAAGGGTACTGGCACATAACTACGATGCTTGTAGCCACTTTACACCAACCTAATCCCTACTTTCACACGCATTTTTTAAAGTGATTCGTGTGTAAAAAAATTAAAGCCCTTCCACTCAATGTGAAAGCTGTCGCAAGTGCAGAGCAGTGATTAGCCATAATCGGCTGTAGCGCCGTTAACGCTCACTGCTACCACCCAACGCATTTCAAATTTCCCGACTTCGCAGTGCTTGCGCGCCCCCTGCCTGAAACTGCGCCAGCGGGAGTTTTGTTCTTTTCGTGCTTGCTTTTCCTCCCGCAAGTGCCGGCGTTGCACTGCCACTTTTTTTCGCTTACTATCGTAAAAGCCAACCCAACGAGCGTTCCTGACTAAAGGAACGCGGGCGCTGCCGGTTAATTACATATATTTCCCCTCAAATCTACCTGCAGTTTTCTCTGCGCTAAACAACGGGGAGATGTGTGACACGCGCCAGCGGTTCCCGAGTTTCGAAAGCTTGACTATGTAAACTGCTTGGCTTTCGAAGCCTCTGGGTTACGCCGCGACGACGGAATGCCGTGTGGCTCTATACTTGGGTCCAGGGAGCGAGCTACGACGACAAGGCGAGCCCCTAAAATGCTCTGCACTTAAAAGAGTGTGTACGCCCGCCCGTCCATCCGGGGGAGGCTGGCATTGCGCCTTTCTTTCACCGAGAGGTCATCGCAAAGGTCATACGTCGGATCTTCACCAGCAGCCTTGTCGAGCGATAGCGTCCACAACCACCGCGGAAGACATTCGTCAGTCACGTGACTTCACGCGCTCTCAGCGCGACGCTTAGCGCTGGCCGCGCACGTCACTGTCGGCAGACACCGGCGTTGCATCCCGACTGCCGCGTAGTGACGTCTGTTTTCGCAGAACAGACCGAGAAAAAAAAAACATGAAAGGGAGCCTACGGCATTCGGCCAGTTGTGTCAGCGCCGATGGTAACGGCCTTAGCGGATGCTGGATTCGAGTTTCAGCCGTCGCACGCTGCTCGGGAAAGCGAACGCTAATGGCCGCAGGGGTCGAGCGTCTTCCGGGACTTGTTTGTCTTCCGTTTCTACTTGAACAGTTGGCGCGTTTAAGATAATCAAAACAAGCGGGAAAGAGATGGAGAGAGGGAGATCCGTCCGAACGTTCTTGAAACGGATCTCTGGCATATTCAGGTGTCTGACTGGTCTCGTCTCTGATCCTTTTTTTTTTGTTTTTCGAGCAGTCATTTTTTTAATTCGGATATGCTGCTTCATGGTCTCGAAGGGTCCATTCACACAGGTTGGCAGGCTGTAGACTGCGCCGCAGTTAACCTCATTACCTGTCCCATGTGCAAAAAGCTGTACGTTGACACCCGGGAACAAGCTTTATATTAACCCTTTCTTCGCATGTAAGGTAATAAAAACAAAGGAGTGCCCGAGCTTCCCGAAGAAGTGGGCACGCATGTATACGGTAATGTCTCCACGACCTCGGGTATGCGACACAGCCACACGCACGTCCATACAGACAAACAAAAAATCCCGGGCCATCTCCACTAACGCGAAACCTGGCGGGCAGCGAAGCATGCGGCGTGTAAGTATATTCTTGGCGCCTGGGCGTTTTGCCTACGGACATGAAACCGTTGGGGGGTAGAGGTATACAGCTTTGCTGTAGAAGCCTCGTGTCTTTGAAGCACAAAGCGTTCCAGCGAGAGGCGTAAAGGAGTCTCCCGGTGTTCTTTTTTTTAGTACGCGTTACGTTCTAGCCTGAGGCGTAAACGAGTCTCCAGTGTTTTAGAACCGTGACTACATGAGACGAACGACGAGTACGACGGCGACGACAGGAGACGCCAACAGCCGCAGCCACTGAGGGGCTTCGCCCCTAAAACAAACTCCGTCACGAGCAAATGAAGCGCGCACTAAGCACTAAATATGACACAAGCAACACCGGGCACGCTTGCTTCCAGTTTTATCTGTTCGATTTGTGTCATAGTGCGCTGTCACTGTGCAATCTTGATCAACTCTTGTAAAAATGAACCGACTAGCCCAATGTTTCACACTCCAATTGGCGGACGGCAAACGTTTCGAACCCGAATGGAACCTTATAACTGCTACAGCAGGATTCGTTTAACTTGTTCCTCGGCGTCTTTCCCTTAACATACTTTCCCAGCGCCGACGGAACACTCTTTTGACGTCTCATGTTGGCGTCGTAATCGTCGTCTCATGTAGTCACGGCACTAAAACACCAGGAAACTCGTTCTCACCTCGCGCTAGAACGTAACGCGTACTAAAAACCACCGGGACACTCGTTTACGCCTCCCACTTGAGAGCTTCGTACTTCGAAGACAGAGACATTTACAGCAAAGCTGTATACCTTTACCCTTCAACGGTTTCATCTCCGTTGGCAAAAACACCAAGGCGCCAAGAAGGCACTTATACACTGCATGCTTCGCCCCTCCCCAGGTTTCACGTTAGTGGAGATTTGTCTCTCGAAAGCGCTGTTACCTCTAGCGGCGCGTCGAGCGCTATTCCCGGAAGTATATGTGCGCTCCGAGAGGATACGGGAAACACACGTTCGAAGAGCTGCAAGTCGCCGGCCGCGCCTCGGATCCATTTGCCACTCGCTCAACGCTACCAAACGCGAGCGCGTCGTTGCCTCTTTCAAGACGGGACGAAGGCGCGGCGGCGACCGCGCGGCGGGGTTTTCCCAAGCAGCGGACGGCGTCGACGTCCCAAGGTTAGCGCGTCGCGGCGTCCCACGGGCAAACCGAGGCGGTCGCCGCCGTGCGCCTCGTTCATATCTGACCGCTGCCGCTACGACTGAGGGCCTTGTCGTTCGTTTCGACCCCGGCAGCGAACGTCTTGCGCGCGCGCGTGTCACTCGCCATTGCGCCGCCGCGCAGCCTTGAATTTGATTCAGAACCTCGGATCCTGTCTTTTCTTTATTGTTTTCTCCCGAGTCTTCTAGTCTGAGAAGGACACAGCCGAAGCGCTGTCAACAAACAGACTGTGACGCTAAGCTTCCAGACCGGCCGGCAGTGATTTCCTCGAACCGTCCGACACGGTTTATAAAGCGCCTCAGACAACAGCAATCAGCGTGGACGTGGTCCTGCCTATTATACACCTAATCCTTGTAGGGTAGACGCAATAGAAAAATCTCGATAGTCGAATACGTCACGGCTTTAAGATGCGTCGTTTTGGACGCGACGACTTAAAATGACAGCCTCGGTTGGCGCCGTGCTTCTCACAGCGTTTGGAAAACGCTCCAAAACGAATGTGATCGCGCACCAAAGCGTGCGTGCACTCCGGACATCTTCCAAGTCCTGGTACCCCTCCTTGTTTGCCAGAAGCGCTTTGAAATACGCTTAAAGAGGTCGTGAAGAGAAAACACCAGCTTGGAAGAACTCACTCAGTTCCATTCCAGCAACGAAAGACGTTTTCTTTAACTGAGAAAAAGCAACAAATATTTAGAAAATTTCAAAATTCGCGCCACAGTGACGTGTTATGGGCAGCAGCGACGTCATATGGGCCAGCATTAAACAGTTATCAGCGTGTTAACTAGATGTTAGCATTACAGTAATACGACAAAACGTAAGTGGAGGGCCCCACTACAACCACCCAGTCACGTTTTGTGGTGGCGGCTAATGTCAGCGGCCGTCAAGCGCACAAACATGATTCTGTGACGTCATAGACGCGTCGCCGAAAGTTACGTGGGTGTCGCCACTGCTTTTAGCTGCGGAGTACCTTAGGACCGCACAATGTCCGTCCGCGTCCGTGCGCATAGCATTTACAATCGCAAAAAATCACACAGACACCGGCAGGATTCGAGCCTGTGTCTGGTAGACCAGACAAAGTTAGCGTCGGTCGTCTTACCCATTGGGCTACGACCGTGAGTTAGTACCCGAGAATGAAACGGCTCACTCCCTCGCCTGCAACGGTGCGGAGTACCTTAGGACCTCCCAATGTCCGACCGCGTCCATCCGTGCGCACACCACCATCAAGCGAAAATCAAGCGAAATTCGATTTGAGCCGTGAGTTGCAGATTCATTTAGGGAATAATCAAGGTGCAGCTCATGGCTCAAATCGAATGACAGTCGGGGCGCAAATGAGATGTCATTTCGAGTCCCCGTACTCCGCACCCTTGCCATCATCCACGGAGTGGAGATGCTGCCATTTTTTTTCCATTATTCATATCTCCATTACTTGTTTGAAGATTTCGGTGAAATTGGTATCATTGGTATCGGGACAAAGCGGCCCTTACGCAACACTCTTAAGCAGTCTTTAGCAATAAGCCAAACTTGTATTTTGTCTTCTCGGCTTCTTTAACAGGCAGAAGCGGTTCTAAACTAATCGTGAGGGCTTCAGCGCAACCCGCTATAAAGACGTCCGGCTGGGTATACCCGCCCTCTTACCCGCCGCGAACGGGGAAGTCCGAGGGCCTTACTAGGTGTTGAGCTATATTCCCTGTCGCGTAGTGCGCGTCGAAATTCGCAGAAGCCTGACCGCTCGGTCATTCAATAACATGCGAGACCAGTTTGTTCAGCGCTAACGCCGAAGATCGTATCTTTCAGATGGCTTACAACAGTGCCACGACCGAAGCAGCCAGTTCAGGTTTCCGAGCATCACGAGAGAAAAATATCGGAGGGTTGTGCAATGGTGGACGTTAGATGCGGAGGCAATTTGCCGGCAATCAAGCAGCCCGTGGACAGGTATACGCAAACTGTTGAATCTTTCTTCCGCCAATACCGCGAAGAGTGGCGGTTTACACAATGGGCGGCGATTATCGACGAATGCAAGATTAATCGCGACGTCGTGACTACGCGTGAGAGACATTGAACCACCTTCACGCTACGCAGACTACAATTTTTTTTAAAGGCAGAACCCTTAAGATCTCCACTGTATGAAATACCGGATAGTTGTAGCTGTCCTGTACGGATAATGGCGGCCGCAGCAAAAAAATAGACAAAAAACACGTTCGAGTTCACATGAAAATTGAATCCGAGTCTCCGAAGTACACGACAAAATGATTTACACCCATAAGGTTGCAAAATCACTCTCTATAGCACCCTTTTACACCAGAGCAAAGAAAACAACAGAAAACACCTTTTGGGGGTGTTTTGTCGTTTCTAACCCCCTTACACCCTAGCAAAACCACAATAACGCACCCTTTAAAGAGTGTTTTATCGTCATTACACTCTTAGGGTGGAATACAACACCTTTAGAGAGTGTCCTGTACTTATTAGACCCTTAGGGTGTAATGACACACCTTTAAGGGGCGTTTTATCGTTCTAACACACTTTCATGGGGTGTTTTACTTGTTCTTTGACAGGGTGGTAAGGGAGTTGGTTATAGACAAAAGGGAGTAAATCCTTTTACACTAGGATCCCACTGCGCGACCACCGCGCTAACTCAGACCGTTGGCAGCGACGGAAGAAGTGCTAGGGTAGAGTGGGACTCCTCGATTATCAGTCCCGGATCGTCCGCGGACTGCCCGAGACGTGACCCAGCGCTCGTTTTTCCAATGTGTTCCTATGGTGCTTCCGGTTCGAGGGCAGTCCTCGGACTGCTCGCGGAACGTCCCGGACTAGTAAATCGACGAGGCGCAGAGCATGCAGCGTTGCAGCGTCACATTGCGTTACAGCTGAACGTGCAGGCACGTGAGTAGAAGTGGTTCCCGCCAGTCATGGAGAAATCTGACGCTTTGGAAGCTGCAGCGTTAACTGTTGGGAATCTGGATGTCGAAGCAATTCGCGCCAAAAGACGGAGATACGGTGGCGCAGGCTTGCTTAGTGTGCACACAACGCGAATATATGTGCTAAAAACTTACATAAGAGAGCCCGTAGAACAACAGGGAAGACTGGAAAGTCTTGCGACCCGCCCGAAGGGCAGCACGCCCTGCAGCGCAAGATGAAGATGGACTCACCTGCAAAACAGAGAGGGAGGAAAAGGAATTAGCGCAAAACAACGGGTTATCACACTGCTTGAATCAATAAAATGTCCACTGATAATTTTACGGAAGACAGAACCAAGGACAATCCGACGAATTTAATTCAACAAGCTGAACGCATATGATGCGCGCGTGAATGCGTGCGTCGGTGTAAGTGTGTGATTCGATCAATCATCAATCAATCAATCAGAACAATCAATCAATCAATCAATCAATCAATCAACAAAGCAAATCAATTGATTGACCACCTCAATCAAGCATATAAACCCATCAAATCAACCAAAGAAAATCAATCAACTGACGAACTAAATCAATCGGTCAATCAATCATCCGATCATTCGAATCAATTCTATGAAGAAATACAATCCATACAATCAATCAATTCTATTCAATCAATCAATCAATCAATCAACCAATCATCAATCAATCAATCAATCAATCAATCAATCAATCAATCAATCAATCAATCATCAATCAATGTAGGAGACAGGGGGAGAGAGGGGGGGGGGGAGATTCGCAGACAGGTGCATCGCGGAAGTCTTGGGATATGTACGGAAGTTAAGAATGGACCCGGACAATACGGTCGAATAACACAATGGACTACACGGCGCCACAAACCCCGCGCAGATGCGTGGGTGGCTCGTTCTCTAATTAGAAGGCTAATTTTACCGGCGGAAACAGCTAGACCGAGTCCGTCACCGGCCACACGAGATAACAGCTCGTCAAGAAGAGAGCTCCAACCCCACCGTATCGAAGGAAGGACCCGCTTGCTAGGAGTTGTGCAAAAAACAAAACAAAAAAAAAACACCGGTTTGGCCCACGGTTTCCTATCGATCGCCCCGTAGACATTGTCGACGGGAAGCAAAGATCATAACGCCGGGAGTAGGAACAATGAAAAAACGGTTGCGCAATCGAAGAGGTTCGTGCCCACAACGGCGGCCGATGCCGGGCAGATTGCGGCCCGCCTCTTACCCCATAATGCCCACCGGGTGGACGGACGCTTAAGCGATTACCCCAGTGACTCTTCGCGAGCTCAGCGTTGGAGTCGCGACCCCTGGTCGACCTGTGAACATGCCATGCGCATTGCGTACACCGCCCACCACTTCCTCCGGCGTGTATACCAATCGATCGTCATTAAAGCTCGGAATTTCCGTGTCAGCGGTTATGCTCGCTCAAGTAGGTAATCCACATTCTCGAAGTGCAGTACGCAAGAGACAGAGACGAAACACAGCTCCGTGTCTTGTCTTTCCACTCGTCTTTGTATCCCTATCGCCTTTATTTATTTATTGAATTTATATTTTGCGTCTAGTGGCTAAGGCGTTGCACGACTTGAGCACGAGGACACGGGTTCGATTCCCGGCCGCGGCGGCCGCTTTTCTAACGGAGGCGAAAAGCAAAAACGCCCGTGTGTACGAGATTTCGGCGCACGTCAAAGATCCCCAGGTGGTCAAAATTAATCCGGAGCCCTCCACTACGGCGCGCCTCATCGCCTGCGTTGCGTCGGCGCGATAAATCAATCAATCAATCAATCAATCAATCAATCTATCAATCAATCAATCAATCAATCAATCAATCAATCAATCAATCAATCAATCAATCAATCAATCAAATAATCAATCAATCAATCAATCAATCAGTCAGTCAGTCAGTCAGTCAGTCAGTCAGTCAGTCAGTCAGTCAGTCAGTCAGTCAGGCAGTCAGTCAGTCATTTTACGTGTATTTGTGTATGTGTTAAACGACTATTTCTCGCGACACAGCACCTCTACGTCTCGTGTAAGAAACGTGTAATATGTCCCGTTTAATAAATAATATTTTAAGCGAAGCTGTGTATTGGTAACCTCTCTAAGTATGACCGCATGCGTAAGGGGGGGGGGTGTTCCCGAGCAGTAAAGTGAGAAAAGGCTATGCGACAAGTTTCCATAGCACGAAGCGTTCCATAGCACGCGAAATGACAGTGAAATCCACCATCATCCACGATTCAGGAACGAGCACCGAGCAGTGAACCGGAGACAGATCAAGGCTATCCAAAAGTGTTAAGGCGAATCCCAAAGCAAATCGTCGCCAGCGGCAACCCAGTGAAACCGAAACACCTTCGCTGGAATGATCCGCCACCGTATGAATGGCTCGGCCCACCAATTTTTTTTTATCTACGATAGTTCGGTCGGTTCGGTCTAATCGCGCCAAACATTTCAAAGTGTTGAAGTACAGCCGGCATTAGGCGAGTCCGTAACTTGAAGAGTTCACCCATAAGAAGGCCATACAGGGCTAGTAAATACTTCATTGAAGTTGAACGTTAACTTGTTTAGAGGAGCATGCAATAAATACAGATCTATGTCACAGGTTATAGGAATACAATCATGAAGAAATAAAATGCGAACTCGCAAATATGAACAGAAACACATAAATAGCGCAATTTCTTTCTACGCAAGTCAAATTTCCGCGCGACACCAGAACAGCATAAAAGTTCGTAAAAATGGCATTAAAAATATACCACAACCGTATCATCCCGTGATCACCACGAACCAATTTCTGTCGATTTTGCCTGTTCAGCTTCATATTTTCTTGGTCGCTTTTCATCTGTGTGCTCTAATTTTTTGGGGGGCGCAGCCCATTGGCGGCCGTCTCTGGGCTGAGCCGCGTCGCCGTCGTCGTGACTGTGCGAACGATGACAAGCCTGACGAGTGAAAGAAAATGCGAACGATAAAGGAAAGCGAAGGAGGAGAGTCGCGAATTTGGGAGGGGAGGGCGGTTACCGTGGCGACGCGAGCCAGCGGTCTCCGAAAGTGTACGGCGGAGGAGGGGAGGGGGCAGTGTGCTGCGGCCCGCACGAGGCGCTCGACGGCGCGACGCTTGGTGAAAAGGTGAGGGGGCGTGCGCGTGACTATGATGTGCGTTCGCTTAAGACGCAGTTCACGGTCCCTCCCTGAGACGCACTTCGCGCCGCCTACGCAGAGTCTCATCATGGCTGCCGAGAGAACCCGCGAGTGACTGCTGCGCCCAAATATCGCACTAGGGAGTATCGTGATCGCCAGCCTTTTTTTTTTTTTTTTGCTAAGCTGCTAAACCACCCACAATACTGTGTAAAGCACCGTTCGCTTGTGCGGACCATTCAGTTTTTCTTTCTTATTTCCATCATATGAGATGCAACATGCCGGAATTTCCGCACTTTTTCGCGCGAACGCGAGATGCCCCGATTGCGTGCATCTGGAACGCGGCCAGGAGAATAAAATGCCGACCGCCGCATTTTATAATGGCAGGTCCTCCGTTATAACGCTATTTAGGTTAGATAGTGAAGCAGACTGCTTTTTTTTTGTCGAGTCAGGCTTTATGTACGTAATAAGGGCGGCGTCAGTAAAAGAAAATTATACCTTGAGGTAAGCAGTACTCGCTATCTGAGTTGTACATTTGGGGTATCAGCGAAACGACAGAGAGAGTTTGCGCGAGTCCAGACAAGCGAGAAAGTGGACTACGGACTACTAAATTCCGAATAAGAACGCCTGGCCTTCAAAGGAGTCCATAAACGAAACCTAAAAGTACAAATGCTTAAATGGTCGCAGTTAAAAACAAAAGATTTATACTGACGTTTCGGCCGGGGGACGGGGTCTTTATCAAAGATGATCAAAGACAAAGGCTGGTCAACCGGCCGAAACGTCAGGATAAATCTTGTTTGTCATTTGTCACTGCTTAATCCCATAGGTAACCTAATAGCCAGGAAACGTTTTTTTGAAATATATGCATATTGTGGCGTCACTTTCCGTCGTCCCAGCACCTCCACCAATTGACACGGCTGTAGGGAACTGGATGCGCTTCATTACATATTGTCACGAAACCAAGGAAGACGCAGTTGTCTTCACGGAAAACAAGTTTATTGGAGCGAACTCGTGCTCCCCTAACAACTCAAAGAATACGCAGGAGGCGAAGCAGCAGTCAACAAAGTGACGTGCGCAGGCGAGCGTCGGCGAGTCAAATGCCGTGGCATCTGCTCTGAGGGCATTTATCTCTCGGCGCGAGGGTTTCTCGAACAGTCGAATTGCACCCAGAAAACTGTAGATCAAAGAAGACTATTCTAAGCTGTTGACGTTAGTTCGGAACGCTCTCCCTATCAAAAGAGATAACACGTGCGGCATAACGTGCGCTTCACCTGGCCCTCCGATAACACAGATAACACAGCCCGGCGCAGCCGGTCGGCACAAACAAGACAAACAAACCTAAAACATGGTTCGTGCTAATATGAAACGGGGAGGTGCGCAGGGTACCAGAGGCGGGGAGCGGTCAGCACACAGCGGGTAGTGCGCATAACCAACCCCTTTCCTTCCCTTCTATCCATTCGCTGCCGCTAAGTTCTTTAACGCTCTCTTCTTCCATAGTTTTGCGGTGTACCTCTCCGTCGTCAACAATATATATTTGACGAATTTGTGTGTGCGTGCGTATGCACACGTGCGTGCGTGCGTACGTGCGTATTATCATTGCATGCAACACGCGCTATGCACAAACAGGACAACTTCGAGAGCGCGCTGAATGAGTCAACCACGCATACGACAGAGTTGGGTGGCCAGAAAACCCAGGCGGAAACTTCTTAGGCGAGAGATGTCTTCGAGCTTTATGGCGGTTGCCCCTATAGCTTCCTGCCTGCAGCAGCGCCCGGTGCATTCGTGGAAGGAAAACACCGACGTCGTGGCAAACCTTACTAATCCAGCGGGTGCTACCCCTCGCGTCGTGCAGAACAGCAAGCGAAAAAAAAAAAGACGGCAGTCAAACGTTTTCAGCCGAATTTGCGGCGCTTGTGCTTATACGCCTCGAGTGACAACTCTACCGTGCAACTGCTAGGGCGACAAAAGGCATACTCGTGTCTCGATTACTTCGTTTACATATTTCAAAGCATGCATGCATGCATGCATGCATGCATGTATGTATGTATGTTAAAAATGGGCACAACAAAGAAAACTTTAATTCGACGTTTCGGACGAAGGGACGGTCCCCGTCCGAAACGTCGAATTAATGTTGGTTTTATTGCAACCATTTTACTTTTAAGGCATGATTTATAGATATATATATATATATATATATATATATATATATATATATATATATATATATATATATATATATATATATATATATAACGTTTTGTCAGACAGTAACATCCATCTCGTTTTTCATATCTGCTCTGCCATGCATCCGTAGAAGGAAAAAAAGGCACACTCGTAGAAAAGGCTCCACCGTTCCTGCCTTGTAATGAACTACATTTAAAGCTGTCGCTCTAAAATTCCTTGTCCTGCTGCGAAGGCCACGACGCGTGGCGGAGGCAGATACAGGCCCCTGGCTCATTTCGTCTACGGCTGAATTATAAATTGACAGGCTGGCGTACTACGCACACTTACTTTCGAATGGGGAAAGAACGTAGAGGTACTTTAGAGTGCACTACTCCTACAAGTACGTCGAGAAATCGCACAAAAAGTATCAATGTAAAGGTTAACCACTCAGACCGGCGTCGCTCTTTTTTCACTTCGCCTTGCTCTGACCCCGTGACCTGAAGAAGTAAGTCTGGGTAGGTTGTGATTCAAAAGGTAAAACTTTAAACAGAAAAGAGAAACGCTCAAGAAATAAAAACAAGCCTAGCGAAGGCACGTAGCTATCAAACAATCTCTTAAACTGTTCAAAAGCCAACTTTTTAACGCTGTTCTTTTTCTTGTTGCTGGTGTTGTTTATTGTCTGGGGCTTGGGTATATATATTACGTTCACATTCAGTTCGACTCAGTCGTTCCGATGTCGTCTTCCGATGACAGATTTCTCGCGCCAGAATTCCAGCACCTTCCATAATTGAACGCTTGCCACGCCATTACTGCATTTTGTTCTGCTTACAAACAATGCGATCTTAAACAGTTGTTTCGTCTCTCTGTTGTTGTAGACGTTTTTTTTGTCTGCTGTTTGGGTACTGCATTCACATCTAACTATCCTCAGGCGCTCCGACTTCGCGCTTCCGATGACGTCTTTCTTGGACGGGAATTCCGGCAGCTTCCGTAATTCATATAAAGTTTGTGACGACGTATTCGCCATTATTGCATTTTTTATCTGCTTGAAAATAACACGTACGGTGTTTAAAAGCGATCTTAAATTGCTCGTCTTATTTGTTGCAGCTGTTTATTGCCTCGATCGTGTTTGGATATACTGCAGTCACATTTAAAGGGACCCTGCAACACTTTCGATGAACGCTTGTGACTCTTTCCTTCGTGTCTGGAAGCACTGCTAAAGCTACCGTTATCGCATGCACGGAGCGGCACTGCGTGATTTGCTCGTCGCACCAGATACGCCTTGCGTTTCTGCTTCGTTTTTGTGGCTTTATTTTGAAAGTTGCTATCGAAAAGGGTTCATTGCTGCAGCTGAAGGAGAACCGGCCCAAAAAAGACGCTACATGGCCTCAGTGACGTAATTCAAGCCGTCGAAGAACATCAAGACAGGGAAAGAGAGAAAACTCTTTTAAACGAGTGTCCAACTTATCTGATGGCCATAAAGCAGTAATTTTTGGCTGCGGTACTTTGCGACTCCTAATCTAAGTACTAAGCGTGTTGGGTGACTACGTTTTGCAAGCATTTAAGATTTCAAAGAGTTAAAAAAGTGTCGCAGGGTCCCTTTAATTCGCCTCATGCGTTCAGAATACGGATTAGTCGGGCCGTTCCGGCAGCCTCTGGAATTGACGTTTGTCACGATCTGCTTGCCGTAATGGCAGATTCGTCGCTATTGCTGCACCCGGGAATAAATTCTGTTAAGCCACACACACACAAAAAAAAGAAAACAAAATGCTCAGCCTAGGGCGTGGATAGATAGACATTACCGTTACTCCGAACACTGCAGGCTTCTTCAAAGATCTTCATCTCGACCGCTAAGTCGCCGCGCACATGTGCGCGCGTGCGTCAGAGCCTTCCTCGGCGCGAACGCACACGCATCCTGCGCTTAATGTCACGCCCTGTCGTTCGCTTTTCACATCTTGCGAACCTCGACATCTTCCCCCCTCGACGAGTCCAAGGTGACTCCGACGCTCTCGCGTGAACGACCGCTGAACCCGCTGTCCGGCAGGCTAAAAAATGAGCCTAAGGAGAACGTTAACGGCTCAGAAGAAAAAAAAACAATGAAATGCAGAGGCAGAGCTTCGAAGTATACAGGAAACAGGAAACAATCGTTGTAACGAAACCGCTTTATTCGAAATTTCGCAGCATTCGAAGTGTTTCGTACGCGTAGATAACGCAAATTCCGCTTTTAACGAAGCATCACTCATAACGAAGTGGCTGCGAAGGGGGAGAACTGAAGTGTGTAATAGCCGGAAAGGACTTTATAACACAATCATCACCATCATCATCATCATCATCCTTCTCAGGTTCACTGCAGGACGAAGGTTTCTCCAATTGATTTCCAACAGCTCATATATATGGCTAGTAAAGACACAGACACAAGAGAATAACATTAAAGCAATAGAAGTTTACTGACGTTTCAGGAAGAGGACAAAGAAAGGAAGTCCTCTTTTTGAAACGTCAGTAAACTTTTTTTTAATGTTTGCTCGTGTGCCTTTGTCTTACCTTGTTTTCTAGCACTCTGAGTTTTTTTGTTTCGAATTATTCGATATTTCAAATAAACCAATTGCTTTATTCTAAGTGTTTTGTGGTAATCACTGCAGTGCACAGAGCGCGAAATTTCCGCGTTTAACAAAGAACGGCTTATAAAAAAGTCAGTTTCCTGTCCCTAGAGTTTGTAACGGGCGTTTACTGCGCAATAATGTGGGGTGAACGTTTTCCATTGTATACGGCTGCAATAAATTTGTTACTCGAGAACAAACATGTTTGGTAGAAACTACAGATTTCGTAAACTACAGGAATTAATTCAATTGCTTAGCAAAAACAGCAGTTTTACGTCACCCAAGTCATACCAAACACCTACCAACGCCTTTTTTCCTCGGTGTTATTTGCTGACCTTCTGAGCAACAGGCGAAAAAATGTTTCAATGGAATTTTAACATCGTTCAATGATACGCCGGGTTCATTCGTAGTTGCGCTCTGACGAACCACGCATGAGTCGTATTTTCTCGCGATACTATAAATGAAACCGTACATTGAAACAGACTTTCTAGTTCTCGGCGATTAGTACAGCATAAAAAACATTTATTCTTAGCTTCGCTTGTAGTGGAGCACGTAGTTCTCATCCATTTTAATTACGATAAAGGTCACCTTCGCTCTCTTGTAACTCCAGAATGGCAAATTTTCTGCTTTTGCCGCGGCTCGCGGCTTTCCGGACTAGCAAGCCCACCAAAAACACCATTTACCGCTTCAATAAATGTTTATCATCATAATAATAATCATCATCATCAACAACAACAACAGAATACCGCTGTCCACAAATTTACTTTCTACTTTTCACTTTTTACTGTGTGTTTTCCGCCCCCTTCCCCCGCCTTTTGTTATCCCATACGGTTTTACTATCTGATACATTTTCGTCGCACGCAGCTTACTTTCTTACATTTAACTGCACGCTGCATTTTTATCTTCAGTATACTCCTCTTGTCAGCCACCTTGCCCGCGGTAATTATGTAAATGTCAACCGGGGATCTGCAAAATGTCACGCTGCAACAGCACGCCACAGGAGTGGGTAGCTTGAAATGCGTAAAAAGAGACGTTCGTTCTGGCTTTTATTTCCCTGATGGAAGATCTGCGCGTCACAATTCACAAAAGCCAAAAGAAAGGTGTTCGCGGGTGATAAATGCCATCTTCACGACGCATATCTAGGCAATGACGGCAGCAAACACGTTTATTTTTTTCTTCCCAAACACTTGTTTGCGGAAGTGTTTATTTACATAGACGTTTTAGTCGGTGTTGCACCCAAACACAAGCGAGAATTCCACACTGCTCAGTATTCGATCTGCATTGCTGTTGGTCGCTGTTTCTGGTTAATGTTATCAGGTTTGTTTCACTCCTGTTAACCCACTTCGTCGTCGTACGTTTAACTCCTGGCGGTCTGCTGAATAGTGCGCAACCTTTCCTTAAATCGGGACACCAGACGTCCTACTTTCAACTTCGAGAACTCCTTCGTGAATGTGTTTAATTAGCTCCTCCACCAACTCCTTCCAAAGGGTGTTCAATTACTCCGTCACTAAGGTGTTATATTACTCCGTCGCTAAGGTGTTCAATGAACTGAATCGTAAAGGGGACAAATTAACTCTATTGTAAAGATGCTTACTTAACTCCTTTGTGAAGGTGTTCAATTGCACAGCCATCTCAGCCTTCATTATTTCCCTCCAACGCCTGTGCATCCGCAGTCACTCGAACGTGACGACAACGATTCCGAACCACATCTTTTCCAGGTCACTGCAGACGACTGCCTCGAAGCCACAATTTTGGTTGATTTCTCCTCCTTTGGCTCTCAGACGTCTTCACGGACAGCGTTATGTCTGCGTAGAACCGTTGATCCCGCCGATGGCAAGTAGCTACTGTTACCGGTCTTGCCAACAGGCCTTAACACTGGTCCTACCAGAAGCCTTCGATTGAAACCATTTCGTCGCGAAAAATATTGGGCTCCCTTTTCCCTGCTGATTAACTATTCATCCCGCCTATGGCAACCGGTAGAACTTGCTGTTGGGCTAGTTGGTTTATGATTCGAAAAAAAAAATTGAGCGCAAACGAAGCGACAGAAGACACAAAAAGACCAGACGGGGCTAGCGCAGAGCGCTGGTCCACAGCGCTAGTACCGTCTCTTCTTTTTGTGTCTTCTGTCGCTTCGTTTGCGCTCAATTCTTTTTCCAGCTATGTAAACTGGTTGTGGTCATTACAGGTCACCTGTGTTACGGAACACTTTTACTCGTTTGGCTTTCGCGAAATCTCGAAACCTGTATCTTCAAAATGTACACTTCTCAATGTGAGATATGTGTTCAGTGCTGACTTTACCATTTTGGGGGGAAAATTTATTTTGCTAGAAGAGTGTTGGCCATCCCATAGCCAGTCGACCGTATCCGAAGATTATTTCGTCGCCTTGCTATACGGCGCAGTGCCCCCTTTCGAAAGATAAGATTCGCACGTACGTCATGAATGTGGAATTTCAGCAAAAGGTCACCAATAAGCTCGTGGCAGAAAACATTTCCAGCTTGCTGTAAGTGACCTTTAGTGTGCTGCGATAAATCCCCAGCAATAATATGTGTGTTTTTATTCGTTGCGAATAACACTGTTCAAGAAAAACGAACACGACGTTCTAGTTTGCTGTATGCGCACAGAACAGCTGTATTTATTAATTCTTGTTCACTCCTGATTTGATTTACTAATGCAAGTTCTTTCCTTTTAAATTATTTGTGCATTTATAATACAGTTGATCCCGGACATATCAAACTCCAAGGGGATCGCAAAACAGTCCGATACATCGATAATTCAATATACAAAATATCTTATTTTGCATAGGATTCCCAAGGAGATGTTTGGACTGTTCAATACATGCAAATAATTCGATATATCTTGGTTCGATATATCCGGGTTCGACTGCAGTGAAACTAGCATAGAAGTCACAATTTGTGGTTACAGACTGTGATACACGTGTGTGGTGAACACTGAGGGCTCACTATTTTTGGGGCGGGTGCGCCAGGTTCTCAATCTCATAAAATGGCGTCTGTCGTTCTGTCGGAGTGTGAAACCTGTCAATCAAGGTCCCAGACGAAAAGAATGTCGCGAAAACAGGAAAGAGTTGCGAGGCAACGACCACAGGTGTCATGATGACCGATAGCCACAAAGCCAATGGAGAGCGCGTTAGTTGAACAAAATGCACAGAGGTCGGCAGTATGAAGGGAAGATGAGCGCATATATAACCGAGCTCTGACTCGTGTTTATCTTCTGGTGTTTTGTGCGGCGTGTAGCCTCTATCGCTTTCATTATCTCGCAGTAGTTTCAGAGAATGGACGGACCAAGCTCTTCGACCGACATTGATGCTCAGTGTCGCCCTCGTCGTGCATTTAAGCAGCGTAAACGACGCCAAGCTTAACGTACGCCCACTTCACACCGAAGTAGTCGCAAAACTTTTTACAAGATAATACAAAACAATATAACCCCAGCCCTCGGGCACTACCACTCGCATTCACCGTATACCTAAACGACCTTCAGTTTTTTGTTACCTTGGCGGTAAATTTGAAATTATAGCACCTAATTTCCATGTCTGCAAAGTTGGCCTTCACTGAGACCATCAAGGGCGCTTACTTAACTCAACTTTTGTTTAACAAAGAGCAGTCTACCGATAGAAGCCGAGGCATCTCATGTGTTGAGTGCGCCAAACAAGAGCCCCCACACAATGGTAGCAGAAGAAACAAACTGCCGATTCGAAACAAGCTATTGCAAAGACCCAAGTGTCCTCGTCAGCAATTTTAAACGCTTTCCAGAAAGGTCGCATTAGTACACGTTTACTACAGGCATAGCCCTTCAGACGCAGGCTGATAAACCAAGGCCGTCGTTAGCAAATTAATCGCATACATTCGCTTCAGAACACCTCCGGCACCTCTAGCGTTTCGAGATAGAGAAATGTAGCGAATCGAGATGTACTTACTCTGGCCGATCTAGCAGAGCTGTGATCGGCGTCTAACCGCCGCGAACAATTGTTGGAACCGGTTAAAAGACATCTCCTAGGGGGAAATTCACAAAGAAAACAATCTTCCCGTTTACAGAGGGCGACATGACCGATGATCGATATATAGTGATATCACCACATGTGCTACGTGAACGACACCAAGCATAACTGTAAAGCAGCTTCGTCAGCTCCACGAATAACTGGCATTCCATAAAAACTTGGCTTGCCACCTGTTACCCGTCCTATGATGATTGCTGGGCAAAGCACCGAACTGATACAACATTGCAATGCTTCCTGTTCATTTTCTAGTCAGTCAAAAGGTGAAAGAGATGGTAAGATCTAGCTTTAATTAATTTATAATGACTCATGAGCATAAAACTAACCTATAACATACCACACATAGCAGTCGAAGCAGCAGGCGCTCGCAGTAACTCGTGTTACAACCACCGCACGAGACGTTCAAGCATAGAAAGGCTTCCTGACGTGCCCGTTATATTTGTGACTATACAATGGCCTTGATAGAAACGGCAGTAGGTAGGCTAAACCGACCTAAACATGCTGGTAGGCTAAACCGACCTAATACATTTAAAAAATAATGCGTACAATCGGCTTCGGGGAACATGCTCCCATAAAAAAATGCATGGTCATTGCAAAAAAAAAAAAAAAGAGGTAGCAGCACTGAGGCCCGAAACTAAGCCATTGTCGTGAGACACACACGACTCTACCCCTATGCCACTGAGGTCACACAGAAAAACCGTGTTACAAGTTACTCATGAGAACAGAAGGAGTGTTCTAAAGCGAACCAATATATGGCGCTAGTCGGGGTGCGACTAGGTGAAACCCCAACTTCAAGGCCATAGAGGTGACGAACAGGCGACTTGAATGGTGGTGGAGGAAAAGTAGGGAAGGGATGGGTACGCAGGCGGATCAATCATACGGATGAGAATTTAGAACAGCGGGGGAGAAAAGGGGGGGGGGGGAGCGATGAGAGTTTAAAACAGGGGTGAGGGGGAGATGGGGGGCGGAAGCAAATCTATCGGATTAGCTAGGAGTAGGGCAAGTAAGTTGAATAAAACAGGCAAGTCGGTTGCTGACAACCGACGCCCCGATTCAAAGGAAAATCTACTAATCCTCATCATCTAGGCGGCCAGGTTTGCCAAATACGCCTCCCGATCGAAAGGGGAGGATTGGCCACCAGACGGGTCAATCCTGTTCCGGCAAAGAAATGCTGTTTTCATCTCAGGGAACCACGCCAGTACGGTTGCATCCATCTGGAGTAACCTCCGCAGAAGCCGGTGAAGTTATTCCGTAACGTCTTCACCAACCAGAAATATTACGCCTCCGCGCACGAGTCGCCACAGCGGGTGCCCAAAGCAGCCACCGACGGCCGCGCAAACGAAAGGGGGCAAAGGTCGATACGCGCCAAGGGCTTGGCCACACCAGCCCGACGACATCGCCACACGGCCAACGATGCGCGGATCAGCGCGTCTCCCTGGCGCACCAAGGGGGAGAGAAGAGCAGCTTTCACGAGGTTAATCGGTGACTCTTCCAGGTAAACCTGCGCGAAACAGGTTACTACGGCGAGCGAAAGCAGAGACACACACACACGCCCGTTCTCGAGTGCATTTTCGCGTGCAGCAAGCTCGCTGGCCGCCGAGCAGCTCCATTACGCTGGGAGGGATTGCAGGCTGCGCTGCCGCGTTCGTAATGGCAGGTGCGTACCTGTGTTTGCGCCCGCGAGGATGCGGGCCGCACGCAAATTACTGCCTCCCCCCCTCACCCCTCACCCCTGCGGAAAAAAAAAAGACAACCATTAACCGTTAGCGCGCAGTGTATACACAGCTCCCTCCCTTCTTGACTTTCCCCTTCTGCAGGCTCCTTATTCGATCGCGCATGCACTTTCTCCGTTCCTCCAACAGCTACCTCTCTCTATCTCTCTCTCTCTCTCTCTCTCTAGATTGTCGCACGTGCAACGGTAGCCGAGTCCGGCCGTGACACGGTGTCGTGCGTATGAAGGCTCTTCACCGCGCCCCTGTGCATCAAGACCTCCGACGAGGTCGACAGGCGTCCGACGCACGTGGCTAATGCGTAATGGAGTTGTTGAGGACAAGTGAACACGATGTCGCTCTGGCAGTGAGGCGGAAAAGGCGAGAATCCGAATGACACGACGATCGGAGTTTGATCATCGGTAAGACAGAACAGAGGGGGGAGATGACCTCTGGAACGAGCGCGCAAGGCGCGCCCAAGCGTGAAGACATCTGGGAGCTCGTCCTGGTAGGGCCTATCAGCGGTAATGAAACGCTTGTTGCGCCGAGGTATTTCTCCGGCCTCGTAGTGCGTGTTGGGGCGACGAAGACAAAATGTCCGAGCCTGATGCGAGCGAGAAAGAAGAGGCCGCTACCTTGGAAACCGTCGGGAAAGGGCTCGGAGACAGTGAGGAAAAAAATGTCATTACGTGGGCAGTGGAGCACACGGAGGGAGAAAAACAAAAGTGCTGAAGTGAGAACACACGAGCAGGAGAGAAATAAAAATGCTGAAGTGAGAACACACGAGTAGAAAAACAAAAGTGCTCAAGCGAGAAAACACGAGTAGGATGATGTTAAAGGGACGATGCTACGACGCTAAATAGATAGATGATAGGGAAACAATGTGAAGGAGGGGATGGAAGGTAGGACAAAGGGAAGCCCAATCAAGAGCCGTCGTTAATTACTCTCGTCCGTGCGCCCGTGTCGCTGCCAACCAGGGCTTATTTACGTGCAATAAGTGTTCTCCGCTGACACCAGTCGCGCGTTTTGACCGAGAAAGCCTTCAGTAGCGCTGGTCTCCGAAGCTATGATGAATTTCAGAAAAGGGAGACGATATCATCGTTTCGAACCACACCACACAAAGTAGCGAATTTGCATCACACCACGACGACACAGAAGATATAATATTCCCGCCTACCGCTAGAGGGATCTGACCACGTGATGCACCTGGTATGTCGAGACAGAGGGCGCGCGAGCACAAAATACCGTGACGTCATCGGTAATCGGGTACGCTCGGCTTTTCTTTTTGCTGCTGTCATTAAGTTACATGCACGAGTAAAAGGGCTCTGGCGGGTGTTACTCGTTTGTATTTTAACCCTTCACGGACCGCCCTTAACAAATCATCCGTTGTAGGACACGACCCAAACTTCCAAAATGCTACCACGAGCGCATCGAGCCAGATTTCTTCCCCCATACAGTAAGCAAATACTCAAACACACACAGCCGGCGAATTGTATACACAGAATTTGCGGCTGCAGGCAAATGGGCGAAATCGATTCCTCTCCTATATACGCAACTCCAGTACAGTCTATAGTCTGGTTCTAGATCGACGTACCACTGGAAAAGTATCCAAGGAGTATGCTTATTTTCTCCTTCTATCTCCACAAGTTACTGATGACAAGATCAGCAGATTTTGCCACCCGCAATCGATCGCGAAAGATGAAGTCATTAATCTCCTCCGACACGACATCAAAGGTGACCCCGAGCACTGTGCCGACCAAGGACAATCGATAAGACACGATTCTAACATTGAGAGGCAGCTTTTACGAAAGCTCGCGTACGCGTTACAAATGGTAAGAGCAGCTATCGAGCTCCGCAAAGTGAAAACATTTAGAGACCTTCCACAACTGCGAAGATTTAAGACTAGCGAAGCTGTATTGTTGGGTAACTACATATGGTTATGCATGGTGACTCAATACAATGATCGAATAAAGAGACATACGCATTTGTTAGAAGTAATTCTAAATTATTTCTCATATAATCTGTTTCGGGATAGCTTCGGTGAAACAGGGGCTACAGGGGTTTTCTGTAATCATACTCACTCCATCATACTCACTCCGTCGACGGCTATGTACCGACAGCAGACAAATCTAACGTTCACAATTTCACTGAACTAAAAATATGAGAAGTAAATAAAACTGATGATGAATGCTGCTGCTATCCCCTTTGTAGCGGGGTGATGACGTGTCATCTTATAAAGGAAGACTAATAAACCTACGTTTTATACCCTTGGTTTAACACTAGCGCTGCTTACGGCACAGAGAGATAAACGTTTATTTCTCTTAAATAAAAAGAAGTGAGAGCGGAAGTGGTGAGCCTCCCAAGTCCAGGAGGCCGCGAGCCCGCGCTGATTCCAGTGCCTGGTTAGCAGGTACAAAAAACTTATTAGGCACAAAATAATTTTTTTCCTGTTACAGGTGGTAACTGTCATAGGAAATATTCCCCTCTCTGTTTTTTGTCCACCAGCATTCTAATCTTCTTTTAGTCGTCTCGACAGCCTTGAAGTTAACTTCCTCTGTGCTACCCTTAAATCCTAGGGCTTCTGGAAGCCGAATATTTCCCTCATGTAGATTTGGATGGATACCATCGTATTCTACGCAACGAGGCAACGATAGAGTCCTCCTAGCGGCAAATTTCAGTTTGATTTTTTTGAAGATATTTGTATTAGACTGAGAGCCTCGTAGCATGTTACACTGCCTGTGGTGCCAACACGTGCGATTCTTTGTCGACACGACATGATAGACTCACGCAAGTTTAGACAGAACCAAGCGCAAGACAGCTTCGCTTTAAAAAAAAGAAAAACGCACAGGCAAGACCGACCAACTTTTTCTTCAATGATCCCGGTTGCGAGTTGTCAGCGAGAAAGTTCTCGAGTCACGTTGTTTGGGCATCTTTGAACGTACGGCCACTGCCGCCGCCGCCGCCTTCACGGACAAGGTCTGCAGATCAACAGCCAAGAGTCTTTGCCTAGATAAGCTGCCTTATCATCGGAGGCTCAGCTGGAGTGGGAGCGGCATGTCTTCTCCGGACAAGTGCCCAGTCTGCTTGGGAAAACGAGTATTTGGCAGCATAATGCGCGCAAACACCCGTTGAGACGCTGTGCGCGCATTGCTGATATGGAGGCGCATACGACCAACAGGCATATGGAAGACGATTATAAACATATTATTCACCTACGGGGCAGAAACTTCGGGGCTCACTAAAAGGGTTCAATTTAAATTGAGGACGACTCGGCGAGCAATGGAACGGAAGATGATAGGCGTAACATTAAGGGACAACAAGAGAGCGGAGTGGGTCAGGGAACAAACTCGTGTTAAGGACATATATTAGTAGAAATTAAGAAGAAGAAATGGGCGTGGGATGTGCATTTAATGCGAAGGCAAGATAACCGTTGGTCATTAAGGGTAACAGAGTGGATCCCTAGAGAAGGCAAGCGTGGCAGAGAGCGACAGAAAGTTGGATGGGCAGATGAGACCAAGAAGTTTGCGGGGATAAATTGGTCGCAGTTGCCACAGGACCGGGATAATTGGAGATCCATGGGAGAGGCGTTTGCCCTGCAGTGGGCGTAGACAGGCTGCTGCTGCTACTGCTGCTGCTGGTGTTGTTGTTGTTGTTGTTGTTGATGATGATGATGACGTGATATTTCGGTGAAACTTTTATTGGAGCAACCGGTGGGTCAATACGAAGGATGGGTTGGACTCATTCCGGGTACCCTTGAGCCCTCGCAGCAGCCGTGACAGGTGTCAGCAGAGAGGTCTGGTCAGCGTGGTCAGAGCTGAATAAAATATCACAGGCCGACAGAACAGGATACTGTTGAGTTCTCCGGTGCGCTTGTTTCCTGAGCGTGTTTCGCAATTGACAGGACATGGAGGTTCTTTTTTCCCTTGTAAAGCATCGTCGAAGAAGACTGAACATCAACCATAGCTAATCGAGTAAAACAACGTGTCCTTGCCATTCATCATCTCAAGTTCCCCGTCTCAACCGCGGTTTGCAGCTCGAAAGATCGCCCTTATTGCGAGCGAATGAAACTAGAGGAGAGAGGCTTTTTTTCCCTACACCCATTCACAGGGAAAAGTCGTATCGTGGAGAGCTCTTATCTTCCGCCGCTTTTGAGGTCACGAAAGACGTCCCGTGTTACGCCGATAGCGAACACGAGGCGAGGGCCCCTCTCTCTCTTTCTCTTTTTTTTTTTCTCTTTGCGTGCTTTTAAAACTCTCGTACCACGAAGACTGCAGAGAAACTCACCAACCGGCGTCCAAACCATCGGCCCGCGCGGGGACTTCGGAATAGATAGGCGTTTTTGGAATGTCTTTTGAACGTTTCGGTAGGTCCATACGTGCACTCCTCAAGCCGCAAACTTCTTAGGTGTGGAGTACCTTAGGACCGCACAATGTCCGTCCGCGTCCGTGCGCATAGGTTTTACAATCGCAAAAAATCACACAGACACCGGCAGGATTCGAGCCTGTGTCTGGTAGACCAGGCAGAGTTCAGTCGTCTTACCCATTGGGCTACGACCGTTTTTTTTTTCTTTATTTCCAGACAAACCCAGCTGTTACAAACATAATACACAACAACAAAACAAGCCCATTGTACTAAGACATAAAATCACTGTTCCACTCTAGGATAGTGCTGACTGCTAAAATATTTTCATTTTGGTTAACTTCTCCACTTGTGACCGTGAGTTAGTACTCGAGAGTCAAACGGTTTATACTCCCTCGCCTGTGACGGTGCCGGAGTACCTTAGGACCTCCCAATGTCCGTCCGCGTCTATCTGTGCGCACACCACAATTAAGCGAAATTCGAGTTGAGCCGTGAGTTGCAGTTTCATTTAGGGAATAATCAAGGTGCAACTCATGGCTTAAATTGAATGATGGTTGGTGCGCAAACAGGATGTCACTCGGGGCGCAACTTGGATGCCATTTCGAGTCCACGTACTCCGCACCCTCGCCATCATCCACGGAGTGCAGATGCTACCATTTTTTATACCACACCTCGCACGCTGATCGCAGCACAAAGCTTGCAGCGGCGATATTCCTACGTCGGGCCATATAGCGTCATCACTGCCTTGATTCCACCACTAAACAGAGGTGCTGCATGCATTGGTGTATTGAAGTCCCGCCAGAAGGCCTTAATGTTGGTCATTTTAAGCTTTGTCGCATTAGTACTGCAATGTTTTTAACAGCACAGTTATTTAGACCGAGCTTTGTCCGCCCATCGCACCAAAACTTGGAAGCCTCAAGAAAAAGACGTAGTTAGGGAGGTCCCAGGAATCGAACCCGGTACCTTTACGCCTTGAAACCACTAGGCCATCCCCAAAGGCCCGACGGGTACGGGGTTAGCAGCGGCGGGTAACAATAAAATGTGCAGCCAATTGGAAATAAGAAAACAAGTGCTTCTCGCGGTTGGCATCAAACCTGCATGGGTCCCTCGAGTCATGAAACGGGCGTCTATCCGATTGAAATAACATCGCATTGCGGGCGCGCACAGCAGTTCCTTAGCGTTCGTAGCGCGGGCGTTGGATTTGAATTTGGCCGCGGGTTCTAGCGCGTGCAAACGCGGTCCACTTCTGGAGAAGGGCTGCGGACGAAACGATCCGGGCCTGCCAGTCAGGGAGATCTCTCAGCAGCAAGTTCTGAAACCGCCGGGTCTCCGACTAAGGGAGAGGGCCCGCCAGCTCTGCTGTTTCTCCAGCGTTGCAACACTAGTGCAAGCTGTGCCAATTTTTTGTTACTTCCTCCCTAGGGGGAAAAAATGTCGCGATAGGTGCCTTCCGGAAGTAAAAAAAAACAAAATGCAGTAGCATAGACAAGGAGCTTAAAACAACCAACATCAACGCCTCCGGGTGGGTCTTCTATTACGTAAATACGCACACCAATGCCTAATTAAGTGATGGATTCAAGAAACATAACGTGCAGTGAGAGAACTATATGGCGTTGCGCAGGGACACCGCCGCTGCGCGCATCGTAGCTGTCACCGTGCTCCAGCCAGCTTACGAGATGAAGTCTAGCGCAGTGGCACCACCAACCCGCGCGACTCGCAGTACGGAACCTGCGGGTGTCGAAAGCGCAGGGTAGGAGGAACCCAGCCACCGTTTGCGCGCTTATATCATATCACCAGTGCCGAGTCGCTCTGAAAGCTCTCGCTCGCGCCCTCGCAGATAAAGGACACGCAGAGACACCACTGAAACCCGACCCCGAGCCCCCACCCCAGCACGGGCCGAGAAAGATGCGCTCGCCCGTAAAACGGTCGCCACGGCGGCGGAGATAAGGTCGTTCGCGGCCGTCGGGAACCAAGTATGAATGGCTCACTAAGTGTCACCGGCGGCGTCCTGGTAGTACACGTTCCTTCGCGGACACTTCCCGGAGTTCAAATCTCACCACGACGGGGCTTTGTTCGGTCGGGTGGTTGTAGCGCACACGAACGTGCACGAGGGTGAATGAAGCCAAGCAGTAGTCGTAGGTGAACACTACAGACGGGTGGAAACGATGGCTGTATATATATAAAGGTATACATGAAACGATGTATAAAGGTTTATATAAACCCTGAGATATAAGTACGTATAAACACACATGTTTATACAAACTTTAAAACACAAATATATATAAATATAAAGGTTTATACAAACCTTCGTATATCAGTATGTGTATAAATATTATAACATGTGCATAAAAACGTGTATAAATATCAATAAATAAAAAACGGGGGACGACTCAGCGAGAAATGAAACGGAAGATGAGAGGTGTAACATTAAGAGACAAGAAGAGAGCAGAGTTGGACAGGGAAAAAACGCGTGTTAAGCACATATTAGTGGAAATTAAGAAGAAAAAATGGGGGTGGGCAGGGCATGTAATGCGAAGGCAAGGTAACCATTGGTCATTGAGGGCAACAAGAGTGGATCCCTGGAGAAAGCAAGCGTTGCAGGGGGCGGCAGAAAGTTAGATGGGAAAATGAGATCAGAAGTTTGCGGGGATAACCTGGTCGCAGTTGGCACAGGACTGGTATAATTGGAGATCTATGGGAGAGGCCTTTGCCCTGCAGTGGGCGTAGATAGGCTGGTGATAGAGGGTGGATGGCTCACGCTGATCTCATTGATCAAGTGATCGAATTCATTGATCAAAAGACGGTCTACCGTAGCCGACCGTCGCTCGAAAGCAGGGTCGCAGCAATTCAGTGGGAGCACTCACTAAAGGCCGTGACCGTCAATCCCACCAGTCTGCAACGTAAATACTGGTCCCATTTCGCCGGCAGGGGTCAAAACTTCACCACGGATAATGCGACGCTATATGATACTCCCTAACGTGTAGAGCGGGGTGACCAGGATTGTTGCTCGATTTATTTTTTAATTCGAAAGCGTAAATGGTCTAATCAGGAAAAAGACGGCGTCTACCGTCTGTAGCAGCGACACGGCGCCTTTTGGATGACATTTTTGTCCAATGAATAAAGAGCCGCAACTCCTGCTTCCCTCTCGTTTTCATTCAAGGAGAGAGAAAAAAGGAGGAAACTGTTGAACTGGAGAAACCGATAACAGAAGGGTAGTGCAAACCAGGGTCAGTGTAAGTGGTAATCACCACTCGAACGTCCCGCGATTGAACTAGACAGGCGGGACGGCTTCCCTACAGTTAACTTTGCAACGTGCACACCTGATATGACTGATATGACGCATAAGTTTCGCTGAAGACAGCCTTTTTTGTTAAATGTGCGCGTTTCATTATCTGCGATTCGAGCGAACCTCTTTCGACACCATGAGAATCTACGTGACGGACGCCAGGCAGACGCACAGGTGACGCACGATAAAAAAAAATAAAACCTCAGGAAGCTCTCGCAGCTGTCATCCGGCGGTGCAGTTCGCACGCGGAAGATGTGCTTTCCTTATCGAACGCAAGACCCCACAACGCGCAACATCGCACGGGTGAGCACTATCTTGCCTCAGCCCCTAGTGAAATGCGGCATGCAACAACTCTACTTGCGAAAATGAGCCCTGTGTATACTCCTTACGGATGTGAACAGCTGCGTTGGCGTGTTACAGAATACTTGTGCACGTAACGTGAGAGTACAGTTAGGTACAGCATACTCGACTTACGCGATAAAAGTGAATCCGATTCACGCACTCAACTCACCCTGCATACAAGAAACGCAACCGCGCGTGAAATTTTCGGCAGTAAAAAAAAAATCCGCTCGTGCACGCCTGCAGCGGTGGCGTAGAGGTAGAACCTCCGCCTCGCGTCCAAAAGGAGCGTGGTTCGAATCCAGGTTCCGGACAATTCCCACTGGATTTAAAAAAAAAAATCCGCGTGTTGATGGAATTGCAGCAGAATGAGGCTTGGGGTGCGCCCCCGGCGACAATTGCTGGTAACGCACTCCCTCACCAGAGCAGGATTGGCCACCCTGGTGTAGTAATGGCCACAACCTCCCATGAATGCGCCAATCATAATAGTAACGACAGTAAAATATTGTTATAACGACGTAGCTTTTAACAGCGGAGCTGTTGTAGGTCGACCCTTTTCGTCCGTCTGCTGACGGTCCTGCGTCACGCAGGGGAAGGTCCTGCGTCTCCCAGACCCACCGATAGAGGGCGCAGTGGTCTCGCAGGGCCTCGCGTCGTTTGAAGTTCGAGAAGCACGGAGCAAACTACCGTAATTACCCGATTCTAACGCGCCCCCGATTCTAACGCGCACCCGATTTTCCTGGCAAAAAAAAAAAAAACGAAAAAATTTCCACATCCGATTGTAACGCGCACCGAACTTTGTGAGCAAGAAAAACGAATGCGAGAGAAACGGGCGATTTCTTTCTCGATCTAATCTCACTCATCTCACTCCTCGTCGCTCTCCGCTGACCACCACATCTCGTCCTTGGTACCGTCAAGCGCGTTCGCGATGCCACACTTCTGAACGAACGTTCAACCATGGTCGATGGGATCGTGGCCCACGCCTCGCACGCCCATCCCGCGAGCTTCTCGAGAGGCGCACGCTTCAGCCGACCGCTCGTTTTGAACGCGTGAGAGCCGCAGCTACCATTGCTGTTATCAAGCGCGCAAGTGGAACGATTTGACAATTTGCGTGAACGCCGGTAGAAAAGCCAAGGCATCTATGCTTCCTGTGTCCGAAAAATCGTTGTTAAATGCTTTGGCGCCATCATGAGATGGCGATGACGATGGGCGGGACGAAATTTTCGTTTCGGCAGTTTTGGTTTCGTATCTGATTCTAACGCGCATGCGATTTTTTGACCTATTTTTCCGGGAAAAAAGTGCGCGTTAGAATCGGGTAAGTACGGTATGTTTTGAGACGAGGTTGAGAGCAAAGGATCAACGAAGGTGGGCAGCTAAGGCCTTTAGGTACCTATACTTGAAAAGCATGGACACGCAGTGGTTAAGGAAGACTACAAGGCTAACGATGAAATACGGAAAGAACAGTGGAGAATCCAAAACAGCCAAAGTAACCAAAAAATAGGCAAGGCAGATTGAAACGAATAAATGGAGAGAGAAAAATGGAAGCTAAAACGTCGATAGAGATGTACAGGGCTGAGAAATTGAACATCAGAAAGTAAAATTTCTACGATAATTACCAGGGCAGTGCTTTGCTTTTTGAGGCTAACGCAGGTTGCTTGCGAGCTAAGAGCCTTGTGGGGAAGTATGCACGAAATGATGGCGTATGCGCGGTCTGCGGAAAAGAAACAAACTACGCGGCACATAGTGTTAGAATGCGAGGGCATCCATCCAAATCTACATGAGAGGAATATTCGGTTTCCAGAAGCCCTGCGATTTAAGGGTACCACAGAGGAAGTTAACTTCAAGGCAGTCAAGGCGACGAAAAGAAGATTAGAATGCTGGTGGAACGAAAAGCAGAGAGGGGAATATTGCCTAGGACAGCTTATAACGAAGACAGTTTCTTGACCGAATCACTTCGTTATACCGAGAGTTTGCAGTACGGATAGTACGCTCATGGAGGAGGTTGTTCCTACGGCTTCCCGACCACCCGTCTGCCACGCGGTCAGGTCTACGACGCAAAACTCCAACTTCGACCAGTTACGCTTTAGGCCTGATACATGGGCCACAACACTCTCCCTTAAAAAGCGCGAAGAATCAGCCGCGTTATTTGGCTACCTTGCAAACATTAGTGCCACCACGATATTATAGCCGTCCGATTTTTACACCATGCCTTCAAACTGGACGTATTAATATTGATATTTGTTGTTGTTACTACGGATGGTGTGATTTATGTCTTGTGTCTATTGCCCCAAATTACCAACATTGTTTATGTACAAAGAGATGTGCTGTATATATGTCTGTGTAGTTCTTACCGCGGTTGTCCCTTTCCATCACCACATGGACCGACTGGCTTGGCTCTGAAGGAGAAGAACAGCGCAGACTGGTCGCCCAGGCGGTGGACATGCTCGGCCTGTAACTTCGGCCGAATAAAGGAATTTTCTCTCTCTCTTAGGATTGAATGTATCGTGTTGATTGACAATGTATTGTACGCTGCTGTCTTGCGTGCAAACGCGAGGCATGGGTCCCGTCAGGAGAGGTTTGGATCTCCTTTTGCCTTGCCTCGTGGAAATTATGTCCAAAAAAATTTTTATTTTTTTTTTAAATTTCAACTTTACTCGTTCATACAAAGTTTTCGAGAAAAAAAGCGAATTCGTTATAAGCAATATTTTGTTAAAAGAGGGGATGATTTGTCCTCGCTGTATGGCAATTCGGACGCCTAAGAACCTCGTATGCAGCGATAATCCGAATAAAACGACTTCCTGATAACAAAGGTTTGTTGCCAATTCCTCTCCGGGCAATTTGTAGTACCATCAATATTTACGCTTCTCTAGTTTACGTCGAATATTGAGTATTCCGGAAAGGGCGTCGGAACTTTTCCGGCTGGGATTGATTCTCACGCGATGTCATGCGATTGGCCGATAACGGCGCGCAGAGCCAATCACGGGAGACCGCGTGAGAATTCAGCCCCGCCGGAAAAGTTCCGGCGCCCCGTAGAATAGGGCGTTGGTGCGACGCAGCACAGCGGTCTTGTAACAGTACGAAGTTAGCCCGATGACAAAAAAGGAAAAAAAAAAAAAAACCCTAGGCTGGATGATGTGGGAATTACACAAGCCTGCCACGGCTACGTAATCAAGAGGAGGAAAAGACCGGGAGGGGGCGGGAGATATGCAAGTGAGATATAAGGGAGCAGCGACAAAGAAGACAGAGAGAAGCTCAGGCTGTGTGCTTAAAGATATCGCGCCGCGGCCTCTATAGATATCACGGTGGGGCTTAAAGGCTTGAGAGAGACGTATCTCTATCACACGGACACGCCAGAACGGTCACACGTCTTTGGCGTAATTACGCGCCCTCGGAGAAATCGGACGCAATTTCCCGGAGCACGCGCGACAAATGAGAAGGCGGAAGAAGTTGAGAGAGACCGATGGCTTCAACAGTGTCACATTCAAACTATGCGCTATGTTAAGAGACGCAGAAGGACCTGGTGTGAAGAGGAAACGCTACTGAAACAGCGTGCAACCTCTACACTTCCTACGCATATGGTGTATGACGGATTTTTTTAAAACACCTACATGGCTTCCGCGTTGTGCGGTAACGGCGGTATGGTGAAAATATGCTAGTGTAACGGCGCAGCAGAGACAAGTAAAAAAAATATAACAACGTGTCGGAAGCTTGGCGGCTCTCGGGCGTATCTTTTCGCTGTTCGAAATACCCCAATTTTCCTTATACGCGATGTTAACTGAAACGAACGTTCCACTGTGGTCGGTACTTATGACCATTTTCCTTTTGCACGAAAAAAGGCGCGAAATCTTGCGCCGGAACAAACCCTCTCAGGGTACACTACGAGTGCTGTCTTTAGCCAGTGCGAAGCAGCCTAGAGTCGCGGACGGCCCAGGCCGCTCCCAAAAAATTGGTCACGTATCTGCCTGCTTCGCTGCAAATGTCGTCGAAAGACGACAGCCTTCTGCCGGCCCTGCCGCGTAACACCCTCTCCTCTAGCTGCCGCCCCTCGCCCTCCTCCCATCATTCCGCGTCTGCTCTCGTGCCATCTCTCGGTACTTTTTGGTTCTGTTGTGCCTGGAGCAGATCGAGTCCACATCTTTCGTTTTGGTGTTTCCTTTCATCTCGGCTCTATTCAACACCGTTTTAAACACTTGTTTTTTTTTTTTCATTTGTTACAGCAAAAAGAAATTCAACCTGTGTTTTTAAAGGGACCCTGCAACACCACTGATAAACGCTTTCCCCCTTTCCTTCGTGTACGGAAGCAATGCGAAAGCTATAGTTCGCCAGCACGGAGCGGCACTGCGTGATTAGCTCTCGCAGCAGAGCCGCCTTACGTTCCTCCTTTGCTTTTGTGGCTTTCTTTTTAAAGCGGCTATCGAATGCGTTCACTGCTGCAACTGAAGAAAAGCCGGCCAATAGCCTCTACACCGCTGTAATGACGTCATTCAAGCGGTGGAAGAACGCCAAGACCAGGAAAGAGAAATATTTTGAGCAAGTTTCTGTTATCTGATGGGTATAGAGGAGCAGTTTTTGGCTGAGGTACTTCGCGACCTCTTAATCTATGTACTGGGTGTTTTGGTTGACCACGTTCTGCAAGCACTTACGATTTCGAGAAAAGTTGAAAAGAGTGTTGCAGGGTCCCTTTAATTAAACGAACTTCAGCACTTTCGGTTAAGTACTTGCATTGTGCCTCTAATTATCGTCGCTCAAATGGTGTCGCTCAATAATGCAGACACGTACGAGCTATGGCAGCAGTTTCAGTAGGTGGGAATGGTCCTGTCTATCTGTGCTTCAAACATTCTTTCCCCTTCTTTTTCTCCGGGCTGCGAGCGGTTGAATCTAATAACAAACAGACACGCCGGCAATTTTTTTTTCGCGTTCAGGTTGGGCCCTCCAAAGTGACCGTCTTTTTAAAAAGCAGCTTTGTGACCGTGACCGCTCCTGAACACGACTAGGGAAAAGCCGCGCGACTAATCGGGCGTTTCGTCTTTTAATGCCGAGCAGGCTTGATGAACTCGGCTGCTGCGAGTTCTCAACCGTGTTGACATTGGTCTGAAACCTTGGTGCGCACTTTCTGCTCGGCCTTTAAAAGGCCGCATTTTCTATACCTTCTGCCAGAACAATGGCATACGAGACAGAATTCCGCGCCCCCGAAAACACCCGCTACTTACGCGAAAAATAAATATTCCGCTAATTGTATAGACTTTCCTCCATGTCAACACCTGTTACGCTTAAGACTCGAAAAACCAAACACGAGGCGTTCTTGTTTTTCGTCTTCTTCGCTGCTTGATTCAAACGTGGAATTCAGAGCAAGCCCTAAGACTCACCATTGAATTACCGAGACAACCTTTAGCAGCTTGACATATAGCTGTATCACCCCGCCCAGGGGGCTGTGGTCTCATCGATGTCCGATAAAACGGCGGTCGTATACGGAGCCTTTCATTCGCACTTCGTGTCGCTTTCATCCCGACAATATCGCGCAAAAGAATCTATGTCCCCTCCCAATACCCTTTAATGTGCTTATCATATCTTCAGGAGAGGTTTCGGAATGATAGCGACACATACACGCACATGTTATCATGCGCGTCCCATTTTTTTCAAGTGAATACATCTAGGGGAACGGAATCCCCCTCGATGACGTAAAGACTCAACACCTTCGTCAGCTATTCGCCGCGGTGGCTGAGTGCCTAAGGCATTGTGCTGCTGTGCACCGGGACGCGGGTTCGATTCCCGACCGCTTTTCTGATGGAGGCGAAAAGCAAAAACGCCCGTGTGTGCGAGATTTCGGCGCACGTTAAAGATCCCGAGGTGGTCAAAATTAATCCGGAGCCCTCCACTACTGCGCTCCTCATCGCCTGCGTTGCGTCGGCGCGTTAAACCCTACAATCAATCAATCCTTCGACAGCTGGTGTTGGCGTCATTTTGGTGTTCAAATGCGCCACAGGACAGCCCTCTTTTTATCTGATAGTGTCGTGGATAAATATCTAAGCAACGCAACTAGGCGACTGGGGAGTTTCGCGATAAGCGGGGGAACTCAGACGCAGACATTGAGGACAAACAGAAGGTCCGGGGACAGGCGCTGCTAGCAGAGTCGGCTCAATTACGGGCGTGTGCCCAACGGGCGCTGATAAGGCGATAAGCACGAACAAAAACCACAGTGCTCTCCCTACAGCGTAACAAGACAAGGTTATTCCCGCCGATAAAGCGACGCTGATGTGCACGGCTGCTCGCGAGGCTCGCGGGACTGATAAAATGCGATAAGAGCTGCCAACTATTTTAAGAAGGCCCTTACGCGTGACCCAAATTTGCAGGAAACCTAAATCAGCAAGATGGAAGAGGGAGCGAGGCAGAAAGCTAGCCGTATCATTAACGAAAGAATACCAACATAAATGTCACACCTGATAAACGCATAATGGAAGATATTGACGCTAAGAGTAACTTGCTTGCTCTTGCGTTGCGAACCTCGCATCAAGAAAACGCATGGATAGATTCTTACGGGAACGTTGTCAACTGCCTATTGCCTAACACAGCCGCTAAGCCAGGAGTTTTGATTGATTGATTGATTGATTGATTGATTGATTGATTGATTGATTGATTGATTGATTGATTGATTGATTGATTGTGAGTTTTAACGCGCCGACGCTACGCAGGGGTGAGGCCCGCCATAGTGGAGGGCTCCGGATTAATTTCGACCACCTGGGGTTCTTTAACGTGCGCCGAAATCTCGAACACACGGGCGTTTTCGCTTTTCGCCTCCATCAGAAAAGCTCCCGCTGCGGCCGGGAGTCGAACCCGCGTCCTTGGGCCATTGAGCAACCGCAGCGGGTGCTAAGTCAGCAGTCTTGTTCTAAAGCGAAAGCCCTGCTGCTCCAGGTACAGAATAAGAAAACGGCTCGCAGCATCAATCCGACCTTCAAGCTCGGCGAAGCTTAAGCCAAAGCTCAAAGCTTTCAAGCTCAATGAACCAAAACACGAAACGTCAAATTACAGCAGAACAAAGTTGACTTGACAAAACCGGCCTGCCTTCTTATTTTTTGAGGAAAGATGTGATCTTTGTCTGGTGGCTATTCCCAGCACTGAGCAGGATGGAAATTTTCACAGTGTCCACTAATAAAAGCGCCATTTATAATTCTGAAGTTTGGGACGCCGGGAGTTTTTCGAAGTAGCTTCTCAGACTACTGGCCAACATTTCTTTGTTGTTATATCGAATATCGCGCGCGCCTCTCATCATTTCAGTTTCGTTATAAAAAATAAGTGTAAGTGAAATAAAGCGTGGCCAACCAAAGTTCGTACTTAGTTCGCTATATCCGGTAGTTCGCTATATCAGTGTTCGTTACAACGAGGCTCAACTGTACGGCGAAGTGTTAGGTCACGGCACTAGAAGACCAAAGCGGGCGGAGAATGGACAATATCTATCTAGGGAACACGTACAGCAACCGCGGCCACGCTTTTGAAAACACGACGCCAGAAGAACTGCCGCAATTAAGACTCCTCCACAACGCCGGGGGCTGCATCTAGACGAGCCGTAATTGGGATTCCCCTCGCCCTCTCTTTCTCGCACGAGCGCTGGCCCGTGCAAGCGCACGGTGGATGCCAGCGCGCGCGTCTTCGCAAAACGCGCGCGCGCCTCAACGACGCTTCCGGCGTTTCAGAGCCACGAACGACAGCGAGCACAACGCGTGCTATATCTACCCTGCACCTCGTTGAGACGCCTTTTCTTTCTCTTTTTCTTTCTACCTTTTTTTTTTTCTTCTTTGGACGCCGCTTATGGTTCGTTGCGCTATCCTGCGCTCGCTGTACGCGCCGGAGCCTCTCAAGGCGGGCAATTAAAAAAAAGTGTACACGCGTTACTGAAACTTGTGTAGCGACTACGAGAGGCTGTTTCGGCCCTTGGCGTCGTCTTGGGGCGGCGAAATAATTTCCAGCGGCGCTGCTTCACCTGCTGGGAGAGCGCCGCAGTTCATACCCGATTAACGTGACGAGTGCGCAGCCTCCTGCCTCTAGAACAAATTTTCGGTTATTGAGGTAGTACCACTTTCAAAAAAAAAAAAAAGTTATTCCCAGCAGAAGACAAGAGGGGGCACGCAGGACACCTTTCCGTGGCAAGCCTCGAATCGCTTGAAACGCAGCGGGTACGTATACCCCGCAGTATTACAAAGATTTTAATGTAACGAAGGTATACTCGAGTCCCAGCAAAAGAATTCCTTATATATATATATATATATAATATATATATATATATATATATATATATATATATAGTCAGATAAAAGATAAGAAAAACTTTGCGGTTAACTTGTTATTATAAATTAGTCCGACAGTTTCGGAAGTGGAACTTCCTTCCTCAGGGAGGAAGTTCCACTTCCCACTTCTTCCCTGAGGAAGGAAGTTCCACCTCCGAAACTGTCGGACTAATTTATAATAAACAAGTTAACCACAAAGTTGTTCTTATCTTTTACCTGACCGTTTCTTCTGGCCCGTTGCAAAACTCATCGAAATATATATATATATATATAGAAAATGTAGAGGAAAATCGCCCCGACGGTAGCGTAGTGGTTATCGCACCAGACCGGTATTCTGGAGGTCGTGGGTTCGGATCCCACCTGGCGGGCATTGTTTCTCCACTTTCTTTCCAAATTCTTTATCTGTTTGAATGATCTGTTTCAATGGCCTACCACATTCTCCCTTTTGCTTTCCGAGGTTTTCTTGACTGCCAACTCTTATTTCCACATATATATAGGAGAGGAGACCGCGGAAGAGAGAGTACTGCACATGCGCCGGCGCCAGTGCGTCTGCCGCGCCTATGACGCAACATAATCCAACACAATCCATTTTAATCCAATCCAATGCAATCCTATCCAATACAATCTAATCCAATCCAATCCAAGCCCATCCATTCGAATCCAATCCAATGCCCCACGCGAGAGAGGGGCATCGGAGAGGAGAGGGGTGAGCGGCGGAGAGCGCAGCTCGCGCGGCGAGGAGAATGGGGGAGGGGCGGACGACAACAACGCCGACGACGCTGCATGGACAAGGCGAGTGAATGAGATGCAGTCGCATCCATAATATATATATATATATAATATATATATATATATAGATATATATATATATATATATATATATATAGGAAATGAGGGGCTCGTTGAAAATAACACAGAAAATAAGGGTGGCAGTCGAGAAAACCTCAGAAAGCAAGGGGAGGATGTGGTGGATCATTGAAACAGATTACGAATTTGGAAGAAAGAAAGAAAGTGAAGAAAAAATGCCCGCCAGGTGGGATCCGAACCCACGACCTCCAGAGAGTTCTGAGGTCGTGGGTCGGATCCCACCTGGCGGGCATTTTTTCTTCACTTTCTTTCTTTCTTTCCAAATTCGTAATCTGTTTCAATGATCCACCACATCCTCCCCTTGCTTTCTGAGGTTTTCTCGACTGCCACCCTTATTTTCTGTGTTATATATATATATATATATATATATATACGCCTGTGTGGGTGTTTCTTTTTGTTCCTGTGCCTTTGTTGTTTCACGCTCCCGACAGACCGGCGCACTCGCACGCACACAGATTATTAAAGTGAGTTCTAGTAACTTGCACGCGTCTCAGTCATCCCCAATCCACAGGCCGGATTTCGGTGTCCGTGTTACACGTCTCCCGCTAACCACAGGCGAACGATAATTACGACGAAAAAGCCGGCATTGGCAGACAGCGCTGCCTGCCTGCCAGGACGTAATAGCTTCGAGATGGTAGACGTTGCGGCATAACCAGAAGCGAAAACGGCTGTACATATACCCTGCCTGTCTGGCGTAAAGAAGAAAAGAAAAAATGCACGACGCGCTAATTTCCCGCACGCGCGTTTCCTCATTTCGCGGGCTTTCAGGACATAACCGCACATGGCGATCATTGTGAGTGCGACTCTTTTGTTCCTTTTTCTTTCTCTCCGTTTCAAGTATACTACACATCTAGCCTCACCTTGCGCCCCAAAGCAACCTGCCCGACATTTTTGCCGGGAAGCGTAAAAGAAAAGAGAAGAAAGAAAAAAAAAAGTTCCCGCACAATGCATCCGGCTCCCAGCCGCGCACTCGACAAACTGCAGCAGCTGCCGGTATAGAAGAGCGCCGACAGGGGTGCGACGAAAGCGTCAAACACTGAAGGGGAAAAAAAAATCGGCTGCGTATCTGCTCCTTTCGTTGCAAATGTCGACAAAAGACGATAGTCTTTGTCGACATTGGCCGAGTAAATGCCTCCTTTCGCTTTCCCGCTCACCTCTCATGCTGTTCCTCTTCCGTCGCGCGCGTCCCGAGGTAAACACGCTAAGCTTTGCTCAAGTCGATTTAAATTTACCGCGTTCCACTGCTGCAGGCCGGGTTCCTCGATGCCAGCGCTGCCGTACGGCGGAGGCGCGCGTGAATCGAGGCGCCCTACTTCAACGTTTATAGAACCACGTTGTTCTAGTTCACTTTAGCCACGTTGTCCTACTCAACGTGCGTTCCAAGCAGAACGTGGAACCTATCTAGTGGAACCTTTCGTTGCTGTTGCCGCTTGATTTCTTAAAATGCCGCCAGAAGCTATTGTGGCGCGGGGGACAGCAGGCGACAGTGTGATTTGGTTTTTTTTTACCTGCAGTGGATGCACTATTTCATTTCGCAAAAATCAAGCTCTATGAATTTTTTTATAAAGCAGCACTATAAATACCCCTTGTGTTTAAGTTTCTGTCTTATATTTGCGTAATGCTCTGTTCTTGTTCAACAATGTCGACAAGTCTGAACATATAAACCGGACTTAGACGTTTGGATTTGGCTGTGAGTATATAAGACTATTGCGCAGACTTCGTTTCACTTTGGCCGGGTGGCTGAATCGTGTCAGAGAGACAGACAGACATAAAGCTAAAGGGCTATAATATAAAATAAAAGCCCAACCCGTACCACATACGTATCACGGGTGACGCCAATTAAAAATAAACAAACTGGACCGAGGTCAACTAGAGTTTTAAAGAGAAGGAAATACCCACCGAAGTGTGGAAAATAAAAGGGAAAAATGCTACACAGCGACACCACAGCCAGGAGAGCGGGCCCGGGGAGACTCACCTGATCTCCCCTGGGACGGTAGCAGGAAAGGTTGGGATGAGGGATGTGGATGGTGGTAATAAGGAATGGATTATGGGAAAGTGGGTGGGAATGGGGACAGCGAGGTTTTTGTTCTAATCCTAAGATGTCTGACTCCTAAAATAGGCCTGAAAACTCAGGATGGGCGTCAGACGGTTCCAATTGCAATTCAGCGGACCCCACTAGAGGTTCCGACCATCTGAGCTCCGACATCGAAGAACAGGAGAACCTGCGGACGGAGTGACGACACCTAGTCTCCGGACCCTTTCAACAACCAGCCCCCCGGCTAACACCCACCAGGTCCCCCGAGTACTCGAGAGACACCTGCCCAGCCTACATAGGTACTAATCCCCCTCGTCTCGACGGTTTCGGATACTGGTAAAGCTAACTGTCCGACAGACGGGGTAACTGTACCCTGTACGCATCTGTCGATCCCTATGTGCACCTGAATCACCTATCTCCATAGGAAAGCCTATGTGACTTGACAGACATATAGACAGACCAAAATTTCTGGGTTTAAGTGGCCCAAAAGTGGCCCAAAAAAGACTATCGTCTTTAAAAATAACTGCCGAAGAAAGTGGTAGGACGGAGGAGAACGGACTGGGGCGCGATCTCTGGACTGACTTCCCCGAGGGGGGTGGGGGGGGGGGGGGGGGGGGGGGGGCGTATAAAGTGCTGTTTGAAGACAGAGAGAGAGAGTGAGAGTAAAGTTTATTCCAGAGGTCTTGAGTGCAAAATCCACACTGGACGGAGGTGGTTCCCTCTTCACGGGAATCCGTATTCTGCTCTCGCCGCCTGGCCCCTCGTGACTGACCCGTCGTATTTGATCCTCCAGGGCGGGGCTGCACCGCAAGATCCTCCATCGCTCGTTAAAGGTTAGGTATACGAGAAGCTGTGAAAGGAGTACTCGTGAAAGGGGGCGTATGCGCAGCAGTCGAGTGTACTGCCCATTTCTTAACATTGTTGTCATCTCTCTCCCCTCATCCAATTCTATCCAATTCTATCCAATCCAATCCAATCCAATCCAATCTGATGGCATATTTAAGTTTATCGAATCCAATCCAGTTCCATTCATTTTATGTAATCCATTCCAATTACGTCCAACCGAACTCGCTATATTCCATTGATTTATTGTAGGGTTTAACGCACCGACGCAGCGCAGACGATGAGGCGCGCCGTAGTGAAGGGCTCCGGATTAATTTTGACCACCTGGGGATCTTTAACGTGCGCCGAAATCTCGTACACACGGACGTTTTTGCTTTTTCGCCTTCATCAGAAAAGCGGCCGACGCGGCTGGGAGTCGAACCCGCGTCCTCGTGCTCAGCAACACAACGCCTCAGCCACTCAGCCACTGTGGCGGGTTATAATCCAATACAAGTCAATCCGACTCAAAGCAATCTTGAAAAAATTCAAATTTTAGCTGTTTAAAGCGCCGAACCGACACCTGGGCAATGAGGCTCACCGAATTGGAGGGCTCCGGATTAACTATGACCACGTGGGGATGTTTAACGTGTGCCGAGATGACAACGCACGGGCCTCTTCGTTTTTCGTCTCCGTCCGAAAAGCGGCCGCCATGGCCGGGAATAGAACACTTGTCCGTGGGCTAAGCAGCCTTAGCAACTGAGCCAACGTGGCGAGTCCAACTTAATCAACTCCGACTCAATTTCTTTCAATCCAGTTCAAACCAATTCAATCCAATCTACGTTGCTCAATTAAATCCGGTCCGTCCATCTGTACGTCTACCACGTTCTGTGTAATAATGCGGTACTCACTTTACCCACATCTACGCCACACACTGCCTAATACGAAGGATGATGATGATAATGATGCTTAGCGACTTCCGCATTGCCCTTTGCAGTTCGTACTTACTCATAACGCCACTGTAGAATCACCTGGCCAAAAAAAGAATAATAAACTGAAATTTTTGCGCTAATCTGACTTCGTTTGCATGTCTTCCCAGATTGTCCTCTGCTCTTCTCTCTTACGAACATTCCAACCTTCTTTTACTAACCTCTACTGTTGTCCAATTCACCTTTTTCGTTAACCTTCAAGCCAAGGGCTTCGGGAAGCTGGATGGCTCTCTCACTGCGGACTGGACGGATACCTCTGCCCTCCGTTGCAATTTGTCGCATGGTTTCTGCCGCAACCTCCGCACAGTCTTCCTGTACCGGCTCGCGGATAAGCGTTTTTCTCCGCAAGCAACCCGGCCGGGCTTCAAGAAGCAATGCACTCCCTTCGGCACGGCGTAGAACAAGACTTGCACCCTCTGTTGATAGAACGAACAAACTGTCTTCAAGTGCCGACATACACAAACTCACGCGCTCCCTTTTCGACTGGGTGTGAACCATGCAGTGTACCGTAATCTACCAGACAACTTTGCCAGGAATAAACTTGTCGTTGAAAAGAGAGGGCGCATACCAGAACAAAAAGTTCGTTAACAGCCTCCTTGGGGGCTTCACTGACAAAAGGCGTCACAACCATATTGTGGGCCCCACCTAATTAAGTGTCTGAAAAACGTGGCAAAGCACTTGTCACTCGATTCGTAAAACCAGGTGTTATCCACTCGGCACACATTACTATAGGCGTTAACTAGGGCAGCGCCCATGGAAGCCTCGTTACCTGAGAGGCGCGTGGAAAAGCGAGATCCGCTTGAGGTGGGCTATACGATCTGTCAAGCTAAATAAAGCAGCACGAAGGCCCTCGCAGAGCGCATAGACAAAAGCGACTAACAGAAAAGCCACAAAAAAATCCAGAGCGCTGCGAGGATCCGGCTCAGCCCGCGCAGACGCGCAGTATAGGTCGAAATGCAAGACGAAATAACAAAACAGAAATAACCCCCCCAGCCGGATGTGTGCGGGCTGTTTCGAACTCCGGGCGTCTCGCTGTGGGCGCTGCCGAGCCAACCGGAACTTTCGGGACGACGCAAAAGTGCCGAGGAAGTTCTCTTCCTCCGCACACTGGTTTATTTTACGGCTAACGCGTTGTGCTGTTGAGCCCACACACGCGGTTTGGATACCAGACGCTGTGGTTGTTTTTCTGATGGAGGCGAAAAGCGAAAACAGCTGTCGTGCGCATAGATTTTCGGCTCTTTTCAACGCACACCAAAGGGGCCTTGAACACAAAGTACAACCTGGTTCAATTTGAAAGAACTAACCTTTGGTAACTAACTCACTCAGCTATATTCCCAGCCACAAAAGACATCGTTTACCCCAAAAAACGCAGAAAACAGAAAATAAAAATTTTAAATTTCCCGCCACACGGCGTCAGCAGTGACGCAATAAAGGCTAGCACTAAGACTACACTCATCAGTGTGTAAGCTGCGTGTTAGCATTCAAGTGGTGCAACAAGGCGGAGCTACAGGCCTTATACAATCACCCAGTGATGTTTTTTGGCGGTGGCTTAGTTCGCCGGCCGCCAATCTGTGACGTCATGCAGATTCTGTGACGTCATACAGACTTCGCGAGAAAGCTGCTGGGGTGTTGCCACTGGTTCACCTGTCGCCATTGTTTCTTTTAATTTTGCGATAGGGTTGGCATTATTGTTATCGGGACAAAGCAATCTTTCTAATCAATCAAACTTGTACTTTGTTTCATGGCCCCTTGAAAAACCTCATAGTGGTATCAAATTTTCTGTCAGCCTACATATAGGGCACGCCCCATAACCTATAGACCTTCTTAATTGCTTCGTTCTGGGCGCTGCCATTTCACCAGTGGGCTGTGCTAGCGGCCATATAATTGGCGCAGTCGACAGGAAGATGTCACTGCGCATGCGCAATTCAGCCCAGAACATGCCCTGATCTTATTAAAGATTAACGGATGAAAAGGTGTATAGGTGTCGCATTCAGCGCATAAAACCCCCCCGATTTGTATCTCGAATGAACTTTGTAGGATAGGTGATAGGTTGACAGATAAGGATAGGTGAGCTTGACAGATAAACATTAACGTTTATATCTGATTTCTCGCCGCTTCCCGCCACCAGCTTATCGTCACAATACAAAATACAGCCGCAGCTCTTGCTCTAATGTCGTCTTAGCAACAGGGAGAAAAAAAATTACGACAAAACAGGCGCAGGAGACGAGCGCTGACTCCACTAGTCCAACTTGGGATTCTCATTATTGGAAATGTACCATTTTTTTGTGTTTTTCTTAATTTACTTATTTTTCTCTCTCCGTATTGCTGGATCTTATTGCTAAGCACGCATATTTGATTTGAACATGCCCTCTGCTGTGAACTCCTCTGCTGTGAACTCCAGAGGGTCAGGAGCCTTCGTCAGGCACTCAATGCCTTTAGCTCCTGCCCCTTCAGCAGGAATTGTAACAACGTCTGCTGAAAAATAAAGACTTCTTCTTCTTCATTGTGTTGACATGGCGACGTATTTGTACGTGTAACCTTAACAAAGCAGTACGGAGAAGGACACTAACCATCAGAGCGAACACTCGTCAAACTCGTTCCTTCACACCCAACGGGTAAGTTACCCCAACTCTACCCAGCTTACCATGTACCTACTTGAAAATGTCGTTCGTTTCAGGTCGGATAACGAATGACAATGTTTTCCACTGAAGCATGCTCTCATGATGTAGACATTGAGTTACGCCACACGGACTCGGTAGCACCTTTCGAATCGATGCAAATAAACGATCACTCCTTTCGAATAATGGCTACGTATTTCAGCCACTGTAAGCGCTTCGTATCCCCAGAACGAAACTATGAAAAGGGTACTTTCAGAATTCACTTCTTTCTTTCGTTTTTTCTCGCGAAAACGTTACAGCAAAGCCAAACTGCGACAGCAGAGAATAGAAACATTTTGCAGAAACGCCCCACTAAGGATTGTCGAAGAAACGCGTTAGTCGCTTGTTATACACCGAGCGCCCTTTGAAGACGGTTTCGCTAATAGACACAAATGCGTTTTCTGCGAAGACATTTCTTTCCAACACCATATAAGCAGCCTGATAGGAAAGTAAAGGCCATAAGGCACTAGAAGACATATTTCCACAAAGCCTGACGCATCCGCATGAAACCCATTATAAAGAGCCCCCTTAACCATTTTGTCTTTTGTCTTGGCTCTTTTTGTCTTTTATTTAGGACATTAACCTAAATTCCCCTAGTACATTGAGAGCAAAACCAAGACAGCTGGTTTTTTGGGAAATAGTCTTCAAGGATGCCTATTGCGATAGATATCACCATTTTTTTTTTTTGCAGCTGGCCGCTCGAAAGAAAAGGGCGTTGCAGTGAAGGCCAACCTAACGTCGGGTTGACCTGAAGTCATAGGTTGATGACATGGCTTTAAATAGAGAAATACTTGCCCTACCAGCTTTATTTTTGTACGTGGGCTCAGAGCTTTCAAAAATTTATGAAAACAAGCAAGAACATTTTTTTTCTGCCCGAAATTAAAATTTCAGTTGCCTGATAACCTAATTGGGTTTCATGCCTGGAAATGGACAATTGCTTGCACCGCAAGCTTAAGTTTTCGTTTACAAGCTCGTAGGGTTCGAAAGTTCAAGAACGCACACAAAAATGTATTTTGTTGGAAATAAAATATCTAAGGATGAAAGGGTTAAAGACTGCTTTTCTTCTTAACACAAATTCTTTGCTGGGAAGTCAATTTTCTAGGGTGCAATGCAAGAGGTTATACGTATATATGAAGGCCCTAAGGGCCTCTATTAAAAACCTTCCAACGACCCCACGTATACCTACGAAGCACTACACTCGACCACCTTTAAAATTGGCTTCGCTAGTATACACAGATGCATTGCTGGGAATACATTTTTTCAGTGTGACTACGACCGGTTGTATTTGAAAGTATAATGGCCATAGAGTCTATCCTTCACATAATTTCCGTACTGGGAAAAGGGCCACACATTAGGCGTTAGAGATGGACACACGGGTTTCTTGGTGGAGTCCACAATGCTTACGCATTCAATATTCCGTTCACAGTACACCGTGAACAAGGGTCCCGTGTAGGAGCCGAAACGTCCTTCCATTCAGTAAAATATTGCGCTCGGCGTTTTTGTTCCCAGTCGTCATACGCGGACCGGTAAGAGCTCCTGTCGAAACCATCGACTTCAAAGACCAGTTGCGGAAGAAAATCGCAGATTTCAGAAAAACCTCTCAGTCTGTTCGAAAGAAGTCCCGACAGAGACGGCAAACACAGCTGCACATCTCGAAGACACAGGCACGCGGTAGAACAAAATTAAAAAAGAAAGAAAAGAGGAAGACGAAGAAAGGACGGGTTGAAAGAATCGGAGCGCCGCAGAGACGATTCGAAACTCAAAGACAATGGGTAAACATTCCGGAGGCTAGGAGGTGACGCAACGAGAAAGCCGGCGCGCGCGGCTGTTCCAGATAAGTGTCAAGACGGGCGCGGAATATGCGGAACAAAAGGGATCGCTAATCCTATTCAGAGCACACGCTCCTATACAGCTCGCTGCGGTGCGCAGCCACGAAAACGGCGCCGGGTGTCGCGTGAGGCCGAATGGCGTTTGCGAGAAAAACCGTGCCTCGGAAACCAACACGCGAAGGATTTCTCGAGTGGCCGTCGTTCCTTGAAACGAAACGATGCGAAAGGGTTCTCTTCTGAATACGAGAAGCGCTCGGGAGTCGCACTCAGCCTTAATTATAGCGTGGACGACTTTTAATGTTATCACGCAACGCTAAATATATTCCCTTTTAGGTTAACTGTTCGTGCGTTCGCAGTGTGTACAAAAAAGAAGGCGCTGGTCAGTGCAACGAGAAACTGATGAATTAGATACGTCTAACACTTCGTACCGAAAATTCAATACTTGGTATGAAAAATGCGTCGAATACAGTAAAATCTCGTTGATACGTTTTTCACGGGAACCGGGAAATAACAGGTATTATGCGAAAATCGTGTTGTCCACAGAGGTCAAAAGCAGGGGGAAAATATGCACACTCCGTCAGCAACTCACTTTTTATTGAGCAACGTTAAATTTGCTGGTCAATTTGTGCGGCACTTTCTTCTTTTCAACGTCCAGGACTCCATTCTTCTGCAACGTAAAAAAAAGAAGCTAGCGGTATTTTCGCTTCGCCGGGCGCTGTCTTGTACGACAATGCGTGTCGTGCCCTAAACCGGTGAATCCAGCCGCCGGACGCTGGGAAGTAGTGTGCAAAAGCGCGGATATATCAACTTTCTTCGCGTACAATTGACCCTTCGACGTTGCCTCCTGCCGCTCTATCTCCCTCGAAGCATGTATGCAGGACGTCTTCCGGTGCGACTATGGCTGAGTTCCAATTCGCGGACAGCTTGGTAGAAAGCTTACGAAGCAGTCTAACTACACGTCTAAAGGAATAAGAATTGGAACGGCACAGCGGTTACGAGCGCAACACCAACGCAGACGACCACCTCGTAGCAGAATGTTGAGGAACAGCAAGCCGCAAGTTTCGTAAATAATATTACCGTTATTATTACAAACATTACTCAATTAAAAAAATACAAAAAGTCATCTTCACCTCTAGTAAATAAAACTAAATATTTCAATGAAAGAACAAGATAGTTTGCCGCAACTTTATTACACAAAAAGGCGGCGCTGGCGACCCTTTGTGGTTTAGACAGGAAGGTAGCCTGCATCGTTGCTGACTTCGATGCTGTCTCCTCAAAGCAGTCTTTGTTGACTGCTTCGTTCGGGTTGGAACGGGGCTTAACATGGCCGACTGTCCGCGAAGACAGCAACGAAGCTGTCTAAACGGGAAATTGGAACGCACCCTATGATACGTTTCGCAAGATGGCGCAGTGTATGGCCTGACGTACCATCGCCACTGGAAACAATGTTTTCGCCGCAAAACCGGCACTACCGAAGCCTCAGCGGCTCCGCAACGTACAGATTGTGCCTTGTTGGAAAGCGGTTTGAGCTAGAGTAAACGTAAGATTTATAGAAATGTCGGTAAAAACATCCACTTTCGCGATTGTATCATCCAATTTGCGGTAAAAATGTGATCGTACTAAACGCACAAAGATGCATTATTTTTAAGGACGTTGGCCGGGTATAAAAAAAAACGTATTATGCCGAACCGTATCAACGAGATTCCACTGTACTTCGTATAGAATGCGTGTCTAATACTTCCATGTAAAATTCGTCTAACACTCCACATGGAAAATGCGTCTAACGCTTCGTACAGAAAGTGCCTCTAATAATTCGCATGAAAAATTCGTCTAATAGTTCGTATTGCAGCGACTACTTTCCACCAAGTTTGGGCTCGGCTAGTTGCACCTAAACAACATAAACTAATCGAAAACAAATGTTTCAGACCTTTCACAAGAGGCCTTAACAATGTCGCAGAAGTTTATTAACTCGCAGTGCGATCCCACGAACAATACATTCTAAAACTGATACGCACCTCGCGAACGTTTAAAAAATAATATCGAGGGATTTTGCGGATAAATCCGCTCACGGCATTTTTTGCTTACTCAGAAAAGCGCAGAAATCGACGTATATCTACATCACGGAAAACATAGCAATGTATAATAATATTAATAAAAAAATAATAATAATGTTTATTTATCGTGCCCAGGAACAGCCAAGACACGTCAAAGTAAAAGTACAGACTAAAAAAGGAGATAACCAGTAAACAGAACTTTGACAAGTATATGGACGACATAAGGGAAAAAAAAGAAAGAAGCAAAGCAGCCTTGACACTGCATTTGAACGAAGTATAAGTACAAAACACTGCAACCCAATGGATAATGTACGCTATACGCACAATGAATGCAAGCAAAGCTGGCATAACACAATGACCAGATAAACAGCCTACATATTAAAAAAGAATAATAATAATAGAATAATAATGATAACAATGAATTTAGCTTGAAAATATGCTCACCGTACAATTTTTTTTTCTCCCTCAGATAAAGCGCTCATCACGGGAGCCAGAGCAAGAATACGCGAAACTCTCGCAAAATTTAAATGCGTAATTACGTCTTCACCATACGTGATTAATCGCTTTCGAGAACTGTAACTTTTCCTCCGAAAAGGCGGCGGCTGCTGCGACGCAGATGGTGTTGCACGTTCTGACGCTAAATTCCCCAGAGAATGCACGTTTTGATGTCAATAATTCCGCACCGTGCGTGCTGTTCAAACTTCCGAGATTCGAGACGGAGAAATCACAAAAAATCAGAGAAATCACGAAAGAGACATCACGAGAAATCACGCGCCATTTGTTGGGAGAGCGCGCCTCTGTTGCTGTACCTTGTGCCTGTTATTTTTTTCTGCTCGAAACAGCTTGAGCCTACACTACATCTTTTGCTTTAGGGTTTGCTTTCAACTCGCCTATGGTCTGGCACAGTTTTCACCGCGTTTTCTTTTTACTTGCTATCGTAAAAGCCAACACAACGTGAATTTTACCTTAAATGACGCTGGCACTCTCAGTTATACAGTTATATTTCGCCTCAAATAAACGTTATGTTTCTTTTGCGCTGAATAATGTGGACATGTGTGTGCCATTCCAACGGTTCTAGTAGCTCTGGGACGGTCCTGTTTAAATGTACTTGTGTTCAAACATTCTTTGAAATTTCCTTGGCGAAACAAGTGACATACGTATGGACGGACGGACAAGCAGACGAAAAAGACGAACAGACAGACAGACAGACAGACAGACAGACAGACAGACAGACAGACAGACAGAGAAATTTCCGTGTATCTCAAGAAATACTATTTTCGAAAAATAAAAATGGCGGGGTTTATTTGAGCCGACTGACTGAGACCGCGCCTCCCTCCTCTACCCATCACTGCCCCGCACTCTTGTCACGCTGTACTTCTATCCACATTCACCGAGGCTTCACACAGACAACAGGGTCATGCCGCTACAGCCATAAAAAATCAGCCGAACGAAGTGACAGCTGAAAGAACACCGCGCGTTCGATAATTAATAATGCAGCAGCAGCCCTCGGGGAACTAATGATCCTTCCCTGCTCCGTAATGAAAACAAGAGGCCGTACGATACTCGCATACGTTTCTGAGTAGCTATTTTCCACGCAAGGTTGTTTTTTTTTTTTTTTTTTGTAAAGACACCTCAAACCTTCTAACGTGCGAATGAAACCACCTCTTAGAGAAAAAAGCCTCAATGAGATCCTTCGAATGCACGCAATCGGTCCTACGAACAACGCAGGGAAATATTTGCCGCTCGCCTATTTTAAGTACTTCCGGAGTTATTCTTTTGTACATGCAAATGCATTTGAGACGCTATGCTACTCCTATATACTCCTATGTACAGTCGTCAAAGCTTAACAACAACAAAACACGAGGTGCCTTCCTACGCACAGAGTGGCAGCTCACGATAGCGACAGCTGCATCTTTGGCGCCTGATTATCAGCACTCACGATGCTTCTGTAGTGCACTCGGGTGCTTTAGCGCATGCGCACCGCCTGGCTTAGCAGCCCGAGCGCTATCGTAAGCTGCCGCTCTGTGCATACGCTGGCACCTCGTTCTTTGTTGTTCACAGTTTTGACGACTGTACATATGGTTACAAGTGTAGTAGGTTATATGACCAAAAATGACAATAAATAACCCATTTTTAAAGAGGGTCTATCAAGTACGAGTACAAAACACAACGCCGTTTGCTGCCCGAATATAACAAAAGAGACCAAGACAAACCAAGTGACATCAACGGACAAGCGGCACCAGCCTGATTACCCCCATTTGAGTTCACGTGTTACACATGGATGCGCTAACAAAACATCTTGCTGTTCCACAGGTTTTTTATAAAAATTCGCGATGCCCGTACATCGAAGGGCCTGTTATTCCATCCAGGTATAATCTGCGGAACGTGCTTAGGTGGAACAAATGTGTGAATGAGCTTCACAAGGGGCTCACCTCGATGTACATATGCGAAGCAACGGAATCGAGCAAAGCTAAGCGGAACAAGTCAAATAATCAGCATCGCATCTCTGCCCATACCCCTCCGCTACGCTGACATCCTTGCCCATTTACGCCGACAACGCCAGCACTTCTCTCCACCCCATCCGAACCTTCCCAAGACCGACGAGTGCATCTTACGATGGCTGCAAACCAACACCTTTCCTCATGGCACACGCCTTCATGCTATGTATCCTGCACAGTACTCTCCAAAGTGCAAACACTGCCCATCCCCATGCACCCTATACCACATGGTGTGGGAGTGCCACCTAACCCCAACTCTACTCCCCCTTCCCAACCTAACCCCTGAACAGTGGGAGGGCCAGCTGGCTAGCGGCGACCTGGGTGACCAGAAACAGCTGATATCCCGGGCGCAACTGGCCGCACGTGCCCACGGCCTCCTGGACTGAGGACGCCCCCCACAAGAGAGGAACGGCTCAACTAACTCCGTTCCAGCTCAATAAAACGTTTTCACCACCACCATCTCTCGTATTCCACACAGACACATAAAGCGGAAAATTTAATTACCCCTCACATTTTTCTAAACAAATTGTCCGATTCACATAACACCGTGTATTGTTCCAGATAAAATGAGTGGAACGTGTTTTTAGCAGCATCGAATGTGTAAAAAGATTTAAAGCGTTTCACATCCGCGTGCATATACAAAGAAGCGGAATCGAGCTAAGGTAAGCGGAACAGGTCTAATGGTCATCTCAGCATTCTTGCGTTCCACATAGACAAATAAAGCGAAAAATTGTCAAATGGTCAGCTTAGCATTTTTGTGTTCCACACAGGACACATAAAGCGAAAAAATTAATTGCTCCTCACATATTTCTAAACAAATTGCCCGATCCGCATAACACCGGCGTTTTGTTCCAGATAAAATGCGCAGAACATGTTTTCAGCAGGATTGAATGTGTAAACAGATTTAAAGTGTTTCACATGAGCCTGCACTACAAAGAAGTGGAATCGAGTTAATCTAAGCGGAACAGGACTAATGAATATCTTAGCATTCTTGTGTTCCAGGTAGACACAAAGCGAAAAATTTATTTGCTCCTTATATTTTTGTAAACAAATTGCCCGATCCACATAAAACGGTGTTTTGTTCCAGATAAGATGTGTGGAGCGTGTTTTTTTTTAAACAGGATCCAATGTGTAAACAAAGTGTGTCACCCTAGCGTACATATACAAAGAAGCGGAATCGAGCTAGGCTAAGCGGAACAGATCTAACGGTAATCTTAGCATTCTTGTGTTCCACACAGACACATAAAGCGAAAAAAACTTATTGCTCCCGACATTTTTCCAATTAAATTGCCGGATACACATTACACGGTGTTTTGTTTCAGATAAAATGTGTGGAACGTGGTCTTTTAGCAGGATCCAATGTGTAAACAAAGTGTGTCACCTCAGAGCACACATATCAAGAAATAGAATCGAGCTAGGCTATACTGCGTCGACCAACAACTAATACGTCTGATTAATAGTCCACAAATCATAGTACCGAAGGCAGTGACGCCAACTCGTGGGTGCGATGCGTGGGCGCGGGGGCACAAAAAGAAACGCGGAAGGGCTGACGTGCGAAAGAGCGCGGGACAGATAAAAAACAAAAAGAGAGAGACAATATATATATATATTGGCAGAGCGAGCAGTGAGACGTGAAAGGAAAGCCACCCACGCACGGGGCCACACAAAAAGAGGGGGCAGCAGGGCGCTAACGATACGAACATACGAGCCGACGCAAGCCGAAGCTCGCTGGATTGGGCTCCGGAACTGTGGGCGCTCCCCTCCCCCTTCTCCTTTCAGTAGGCGATGCCATCTAGATAAGAACGCGTGGGCTCTATCTGAAGGGATATAACAAAGGCTGTTTTTGTTTTTTTTTTATTGAGCTTGGAGCATCTACCTCGGCTATTATTACTCAGTGAACACAGCTGCTTGCTTTGCTTAGGAATAAATAATACAAAGGAGATTTATTTCGCGTCGATTTGTCCCCACTTTTCTGCTAACGTCACAATTTCATGATCAAGGGCAGACCGAGCGATGATTTCTAAGGACGGTGAGCAATTACGAAATCCAGACACGAAAAAAAAAAACATATACGATACATTTTGGCAGTTTTGCAGTTCCGTGTTTTTAGTAGGCGTTTTTTTATGGCGACCTTAAAAAACGTTTGCTCGTTTATTTGTACACTTTTCTGAGAGGTCACAAAAACTTAGTGCGGAAAATGGCCCCCGTCTGAAGTCCCAGATTTGACATCCATTATTAGCAAGCTAAATATCCACCGAGGTCACAGGTGGTCGCAATTAGCACAGGACCGGGATAATTGGAGATCTATGGGAGAGGCCTTTGCCCTGCAGTGGGCGTAGACATGATGATGATGATTATGACGATGACGATGACGATGACGATGATAATGACGACGATGACGACATGGTACGGCACGCATTGATAAAGCTGACAACGATATTGTACTACTGCGCAGCCATTTCCCTCACCCGTTTAGTCGTTTTTGAATAGTTAAGACTGAAGTCTGCCACAGGATTTGCGAAAAGGTGGCCCATAACCTGGCGAGTACAAAAAAAGAATCGCCGAAATTCAGATAATCGTTACCCAATGCGCAAGCTTTCCTCGAACGCTTGCCTTCATTATGAGTGTTCTTTTCCTTCAACCAGTTATGTACATTAACGCTATTAAATAGAGTAAATGCCTTAGCTTCGCAAGTTACGCGTTTCTGTGCGCGTTCGGTACTTTTCCACGATTTTTTTCGTCCTTATGTTTCTTTTATTTTTTTGTTCTAGTCATATGCGAACATTGATTAGACATTGTATTTCTGATTTCGTTCGCTTTTATTGCATTTTATTTATTTATTTATCTTTAAATTTTCCTTTGACACCGACCCTTAATTTAAACGATCATAGCGATTAAATTTTAACTTCTTTAATTAGGCATTGAGTGCCGATACAAGGCGTAACGCAACACGATTGGTGCCGTGGGCTACTCGACAAAGAGAACGGTCACGGAGCTCGGCCCAGGGGGAACTTCGGAGGCCTTCTCGCCTACAGGGCGCTTCAGCGGCTCTCTTCAAGTCTCGAGCGCGGGGCTCGAACAACAGCTGCGCCGGCTCCGTCGTCGTCGAGGTCACGAAGAATCGCAATTGGAGCGAGGCGGCGCGAGATTTCCGCGCCAAAGAAGCGTTCGCAGATGGAGGAGGGCGCTAACGACACGCGTCGTGCGAAGAAAGAGCCGATGTGCAGTTTCGAAGCCGAATATACAAGCAAGGGAGTCGCACATGACAGAGAAGAAAAAAATGCCGAAGGCACGACGAGCAAGGCCGAGGTGTGTCGTGACAAGATGCTTAGTTCTGACGGCCCACAGATGCGACTCGCTGGAAGCACGCTGGAAGCACGACAAATTTTGCGCTGCGCGCCCTTTACGGCGGTTTTAATAAACACACAGCAGCGACGGTTCGCAGAGTCGTGTCAAGCTGATAGCATAAAGACAGTAGCGAAACCACACCGAAAAGTTGAAAGAAATTCGAATATGAAATTCGCGCGCTTTTTTTTTTGTGCTTCCAGGATAATGGCGTCATATTAGGGACTTTTTTTCTTCAATTAGCAGTCGTAATGCACAACAACAAAAAAAAGAGAGGACATATATCCCGAGGATGATGACATCAGCGTAATATTAAATATGGTCGATGTGGCTCTAACCGCTTTGCGCGCTGAGTTGACGATTGTTTGGAGACGCGTGACGGCTTCGCGTCCATTCATCCGACGGTATTATAAGGATTACACTAAATTGACGTCCGGCTGCGTTTCCTTGCTCAACGCCGCGTCTTGTGGGAATTACATTGCATAACCGAACCAAAACCTAACCCACACACAAAATAAATGAAATGAGCACGATACGCGGCTCACAGTGAGGCCAGTTTTATCAAAACGGTTTTTTTTACCTGTTATACTTTTGGGATCCCGAATTAAAAAGAGAAGGACACTGCTTGCTACAAAGAAGGAAGCAAATCAAAACCTAACAAATATCAAGCGAAGAATAAATTAGATTAATTTGAATAAAAGGACAAACGACTGAATTCTGTTCAAACAATATATTACAATCGGTTGGACATCACACAAGCAGGAGCCTTTGGCCAGTAATGAAAGTGTATACAACCTGACGGTGGTGACTATGAAGCCGTTTCAGGCTGATACGAGAATAAATAGGGCGGAGGTAAATAAAGTATAATTTGTAACACCCGAATTCTGCGCACTTGACCTTCGCAAGAAGTTGTCAAATTACGGTTCATTCTGTTTAAAAGTGACACAGCCGCAATTATTGCAACGGTTTTTAAAGAAACGATTACTAAAAAAACCAGCTTTCGCCTATGGGAGAGAAGCTGGTCAGAAAAATATTATTTTTTTCCTATGCGGATACATGTGAGAAATCCAGACAGGCTACGCTCGAAGACGATAACACGTTTTTCTCAGACTGCTTAAAAACTAGGGCAATACGGCTACCTGTATTTTGACAAAAAAAGACCAAAAATGCGGCCTCTTTCTGCGCCATCTCTGCGCGTTCAGACAGTGCACTTTTGCAATGGACTCGGCCATGGTGTAATCCCCGAAGTTGATTTGATTGATTGTAGGGTTTAACGCGCCGACGCAACGCAGACGATGAGGCAGCGCCGTAGTGGAGGGGCTCCGGATTAATTTTGACCACCCTGGGGATCATTTATCGTGCGCCGAAATCTCGTACACACGGGGCGTTTTTTTTGCGTTTCGCCTCCATCAGAAAAGCGGCCGCCGCGGCCGGGAATCGAACCCGCGACCTCGTGCTCAGCAGCGCAACGCCTTAGTCACTGAGCCACCGCGCGGCGGGTGAAAATCCCCCGAAGTATATATATATAGTATATATAGTAACGCTAATATAATATATATATATATAGAGATATATATATATATTATATATATATATATATATATACTATATTAGTAGATATATATAATATATATTAGCGTTACTATTAGCGTTTTACCTGCGACCATTCGTCAAGCTTTGAACGATTCGAGCCGACGATTACGAGTGGGTGGATCCTCCTCCCGACGCTGCGTTTCTCTAGTGTTGTGGATAAGCTCGATAAACGAAATCGCCGATAAGAAGAAAGGAACGTCGCCTATTGTTTCGAGGAAGCGATAAGATTTGGCTCACGCGCCGATAGGCGCAGGATTGTCTTCACGAACTCCACTATTACGACGACCATAGGTTTCTAAGCAGAGATGGCCGCAAGCGGAGATCACTTTTTGCTTTGTTGATAAAATTGCCTTTATGCAAGAAAAGCATCGTTTCATTGTAGGCGGAGCGGTTATGGTTTTTTCGTTGTTGTTTTGGCGCGGCAAGTCAGGGTGGGAAACGGGCTAGCTAAAGAATACCATTTCCTACAAATCAAAGCTGACACCGTGACACCGACAATCTCTTATCTATATCTTCTCTCTATCTCTATATATATATATATATATATATATTTTTATATTTTATATTTATATATATATTATATATATATATTGTGAGCGCATTTAACTTCAACATTGATGGGCACTTATCTGCTGTTCCCAATTGCCGCCAGTTGATGGGACCAAGCTCTCAATCTGAGCATACCATTATAATTATCATCTGTACATAATCATAACCATTGAGTGGCTTTTTCTGTAAAGGGCGGTCCCCGTACGAAATGTCGATGTAAAGTTATGTTTTCGAAGTAAAGTGGTTATGCAATTATTGTGCCCCTTTTTACTATATATAAATATATATAGTATAGATATTATATATAATATATATATAAACTATATATATATTGATATATATATATATATTACATCGACGTTTCGGTGTGCTGTTTTAGTAGGCGTTTTTGCCCATGCAGATGAAACGTTCTAGCGCGACGCGTTGGAAGACGAGTGTCCTGGAGTTTTAGTACCGTGACTACATGAAACGACGACGACGACGACGATAGCAGACACCGACAGCCAGAGCACCTAAGGGGCATTGCCCCTAATAGAAGAAAGCACCAAGACTATTGTTTTTAATGTGTCAAGCCTCGGAGTTTAAAAAGGTAGATTCACTGCAATCAGTCGTAAGCGTAATGAAGCGAAATTAAACAAAAAGGTGCCCCTATAGTCGTGATCGCTAACAAAAATCCGCGTCAGTAATGAATGAACCGTTTTTTATGAAACGATAAATAAACACAGACTAATTTTATTGCACAAAAGCCAGAGGGGTTCTGCACGACTAAACCAAGCGAGAACAGGCTCGTTAAAAAAACCGCACAAATGAGCAGTGACAGCTCGACGCATCGTGTTTCGCGCTTGACATTTTGGCCTAAAACGCGTCTTCTGTTTTCGCCGTGACGTCAGCGCGCGCGAGCGCCGACACACGCCAACGCTTCGAGCACGCAACAGCCCACGGTTAGAGGGTATCAAATAACGGGGCGAAAGCGGTCGACTATGGGCCCTATTCTCGACTGCACAAATTGCCGGCAATTTAGGCAATTTTCCGGAAGTCTTTTCTGATTGGCTTTCAATTTTGGTCACGTGCTTCCGGCTGACAAAGCGGTTGTGTGTGGTGTCGTCATTTTGACGTTTCATGTCGTCAACGGACACTAGTTCTAAAGTTTGCCTTATTTCTCGTTACTAAAGGCGCATAATTCTTGGCCGGCAGTGAAAAACCAGACAAAATGCGGCGGACATGACAACGTAAGCCTGTCTTTGCTATTCAACAACAATACTGCTTGTAATACACACCCCCTCTGTGATTGGCTGAAAAGGCGTGACGTAATTTAAACAGTTGGCGGGAACGATTACGTCATGCATTGGCAACTTCAGCCTGCGTAAAAGTGACGTAATGCTACGTAACAGCATGAAAATGGCGGTTGTTTTTGTCGCAAAATACAAGCAAAATAGGGCACAATATTGCCCCGGCTTACGGCGCCGCGAAATGTGCGGCAATTTGCAGCAGGCGCAGTTTCGCATGCGCGCTGTTTAAAGCATGTTTCCTACCGAAACAAATTATAGTTTCAACTGCTTCCAAGTCAGCGATCATGGACATACAAATAACATGCAGTATTTTGCTTTTATGTTTGGCAATGAAATAAAAAATATTTGTTTGGCGTAACCGCAACATAAGAGGGCAGTACAAGCCTCTCCATGACAAAGAGAACCCAATGCATGGCATTTGTCCATACTTGTCCTAGTAAGCTGTTGGGTCACATGATCGAACTTAAGAGAAAAATAACAATGAAAAGTGACTATTTAGTTCATTACAGCGCTGATTGCAGTCGAGCTTGACAAATGAGTGAATCGGTGACATCGGTGTGCTCCGCGGTTATCAGGCGTAGCGCTTCGCTGCTCTTATGTGTCATAGAAGCGATAGTCGCGGCCGTCTTTTTCTGTGATCACGCCATAAACTTGTAACATAGCAGCAGACGATGGCGTGGCGGCGGTGGCGGCAGGGAAGGTGATAACGCAACAAAGCTTGCATTGAAGCAGAGAGCCCAGCTATGTTAATAAAAGCGATTGAAAGAAATAAATAGATACGGTAAAAAAATTGTGTGATGTTCTTTAGCTCGACATCCGCCTTTCGCTCGCTTTTGGATCAACGTTACTCGATCGCCTTGTGGTGTTGGCGCCAAGTCTGACCTCCAGAAATGTGTTTTTCTTGTCAGCCTCAGCTACCGTCTTAATTTTTATAGTACATGCCAAGTGTTTTTATATCTTTCTTGCGCAATATTTGATACCTTGGTAGCGATCGTTATGAGTGACTCGTCAAATTACACTGCATGTCGTCATAGCTATAGGTGCAGCACGTCACTGATTGCTTACGTCGTGCTTACGCAAAAAAACATGGGCGAAATGCCGGCAATTTGTGCAGTCGAGAATAGGGCCCTATGTTGCTCGGAGGAAATTATCGATCCCCTTTCGGCCAACAGTGGCCAGATTTTGGGCGGTTAATCACGGGGCGCGGTCGTTTACAGTGTCGCGGTTTCGATGTGTAAATGTGAGTTCTCCTTCAGCAATAAATAAAAAAAAAAACGAAGCTGAACAGGCGTTGCCTCTTTTGAGGCTCTTTTCAGTCACGTCGATAGACCAATCAACTGATACTTCGGAAATTTGCCTCCAAAGGAACCTCACTCTGTGCACAACCATCGCCTCATATGGCCTCTGTCTTTTAGTGGCGAAGCCCCTCAGGGGCTCCCGGCTGTTGGCGTCTCATTTCATCGTCGTCGTAATCGTTGTCTCATGTAGTCACGTAACTAAAATACCTGGAAACTCGTTTACGCCTTGCGCTACAACGTAACGCGTACTAAAAAAAAAAATACACCGGGACACTTGTTTACACCCCGCGCTGGAGCGCCTCGTAACGCTTGCTAATACACTTACACACTGCATGCTTCGCCCCTCCCCAGATTTCACGTTAGTGGAGATGTCCCAGGATTTTTTTTTATTTTGTTTTCCACGTAGCGCCATGGACCCTGTCCAGCTTTTTAGTAGATGGTACTGCAGGGAGACGTTAGAATAAAGTGGTCTGAATTTTCCCAAGTTTCCCGTTAGTGGAGACGGCCCGGGATTCTTTTTTACCATTTCTCTCACACGGTGACAGGTCGAATTTTACATTGAATAAATGTATATAAATAAATAAATAAATAAATAAATAAATAAATAAATAAATAAATAAATAAATAAAAAATCTGGTGGTTTCACGCCCCGAAGCTACACTGCACGTGGGCTATGAGGCGGGCCGTAGTGAGGTGGCGCCGTAGTGACAGGGCTCCGGGATAATTGCGACCACCTGGGGTCTGTTAACGCGCGTTCAAATCTCGACACAGGGGCGTCTCCCGCTTTTCGAATCCGTCCGAAAGGCTTCCTCCACGGCTTGGATCGAAGCCGCCTCCTAATGCTCAAGCAGTGCACCGCTGAGACAGCGCCACCACGCCGGCTGAGTTCTCCTTCAGAGAAATTGCGGATACAGTAAATCCGCGTTATAAAGAAATTGCTGTATTAAAAATTTCGCTTTATTCGCAGTGTTTCCCGGTCTCCACCTCATGGCAGTGAGCGCAAGCCGTACGAGGAGGCGCGTTCGATTCCCGGCTGCGGCGGCTGCTTTTTACCCGTCGCCAACATACGGACTTCAATTCTCCTTGGTCACTTCCTGAGTCAATAAAGTGTTCTCTCTCTCTCTCTCTCTTTCACGGAGGCGAAAAGCAAAAACGTCCGTGTTGTGTTCGAGATTTCAGTGCACGTTAAAGATCCGCAGGTGGTCAACATTCATCCGGAGCGGTCCACTACGGCGCGCCTGATCGCCTGCGTTGCGTCGGCGCGTTAAACCATACAATCAATCCATAAGAGCAAGTCGCCCCCGTTTTTAATGAAGTGTATCGCTTATAGCGAAGCTAGTTTTCTGTTCCAGGTATTCCTCACAGCGATGTTTTAATATAGTTCTCTATTCACGAATTAACTCCTCGAACAGAAAACTCGCTTAAAAACTAGCTTCGTTATAAGCGATACACTTCGTTAAAAACGGAGACGACTTCAAATGCGAAATTTCGAAGGAAACGATTCCGTTATAACGCGAATATAGTGTGTTTCACCAAAGAACACGAACGAGTGCCTGGCTCCGAGCGATAACTTGTGCGTCCGTCCATCCGTCCGTGCACAGGCCACGGCAACCGTAATAACAACACACACCACAGCCTTTAAATGTTACGCTATACACGGTTCATTGTACGCTGGGGTAAGAAAACAACGCGAAAGTCGGAGCCGCGAACGCGAAATGAAAACACAATGCCGAGTGTTTTGATCTGCGCAGCGCTTCACGTCGCTTCTCTCGATACAACTCAATCCGCCGGCATAAACATAGTCGCACTCACGAAACAAAGGAAGTTCACAAGGTAGGGTCACGAAAACGGAGATTGCGGAGGAAAGAAGAAGAAACAGTGTCAAACCCCGGAGAGAAAAAAAAAAATGCGAACGCTTGCGGAAAACAGAGGCCGAAACCGGTCGGCGTTTTTAGTTGGGTTCGGCTGGCAGTAAACGGTGAAAGGCGAGTAATGTAGGTCATTTTTTTCTATCGGCCAGCGCGATTAACGCGGGGTTGCTCAGTTCGTCCTACTTGTTACACGAACGACGTGCTCGATGAAAAACGCCTCGCTCGTGCGCGGCGATAAACAAGCACGGTTCCACTGTTTGCGCGCGAAACAGACGCGGAACATCGACAGCGTCTGGTGTACAATCCGCTTTACGCGCCATTGTTGGCTAAAGGATAAGGACGCTTGCACTGGTGCACTTTTTCTTCGGGCAGGGGCGCCATTTTTTTTCCTCCGATCTTTATGCATCTCTTTTCGCCTGCTCCGTCCTTCATTAGGAGCCTTCGAGAGATTTTCTTATCAGTGTGCGATAACGCAATGAAAGGGTTTAAAGGAGCCATGAAGACAAAATACAAGTTAGGTTTATTAGAAAGACTGCTTAGTCCCGATAACAATGATACCAATATCATCGCAATCTTCGAACAAATAACGGAGATATTAAAGAAAACGTGTGAAGCCGTGGCGACCCCCTAGCCAATTTCCCGCAACTTTTCTGTGACGTCACGGAACCTTGTTTGTGCGATTGGCGGCCGCCTAACTGACTTGTCGCGACGACACATGACTGGACGTCTGTAATGCGGCCTCTAGTTCCATTTGACCGCATCACGTGAATGCTAACGTGCAGCTAACGCACTGAAAATTATGTTTTATTGTTGGCCCGTATGACGTCATTCTTGCTCATAACACGTCACTGTGGCGCGAAATTTGAAAGTTTTTAAATACTTCTTGCTTTTTTTTTCGTTAAAAAACATCTTTTGTGGCTGTAATAGAGCTGAGTGAGATACTGAATCCTAGTTCTTTCAAATTAAACAAAGTTGCATTTTCTCTTCATGGCTCCTTTAAGTAAGCGCTCACATCGAGCGGTTGCTGCACCACCCAGCAAACGCTGATGACGTCATTGTGACGTCACTAGTTCCTGTGATCGGCCCGCACAGAAAAAAACTGATCAGGCAGATTAGAAGCCTACACAAGAAGTACTCATCCGTTTCCGATAACACAATTATGGGACAAAAAGCTCAGTCACATCACATACAGAGCGGTTTCCGCACCACTCAACAACGTCTGACCGCGTCACTGTGACGTCACTAGTTTCCGTGCTCCGCCCGCAAAGAGCGCACAGACGAGACCAATGCCATCGTGGAACAAGCTAAAACGTCGCGAAATGTAAGCGCAAAGCACACCTGTACGCTTCCCGTGCCCTTAGATACGGATAAGCTCCAAGCATTCCTAACCCAACTTCTATAGCATTCCGCGTTTTTTTTTTTTTTTTTTTTGCAATGTTGAAGCATTTCAATGTCAACTAATGAAAGAAACCTGTGTGTCCGTTTGTAACGCGTCATGTGTCGCCCTGTCGCCGCGCAGAAAAGTGCCGGTAATAACAGGCCACCGAGCCTTCATACTTCACACTAGACCGCCCCTAAAGATGTCTTCCCACCAAGGCACTTCAGTGTAGTTGTGCAGCCGACTTTGCGGCTCGGTTTACAGCGCCCCCTATACGGATACAGCGGGTATTTAATAAAAGGCCATCCGACATTCATATTTTCATATCAGACTGCCTGTATTGCACATAAGGAAATTTATTCTCATCAATGCATGCCTGAGTAGAGGAACCGCCTTCAAATGCCTGTAGTTTGTCGTATTAACGCGTGTCCTACTGTCGTCTTGTCGTACCTTTGTCGTGTCGTGATTCTGATGTTCTGTCGTGTGTCGTATTCCTGTCCTTATTTTGATGTTCCGTCGTGCCGAATACCTATCTTCTCTTGATCCTGATGTTCCATCAGTAGTTGCACATTGTTCGAATGTTATTGCCCATTGTGAAGAGTAGCGTAAATGGCAGTACTGTTGCGACCACAGGAATGTTTGTCGTTGAGAAAATTCACTTTGTCGTTACGACAGAAATGTGTGTCGTAACAACAGATGGCTTTGTCGTAACAACAGGACTTCTGTTGTTGCAACACGGTTTTTTTTTTCGTACGACAGGTATTCTTGTAAGGTTTTTGCGGTATTTCTGTTGTGATTTTAGACTGGGTAATGCTCCAGGAATGTACAGTCGCCAGCAAAAGTTTGCGGGATGTGCATTGCGTGGCCGAGCGGCGCAAAACTGCATTGTTGCGCCATCTACAGCCAGCGAACGCCGGGTCCAGGCTGAAGGAGCTGGCGTGCTCGGCGCGCTTTGCGCATGCCTGGCCTTTATTTGTTACCGGGCGTCTCTCATCGCTCGCTTGCCCGCGACATGCTTTTGATATTCGCGGCAGCCGCAGTGGCGCCTCGGGACTATCGCCGCCGTTCTGCTATCACTGGTGCAATAAAATACGTAGCCCGCGGCCGCCGTTTGCGCGGCGGGCAACGTTTAATAAATCTTAGGCTATGATCAGACTACCGAAGCAAAAACCATATCGCTATCTCGGGACGTAACAAAAGACGGCGTGTCGCGCGCAGTTTGGTTGGCTGAGACGTGAAATGACGTTATTCTTTACAGTTATTACGACAGTTGCGGGAACAGTCTGAACCCGGCCTTGTTTTCCAAGAGGCACTGCTGGTTGAGCACGAAATATATTTTCATTTTAAACCAAAGCTCCGATAAACTGCCAGCTAACCTCTAATTGCCGTTGTCGTCTCAGCGGCGAATTATCCTAACATTTGTTTTGGGGTAGTTCCGACAAAACCAGAGTTACAGCCCTTTTACAGACAGATATGCTGTATCGCTTGCAGCTTCCTAAAAACTAACTGTGGCAAGTAAATGTGATTCGGTGTAATCCTAACGTTGTCCTCGCGGCCAATTTCAGTATGGTGTTTAACATGATACCTACATAGACTGAGCGCTAAGTCATTCACCACAAAGTTTAATTTGCCGCAAGATTAACTTTGGCAACGCGACTTTTTTCTATGGAGCCCGTCGACGGACGCAGTTTCCGACAGGTAGCCTAAATAGCTCCTCTAAAGAAAATTTATTTGTCGACCATTACATGACTTTACAGATCAGGTTCATTCAATGACGCGCGCCGCGCAAACGGCGGGCGCGGGCTACGTATTTTGTAGCACCAGTGATAGTAGAACAACGGCGATGGTCACGCGGCGCCGCCGCGATCGCCGCGAATATCAAAAGCATGTCGCGGGCAAGCGAGCCGTGAAAAATGCCCGGTAACAAATAAAGGTCAGGCATGCGCAAAGCTCGCCTCGCACGCCAGCTCCTTGAGCCTCGACCCGGCGATCGCTGGCTGCAGATGGCGCCGCAATGCAGTTTTGCGCCGCTCGGCCACGCGCTGCACATCCCGCAAACTTTTGCTGGCGACTGTACATTGGGTCTTATACAGGCGCTAGGGTTCTGATACTTTGATCACACTCCTTGCAACGTGACATGTAAATACATAAAAGAACAAATTTGAATTTGATATCAGACTGCTTACATTATCGTCGCAGCAGAAATGTCTTCCCAGCAATAAATTTGTGCATGCAAACGAAGCCGTACTTTAAGTGGCTTGGTGTACAGCAGAGAGAGTTTCCACAAATATTTTCAACCCTTTAGCGAGTTAGGTAATCCTCCGTGACCGGAAACAACAGCGTTAGAAACGAGCATCGCCCCTCAGATATACGCATGACGACACAGCCCGCGAAGGTCGGCCTGGATTCACCGAGGCGATCGCCAAGTGTTTGCAGAGCGTGCAAACATCCGCACGCGTCGCCGTGCGCTTAGCATTCGTCGGAGGCGACCACGAGATATGACACGCGCTGCGTAGGGACGCAAAACGCCGTCGCAAATAAACGAAGTAAGGAAAAAAAAATTATCACCCCTTTCTACATAAAGTTGAGCGAAACGCGAAAGAAGTGCATCCAACCTTCGCCGAAAGTGCGTCCTATCGATCGTCAAACCTTAAAACACCCAAATCGCAAACGAAACGAACCCACGCGACTATTTTTCGCGCACTAAGTGGGCGAGTCTACGCACGACCTTTATTTCATGGACTGCTACGCGGTTCATGTATACTATTGTAGAAGGGTTTGCTGAAGTACCAGTTGGTACATTGTACTACGAAGAAAAGCAGCGCAGAGGACAGGACAAACTAAGGAACCACAAAGCACAGGCGCTGACGAACAACTGAGAGCTTTATTGCAGCAGGAACACACGGGCGGTATAGTAAATGGACACTCGCGTGCTCCTTGACGCAGCGTTCAAGCACGCTCGAGGCGAGATGTGATGATCAAAGCGACTCGCGCGAATAACGCTTGTTTGAACGCATTCCGGACGCCGGACGGGAATTCTCGCCGCCGGGCCTGTCCACTCAGAGCCGTAGTTCATGTCACGCGAAGGCCGCTTGCACGGTACAGACAGACAAAAAAAAAAGAAGGTTTTCAAACGCCGCCACGTGCCGTAACCCGCCCACCGCGTTTCTTTCGCGCCTTTTTTACTCGCCATTGTCCTTCAAGCCGGCGGCGTACGAACAACGCGCGGGAAAATTAAAAAACTGGAGGAGGAGGAGGGGTCGGCGAGGGAGCGCAATGTTCACTTCGGACCGAGATTTCCTCCGGCGATAATATGCGCCCATACTACATAGTCGGGGAGTGCATGCACGTCAAAGGTCGTGCCGCTAACGTCGCATTGTTCCTCCCCGACGCACGCAGCTCGTCCCAGGAGGGGGGGAGGGAGGGTGGGGGGTCGTTTCTCGGTCTCCCCCTTTCGGAACGAGAAATGAAGCCGCGTTGCGTCGGGCCCCCTTAATGAACGCCCTTGCGATCTCGTTCGTCCGCGCCTTCTGGCAGCCGGAAACATCCCCGCTCGCGTTTCCTCTCCCACCCTCTGTTCTAGTCCGCTTCCTCGAGCGGATGAAGAGCCGGTTCCTATTATGCCTCGCCGCCGAAACAAGGTCACCGTTCTCGGTCGCTATGACGCCACTAGCGACGGCGACGACGCTACGGAGCGCCGACCCGAAGGAGAGTATAGACCTCTTCAGCGCCTTCGCACTGTAAGCTGCCGAAGGCCGTGCTAGAATCGATTTAACTGGCGCAGTCGACAGAACGACCAAACTGCGCATGCGCAAAAAGAGCATGCCCATATCTTAACAAGGATTAAAAGCGTCGGGACGGCCGCCATTTCAATAAATGTAGACATTTCTTACTTCTGTTTGTCCTGGTAGCTGCCACTTTATCACTGGGCTGTGCTGGCATCGATATAACTGGCGCAGACGACGGGTTGACCAAACTGTGCAGGCGCAGAATAGTACAGAACTATCCAATATTTTATCGATGCTCAACAACGTCGGGACGGCCGCCATTTTAAGGAATTCGGCAATGTAGACATTTCGAACTTGTTCGTCCTGGTTGCAGCCACATTATCACTGGGCTGTGGTAGCATCGATATAACTGGCGCAGTCGATGGGTCGACCAAACAGCGCATGCGCAGAAATGTCGAGAACATGCCAATATTTTATCGAGGCTTAACAACGTCGGGACGGCCGCCATTTTCAAGAACTCGGAAATGTACACATTTTCAACTCATTCGCCCTGGTAGCAGCCACTTCACTGGGCTGTGCTAGCATCGATATAACTTGCGCAGTCGACAGGACCACGCAACTGCGCCTGCGCAACACTGCCCTGAACATTCCAAGATGTCATCAAGGTTTAAAGAGCGGAAAAAGGTCTAAGTCCCCCGCCAGGGCGGCGGTCACTTTAAGGAAGTAATTCGTCCTGGTAGCAGCTACCTTATTACTGGGCTGTGCTAGCGTCGATCGAAATTGGCGCAGTCGACAGGACCGTCCAAATGCGCATGCGCAGTACAGTCCTGAACATTCCAACATGTCATCGACGTTCAAAGGATGAAAGAGGTCTATAACGCCGTCTTAGCCACTGTGCAACCAACTGCAGCAGGCATCGCACGGTTGACTAGAATTGTTAATATGTAACCACGAGCGTGTCCCGGGATGTGACTGCTTTGACAGCATAAGAACTCCGCAAACCGCTTTTTTCTGCTTACACTGAGAGCGAACCAAACAAATCATCCCGCCTGCCGTGCCAAACTCCTAACACGGCACAAACACGGAGTGACCGCTGGCGCAGCCCGGCATCGCGTAGTCTTCAATGCGGGCTCCCAAAGACGTGTCCGTCCACCCGAGCAGGCGGGGCGAGCGTCGGCTCATTACAAAGGCAAGTAGTGGCCAATCCATCACGCGGGAACAGGATTAGAACCTCCCCCCGACTTCCTGCAGAGAAATAAAAGGGAACTCACGCACGCCAGGGCGGAACTGCCAGAAGGTAAGCAAAGGCAGTCCGTCATGTCGGGCCCCCCAACCGGCATTTCGCCGCATTGTGCCGCACTGCACAGCCGCCGCGAACAATGGCCCGTTTCCACGCCGCTTCCGAATGCTGCTCCGCGTGTCGAATGCTTACGCCGCGGACATCGCCGGCTCCGACAGCCACGGGGCGAACCAAGTCAAGCCAAGCCAAGCCGAGTTGCGTACAGGGAAGTGAGCGCACGACGACGACGCCCCGGAAACGTGCGCGCGGGGCAAGGTACACGTAACGAGGAAAAGAAAGCGGACACCGTTACGGGTTCTTATGCTCGCTGTCTATATATATGAGGAGGTTTTCTGGGATGGAATCTCGAATGGCGATTACGAGCCGAGCGTCGCTGAGGGCGCTCGGCCACAAGGGGACACTGTCTTCGCCTCCACCATTGAGTCTGTCCAGGAACCGACAACGCCAGTGGGGAAGGAGTTGCGGCGGAAAGAAGTGGCTTGATACCGATCGGGGGATTGGCTGAGGATTGCTCGACATAAAGAAAAAACAGAGAATAACCAGAACCACGTCATTGTACAGATAGGTACTAACCAAAATCAGTACCTGCGGTTCAAATCTGCACGTCGCGTGCCACACAAGCGCACTGTTAAAACCGAAACTCCTAACGGACAATACTGTACCCTCAATGGTGGCCGTGAAGCGGTGCTAGTCACTTTGTCCATTAAATTTCCGCACTTTAAATGCGGGTTATGCACGCGAAAATACCGTACTAATCAACATCAGTACATGCGTTTCAAATCTGCACGTCGCGTGGCACACAAACTCACCGTTAAAACCGAAACTCTTAACGGACATACTGTACCCTGAATGATAGCCGTGAAGCGGTGCGAGTCAATCTTACCCGGAGTCACCAGACGACGAGTTTACGCGTCGATACACGCTAGACTTTGTTCCACTTCTACAGACATCAAGCTTTCAGGCTTCGGAAAGACGGATGGTGGTATTCTCAATTAAAGTCTCGTGTGGTGACGCCACCCGGGCACATGTCCACCGTCAATGCAAGACTCCTTGCTGAATACCGCAACCTCACTTTCGAACGCTGATGTGTACTTCCAATCGATATTGTTTGAAGCCGGTGGAATGCGGTGAAAAAAAAAAAAGTAAAAAACTTTGGCAGACCCTTTGAGCTGCGTTTCGTAAAGAGGGATGTTTGACGACGCCTTTTGTCTCCTCAAATTTATTACTAAGACGAAGAAATATCCACAGAAGTGGAAGAAGCTGTCCATTTCAATTCGCAGTTGCAGCGATAGTTGAACAAGTGGTAGTACATTGAAAAAAAGAAAACCAATTACGACCTAATAATATGCGCATCAATTAGAAAAGCAGTTCGTCTAAATGCCCGTAAATTGGTTGGAGGGCTTAAATTGCCTTAAAATCCTTCAATTTGAAGCTTTAAATGGGCCATGCAGACGAATTACAACCCTGTTCAGTTTAAAAGAACTAGCCTTCGGCAATTAGGTCAGCTACGATCCAGCCACGAACGATGTTTTAACAAAAAAAAAAAAGAAAACGACGAAATCAATGTTGAAAAAAAATAGCAGTGGCATAGCTATGCAAGGATATACGTAGCGTGAGCTAAGGTTCAGCAATCCAATCCAATCCAGTCCGGTGCAGTCCAGTCCACTCACTGCTCTTCGCGCATGCGCAGCACGGCTCTCCAGGAGCCGCGCGAAACGGCTATCAAGCGGCTCCGGCTCAGCGTCAGACTTGGCTAGTGCGCAACGGAGGCGCACAACTGGGCACGCGCGGGAGCCAGTGCTTCTGCCGCGGCTATGACGTCACTCCTCTGGAATGCGCAGACCGGCGAATGTGCAGAGCCGATTCTCTACACACCCGTACTCCAATTGGATTGTATTTCCAATCCAATACAATCCAATTCAATCCAATCCAGTCCAATGCTCCTCGCGCTTGCGCAGCACGGCCCTTCGGAGCCCACGCGAAACTGCTCAACCTCGGCCAGCGTTGCTTACGCTACTAAAATAACTTAGCGCTAGACGACGTCAGAACTCTGGCTCAACAGAAGAAAAAATTAAAAAAAAAATCTTAATCCCTGTGCTAACAGCCCGTTACCATTCAAGTAATATATGTGTTCGAACGAAATCAGAGGCACCACTGGAATTGCACAGTCGGCGGCTGACCATCGCACCAACAAGATCATGTGACATCAACAAACAAGATGCTGTGACGTCATAGAAACTTCCCCAGAAATAATAGCCAGAAAGCAGTCGCCACTGCTCCGTCTGCGTTCGTCAATATCTAAACTACTTGTTTGAAATTTACGGTAATATCGGCGTCACTGTTACCGGGCAAAAGCAGCGCTTTAAGGTAACCAAATTTGTATTTTGTCTGCATGTGCACCCTTTAATCAGCATACGGGCGTTTTCTTTCTCAGTGCACAGCCTCTATCGAAAGATCTGGGATGACACCCACGTCCTCGAGGCGCGGGTGATAATGAGCAGACATGTAGACACTGCATTCCACGATTTTTTTATAAAGTTTTTCCTAAATTCTGTATATATATATATATATATATATATATATATATATATATCTATATATATTCCTCGCATTAAAGGGACCACGCCCTTACAAAAATGAACGTTGCGATCCTATTAAACTTTTATAGAGTGCTTATAAAGTCTAAAGGAACTCGAACTCAAACTCATGGCAGACTCATGCCCTAACGAGTCATCTCTACAAGATCTCTATATAATTTCAAAAAGGACCTCCCTATAAAAACTACTCTACTCAGACTAGATAGAGATTCTATACACATTTTAGCGGACTCTTTCAATAAAAGTTTTTTTGGAGTCACCTCCATGAAAGCAGTTTTAATTTTGGTAGGGGCTTCACTGTAAGCAACTAACTTTATTTAGGCTCACGAGAAATTCCATAAAAGGTTTAACGTGATAACTGAAGAAAGTTTCTGTACTGAGCAAACGGGTTTCGCAAAAAAATTAGGACAGACTCGAGGAAATTCGGCTAGCGATAAAGCCTTTGTAGAATCTGTATTGACCTGGTATATAAAAACAACTAGTTTCTATACAGATGTTCAATTTACAATTGTATAAAGACTTCAATGTGAGCCAACAGAAACTTTCTTCAGTTATCACATTAAAACTTTTATGGAATTTCTCGTGAGCCTAAATAGAGTTAGTTGCTTACAGTGAAGCCCCTACCAAAATTAAAAACTGCTTTCATGGAGGTGACTCCTAAAAACTTTTATTGAAAGAGTCCGCTAAAATGTGTATAGAATCTCTATCTAGTCTGAGTAGAGTTAGTTTTTATAGGGAGGTCTTTTTGAAATTATATAGAGATCTTGTAGAGATGACTCGTTAGGGCATGAGTCTGCCATGAGTTTCTAATGGGTTCCTTTAGACTCTATAAGAACTCTATAAAAGTTTAATAGGATCGCAACGTTCATTTTTGTAAGGGCGTGGTCCCTTTAATGTGAGGAACATTTGAATTCTTCCCGCCATTTTCTCTCTCGAGGAGTTATACAGCGACCGCAGGCAGTTGTTCACCACACCGATTTCAAATAAGCTTTCCGAGATGAGCGCGCCGAAGAAGCCTTTCCCCTCTTAGCAGCTGTATCTGGATAGTAAAGAATCCAGTCAGCTGTTCTCCGACGGTGCTTGCACGAAAATAGCGGCTGTTGCGTAAACACTTGACATTTTCGCACTTCTAACGATGGCTCCTTCGTAGCTGCACAGAGATCACGGACATCGCATTCTTTGAGTGGCATCCATCACGCTTCTCCCGCAGGAATTACTGCCACACGGTGCTCGTACTGGCACACGATGCATCAAGAGAAAATACAAGCTACGCGGTGTAATTTGAAAAATCTAGCCCTTTGGAAACTGGGAAAGGATAAATACAGAAAATCTTTCAAATCTCGCGCTAGCCGACGACAGCAGTGAAGTCATAGGAGAATGCTAGAAACAGGGTTATCAGTGGGTTAAATGCGAGAGAGAGAGAGAACAATCTTTAATGAGTCTGGCGATGTCAGCCGAGCTAAGCCGCCTGGCGTGCTACGCCAGATGATGCGGCGACAATGATAATTGCAATTATGAAGAGGAACATGCATGATTTTAACTATTTACAGAGTCTGATCAATAAAGCTTCTGTAGCACGACCGGCACGTTTGGAAGAATTCAAACAACACTCCAGTGGCTTCCTGCCCATTGCGGAATAACTGCAAATATGAAGGCGGACGCTGCAGCATTCACAGCGCATAACCAACGTGTACCACAAGTACCTGTACCATTTTCTCGGAAAGACGCTTCCGCACTGGCATCCAGCGTGGCATGGAGCGCGCAGCAATCGATTGGTGGGGAAAGACGCATACTCCATCATTACGCGCCCGTCTACTCTCTAGTCGACCCGCATTTTAACTTTAGCATGCCACCTGGAATATCGAAGCAGGATGAAGCAGTACTCCACCGTATGCGGTTGAACGTTGCATACACGCGACACTACTGTTACAAAATCAACCAGTCCACCTCGCCACTGTGCCCAGAGTGTCATGTGTGTGAAGATCTGAAACACCTAATATGTGATTGATTGATTGATTGATTGATTGATTGATTGTGAGGTTTAACACGCCGACGCAGCGCAGGCGATGAGGCGCGCCGTAGTGGAGGGCTCCGGATTAATTTTGACCACCTGGGGATCTGTAACGTGCGCCGAAATCTCGCACACACGGGCGTTTTTTGCTTTTCGCCTCCATCAGAAAAGCGGCCGCCGCGGCCGGGAATCGAACCCGCGACCTCGTGCTCAGCAGCGCAAAGCCTTAGCCACTGGGCCACCGCGGCGGGTCACCTAATATGGGACTGTGCACGATTTAGTACGCAAAGAATGTGTCTTGCATGTCTCTGGGCCGGCCGCTCTCCGCAGTACTAGAACTGAGGGACGTCGTGGGTTAAATGCGCGTTATGATCCAAACTATCGGCAAAATTACAATCGAACAGACCCATTTTTTTGGCGGCGACTTTGATCGGCGGCCACCAATTGCAAGAACAAGGTTTGTGACGTCATAAGGGGCCGGTGAGAAAGTGGTCTCTGAGTCGCCACTACTTGAAAGTTTGTGATGAAATTGGTATAAGAGTATTGGGTCAAAAACAGCCTTCTAAATGCTATAAATAAACCACGCTTTAATTCCCCTTCAAATGGAACACTTACAAGCGCCGTTAGCGGCGACCAGGGGACTCACAAACGGTTGTTTCGGTGCATTCGAAAAGGAGAACGGTCAAAAAGGTGCGAGAGCGAAACTCGACATTAGGCAAGACGGTGAGACACTTCATTAACCGGGTCTTCAGTTCTATCCGCGATGCAGCTACGCATTTAGGAAAATATATATATCGTAATTTTCTATGAGCACATTAAAAACTGAATTACGCCTTTTAAATTTTCATCCTAGCATGGGGAGAAAGCAAATGGCGAGCTCTAGGTCCGTTATACGCAAAATTTGGCCAGTAAACCCTTCCACTTTTTAAGCCGTAACAAGATACGGGTATGTTGGGGACCGTCTTGCACATGCGTGCTGAGATCATCCTGTCAAGTGCGCCAGTTATAGCGCTGCTAGAGCAGTCCATCGGTAGGGTGGCCGCTCGGAGGGCGATGAAATCAAATATCACAAGAACCCTAAAATTAAGATCTGCGCCCAGGTTAAGACAGGTATAAAAGAATTGTGCTGAGCCGAAAGATCCTTGAAACCGAAAAGGCAAGACTGCGAAAAAAGAAAATAGTCACAATTCTATTCCTTCTGTTACTGGGTTGCAGATACATTGCTTTCCCTTTAAATTAATGTGTAAATGTACAATGTAGCAGTAAGCGAATAAATCCGCAAGAAAATGCACAAGCTAATGACGTCAGACGCCTGGACATTGAGCGATGACGCTGTGCTTCTTTATTCCCTAGAGCCTATTAATTTGTTTTCTAATAATGTTAAAACCTGTATAGACGCGTTGCATTCTGTTTTTTAACGCAGTTAAAACACGGCATGTATTTTTTTTCTATAAAGCACACGAAAATGGTTTTTACGCTGTCAGTGCAATCATGCGAAAACATTCATTTAAAGCAAAAGAAAAGAAGCTGCATGCTTCGCCTACTTTCTTGGAAGGTCGCTACTCTTCAAAAAAAAGAAATAAAAGGATCATTTTGGGTAACGATGTTTTCTAAGAATTCTGTAGCGAAGAAAACAGCGTGACAAGTAGAGCGGCATTTTCGCACAGCCGGTGCTGCGCACGCTTTCCCCCCTCCTCTCTCCCCTCTCCACAAACTACTCCGCCGTGAAATGCATTGCAGGAGTCAATTCGAGTTAACTCCGAATACACTCTTGTCCAAACCCAATCAAATACAACCCCCCCACGTATGTAAATTGAAGTATGCGGTAAGAGTACTTGTAATCAAAGAGTAGTTACAAAGAGTAAAAAAATAACTGAAAGAGTAATTTTGGAGCGCGAAGCGACTTAACGCGTTCGCAATGATAGATCACGCAGCCGGAGCGATTTGTTGACATTAACGCAGCGTGAACTCCCGGATGACACGCATCGTTAACAGCGAGCAGAGACAATGGCGGCATAGCGCGAATCCCGCCTACGCAGCTATTGTTGCCTTCCAGAAACTCACAGGCGTAAACAAGCAAGCGTAGCGCGCAGACCCAAGTCATGGGAGCGCGCGAGCGAACCGATCGAAACAACAATCAGCCCATATTGAGAGGATCCATTAACGCGTACGTCTAGTGAAGTCTAATTACAGCAACTGCAAACCTTCTGTTTGTGCCTTTCAAGTGGCGCAGCACCGCCTGCATCGTGACTGCTCGGTGAAAAACGCCTACTGTACTTTTTTTATCTCAAAACGCAACTTGCAGCGTTAGCTTTAAGATTATGTACCGGCTGAACCACGGACAAAGAGCCATAGTCATATTGCTACAGTGCTCTTGGAGTGTCGCCGGCAGAACGCATGTAGCCAATATAATGAAAAATGAAACGCCCACAGCCATTACACAGAGCTAAAAAAAAGACAACTATCTTGAACACCGCTTGCTTGTGGAAGATATGTTCTTCCATATCGCCGCTCGAGGCGTCACCCACCCAGAGGACGTCAGTTTAGACGAGGGCTTCGTTCCGCTCTCGGGCAGGGACAGACCGGTGTCCCACGGGGATATAACCAACCACTATCCAACCGCTTTCCACCGCGCGCCCTTCCTTGTCTAAACGCTAATCCGTGGTCTGGCGACTCCTCCAGACAAACTCACATCCGAACCCGATTCGACTGTCCGCAGCTACTGTTACCCAGGACGTTACCCCCCCCCCCCCCTCCCTCCCCCAGAGTGACATAGGTGACGGGAACGAGCGGACCTATACTCGGGTACAACTTAAGAACGGGCAACGGAAGTTGCCGCTGTGTCTCATCACCGCAGCCGGATGTTACTCCGCGCGGCGGAAGTAGTGCGTTACTGGGAATATTTTGAACCCGGCACGCCCCGTTTCCGCAATTAGTGGTGGTGGTGGTGGTGGTGATGATATTTTTTAACGGGTGGATCTAGCCTTGCGTGATATGCCGGAAATCCCTCCCCCGACCAACACCTTTTTTGCCGCTATGCGCGGAAAATCACCAGGAGTCACTAAGGCGTGTGTCCCTTAAAAACCCGAAGATCAGCCGCAAAATGTCTCTCCTGGTGACCCAATGGCATATAGGAAAAATTATATCATCCGTAGAGGCATTCGGAGCGGCTCCCCTTGGAATGATGATGATGGTTGGAGTTTTTTGGCGCAAGGCCAGCTGGGGCAAATAGCGCCAAACAAAAGTTCTTTAAACAAAGCTAACCTCTCCGTCGCATCCTCTCGGCAGTCCATAATAAAATGTCCGATGTCACCTGTTACACAACACGTTGCGCACAGAGGTGAGGCGATACGGTTCAGCTTGTTGGACTTAATATGCTTATAAACGACGGTAGCGATGGCAAACAAGCTACGTGAGAAAAGGCAGACGGCATCACGCATTCACAGCAATTTCGTTTCAAAACGCGCGCGCCCGTTGACATCCGGGACCGTCGCTTAGGCGGAGTGATACCGTACATCAGCTATTGCCGCTCTTAACTTGTTCCCGAGTATACCACACATGCTAGGGCAATTTCCGCCTTCTGGTTGAACACAAGCAGTATGGGACATTGCCCGCCCATGCGCCCCGGGACAATATATATACAACCTTAGAATTTTCTGGGTTCGTTCACCCCTTACGCAACGAAATCTTTCTCCCTCCCTCCCTCCCTCCCTCCCTCCCTCCCTCCCTCCCTCCCTCTCTATCGCTCTATCGCTCTCTCTCTATGTATTTGTGCGAGTGCGTGCGTGCGTGAGTGTGTTACACGAGAGTGAGTGTGTTACACGAGACAACAATTTTTTGTTGCGACGTTTACCAAGAATCGATAAATCCGGTCCGAGAAAAAACGTTAATTTTTTTTTCTTTCAAAATAACATCTTAGTATCAATACGAGTTGCACAGAACTTCGTATGGGAACGAGGAGTTCGCCGCCACGACCATACCAACCAGAAGCGAAGCGAGGAAACCAGTGTATTTTATTATCGAGGAACTGCCTATCAGTAGGCGATTTGGACTCAACGTTGCGCAACACATTCGCTAGCCCATCGGTGTCTGCGCACCAAAGCCTCCTCTAGGGTCCTCTCAACACCATGCATCAAACCCCCGTAACGACACATCGCATACCAAATCGTTTGCAAAAGCACCTAGAAAAGGTGCCAGCATACATCCCGAGGAAGCAAGAACCCTTCGAATGAGTAATTGTCTGGCCACGGGCCAGTACACTCCGCAGGTTTGGCCGCGTCACGTCGCGTTAAGCAGAGCCGGAACGCAGGCACAGAAAGTTGCGTTCCCTTCACTTCCCTCTCCCCTCGCCACGAGGCTCGCTTCCGCAGTTTCTAAGAATAATGCCAAGAAGGGCCCAGGAATTGCCGCCTTACAGACGTTTTCATTCTTTAAGCCTTGATAGCACCTTCGCACATTCCGGGCTGTTCCACGCATGCGCACTCGGAGGATGTCGTCGACAGCGCCAATTACATTGGCACGACCACAATAAAATAACTGACTTTATACACTAACAACGCTGAAAACGTTTGTAAATAGAAAGTTGGACCGCGTATCTGCTCCTCTCGTTGCAGATGTCGACGCAAGACGATAGTCGACTGGCGCCTCTTGCAAGTAAATGCATCCCTTCTCCTACCCGCTTACCTCTCATACTGTTCCTCTCCCGTCTCGTTCCTTCCAAGATAACACGCTATAGGTTCGCTCAAGTCAATTTAAATATACCGCGTTTCACTGCTCCAAGTCGGGTGCCGCGATGCCACCGATGCCGTACGGCGGAGACGCGCGTGAATCGAGGCGCCCTATACTACAACGTTTACAGAACCACAGTTGCCCTACTCCTCGAGCATTCCAAGCGGAACGTGAAACGTATCCAGTGGAACCTTTCGTTGCTCTTGCCGTTTGATTTCTCAAATGCCGCCAGGTAGCGCGGGTAGCAGCTGGAGAGGTTCTTGCAATTGATGTAGTATTTTATTTGCTATCGCAAAAAAGCACGCATCCGTAATTTTTTAAACGAAGGAACACTGCCAATACGACTCATGTATTGCTATTCTGCCTTATATTTGGGTAATGTCTTGTTCTTGTTCAACAATGTTGACAAGTATGCACATTAACGCCGGACTTGGGCGTTTAGACTTGACTACGAGTATATAAGACTATTGTGCAGCATCTGTGGTACTTTGGCCGGCTGGGTTAATCGAGTGACAGACCGACAGACCGACACAGACCAAAATTTTCCCTTTTAAGTAGCCCAAGTAAGACTCTCGACTTTAAAAGAATCACGTCGCACGCATGAACAGGGACGGGCCTAGTAAGCACGCCCGATGGAGTCGCTGACAAGCCTTTCCCTCTCGCTCGCAACAATAGTTACGACGGAGCCTGTCTGAGTGAGTGTCAGGACGCCCCGGAGGGCGCCAGGGGAGTCCCGGGCGCCTGGTTAGGACGCTAACGAGTCTCCCACTTCGCCCGTACTTGACACTGTTCGTGAGAGATAAGCAGGAATACTTGGCCGCGTATCTCCTTCTTCATCATCATAATCGTCGTCGTTATCATCATCATCATCAGCCTGTTTGTGTCCACTGCATGACAAAAGCCTCTCCCAAAGATTTAAGTGCGATTGCACTTCTTAAGCGACCCTGAACCTGCGTCCACCGGCGATTGTCCCATAGCATACCCACGTGGGGGATTGGCCAGGAATCTCCTCGTCTTCCTGGCAACGGGGGGAGAGGGCGCGCGCTGCCTGGGCCGCTGACCATGGCACATACCCACGTGGGGGATTGGCCAAGAATCGGGCGTGAGAAGGGCTAATGCACCCGCTTAAAGGAGCACTGACACGAAATTTCAAAGCTGAGATCCGCTCTAGCAATCAAGTACAACGACAACACAAATAGGCGTCTGTGAATAAATGCATCTTTCTTTCTTTGTAGTTGTGTGTGTGTGTGTGTGATCTCTCTTTCGCGAACATTACCGAACCGCGCAAATTCAACTCGTGCATTCGCACTTTCACATTCTTCCCCTCGGGGAAATGCGGGGAATTTTTTCCCCACAAATTTTCGTAGCTCATCTCGCCAACGAGTTCTCGGGTACCTGCGCATGCGCAGTGAGTATCTGATTATACTTCACTGCAAATGCCGATGAAAGACGATAGCCTTCTCCAACTCCTGCCGCATAAAATCTCCTCCCCTCTCCCCATCCACCCCTCGCGCTCTTCCCCTTCTCTTTCGCTCCTCTCATGACGAACACAGTGAAGGTTGTGCGATTACATTTTCCCGCGTTCGTACAGCTCGCGCGCCAACAGTTTGTGGAACTCTTGTTTTTGTCGTGCTTGGAGCAGCTCAAGCCGACATCTTTTGTTTCGGTGTCTGGTTTTACACCTCCTCTCTCTCTATTTTGACGCGTTGTTTTGTAGCGTGAGCTACATTGGCCGAGGTTGAGCAGTTTCGCGTGGCTCCTGGAGAGCCGTGCTGCGCATGCGCGAGGAGAAGTGACGTCAGACGACGCATAGCAGGCGCGCTGGAGCCTCCACCGCCGCGACTGGATTGGGTTTGATTGAATTGGATTGGATTGGATTGGAAATCGTTTTAGCAGCAGTACGCATGATAATCAGCTAATCCTAGACAACCAGGAAACCTGAGAATAACCAGCTGAACCTTAGCTCACGCTACGTTTATCCTGGCACAGCCGAGCTAAGCCACTGCTAATTTTTTTTTACATTTGCTTTTGTAAAAACAATCCAACGTGTATTTTTAACTGAAAAAACGCTGGTGCTGTCGGATGTGTGCTTACATGCTGGATCAAGTATGGTTGAGGTGTCGTTTGCGCTGAATAATGTGGACATATATATGAGTCATAGCAGCAGTTTTAGTGGTTCGGAACAGTCCTGGCTATATATCGCTCCTGTTCAAAGGTCCTGTCGCCTGTATTTTAGCCGGGCGGTTAAAGCGAGCGACAGAGAGACAGGGGCAAACTTTCGCGCTCAGGTATCCCAAAAAAGGCTATCGTCTTCAGAACGAACAGCCTTACGCCGGACCTGTTCAATACTTTCACGTGCCACCGTGAAGTTTCCAGAGTGGAATCTCTCCGTTATAGCCGGAACACGCGACAATGGCGATGCTCCCGGAAATCCCGACAGATGCGTGGATGTCACTAAATATTACTCTCCAGGCACTGACAGGCGCAGCAGGTGCGGAATTCGATTTTCGCGGTCGGGTCGCCGGTGGTGCGCTTTTGACGCGCTAGGCCAGCTTTTCGACATTGGCAAGCTTCGACCGACAGATGCAACGTAGCCGAATTTTCAATTCTAAGCTAAAGCTTACGGCTGAACAAGCCTCAAATACGACACTACGTGCTTCCGATAAGATTCTTTCAGACGCGCACATCACCGATTGCTCGACCAACGTCATTGTGGACTGAATTACACACCAAAAATTGGCAAACCAATCACCGTGTTTGATCGATGCTTTGCGCGGTGTACCAAGGGCCGCTTCTGTACGGTTGAGGAAATGGAAAGTCGCAAACCGGCAGAGGTCGGGCAAAAGTGCTTTCGCGCTGAAGCAGCCCTACAGGCGGCGCCTTTGTTCACCCAGAGAGTTGGAACCTTCTATCGTATTGACAACCGCTTTTGAGGTGTAAACGGCGAGAAAAAGAAACAGCGAGACGCAGAAAACGACAGGAGAACACTTTAGTTCCGCTATCACTACTGAAGTGCAAACACGCGTTACGTACCGCCAGTGCCCGCCACACCGCTTATTTTTTCCCCTCACTCGGCTCGGGTCTGGGCGCAAGTCGTCAAGAAAGGTCGACCCAGGCCCGACACTTCGCAAGGCTACTGACCCTCGAACAACACGGACACGCACTCTAGGCGATACTTGGGCGATCTATCTTTTGCTCACTTTCTTTTTCCCCTATAGCTTAAGCAGTAGCGGCACGCGTAGCTGCTTCTGCTTTTTTCTGTCCGACTTTCACTCTTTCCCGCACTCTTCTTCTTTCACTTCGTTTTGGGTTTACGCGCACTCTCGTTCTGCCGCGTTTTCAATCTCAAAGGGTGGGCAGAGTCTATTTTCCTGTATTCAGCGGCGGACTGACGCGGCGAGTCTTCGCCGGACGCTGCAAAAAGGGCACTGAGGGGTGAATATGTACTAGAAGAGAGCAGAAAAAATACGAAAAAAAAAAAAACCGCAGCGCGACAACACTCAGCAAGCAACTGTAGCGTCAGCAACAGCAAAGCGAACTCTCGTGGCTCAGAAGAGAGAAGACGACCGCCAGCAAGCCACAAGAGTTTTTCGGCTGTACAGCCTCCAGCACTGAGATGGCGGGCCAGAGCCGCCGCGGTGGCTCAGTGGCTAAGGCTTTGATGCTGCCGAGTCCAAGGACGCGGGTTCGATTCCTGTCGCGCTGGCTGCTTTTCTGATATCGGCGAAAAGCCAAAACGCCCGGGTGCCGAGATTTCGTCTCAGGTTAAAGCTTCCCGGGTGATGAGAATTAATCCGGAGCCCTCCACTACGGCCCACCTTATCGCCTGTGTGGCGTCAGCGCGTTAAGCACCACAATCAATGAGATGGCGAGCGAGAGACGCCGAGAAACTGCAAGGGATGGGAAGATTCCGAACCGTGGGCACAAGGAGAAATTCGAAAAGCGGAGATTTACGGTGGAGGCGGCTGACGTTGTTATTGTGAGAGAAGAAGAGGAAGAGGAGGAAGAGGAAGAAGAGGAAGAGGAAGAAGAAGAGGAGAAAGAGGAAGAAGAAGAAGACGATGAAGACGACGACAATGATGATAATGATGGTCAAGAAGATGATGATGATAATGATGGTGAAGATGAAGACGACGACAATGATGATAATGATGGTGAAGAAGGAGAAGAGAATGATGGTGAAGATGAATACGTCCACGATGATGACAATGATGATAATTATGGTGAAGAAGAGGAAGAGGATAATGATGGTGCAGATGAAGACGACGACGACGACGCCGATGGTGACGATGACTATACGATTCTGGGATGTTAAGTGGAGACATTGATGTTTCTTGAAGCGAAGACAGTGCCCCTGACTGCGCCTACTTTCTATCGGATTAATTTGTGATGGAGGGTAAAAACAGCGCCAAGAAAATGCACCCGATGGACCGGCTTTTCTGGATAGGCACCGATACACAAACACGCTGAAAGTGAAAGCGTCCGGAGACCTCGCGGACTCCGTTCGCCGTTTCACGTCAAATCTCGACTACGTGATTTCACGTGATTCTCTGCCCTTCTAGGGCACGCGAGTGCGACAGGGTGAGAACCTCCACGACGCCGCTCGTTCTTCTGTATTAAATTCTTGTGCAAGCGTTTTTTTTTTGCTAGTTTCATTATTTTGATTTGGAGCAGCACGCTCTTAACGTGGATGCAGAAGCTATGGTGTCCTCCTTCGTTTTAGTTTTCGCTGTACAGGTGGAAACACATTGCCGTGAAACACCGAGCCGTCCCCCGACCTATTGATTACTTAGGCGTCAACGTAGGAAAGACATCCACGACGAAACACGAAGAGAGACGATAGCAACAACTTGACAAACCAGAACATCACTAGATTAGCTAGAGCAGTCCAACAAGCTGGCAAACGCAAACCGAAATCCATTACGAGATAGGCTATAAGTCTGAGGCGAGAGCAATAGAGCGAGGCAGCGCGCTAGCTCTCCAAATAAGACGGAAAAAAGTGATGAGAAGGAGAAAGAAGGGGTGTAGAGCAACCCAAACCGGAACTGGTGAGGCAAGGAAAAAATATTGGGGCAATCTGTACGAATGAAGTCCACGCTGGCGGGCATGGTACGCGACAAATAAAGAGAGAGGAATACGCAACAAGACTCGTTCACCCAAAGAAACCGGGCGAACAGGGTGGGGAGGAAAACGATAAAGAGTCGCTGATTCGCCGCGAAATCCAGATGATGCCGCCGGTGGCTTGCCTTTCAACTCTCTTCGCCTTTTCTGCATCTTTTTTTTTTTCTATCCCGAGCTCTTTTATTTTTTAGTTTTTCTTTTACGCTTCCTTTTAGCGAACGCAGCGCGTTTGTTCGCAGTTTGTATCTATCGCGGCCGACTCAAGCGACCGGCTGTAATCTTTGCCCCCCACGGCTAACGCTCGTGTTCCGTCAGCTCCTTTCCTTGTCGTATGCTTGCTTGTTTGTCTGCTACCAGCCGAAGCTATAGCCGCGGGGCCAGCGCGCCTCATCCCATCCATCTTCAGCCGCACGGCACGCACGCGGCCAAGCCAAGTCAAGCCAAACCGAGTCAAGCCGCTGCATGCATTCGGAGACGTGCACAGTCCCGCGTTGAAGTCTAAATCTGAACGTGACTCGATCCAGCAGAAAGAGAAAGGCTTGTGTGGCGGATGTTTCTACGCACGTGCCATTTGGGCAGCGAAAGCCGAGGCAGCAGACGATTTCTCCGAATCAGCGAAATGAGCGCGCCGAAGCGCTAAGCCTAACGCAGTTTCCTTCGGCAGTGTACTCTAAAACCACGGCGAACGTTGATGCATCTGACACAGTCCGGTGCACCGGAGCAACTTAAAGCGCATTCCGCTGCAAGAGGCCGTGGAGCTATTGATTGATGGATACCCGGCCGAATATTTGGAGCCTAACTTTGCCACAGCCTCGGGTTACCAAATTGAAAACTGCCATTTCGTCAAAGATTTCCAAGTGGTCAAGATTATTCCAGAGCCCTCCACTACGGCGCGCCTCATCGCCGGCGTTGCGTAGGCGCGTTAAACCGTACAATCAATCAGAAAACTGGCATTTATTCCCTTAGAAGCGACCTAGCACGAGTGCTGCCGTCGTTGAGGTCTGTATCGTATCCTTCGCTACCTCCTCCAAGACCGAAGAATGAGTGAAGGAAGACCAATGTCCGGTTTCTCCGCAGAACCAGCTCGGTAGCAGCTCATATCTTGCCTGTACTGATCTTCCAGCGCCCCCCCCCCCCCTTTCCTAATCACACATTGCGCCTATTTGGACCACGAGTACTCTTAATCCATATTAAAAGTAATATTCACTATAAGGACACGCACAACTGCGGTTCTTCTTTTTAGATCATGTAGATTAAACACCCGCTCATTTCCAGCATTCCATGCACTTCTTAACTCCATGCGAGACATATTTCATTGAAGTTCACATGATAGTATAACTGCCACAGACCACCACTGATTACCGACATTCCGGGCGTCCATGCCGGAACTGCTGCGGAACGTCCGCTGCCTTGATATCGGTAAATACCACTGCAGCCCGAATGTCGTTTCGATAAAAACGTTACAGCAGCACGCGCGCAGTTTCAATTTTGGTACTTCGACCTTTTTTTCTCTCTGGCAAAAAAAAAAAAAATCACCAAAATTGATGAGTGAAAATTAAACATAAACACAATCGTTTCCTGAGAACCGTAGATGATGTGCATTATTTTCGAGAAGCGCAAACAAAAAGATAATTTTTTTAGTGAGTAGTAAACAAAGCTCTAGAGTCCGGCGTGTCTACATCGCCTGTATCTATAGGGGAACGAAACATCGCTCCAGTGCCCTCGGCGACAGGTTTATTAGCGCGGCAGTCGCATTCACAACAACTTGTTTCTGTCTCTGGCAAGCAAGCACGCGAGCACAAATGTTGTGGACATAAAAGTACCGTTACTGTCATGACGTCAGCGACCGGGATGGTGAAAGAGAATCGTTGAAATCGACGCTCCGCATACTATTTCACCTCCATTTTTTTTCTCTTTTTTTTTCCGGGAAACGTCGGTGCTCAAGAGCGTGCACTGACGGCAATGGAAATGCGAGCTGGTCGCTTGCTGCGCGACGCACGAGGTCTTTGCCACCGCCCCTCTTTTCCTTCTTTTCTTAACAGGCAACCAATTACTGCTTCAGCTAGCGGAAAGCGCGTATAAATATTCTGCGGGCTGGTTTCCCATGAAAACGCGATTTAATGTCCTTCCTGTGGTCTTGATTCAAGTACCTGAAGCTACAGTCGAAGCCAGGGCAAAGCATTCGATGGACCTCATGCTTAAGTTGTCCGCAGTCCGCAGCTGCATGACAATCAGTGATCATTTTCCGCGAATATCAATTACCGTTGCGGAAAACAGCCTCGATGTACCATCGCAGCTTTCAATCCTCTCTCTCTGACGTCATTAGAAGTGAAGCCGGAGATTCTATCAGAACTCTCATGGCAGGCTCCAACATCTCCAGCCGCAAAGCGTAATGGCGCCATTTTGTTTATCATCCGCGTATTACCACGAGAGTAGCGACAACTCTGCGCGTACCCTTCGTTACAATGGAATACCCCGCCGCAGCGGCGTATACCGTATACGCCGATGCGGCGCGACTGAAACTCAACGCACCCCTGCGGAATGTCCTGATCAAGCAACATTGGGAAACAGCTTGCTTTCTGTCCACAAGCATTTTCCGCTTACGGAAAAGGTTACGTTTTCTATACAGATGCGGAGGCTTTCATTATTTTGTTAAAACATCGCGACAGCGTTGATGTAGCGGTATTCCAGAGAGCGATATTCGAAACGCGACGGCGTTGCTTTGTAACAGAACAACAGGTTTTCGCGCTCAATTTATTCCAATCGCCATACAATTTATTCCAGGCGCCAGCCACTTTAATCCAAGCGCCATCTAATTTAATACAAGTGCCAATGAATTTAATCCAGGTGCAGGCGAATTTAATCCAAGTGCAAACCAATTTATTCCAGTCGCCAACCAAATTAATCCAGAGGTCAAAAGATCGCTCTCATGGTCTGCGCGTGTTAGTAAATGTCCTTTAAGCTGCACGCTTAAGATATTTTGCACACAATAGATATAGAAACACCACGTTTCACCACACCACGCGCAACAAAGTCCCTAAAGCTGCGCCTAATCTCGCACAAAACACTCCTGAACAACCTTATGACAGCTGGATTAATTTGGTTGGCGACCGGATTAAATTAGGTTCGCACTTAGATTAAATTCTCCTGCACCTGGATTAAATTAGATGACCTTAGGATTAAATTAGATGGCACTTGTATTAAATTGGCTGGCGCCTGGATGAAATTGTGTGGCGGTTGGATTAAATTGTGCGGGAAAACCTATAGAAGGCCAATTTGAAGTCCGCCGTTACACAAATTACAGCAAGTATTGGTGCGACTGCACAGTCGTATTTTAAATGCTAAAACAAAAGCCACGAAGTCGATGAGGGTGCAACGTCAAAAAATAAGGAAAACAAAGCCCGAAAACCACATATACAGTAGCCTCTCGTAAGGCGAACAATACTTTGCTCAAATCTAACGTGCAAAATGCAAAAAAAAAAAGGACCGCTCCAGCGAGCATTTTTTCTCCCCTTTCCTTCTGTATTTCATCTGTTTCAATGACCTACTGCATTCTCCCCTTTGCTTTCCGAGTCATTCATGACTGCCAACCCTTATTGCTGTCTTAATTCAACGAGCCCCTCATTTGCGAAATATATATATATATATATATATATATATATATATATATATATATATAATATATATATATATATATATATATATATATATATAATATATATATTAATCAGAGTACTTGAAACAAAGTAGCTACCACGATGTTGCCAGCATTTCAGCAAAGAGGCTTGCATTCGTCAGTCCCTGACGAAGCCAAGTCTCTTTGCTGAAACATTGGCAAAAATCGAGGTTGCTACCTTGTTCGAAGTTTTCTTGCGTTCCCTACCATTTTCCAAGTTTTAGTGATCCATATATATATATATATATGCGCACTCCCTGACGTCAGGCCCGTTTATGGCATTCGCCTTGCTTTAGCACACATCCTACAGACATTTCGATGCGCTCCAGCATGCGGTAAAACGGCAGTGTAAATGCCAGTGCACCGGGTAGCGATCCATCCGTCTTCTGGCGTCACAATTCCGCTATAGTTTATTACAGGCGCACACGCGTTCGCAAGGCTCTCAAAAGGTGTTCAGTGCTTTTCAAGCTTTACGAGAAGAGAACTTTTTTCAGCGAGTATGTAAACACGTGATCACATGAGACGGGAGGAAGTGGGAAGGCCAGACGGTCGCGAAAGCCATACACGCCCCTCGTTCTTTATTGCGTCTTTCCATCATTAGCGTCTAGCGCGGCTGTGAAGCCTTGTGTGTTACCTCCGATCCTTGAAGGAGCCATGAAGGCAAAAGATAACTGGTTTTATTAAAAAAAAACTCGACTTCGGTAACTTACCGGACCCCATTCTAGAACCGAAAGACGTCATTTTAAGCAAAAATAAACGACAAAAATGTAGAAACACTGTCAAATTTCTCGGTATACAGAATGTAAGCAGTGACGGATTTCGGGGAGCTTATAGACCGTTTTTAACTTCTTCCTGGGAGCTGCCATATTGTCAGTGGGCTGTGCAGCGGGTCTATAATTGGCGCAGTCGACAGGAAGGTGTCACTGCGCATGCGCAACACAGCCCAGAACATGTTGTAATCTTATTAAAGATTAACGGAGGAAAATATTTATACAGCAAAACAACAGTCATCAGTGTGTTAACTGGGCGTTAGCACTGAAGTGGTAAAAAAAAATGCAACTATTATAGAGACGGCACTAAACTCATACAGTCGTGTTTTTTGGCGGTGGCTTAGGCCGAAGGTCGTCAAACTCCCAAAGCCGCATGACGTCATAATGGACCTGGCAGGAAGGTGGCTGCTGATTCTCCCACTGTTTTCTTAAACCGATTTTTTTAAACATCTAGGTTAGCGTGCGGAAATTCGCGTAAAAATTGGCTCATTGTGACTGGGTCAGTGCAACCCTTTCGCATAAGAAAAGACGAATTTTTTTTCTAACGGTCCCTTGAAAGGGATCGCGAAGACACCATAAATATATTTTGTTTGAAAGCAGCAGCCTGTGGTAATTCGCGGATTCCATTACAGTTCAACAGTGCTTCTTGTCTCATTCTCTCTCTCTTTTTCTCTCTCTCATATATATATATATATATATATATATTATATATATATATATATATATACATAGTTGAGAAAATGTTTGACTCACGATTAAAAACAAAAACAGTGGTTTACTGACGTTTCGAATGGAGGACCAGCCCATCTGAGTACACTGGTCCTCCAGTCGAACGTCAGTAAACAACTGTTGTTGTTTGTAATCGTGAGTCAACCATTTTCTCAACCATTTCTTCTGGCTCCTCGAGAAGTTTCTTCTACTGCTTATATATATCACAAATATTGAAGGATTTTCAAATTTCCCGCTACAATACCCCACCCGTGACATAGTTAATGAGGCACCAAAAGCGGAGTGATCAGAGTGTTAACTCCATGCTCGAAATTAGACGGTGCGATCAAACCGAACTAGGAGCACGGGCATGGCACAATCATGTTTATTAGCGCTATAGCTCTGTATCGGCCGCCGCCAATCACACGTGCTTGCCTCAGTGACGTCACAGAAGGCACTGCCAGAAAGGGGTTGGAGAGTACCAATTCTGCCATCTGGTTTCATATAATCTGCAGCTTTTGCTTTAACAGATTTGCGTTAACATTGGCAGGACTAATTCGGACGCAGCAGTCTTTCAAGTGAATATTTTTTTATTTCTCCGTGGTTACATAAGTTTATTCCGGTAAATATTTTTCGCTGTGACGGAGGCTTTCATCATCTCTATAGCGCAGCTGTGTTTATTTTCAAGTCGTCGCACTTGTATACGCTGAGCGAGCGTCCTCGACCGTGTTTTACCCTTTTTTAGTACGAAGCGAAGTTTTCGCACCGGATCAACAAAATACGCTTCATACCAGCTGTAATATTGTGTAGAATAAAATCCAACAAAAGTCTGCTGAGAATATTATCGAAGTCACGTGACACCAAAAAACCGCAAAGACTTGTTATTGTCCTTTTGCTACGCTGTGGCTTTGCTTCTTATACGATATTTTGAGCCTTGAATGCGTATCTAAAAGTCAAATTGGCGTAACGAATAGACCTGCAAACGAACAAATAGCACGAAAGAAATGCACATAGAGAAAACGCAATGTTTGGACGTCAGCTTCCATATGCCTACGAACAATTGTGATTTTTAAGACTGCGACAATTCCCCTCCTGATGTAGCGACCTTCAACGAAACAGGTCTACAGCGTCGAAGTGTATCTTCGTTAAAAGTACCTTCGTTTTTCAGTTGAGGCATGAACGTAGTGTCTTGTTTTAAGTATTGATTGATTGATTGATTGATTGATTGATTGATTGATTGATTGATTGATTGATATTGATTGATTGATTGATTGATTGATTGATTGATTGTAGGGTTTAACGTGCCGACACAGCGCAGGCGATGAGGCGCGCCGTAGTGGAGGGCTCCGGATTAATTTTGACCACCTAGGCATATTTAACGTGCACCGAAATCTCGAACACACTGGCGTTTTTGCTTTTCACCTCCATTTGAAAAGCGGCCGCCACGGCCGGGAATTGAACCCGCGCCCTCGTGCTCGGCAGCACAACGCCTTAGCCGTTTGGTTTAAGGAGGTGTCAGACAACTGAGCTCGCTATGCTTACAGCCAGTATGGAGACAACCATGTCGGTGTCGATCACTCCAAAATTTTGATGGTTTGACGTGGCGAATCTGGGCTGTGGAGGGCTCCGGATAAATTTTCGACCACCTACGGACCTTTAACGTGCACCTATTTCTCGACACACGGGCGTTTCCGCTTTTCGCCTCCATCCAAAACGCGGCCACCGCTGCCGGGATCCAATCCGCGTACTTAGGTTTAGCAGCACAACGCCTTAGGCAGTGAACAACCGCGGCGGGTGTCATCACTCCAGCGTTCCTTGATCGCCGAAAGGACAACCAGGGAATTTTCGATACACTAAAAGAGCTGCTCCCTGCTGCTCATTTTGATTGTTTTCATTTTGCAACACTGGTCTACCCAGAACTGCCCCAGAGCAGCTCCGCATTGCACTTTCCCCTAGAACTTCCACTGCGGGAGCAGTCCTGGACTGCCCGAGAACTGCTCTGGCTGGACGGGCAAATAAAAGAGACCGTCGCGCAGCGGTGACGGCTCGGCTGGTCATCAGCCGTCGCCTGTCGTCTGTCTCACCGGGAAACCGCACGGTTCGGCGCCTAAATTATGCCGGGGCGGCTATCGCGCGCGGCCCCTAATCCACCGCTATTAATAGGCCACGGCGTACAGACGGCCGAAGAGCAACCCCTTATCCCCCGCGTGGTGGCGCTCGCCACAGTCTCGCCGCCGCCGCCGCCACCGCCACCGTGTTTGCGTTGGCCGAGCTCTTGCTATCTTTAGACTTAGCGTCCAGGGGAAAGCAACAGGCCGAAGGACGCCGGTGGCCGGACCTCTGCTGCTTTCGCCACCGAGCCAGGACTACTCGGCGCCCACTGTAGCGTACAAAGTAACGAAAACAACGCCATTCTGAGCGTACACTTTGCTATGTATTGTGCCGCTGGTTGAGCGCGAAGCCACTGTAGTTCGAGGCTTGGGCTGCGGTGTTGCTGGTGAAGTCAAACGCAGACAGTGCCGCGAAAGTGTTGAAGCACAGTACGCGCCGTCATAACGAAGCCATCGAAACAAAATAGATTGAATTCGTTATAACCGGAACTTAGTTGAAACCAGAGGTTATTCACTGCCCCTGCACTGCAGTTGAAACCGTGGGATGGCCGAGAGAGAGAGAGAGAGAGAGAGAGAGAGAGAGAGAGAGAGAGAGAGAGAGAGAGAGGAGAGAGAGAGATACTTATTGAGTCCTCCGATGGTTAGCGATGCGTAGGGATCTTGGGGGCATGCCCACATAGAGTGGACAAGTGTGGTGGGGGCGCCACAGAGGAGGCAATTCGGTGAGGGATATTGAGCGGGGTAGATGCGATGTAGTACTGCCCGACAAGTGAGGGTATTCGATTGCAGGAGTCGCCAGAGATAAAGCGGTTTCGCTTTACCGAGGTTTCGTGAAGCTTGGCGTCCCTCCTGAAGCACGTTCGATATCCCTGCGTTCGACTTGCGAAGCTGCAAGTTATTTCCCAGTTTACTCAGGTTGACGCACGCCAGTCCAGTAGTCTTCCTACCCAGCACAAGGTAGCAAGTTAGATACCGAGCCGGCGCTTCTCGAACCATAACAAAGCACCATGACACAGCACCATGACAAAGTCATTCAATTAAAGAATAGAGACCCGCCATGAACCAGCCGCAAGCACGACACCGCTATAGCCAGCCAGCACCAGGCCAGAACAGCGGCGTCTCAACGGTCTTCCAAGAAAAATAAAAGCGTTAACGTTGTCGAAAAGGCAAGAAAGGTGCAGCCACAGTAAGCGCACACGTTTTCGATGAAGCAATTGGAACTTGAACGCGTCAAAACAACGCCTTCGCGGGGCGACGCGCTGTATGACGAGCACGTTCCAGGATAGACAGAGAACCCCTTTGGTTTGTGCGAAGTTCGTTGAACGCGCATCAACTCGTTTCTGAACTGCGCCCCCATTGCAGGCACAACGCCCACGAGATACGATGCTCATAAACGGAGCGTGCTGGGGACGAGGACGAGAATTCGATCCCGGCCGAGGCAGCTGTTCTGAGGGAGGCGAAAAACCAAAGTACCCGTTTGTCGAGACTTCGGCGCATGGTGAAGATCCCCAGCAGGTGTATACTATTTCCGTACTGAAGATATGCAACGACGTTTTTAAAAAAAATGCTTAGTTCACGTTCGGACCCACCTGAGATGTTTTTGGAATATCTGCTCTGATTCCAAGATTGTTTAAATTGTTTAAGAAATTTCCGACTTTAAAGACTGTATCGCAAACCACCTTCTTTTTCTTTTTTCGCTATACTGTAAATCCGGTCGAGTACAGGTCGGAATAACAGGACAACGCTGTGCGACGAAGAGTTGTGTCTACTTCACTTCAGTCGCCTTCAGCGGCTTCTGATTGTCGAAATTATTCCCTACGCATGTCCACTTCAATGTCCTATTGGAAGCCTAACCAGTATTAATCCAGTAACCAGTTACCTAACCAGTCACTAACCAGTATTAACCAGTAACCAGTAACCTAACCAGTAGCTAACCAGTATTAACCAGTAACCTAACCAGAATATAACCAGTATTAACCAGTAAACAGTAACTACCAGTAACTAACCAGTATTAACCAGTAACCTAACCAGTATTAACCAGTAACCTCACCAGTGTTAACCTGATACTAGCACACAGCGTTTGATGTATCACCGTAAGCCCAACCGCGAATGCCACACCGACGCTTCTACAATACATTGCTAATACGGCGGCGGCAAACGTTGTCGTTGCTGCGACAGCCAAGAGCGACAGCGAAAGTGCCTCCCGTCGCGTTCACAACCGTTCCAGGTCATCGGCCTTCTAAGCCAAGGCGTGTCTAGACATACACACCTCGACAACACAGTGCTCTAATTTGTCTGGCGCAGCGCTGCAGACACTTTGTCGCGCAGCGGTATCGCCTTGCCAACGGCAAGCCGCGAGCCCTTTCAGGCGGATAAATTCGCTACGTTTAAACGATAGCGGCGTTCGGAAGCCTTCGCCACAGTTCAGCTTAGAAGGTCACAGCGTGGCATTAACACTCTTACGGTTCGTTGCTAATTAAGTGATTCCTAGAAGGCCTATCTCACCGCCTTTTTAACGCGAATGCGTTTCTAGGCCAGCGTTCCGTGATTCCGTGCCGGAGCGTTCGCCAGCCCTGTAAGGAACGCAGGGCATCGCACCAAAGCACCTTTTTAACCGGAACTGACGGTGGTGCCAACATTACGTCATCGGACTAAAAGAAGCGTGGTAGTAGCGGAAATCAAATACAGCGGCGCGCGGTGACCTCCAAGCGACTTAACCACTACTCTAAGGCGACGCCACGCCTAACACGGAATTTGAGGTATTTTAAATCCACCCATCCATGCATCATATCCTTTATTCGTCGATTCATTCATCCGTCCGTTAAAACTGTCTCTCCTGTATTTTGGCCCGTTTCTATCGGCGTAACACTCACTAACTCACTCCCTCACCTACGAAACACTGAGTTTGAGGTACTTTAAATTCATCCATCCATACATAAATTCCTTTATTCGTCGATTCATCATACCGTCCGTAAAACCTGTCTGTCCTTCTGTCTTTTGGTCCTTCTCTATCACCGTTACACTCACTCACTCACTCACTCACTCACTCACTCACTCACTCACTCACTCACTCACTCACTCACTCACTCACTCACTCACTCACTCACTCACTCCACACTCACTCACATCACATCACTCACTCACTCACCACTCACTCATCACTCACTCAATCAATAAATCAATAAATCAATAAATCAATCAACGACACACACCCGCGCTCACATTTTTTCCTCTCCCTCACACATACGCACGGCCGTTACACAACCGCTCACTCAATGACGAGAACGTAATTAACCATACGCGACAGGTCACCCGACCAAAAAAACCGAAAAAAGTTCCATGTCTCGAAGCGGGGGCCAACTATTTATGTACAACTCCTACACACGCGCCGCGCAGGCCCAATTAGCTTTCCCTCGAGCAGGCGCTCTCGCAGCAGAGGCGGCAGCGAGAGAACTCGGCCGGGGCGCAGGATCGAAATAACGACCCAGCGCCCGTAACAATCGACATGAACTGCCTGAGACAACAGACAACTTCAAACACCCTGAATAGCCTTCGCAACGAGCCCCTCTTGAAGCCGGCGTACATGCGGGGCACGGCTTTGTGCGAGATTTTCTTCGGACGGCCGCACGGCTCGCCCCGAAAGGCGCGAGCGAGCAGTATATGCACGCGACCGCACTCGACGATGACAAGATAAGAAAGCCGTAGCACTGAGACGTCATCCACACGACCACTCTGCGCATCCCGTGGCGGCCAGTACAGAAGTCGCCGGCTCGCGGCGGCAGAAACAAAAAACGGGGACATTACTATTTGTATCGGAAAGGATATGCGCGTAAGGCTTTGAGTAATGGCACCTCCTTATCAAGGCGGCGTTGCACACTACTCCGCGGGCTGTCCTTGCGGAGCTCGAAGCGTGACCTGTCGCCATCTGTGCGCCGTAAAAAAATTCGGCGCCTACTCACGGAGCTTCGGAGAACATCGGCGCCGGGAAACTCGGAAACACCACCCCGGAAAGGAAGCCTTCCCTTCTCGAAGTGTCACCACGGCATACAAATGACGGGCTTTCCGCAATCCACGTTGGTCTACACCCAACACAACGTCGCCGTCCCGCCATTGTGATGCCCAATCATCTGGGGTGGAAGAAACGGCAAAGCGCGCCTTCCGCGTCTCTAGAATGTGTCGGCCTAGGTCGCACGCTCGCAGCACGGAAAACTCCTCGGACCCGTGAGAGAAAACTGATTCACGGAGCAAGCCTTCTATGAAGGAGCGTGCCGTCGCAGGATCCTGAACGCGCTTGGGCGTTGCGTCAATTGGCGCCCAACGAGGGGAAACGGTTTTCGATAGAAACGCGTTCTGACACTGCACGAGCGAGGCAGTCTCCGAACGGGCGTTCCTATTGTTCTAAGTTGATAGCAAAATTTCAGAAGGTATTTCGCTGTTCCAGGAGAAGGCCTAAGTCCAGAATCTTGAAAGGGGTGCGCAGACGGGGAGGCAGGAAACAGTACCTGCAGCTATACGGCAGTCGGTGAAACTAACCGGTAGGCTCTTTTCTCACGTCAGGCATTTCACTAGTTGCACGCAGGCTGTCATTTCAATGAATTTCGTCGAACTGCAGACACTGAAGCCATATACTTAGCCATGAACGTGACTGTGCAAGAAGTGAACGTACAGTAAAGCCCGATCACTCAAGGATAATAAAATATCAAGTCCGTCTAACTGTCCATTGACTCCCTCAAGCGAAGGAGGAGGAAGACGGCGGGAGGCGGAGGAAAAAGACGAGTACACATGGTTTTCAGAGCACAAGCAGGTCGCGAATATTATACTGTTTCGGCAACTCAATGTGATAGCTGTGGTAATAACAGTTTAGCCTCAGTACCGGATAAGTTATAGATGAGAGTCCACCAAGACCAGGCTTCGTCCCAACTTGCATCGTCCGAACCGCGTTCCTCTACGGCCAACTGTCGGCCAACCGATCGAATCCAATCCAATACCCCATCCTCTCCCCTACCCCCTTGTTCACTGAGCTTCGGCGTGAACCCCGTTCACCAGGAACTCCGCTTCTCGGTTGGCGAGGACCGACAAACCACGACCGGACAACCAAGAACTGCTTCGCGCAAGGACGTTACACGTTATAAACAAGATCGCCGTCAAACATGCATTCTCCTAGGGCTGAATACACCGGCACGAGAGGTAATCTCTGCTCTTTCAAATAAGGTGACTCCGTACAGCGTGAATATGAGTTTATTTCCGCGACCAACAGCTCGACATCCAAGGAATGGCGGCGTCTACAACGAAACGAAAACTCGTTTTCAAACTACGACGAGGAAAATTTATAGCGCAGTACCCTACAGGAAGTTCCGGATGCCCACAGAATAATTACAGCGGCAAGCCGTGATGCAAAATGTTTTCGGTTAGCTGCATTACACCGAGAGTTGCCATTTTCTGCAACCGCGTATACGTCTACCAACGCCGCCATTTTCGGTGGCTGCAAGGCCTTCAATGATCCCAGCGCCGCTTCGAAACGGACGGCTTCTCTTTTCTTTTTTCAAACTACACTCATCTAGGACATGTCAACATTATCGTGACATCGCATTACCGTAACGAATAATTGCTCGAAATTTCGCGAGTGCTCTGCATAGTTATCTCGCAGCGCTAGCATTTACCGTAGCACCTTGCTTTACGTTCACTATCATCTTAGACAGGCGGTTCTACCATATTTCAAGGAACACAAAACCATAAGTAGTATGTATCTCTGGTGGGGAGGGAGGGGGACGTAGGTGTTGACAAATAATCGCACCAGAACCGTTATCTTGTGGAGTAAGCATTCAAAACCAAAGCCTAATACCGGCATGCGGGAGGGATAAAAAATTGGGTCTCGGAGCAGTGACATGACACAGATTCTTGTGGTTACAATACCGGCGAAATCTACTCCGGTTTTAACACTGGTAACCCAGAAGCTACGAGAACAAAATGACACTGTCAGGTATCGACGCGTGGACAATGCAGCAACGGACTAAAAAAAAAAAAGAGCAGTTAAGAACTCCAAAATAGCGGAGTCGGCCGATCAGGATGACCGTGCCGCCAAACCAACTTTGCTTTGTCCCTGCCCGGGTGCGTCACAAACGCGAAAACGAAGCCGGGACGCCGCACCGGCGTAACAACAACGCGCAAGCGACCACCGGGCGACGAACGGGTCGCACACACACCGAAACGCGGAAACATTCCGGGGCCGGCGGCAAATCGAGCAAGGCCCGCTGTGGTGGTGCTGCAGCAGCAGCCACCGAGGGTAACACAAAAACAGAGTCAACGGAGGAAGTCGTTCGCCGACGAGAAAGAGAGCAAAAAAGAATCAAGAGCGGTGAGAGCAGCAGGGCCGCACGCAGGCGGTTCATTCACCGGCCGGCAGCGGCGGCGGCGGCGGCAAAAGGAGGAAATGGAGGACTTCGTCCGTACCCTCCATACCTGTGACTCCCCCACGGTTGCCAGACGCGGCCGATCGGGGGAGGACGGCAGACGACTGCGGCAGCGGCCATGGCAGGTTGTTGCGCAGCTGGCGCCCGATTAACGGCAGCGAACAAACGCAGGCGCAAAAATAAAACAGCAGAAAACTTTGGAATCGTCGAGTATCAGAGCACAGCCGTGTCAGTGCGTACGCTGTTTACTACGCTACAATCGAGCACGCGCGCTCTGAGCGCCGCACGCAAGGTAATGATCACTTTCACAGAGCCGAAAAAACAGCTGAGCCACGGCAACGATTCATGGCCGCTAAAATCACTCATTTTCACAGCACAGTGTGTCCTTATACGATCTAAATTCATTACGCTACAATAACGCACGTGCATAAGACCTCAGCGCTGCACTCAGAGTAATGCTTACTCTCCATTCACCCCCTTGTAACTCTTTCCCCGGATATGACGTATGGGCGTTGTTGTTACATTCGCAGGGGTGTGATCTTTTTGAAGAGAAACCGTCAAGTCATCCGTAGTGTCACACTGTTGTCGCATATTGCGAGAGTTGAAACGTACGCGCTCGTCTGCTTCCAATCAAATAAGGCAATCGAAACGATGACGATATTTCCCGACGAAAGGACTACACACTCGTGGGCCTGGACAAGCACGAGGTCCATCGTTTACTAACTTGTGTGTAGGCCAAGCCTGGTGTGTAGGCTTTGTGTGTAGGTTTTGTTCATAGCATCCTGGACTGACACTTTCTCACGGATGAAAGATGCGCAAGACGAAAGCACGTCTGTTTATTGTAATCGCCACTATTTATTTACTTCGAGCGCTAAATTCCCCATGTATTGCGACATTCTTTAACGTATAACACGAGGCTGACGAAAGCACCACGTCTGGCAACATCAAATTACTGTAAACACTCATCATATCGAAGGTATAACACGAGGCAGTAGAAAGCACCACGTACGACAACGTCAAATTATTGTGAACACTCGTCATATCGGAAGTTTTTGGGACAGGAAACACGTCGTTATAAGCGGTGCTTCTTAGAAAACTGGAATGATTTGCTCTGTGAGCACTGACATCCGGACCATGACACACTTCAAAGAAAACGAGATTTCCAGTAAAATAATTTCGTTATAACCACGGTTTGCTGCAAACACACGTCTTCTAGCTGTGCTGTAAGCGATGATTCGTTAAAAGCTGGGATGTTTTTCGTTCCGGGCACTGCAGTGAATCCCCAGTAGACTGCACCGAACGAAATTATCCAAGCTTTTAACGAATCATCGCTTATAGCGAAGCTAGAAATGTGTTTGCAGGCAAACCATGGTTCTAACGAAATTACTTTATAACGAAAATTGATCCCAAAATTAAGTTTATAACAAAGTTACTCATAACGAAATAAGGAAACGCGAATAAAGCGGCCTTTCGAATAAAGAGATTTCGTTACAACGATGCTTCATATACATGTACTTGTATTACATATAATAGTAGCAGTATGCGTAATCGCGTACTTACAACCGGAAAAGAAAGCACACCTAAAATTATACTTCCGGAAAAAAGGTTGCCCCTTATCCCGGTATACAAACGTTAGGGTGCACGTATTCGACGAGTTTTCGACGAGCATTCGACGAGTTTCCTGCCCCGCGGACACAACTTAAAAGTTACCGTTAACACATTTGCTCATTGAAAAGCGTTCAAGAGACAATCAGCGATTGGAAAGCAGCAAACGCTCCTTATAACAAAGTCCTCCAGGGAGGAAACTGGCTTCCTTATGAGTAATACTTCTTTAAAAGCGGTGGCGATTTTCTCTGAATGTGTCACTTAGTCGTGAAGTCTACAGGACTAAGCTATGCGCGGTGACTTTCCGCGTCTCTGATACGATAATGGGAACGATTAGACGCATAAAGCGTCATTAGTTATGCAAGGCTAAGTCCGCGCATCTAACAACACATACGTACATACGTACACACATACATACGTACATACGTACACACATACATACATACATATATACCTACATACATACGTACGTACATACATACACACATACATACATACATGCACACATACATACATACATGCATACATAAATACATACATACATACATACATACATACATACATACATACATACACATACATAAATGCATAAATGCGTACATACATACGGACATACGTACATCAAATAAAGCCAGATGATTCTGAATAAAGCTATTTCGTTAAACGATTGTGTACTGTATACTAACCATCCCAAACCAAGTGATAAATTTCCACTCGGTGGCAGAATTCAGACCCACACTGACACAAGGAGTTGGTTTCGAGCACAGCCAGCTATTCTCACGCAACGCAACAGAACTGGCCCACGTGCTTTCAACGCCCGCCTCGCTTCCCGATGCGGCGTCCTACGTCATTGCCCCCATTCTTCTCTACGTATATACAGCGGAAAACACGCACACGGCATGCGTTCAACAAAGTACATTCGGCTTGATGGATTACTACACGGATGTAGGTATGCTCTTCGTGGTACATATCTCGCACGTGATTTGAATCAGGAGGCAGCCAAGGCGTGTAAAGACTGTGCTGTCAAGCGAATATCATATGGCTAGAATTCCGTGCATTTTTCAAGTCTGCGGAAAAGAGAGTCACGTGTCTCTGAAGCGCCAGGCGTTGGGAATCGAACGTCTCAGCTTCAGCTGGTGGACAGAGCACAGGCGGCGCGGACTTTATATGGGCTCCAGTGAAGAAGAAACCACTCCCCTGGGCCGCCCTCCGGGCCGTTCAGAAATTTGAATAAAAGCATTTCCTCTTCCTCCCGATACCTGTGTGTGCTATTTGCACGTCGTTCAAAACGTGATTCGGACCTCAAGCTTCTACGTCGTATCCTTGGACGCGCATTTTCAATAGCTGAGTGATCAATAGGCCCCATTTGCAAGGTCAATAGAGCCAGAAGAAAAGTGTACAGGTGTCAGGAATACCGCCGTCAAATATCAAGAGCAACAAAATTTTCTCACGCCTCTCGCCTGAGTTCTGTGTCACCCTGCTGCAAAAACGGATCCCAACGGGAGGTGTTCCGTAAAAAGTCGCTGCCGGAGCGAATGCGGCCTCTCTGACGTATAACCGGTTTTCGGTAAAACGGAACCCCATTCCGTCGAGGCCCGTTTTTTTTTTTTTTTTCGAACGGAAAAAGCAGTAAAAGAAAGGCTTCATTAGTGAGGAAGACTTTCCATTCCGAACAGAACTACGGCTATCGGTGGAAGAAACTCAAATTTAAAAAGAAAAATCTAGGACTTTTCGTTAATTTATTAATCCTGTGCAGGAGAAAAAGTAAGGAAATGGAATACAAAATCACGTGATGCGCTGTAAGGGGATTGAAACAATGTCAGAAGGTGTTGCGTAATGCTTAAAAAGCCTGCTTGTGATTTTGATGACGACAAAATAAAGAGATAGGTTTCTGGGCGCGATATTTTTACATGACATTCGCGGCTTCCAAGTCCAATTAAGCTCACAAGTGCTGCGATTGTTTCCTCCGTAATGTGCATACATTATCGGGAGTCTATATAAATGTTGTGTATTTAAATGTATACATAACTTGTATAATACATATAATATGTAATATATTTAATATACATAATATATAAACTGATGTATAAATTTATATTTTATATATGATATATGAAATTCACGGTTGTCTGCCCTCTGACAGCGTTCGATTATCTCTCATACGACGTCCGTGCACCGCGTGCCAATCCGACATTTCGAACGGAGAAACTGGAAGAAAAGAAAGAACCCGATTACACAAAGTTGCCGTCTCCACCTGTCGCGTCATTCTCGACACAGTGGGCAAATTTTCTAGCACGCATCCAAGGAAAAAAAAAAACGGCAAAACGCTATCACCGGCCTCGGTGTTATATAAACGATTGTAAAAGAACGGTAGATAAGCCCCGTTATCAGGCGAATGTATTTACGACTGTCGTGCCTGTGTGTATTTATTTAGTCCATCATATACGGGTACTTCAGGCGTAAGGAGAAAGCGATGCAGTGAAGGTGGCACGTGCGCATTGAAATCTTGCAAGCGGTGCGCCGGGGGTTGATTGATCCCGATAGTATCCGGGTAGCTGTGTGGAACACCAAATCAATCCCAGTCGAAAAAGGCGACAAGAATAATGTCTGTAATTTGTCGTTTTTTCGCGTGTGGTACTGTCATCTTCTCGTATTCTTGTCATGTCGTGATTCTGATGTTCTGTCGTGTGTCGTATTCCTGTCCTGATTTTGATGTCCCGTCGCGCAGAATTCCTGTCTTCTCTTGATCCTGATGTTCCATCAGTAGTTGTGGCACATGGTTTGAATGTTATTTCCCACTGCGAAGAGTAGCGTAAATGGCAGTTCTGTTGGAATATTTGTCGTTGAGGAAACTGACTTTGTCGTAACATCAGATGGCTTTGTCGTACGTAACAACAAAAATTCTGCTGTGACAACAGTTTTTTGTCGTACGACAGGAATTCTTCTTCGGTTTTTGCGGCATTCCTGTTGTGATTTTAGACTGGGATCCGCGTCGGCGCGCGAGATTCAAAATGCCTTGGCATAAATGGCACGGAAAAGATCGGCGAAGACGACGACGGCTAGCTTCAGTGACAAGTTGAAAGAGACGAATTCCGGCGTCTATAACTATTTGGGGAATGCACAAAAGTATAGTTAACTTAAAGGTTAGCAAAAGAGCGGCATGTAACAGTGAGGAATCCGCTGGCATTTTCACAACGGTGATGCGCAGTCTTGTGATAGTTATTCATACATGGTGCTTATGCACCGGAGCAAACTGGACCACTTAATCTACAGGCACCAATTGCTGACATTTTGAACGTTATGCATACATGAAAAAAGGAATTCTATAACAGACAGACGGCGAACGCCGCGTCGCTCGAAACACAGCAACCGTGATTTCGGCGGCAACTATACACACTGAGCTATTTTTACAGCGAACCTGTTAACCTCTAGTTGGTCGGAAAATTTCGTGCCGTAAACAAAGAACGCAGAAAGGACAGCAGTTCTTGCCTAAGACGGCGAGCGCATGCGTCAGGCTAACCAGGCATGCAGCATAGAGCTCAGTATTCGTTTAAGGAAACCACAAAACAAGCACCGAAGCCGTATTATGGATGATAATACTACTGTGAACAACGGCACCCCCACCGTGTGTTCCTGGTAAAGATTATGTTTGCAGATTACCTTTGAAGACAGGACTAGTGTCACTAAATAGAGCAGTTCTCCTTCTTGCCCAAGACGCCGAGCGCGTGCGTCGGGCTAGGCAGGACCCAGCATTTGCCGCCAGGGAAGCCGACCGAAACCGACAAGCCCGCCGAAACGACGAGAGATCTACATTTCATACCCTCCCCCATTAGCATTTGTAGTGGTTTAGAACAGCTTCGCTTGACAACCCCTTTCGCAGGGCGGGATGGCGGCCTTTCTTTTTTTTTTTTTCATTTTAGCGGGTGTCTAAATACCTAAGTAGCACAGATGTATTGAACGAATTAGCTCTCTACGAATTTGCTCATCACCAGCGAAATGTCACACACTATCATTACGCACTTACGAGCCGTCACATGCCCAGCACGCCACACACACACACAAAAAGGTGTGAACACGCGGTGTTATAATAACTAAGTTTTTCTGGCCTTTATAACTTAAAGCGTCAACACTTCCTGGCCGAAAAACAATTGCCTGTGATAACGGACACACACATGCAACTGTCAGCGTGAGCAGAGCTTGAGAAGCCGGGCAAAGCACGATCAAACTCGGAGACAGCGTTGCCAGTATACTGGCGATCCAATGCTGTCGTTAAAAGGGGTAAAAGTGCGTGTATTTGCTGAGACCGCAAGAAATAAGCTCGTACACTGTAAAATGATTTCACATTTAAGGGTGTAGATCTTTTACACCTTTAAGGGTGTAGATAATTTACACCCTTACACCCTTTCTTTAAGGGTGTAAATCATTTACACCTTTAAGGCTGTAAAATCAAATATCCGTTTATAACTAACACCACTACACACTAGCAAAAAACAAAGGAACGCATCCTGTAAGGGTGTTCTCTCGTTCATAACACCCTTACGCCCTAGGAAAAGCAGAAGAATACGCCCTTTTAAAATAGTGTTTTACCTTCTATTACACCCTTTGGAAGGGTGTTTTTTTATAAGGTGTAAGGGTGTTATAGACAAAAGAGGTGTAAATCATTCACAGTGTAGCCTCTGTATGGCACCCCTGAACAGTACTCCTTGTTCCCGTCACACTCCTCAACGCTTTCCTGACGCAACTCCTCCACACGAGTCCCGTTATAGAAAGTCATCGGTCACCTCCATCACACTACCTGTCAAAGACTTCGCCGGTCTCGTCACCCCGTAGCTGCACTATACCCCGTCGCGCGGCCTGACATTATCGTCTGTAAAACGTGTCGCAGCACCTACACTGAAAAATGATTTACAACCTTATGGGGAATTTTCTGTGTCCATAACAGCCTTACACGCTGGCGAAAACGCAAAAAAGCACCCTTTGAAAAGGTTAATAACCGACAGAACACCCTGCAAAAGCGTGTTTTCTCGTGTTTTAGCCAGGGTGTAAGGGTGTTAGTTATACTGTGCACTGAAAAATCATTTACACCCTTTTTGTCTACAAACACCCTTACACCCTATCAAAAACAACTAACACCCTTACACCCTATCAAAAACAAAAAAAACCCCATTGAAAGGGTGAAATTAACGACAAACCATCCTTTAAAAGGACGTATTCTTGTGTTTTTGCTAGGGTGTAAGAATGCTACAAAAGACAAAACACCTTAAAGGGTTTTTCCCTTTGTTTTTCTTGCTAGGGTTTAAGGGTGTTAGTTATAAACAGTGATTTACAACCTTAAGGGTGTAAATACTTTTACAATGTACACCCTGTAAAGGGCTGTTTTCAGGTGTTTTTGCTAGGGTGCAAGGAAGTTATAGACAGTGAATATTCCCCCTTACGGGGTGCAAAATCATTTTAGAGTGAATACACACAGCTTTGTGCGAAAATTGTCGTCCACCAACCATGATGCATTCCTGGCCTTCACATGCCTAAAAATGGCCTTCGCACACCTAAATCTCGTCGGAACGCGCCCTGGTCTTGTAACTATTGTGTAGAAATAACTACAAAATACGATCATTCTCGTGAGAGCGCCGCAGATTAGCCTCGTCGTAGACGAGTTAAAGGTCCGTGCTGAAGGTCCGTAGATGTGTGTGGTGGATGCGGAGGAAGGGCTTCGACAGAAGGGGTGTGGTGAGAAGATGCGGCGAAGGGTTCAACGTTGGGTCGTGCATGGGAGGAAAATGTGCCGTCCTTCTTGAAAGTCCAGGGCATCGTATCGTGTCGAGAAGGTTAAAATACCCGCTAGTACGGGTACGGAAACGTCCGCAACCCGACCGCGGGAATGTGACTTCACGCTGACACACTCTCTCTCTCTCTCTCACACACACACACACACACATATAGACACACATACATTCATATGAGCCGAGGTTTTCGGTCAGTAATACACATTAAACTTGCGGTCCTTGATGCCAGTTCTTTTTCGACGAATGTGGTTTATAGCGTCGAATAAGATGAAGTTTTCCGTTGGTCACAGAATATATATATATTATATATATATATATATATATATATATATATATATATATATATATATATATATATATATATAGACACACAGAGAGAAAAGATGGCATGACACCCCGATTCATCACGTCCTTGCCCTGCAGATGGGCCTTGAAAGAATCAGGCAACTGATTTCCCATGGAGGCGGAATTTCGAAAGGCCATTTCTTCCCCGACATACATTAAAGCCGTATTTTTCCGAACTTCAACTCTTAGAATACATGAAACGCATAAACGTATTTTCGCCACTCTCACCGCACCTCGAAGGCGTAATATTTTTCAGAACTTTGAAATTTTTTGACATAATCTTATGAGGTGTTGTCGTCGGTTTCTTACGCGTTCTACATCGCAAGGCACCCTCGATATCAGAGCTCGCCGAATCGTCTACAGCTACTGTATTGCTAAAGCGATACGGAACGTTTCAGATAAGCGTGGGAACGGGCCTATTGTGATGAAAGGCTCAGCACCAAGTTTCATTCCCGGCGCGTCCACCGGCGCGACCTGCACAATAGTGCACAGCGGAGCTCTTTTTTATTTCATTTTCCCGTGAAACGAAGCCACGCGGCCATGAATTCGTGCACCGACCTCGTGCCCAACGACCACCCTGCATATGCACAGCGGATGTTCTTTTTTTTTTTTCAATTGATTAGAATGCGAGTGCGGTAACGTGAAATCGACTTGTGCACTTTTTGGAATGCACTTGTGAGCTAACGGATGCCTCTGCGATGTCATTGAGAACTAGATGATTTTCAACCCCCCCCCCCCCCTCCGACTGCTCATGGGGTTGACTTAAAATAAACGCAAAATTGTTCCACCAGGGCCAGTTGCACCAGTACGCAGTCATAACATCCTCCTACAACAATGCATCGGGGCGAATGTAGGTATGCTAATAAATGAAATAACACGCTGTTGAAGAACAGCAGCCGAGTGACACAAAACAAACAAAACGAACAACTGCACTCATTACGGCCAAACCAAGCACAAGTAACAGAACGAGTAAAATAAATTCTTCGGAATTGAAACAAGCGCACTTCTAGACAGACAAACACGTGTTTCATGTAAATAGAAACGCAGGGGATGGTATAAGGCAAGCGTCGGATTAATTTAGGCCACTCGCCTCACAAAACTGCTCGGATCCAAATTGGATTTCGCCGGTGCGCTTCACGGCGACAGCGCTTTTTTTCGTAAAAGCGCCGGACAACAACACACCGAAAAGTGTACAGCGCGTCTCCAAGCAGTCACCGTTCAAAAAGACCTCCAGACTCGCTTCGCGGTGCCCAAACAACTTTACATTTCCCCCCCTTCTCGGGCCTGTTGCCTTCCTATTAATTAATAAACGGTTTACAGCAACAACATCGCTCAGAATTCACGATGATTGGCCAAGAGACAACCCCTTTCTAGCCACATGGCACATGCCCAGAGGTAATTGGCCAGGAATAAATGGAATCTGCGCAACACGTGCCAGGATTACCGGCTATCTTTTTGTCCAGCCCAGCCGGATTCTAACACCTCCCCAGTCGGAAAAGACGACAAGAAAAATTTCTACAGTTTGTCGTATTTTCGCGTGTCGTACTGTCATCTTGCCGTATTCTTGTGTCGTGATTCTGATATTATGCCGCGTGTGGTATTCCTGCCCTGATTTGAAGTTCGGTCGTGCCGCATTCCTGCCTTGTCGTGATCCCGATGTTCCATTAGTAGTTGTGGCACATGGTTTGAATGTTATTGCCCCCGTTGTGAAGAGTAGCGTAAATGTCAGTTCTGTTGTGACTACAGGAATGTTTGTCGTCGAGAAATTGACTTTGCCGTTACTACTGAAATGTGCTGTCGTAACAACGGATGGCTTTGTCGTAACAACAGGACTTCTGTTCTCGCAACAAAGTTTTTTGTCGTACGACAGGAGTTCTTGTTAGGTTTTTTTCGGTATCCTGTTGCGATTTTCGAATGCCCCCCCCCTCCCCCCTTTCCACACACACACACCACACACCGGACCATTTTGCCTCTCTCACATTCGGGAGCTAAAACTAGCCGACCGGTATTCGGATCACATGAGCGGACGTGTCCCGCCATATCACTGTAATACCGGTCCCGGCATTCGAGAGCACGCCATGTGTGTTAGCCGGCCCGTATACGTATAGCACACACGTGCCATCGGAGGGACGTGTTTGTACAGTTGACGAGCCCAGTTTCGCTGCGAACAAGTGCTTTTTCGCTGCGACGCTCTGCGGCGCAGGCCGTAGTATACCCAGCTGCCGCCGTCAGTCGGCTATGAGGCTCGCGCTATAGCTCGCTCGCTCGCTATAGCCGCCGGAACAGAACGCACACGGCGAGCTAACGCGCAAAAGATTCGAAAGAAAAAAAAATAAAAGGAAACGTCGCTTGTAAAGAGAAAAAAAAAGAACACAAATAAAGAGAGAGAGAAAGTGAAATAAAGAGAGCGAAAAAGAAAAAAAGGGCGGACGTATATGAAAGACACTCGCAAAGTGCATGTGGATCGCTGCGCGAGACGGGAGGAGGCTACGAAGCGGTCAGCGATATTTGAAGCTGACGTAAAAGAATAACAACAAAAAGACGGCGCGGAAAAAAAAAAGGAAACAGAAGTAAATGCCCGATGAAAACAAAATTAGGGGCAGGAGGGGAAACGCAGACGCTGTTGACAGTTGAAATATGTCAATCTCGCGAGATCACCACACCGCTTGACTTTTTTCGCGTTCGGCCGCGAGGCGCATGACTATTCGCGCTAGCAGAAAAAAAAAGAGGGGGGGGGGAGAAAGAAAGCGGGATGGAAGTAGAGAGTGGGAGAGGGGGAAGGTTCATCAAACATGTATCTATAGTAAGCGCAGCTTTAACCACTGAATCGCCCTCTTACCGATGTTGCGAGCTTTGTTTGGGATGCCATTAGAGCTGCTCAATAAAAAGTGGGGAAAGGGGGAAGGGAAAGGGTAGAAACGTACAAGTGAAAACTATGAGTGATGAGGAGATACTCAACATCCTCCTTTCCCGCTGCATTAGAGCCCTCCCCTCCGTCCATATGGATCCGATAAGGGCTGCCGTTTGTTTACCAGCTCTGATTATCCAGTTGTTCCGCGTAGTATGCCGCAAGGCATACAACAGGAATAAGCACCGTTATTTACATTATTAATAATTATCGAACAGACCTGACGGCTAGGAGCAGCTGGGTATCGGCGCGTTAGCTATTACATACCACGTGACTCAACCGCATGGACAGATGGAAGAAGCACACAACTAATATAGGCTCGCAAGTGGGAAAACAGAACGGACCTTTATCTTCGGCATAAGGCATGGTGAAAGTCTCAGTGATAGCGGAAGTCAAAATTAAACAAAGTAAGGGAAGGGGAATGTTAATACGAAGTATTGGTCCAAGTGTTGGCAAGCGCGCACTGGCGAAGATGAAAAAAAACAGGGGGTAAAAACGAAAGTTTAGTAGGTTTAGTTCTAGCCGAGATAAGGGTAGAGGGGTGGAATGCGGCGCTAGCCGGCGGTCGTTGCGGCAGCGTTGGCCCCGAAGGCACGGCAAGACCGGTCACCGCGCCGGCGAAAATGCCTCCGGGGATGAGGTCAAAGATCCCGTTCCAATCCGCTAAACCGCACGAGGTAGGAGGCATCAAAATAAGAACGACGACGACCATGGCGCGCGTGCCCTGTACTGCCGGTGGCCGCCGACACACACACACACACCACACACGCACATCTACACAAGCACATCACCCCAGCGCTCTCACCGATTCGAAGGATTCGGGCGCCCAAAGCTCCTTGAGGTCTGAGTCGCCGATGTCGTAGAGGGACCGGTCGACTTCGAGGTTTTCCATGGTCATGGCGCGGCGAGGCGATTCCGATGAAACGGTCCGAGTCGTTCGGCGTGTCGCCCCGAAGGCTCACAGGGTCGCGGGAAATGTAACCACCAGCGCGATGCTGCCCACAGCGCGCACTCCACTCTCACAGATAAATCCCAACTGCAACAAGTTGCCGAGCCACCAGAGCACCGGCGCGCTGGAGGAGGCGAAGAAGGGGGAAAGAGGCCGGCCTCTCGCAGCGGAACCGGAAAAGGCGCACTCCTTGCCGGCGAAAGCAGCGTGTATCCCTCCGCGTTCGAACCGCCGCCGCCGCGAAAGAAAGTAGTGCGTAACGCGCCGGTTTTGCGAAAACAAAATTGAACTTGCCTTGCCCAGCCGAGCGAAGCGCAGTTTGCGTGTGCGTCCACGTTAATGAAGCGAGTCGGTTTTAGTTTGTAAGAGCAGCCGTTTATTTAGAAGCAGAAAACGGAACGCCAGGCTGACGGCGTGAAACACCTTTCCGTTTTTCTTTTTTGAACCCGACACGCCACAGCCGCTGATTGGTTGCTAGGGGGGCGGAACCGGACGACACAGACGCACATAGAGAGAAGCGCGCGCTGTGGGCGCTCGTTTGCAAGGACAGGAAAGAAAATAGAGCCGCACGAGCGGAATGGAGAACTAAACAAGAAGACAGAGGGAAAGAATTGGAGGATTAGATATCGCAACACCGATTCAGTTTCGTTTAACGAGCTTTCTACCGGTCGCTGTGGTAAGCGTCGTCTGCTGTTACAGGAAAGTCGGCGTCTGCTTGCGCGTCGGCGTCTCCGGCGCCCTGCGCCGTCGCTGTCGTCTGCTACTCCGAGGGGCGGGGCAAAAGGCTGTAGCAGACGGCGCGGCTCGCCAACGACCCACTTTCGAGGGTTTCGGCGGTGGTAGCGGTGGCACTGAGACACTTGAAATTAGGCGGGAGTTAACCAATGTGCCTGTATTGACAGGCCGAACAGATTAGCGACCCCGAGCGAAACACGACTTGTGCACGCCTGCTGGTTTTACGAATTTGCGCGCGTCGTATCAGGCGCCTTCGCACCTGTCGCCATCGCACGCTTTTGGCTAGCATGCAACGATTGTAAAACGCTCATTAACAGGTTCCGGAACAAACTTTTCTCGAACTTACCTGCTGATGAAGTTACTACGATTCCTCTAAAGGGCGCTAAATACCTAATCCGGGGCAGTAAGGCCTTGCACGCAATGGGCGATGTAGGTAATTATTGATGCTCCGAGGTTATTATGTGCATTTTGCTTTTGTAAACTTACCAGGCCTTGTTTAATGTGCCTTTTTATTTGCCTAGTACATTTTTTTCCGGTGGCCATGTTCTATAGACCATTCCGAAGGCCGCCAATTAAGCTAATGCACGCAGGAAGCTAATGCACGCAGAGACCCAAGTACGAGAAGTCGGTTCGGACAAGCCACGTGTGCAGGTGCCGTCAAAAGTAATTGGAACATGGTCTCGTTATTTTACAGAAATTTCTTCTTCGGCAAACTGCCTCGCTGCATTGGTGTGCGCTTAAAGTAGTCCTCCCTTAGAGATTAAGGGGCCTTTCGACCGGTAATGGCAGTCATAAAGCCAGTAGAAGAAATATTTTGTGATATTAACAAATCTTTGTTACGATTACTTGTGACAGCACCTGTACGTATTGACGAGTCCTCTCCAAGAGGTATGAAACCCAGCACCATGTGCTCTGGACAGTGTTATCCCAGTGGACCACCAGTTTCTCATAACTTCTTAGAGAACAGGTGGTGCAGTGTGTTTATGTGGTTCAAGATTGCATGCATTTACATTCTATCAGCGTCTAACATACACACATACATACATACATGATAATACATACATGCATACAAGACATAACCAACATACCATACATACATACATACATACATACATACATACATACATACATACATACATACATACATACATACATACATACATACATACATACATACATACATACACACAGACACACACACTGCTATTTGCTATTTCCTCTACAAACACCGGAATGTACCTTAGGTATAAAGCAATCACCCACTTCTCAAGACCTTTCTCTGTCCGCTATGCCGAGGTGACGGTTACAATTCGATTTGATACCTCAGAAGACTTCGGATACTAACCACCAGGCCCTTATGAAGTGACTCCAATACATTGTTCTCCTCTGCGCAAAGCTGCCATTGCGCAGCTCGCTACAGAAGCATGGAGCATGCTAAAGTACGTGCGTCTTGATCTTTAAGAAAGTCTCGCCAAAAGCGCCGCTTCCCACCACATTTATTTCGTCTGAAAGGTCGGCCAGCAGGTGTTGGCCTTGACGTAGACTCCTGCAACGTGCTCCAGATGTGCCCTTAACAATGCTGAAGAAGCGACGACGACGACGCAAATGCGACGACAAAGGACAAAGACCACAGCGCAGACGCGAGGCGGCATTTCGCGCCGACAGACTCGAGAAAGAACGGATAGAAAAAATCGTACGGAAGGCGGGCGTCTATGGTCGGTGGAGGTGCGAAGATCTGTAGCGCCCTCCGCGAGACATCGACGAACTCGGCGACATATGCTATCTCAACCGGTATCCTCTGGTACAGGCGCACCTCGGCCGCCTCGCCGAACCTCCGCAAAACCGAAACCACTTTCTCCTGAGGCCTGGACGTCTCCTCGGTCTTCGCGTGCATGACGTAGACGTGGACGTACGTCGCTGGCAGGACGCAGATGTCACTTGTGGTCGGCGACGCATCACCGTTCCTGGAACCCTTCAGGGGTTCATTTTCCGCCAGGATAGGAACGTAATCCCCGATTTGGGACCTGTTAGCATTTCCGAAGCTGGCAGCGTGGGTCACGAAGCGGTCGGGACCGGTAATGTAATTATACAGTGAGTCTTGAAGGGCTGAACAGTTCTTGAATGTCCGCGGCCACAGAAGACAGCCTGTTCTGAAGTTGTAGCGAAACCTGAGCCTGGTACCCAACACAGGCGAAGAACAGTCGCCTCCCTGGTTACGGGTACCTCTAGGTACCGCTGGCTGTGCTGGTCACCGCAAACCGAACCGTTCTTGTGAAAGCATCCGGCTAGAATTGGAAGACCAGGCAGGTACCCCGGGTTCCCGCTGAGCCTCGATATCTCAGCCTCCTTCTTCGACGCCCACACGAAGGCGACGCTGAAGGTTTGGCTGAATTCGGTGACGTCACCGGGGAGCGTCACGAGTTCGAACTGCGCTTCTATCGCTCGAATTCCGTCGGCGCCATTGTGGAACACCCGGTAGGACACGTGGGAGACAACAAAGGCGCAGGCAGCGTCGACGTACTTGGGAAGGCTGTCGGTGACATTAGCCGCCAGACACGGGCCTTGGGAACAAACAAAGGCTTCTATTCTGGTTCTCTCCTCTGGGCGAGAGTGAATGGCGAAGCCGCTGTGATAGGTGCTGGCCGAGAGCGAGGGATCGGTCAGGCAGGATTGTTCCAGCCGGCCGACTGGGCGCCGGCACTCGAACTCATTGTCTTGAAGGTAGGCGATCGCTTCGCTGGTCTCACAGCGGGAACTGAACAGCTTGGTCGGCAGTCCTGCAGAGAAAAGCGCCGGTCTTGTAAGCACGTGCGCGAAATGTCGATACACTCGCGCGAAATTGCGCAGTCCCTGAGCCCTCTTCTTGTCCCAAACTGCAGCGACCAATAGGTTTGAATTCCTACGCATAAACATTACATTGTGATAACATTGTGCGAACAAAAAAAATTGAATGGAAAGCAAATGGAACGAAGATGGCTTACGGCAAACGCAGAGAACCAAAAAGGAAAAAAATGTGTTTAAACGCAAGTGCGGATCATTGAATTACAATGGGGTAAAAATGTACATGAATACGCGTGGATAATGCAATAGGGGGAAGCACACATGATTTAAAGAATAGGGAATCAATATACAATGAATGACAGCGTGAGCTTGGGCTTCAACAACCTGATTTGAAACAACGCACCTGCTGTATTTTGTATGTATGTATGTATGTATGTATGTATGTATGTATGTACGTGTGTGTATGTATGTATGTATACATGTGTGTATGTATGTATGTATGTGTGTATGTATGTATACGTGTGTATGTATGTACGTGTGTATGTGTGTGCGTATGTATGTATGTATGTATGTATGTACAGAAAGATAGGTCGCCAGTCTACAACGCCAAAGCAGGCATAGGGGTGTGGTTAGGCTCTTTTTTTTACTACGGTTAATGAAGTTAACACTTTTTTTAGATATACGGAAGAAAGAAAGAAAGAAAAACACGCGCCCAGAGTGGGGACCGAACCCACGCCTTCCGATTAGATCTCGAATGCCTTACCAACTCGGCTATCTGGGCGACTGTGTTCTCCTTCACTTTCTGGGCTATTTATATTTACTAGAAGTGGATCTGACGCTTGAGGGTGGTAGCCAGCGCCACTCTGACTACACGGGGAGAAGGGGACCTTCTTTTCAACCCCCGGGGTGTGACTCGAACGTCTACAGCCTGTCATGAGCGGGTAACTAGCGGGAAGCCCTCTTATGCTACCTAGGCATCAAGGCTGCCAGAACCGAGACCCTCGCTAGGCTTTCGCAGAATAATATAGTAAGGAAATGAGGGGCTCGTTGAGGAAATACAGAAAGATAGGTCGGCAGTCTGCAACGCCAAATGTATGTATGTATGTATGCATGCATGTATGTATGTATGTATGTATGTATGTATGTATGTATGTATGTATGTATGTATGTATGTATGTATGTATGTATGTATGCGTGTATGTATGCGTGTATGTGTGTATGTAGTAGGCGTAACGCTTTTATGCAAGTTACCAGAAAAAAATGACCGCATTACTTCTCACTTCGCTGCAATTTATCGTCGACGGCGTCCCCTGCCACTTAAGTGCTTTTAATCTCTCCCCAACCCAGCTCTGATGCTCTTCCCCTACCTTTTGATCCTCTCGCGGAAACCACGGAGGATGTTTTCTGAAGTCAATTCAATTTTCCCGCGTTCCGCTGCTCGCGCCATCTAGTGGAACCTTTTTCTACTGTTTAAATTCGAACACATTGCACGTCCACGTTCGCGCGAGCTCTTTTTGTATGTTTGGATCAAAATTTTGTTTTCAATGCGGATATTTTTATTTGCTATCGCAAACGTCAAGCCCACATTTGTTTTCAATTGAAAGAACACTTCTAGTACCAATTGTGCACTGATGTTATGCCTTAAATATGCCTTTTTTTACTCGACAATGTTGGCAAGTGTGAAGTGACTCCAGGCTTAGTGGTTCGGAAATACTTAGGCTATGGAAACTTCTCATTCAAGAGTTCTTTTAACTTCTGACCAGATTGCTGAATCGAGGGACAGACAACAAGACAGGGCTTTTTCACAGAATCGCAGGCTACGTACGCAGCGGTCTTTGCTTTCCTATACCATACGACACCTTGTGACCTTTCTGGATGGTGAGTTGTTGGCCCTGTTGGGTGAGGAAGACTATCTGCGGCCTTGGTCTACCCGCTTTCTAGAAGTGTCGAACAAAAGAGTTATTGTTCATGCCAGTTTTCCAGAACCAGTCTCCTTATGGATGTTCGTTGTTACAATTGGTTATTTTGTTTTTGGAATTGGTTGTTATTGCGCCACAGTATTCGTTCTGGCATTAACACCACCCTTTTGTCGTATATTGCTGCATTCTTGTAGCGAATGCTTCTGTACCCCTGTTTCAGTGGCATGCCAATCTTTTGGTTATAACCAACTCTAAATTGTTTGTATGCTAATCTTTTTTGTAATCAACCTGTAATTGTCCGTGTGTGTCTGTAAGTGTCTGTAACCACGATAGCTTTCGGTCTCTAGTATTAGTTTTGTAACCACAGGCGCTGCACTTGTTTAATTGTGGTCGTTACTTTGAATCATTGACACCAGGATTGTTTGAAAATAAACTTCTTTGCAGACAGACAGCCAGACCAAAATTTTCCGGTTTAAGTAGGTCAAGAAGGACTACCGTCTTTAAAAATTACGGAGGCAACTATACTTTCTCTGATGGTGGAAAATGGTGCGTTGGTATGTTGACGTCACGGCCAAAATTGATTGGAAATTGGGAATCGTCCGCGACTTCTCACAGCAGCTTCCATCGCCAGTGGCCAATGATAACCTTGAGTGGACACGTGCGAATTGCAGTTAGGGTACGTTGTGACACCGTTGTCATCATCACTTGCCAATCTACCTGATCGGCTATATTATTCAGGTTGTCACGAATAATGAGAATTTAGACGGCAGGTTTCGGTTTACCCGCAGCCAATTGTTCGGGTCACACTCTTTTCTGAGAACGCCACTTTTTCTCTTCAGCCGAGCAAGAATGCGTGAAGAGTCTCACGCATTCATCATCATCACCCTATCTACGCCCACTGCAGGGCAAGCACCTCTCCCTATGGATCTCCAATTGTCCCTGGCCTGTGCTAACTGCGACCAATTTATCCCCGCAAACTTCACTTCTTGGTCTCATCTGCCCATCTCATTTTCTGTCGCCCCCTGCCACGCCTTCCTTCTCTAGGGATCCACTCTGTTACCCTTAATGACCGACGGTTATCCTGCCTTCGCATTACATGACCTGCCCCCGCCCATTTCGTCTTCCTAATTTCTACTAACACATCCTCAACACGCGTTTGTTCCCTGAGCCACTCCGCTCTCTTCTCGTCCCTTAATGCTAATATGAAAATTAAGGGACATAATAAACTGCAAATATAATGAAGTATGCCAAGCAATTCAACACGTTCCTTAGTTGTGTCGGTCGCAGTTCTTCCCACGCGGTTTGTTTTTGTGTGCACACAATTAGTGTTGGCAGCTATTGTCCAATCGCCGTTTTACGACGATTTGTGCTACCGGGTACACAAGTCCGTGGTACGCAGCTGACTTGAGTTTCTGCACTGCGTCGATGACCATGCTACACACTTCAAGGTGACGCTTTGAGGCGCCTGAAATCATCACCTTGGAACGCCTGGTTTCGGTTTGAAGGTGATTTACTACTCCCGTAATACATCACCTACAAACAGAAAACCGGCGCCTTGGAATTGGGAAGCGGAGAATACCATTTGAATGCTGAAACTGCCCTGCACAAAACATTGTTCACGGTTGCACATTGAAAGGCACACAGTCGCCCCAGACGCCCGCGCTTCGACCTCCTTGCCACAACAGCTATTCGAGAAAGTGCGTGCGTAATCAATGTCGAAGCACTATGGTTACTGATATTAATTAATAAACAAATGCACAAAACGTTAGAGCGCGAAGTCCGATGTTGGTAGCCAGAGTTCAAGCTGCAGGGAAGAAGTCAGGTCTGAAGCCCAAAGGGCAGCTGATTATGAACGCAAAGAGCGGTGAGCTGCAAAATAAGAAATAAACGAAAGCATTTTGCTTGCGCCAGGAGATCATCTGCTTAACATAAAGCAAGTTTACGGAAGCGGTTGCGTCAAAGCATTGTGCTTACGCGAGGAAACCAGAAGCCCAACATTAAGCACGTTTTATGCGGCAGCGGTTGCGTCATTAAAACCAAGCCCCATGATGTACGAGCTGCTGCCATGTACAGCAACGCGGCCGAAAGAAGATTAATCAGCCAAGTTTCGAGAACTCACTCCATTCCTCAACTCTGCCGCTGTCATCCACCCGCAGCAAGGCACTTCCTGCTTTGAACCCCACTTGCAGCTCCCGCCATCTGCTGCCCATCGGACGCCAGGCGTGGGGGTTGTCCTTCACGAAGCTGTGAGCTTCGGCCAACGTCGTTATCGTGGGAGGATCACCGTAGACGTCCTTCTTCTTCACATTGTCCACCACGATGCACAGCAGGTCTCCGACTGGTCTCTTTTCGAAGAGGGTTCGGTTGGAGAAGACCAGGTCTCGTTTGGTGCAGTACCTTAGGTCCGGGTTCTCCGGGACTTTGTCCACGCAGGAATGGAACGCCTCCGCGTCCTCGACCGTGCAGTCGCCGTCGCAGCAGCAGTTCACGTCACACGAGTTCGCTGTCAGGTCGCACGCACAACGGTCGCTGGGCGACACCAGCAACGTCGGTGCGGGGGCCGTCGGCGGCGGGGAAGTCGGGGTCTCCGTCACTTGCGTGACTGTTGATGTGAGGGCAGTCTGGCTGGTGGTTTCCAGCGTTCCCAGCGTCGTAGTCTCGAGCATTTCAGTGCTGTTTGGAGCTTCGGTTGGCACTTGAGTCGATGTGTCATTGGCAGAGGCGGGAAAAAGCAAGTTCGAGGCACACATCAGGATGAAAAAAGACACTGTGCCGTTCATACTGGCAGTCGTCATAACCCGGCTTGCTTGATTCCCTTTAAGGACCCTACAATCAATGATTTCAAAACATTCGAGATACATAGAAAGCACCAATCAATGCATGATTAACTGACTCCACAGAGATAGTCGAACCACATCATGAAGTCACGTGAGGTCCTTGGAAACCCATTTAAACAGGGAAGCGAGAAAAAGTACTGAGCAAATTCGTCCCTAACACAATGGATATGTCACGGCACAACTAACGTTCGAGTCTGTAGGACGCACACGTAGGTTACTGGAGTTGAACCACCGACATTTGGCGAGATGAAGCCAACTAGCCACAGCTGTTCATGTGCCGCCATTTTTCTTATCCACTTTTAGGAACTGTCCGTGGAGCGACGTCTACGCGGTCATGTTTCGATGCCGTACTTGTGGAAGTCCCGATGCACGGCGTACAGTTCCAAGTGCACGCTGCCCATGGCCTCCGTGCGCAGGCGGAACCGGTCGCCCAGGCTTCCGCACACTTCCTCGGGGTCGCTGAGGTGAAGCCCGCCTCCCAGAAACTGCCGAGACACTTCTTCCAGTAGAGTCCCCACAGGCCTCCAGGTGGGACACGACACCGTGGTGAAGCCCGGGGAACTGGGCAGGTGGCAGGAGCCGTAGCCGACCAGTTCGTTGCGTCCGAAGGTGTCTTGGTGCCACACCTGAACCAGCAGCTTGGGCCAATCTGAAGACAAGAGAAGGAGGGGAGGAGGAACTTTTACTAAAGGGGCCCTGCAACACTTCCGATGGACGCTTTCACTCTTTCCATCATGCCTGGAAGTATTGCGAAAGCTGTTGTTATCGCCAGCAGAAAGGGGCACTGCTGGCTTAGCCTCTCGCAGCAAATACGTTATCCGGTTCGCGTTTACGTTTGTTGCGGCTTCCTTTAAGTAAGGCTATCGAATGCGCTAGTTGTTGCAACTGAAATGGAGCCGGACGATAGTCGCGACATCACTTGAATGTCCGCATTCAAGAGGGCTAACAATGCCCAGACAGAGAAAGAAAGAAAGGCATGGTGAGAAATTGTCTGAGTTATCTGATGGGCGTAGGGCAGCAATTTTTAGCTGTGGTAGCTGCGGTAGCCGTGATGCCCTTTTTTTACTGCATTCTGAGAGCATTTCAGATTTTCAAGAAAATTTGAAAGATGTGTGAGAGGGTCCCTTCAGCGGACGTACTCAGTCTGTTCTCAGCACAGTTCTTCTGTGGCCTTTTTCTGTGCTTCGGGCCCCTCCACAAACTCTCTCTGGTCTACCGGATCCTAGAAAGAAGTTTCCGCGGGACGTAACGCTACCGCAGTGCTGACGTGGTCTTGTAGCAGTAAGAGGCCTCCGCGCTATGATATCAATGTAGTCGTCATCCGTTTGTAACGGAATAAAATTAAACCAAAATGTTGAAATACTGGGCTCAAGGCACACATGCCGGAATTTTGTTCCAGGAAATGTTAAACGATTGCACGAATCATCTACGAAAATTAATTCCTACATCGATATATTATTTCAAAAATAAGTTAAGTCAGGTTGACTGCTATGCTTAACCCTCGCGAAGAGCTTGCTACGTACACACCCCTTTCGGGGGGTTGCGCAACCCGCCCCTGTGCACGTTAATCGTTAATTACACATTATCGCGGCAAAATGAACTTTACATCGAATACCAACCCTATAGGGTAAAGAGGACTTTACCCACTTCCACGAATCAAATTCCTCAAACATTTGAGCCCAATTGGTTGTTTTACATCCCGACGGTATACGCCGGTGCTACCGGGGGGCCATTCGCTGTGCTACAGGTTCATTTCGAATACAAAGGGTTCCTTATGGGTCACTGAAGTCGCTGTCAGCAGGAAAACAGCCCCGGGAGTAAGGATTGCGTGTATACCAGTGACATCATGCGGGACCTATGATTGTTGGTTTTGCTGATATGGTTGGATCAAGGGTCACCGTTGGTTACAAAGTCGACCTCGTCGCAAGAATGTTGACTTCCATGTTGTGGTGCCGCGTTTTCAACGTTTCACAAGAAATGTCTGACGCTTGGTGTGTGTTAGTGACACTTAATTATACCCCTGGCCGTTCAAAGTGGTCGTGATACACGCTTCCTGTCGTCCCGGCCTTGGACCGCTGGGCGTTCCCGCGAAAAGGAACAGGGAACGTGTCTCGAAAAGAAACTAGAACAATGTTTTCCGTCGTGTTCTTTTAATTCCAGTGAAAAATGCTAACAGCACTTCTGAAAACGAAATATCCATCGTCATTCCTCGAGATAACCCGTGTACCGAACATGTTTCGCGGCAAAGCCTACTTTGCAGATCAAATACGACTGCACTCAAACATCTCCATTGGTGTAACTCGGCACCGACATTCTCTAGTCGCCGTGAGCGCAACCGGCACGTTCCGGCGACAAAGCTAACTTTACAGCGAACACCAATTGTACGGCAAAGCAAATTAGCGACATGTCACTGTCCGTGTGCCCACAACCAGTAGCTGTTTTTTGGCGTAAAGTCCGCTTGGCTGCTATCCTTAACCATAAAGAACAGCTTACTACGTACACGCCCCTTTCGGTGGGTCTGCAACCCGCCCGTGTGCACGTTAATCGTTAACTACATATTCTCGCGGCAAAATGAACTTTGCAGCGAATACCAACCTTGGGGTAAAGAGGACTACCCACATCGCACACCTCGAACCGACATGGCTGTGGGTCGTAAGTTAGACTTAACTGTGCCAAAGCAACAGCCAACAACAATTTTAACGACGTGCCGCTGTCTGTACGTCCGTAATCGTCATAACCCGGCAGCCAAAAAGCAACTTTTTAGCCGAAGGCAACTTTAAAGCAGACCCCTCTGAACTGTGGGTAGTCTTGTGACAAAGCCAGCTTTGCGACAAATGCTTGACTTAAAAGCAAAGCCAACCTTCCCGGCGTCCCCTTGTTTTTCCGCCTGCAATAGACCTCCGCATCTGGGAACGACCATGACACCCATACAATCTACGGCGACCGCAAAACGTTGCGGTGTGAGAGCAGAATCCTTCCTACAGTGATGATCGAGCGAAGTTCGTCTGGTCAGGCATCATTTGAAGAAGCAGTAAAGTCGTGAAGATCCTTCAGATTGTGTTCAGAATCCCTCGTGCAAAGCCATGACGGCAGAGAATTGGTGAAAACTTAGAAATGAGGGATTTCTGACTCCGGCTAGCGTGAAACTCGAGAAGCGTATCTACTCACCCTGAATGCCTCTGGTGCTGAAATGGACGTCTATGGGATGTGCCCAGACCGCTCTGTTGTCCTCGTACTGGTGTCTGTCGACTTGCGTCTGCCCTTCCTTGGAGCCTTCGAGCAGGGTCCAGTTCTCGCCTGAGAAAGGGTGACATTCTTGCTTGTTTCTTACACCATACTGCGCAACGTTCCCGACGTTCCCGAGCAAAATTACAGTTGCTATACGATCATTCCACAACCTCTACTACAATACTCGGGAACAAGTTAAAGGAGCACTGACTCCAATTATCGGCGTTAATATTATTGCACAGTTTGCTTCCTTCACTCAGCAGAATACCCGGCTGAAATATGAGCGGCCGCGACGCGAAGAACATAGTTCAATTGGAATCCATTTATCGCGCCGACGGAGCAGCGCGCGGAGCGGCACTCAGCAAATGGACATCAGCGTGACATCACTCCAGGAGAGGAAAAAGAAGTGACGCGACAGCGCTCGTCCAAAACTCGTGACGTCACTTCACGCGCGCGGCCCCACGAGCGGCGAGCGGGCGCAACACCCTCTCAAGCGAGCGGCGGTGATGTCCGCACAAAGGGGTGAGGTCTGTCATAAGCGCAGTTCGGGATGAAAGCGCGGGAATTTGAAACAAACGATTTTCATACCGTTCAATGTAATTAACTATCGCGCGCTGAAGTATTTGAAGTGTCTTGTGTCAGGTTGGCCAGACCATTAAGCATCGGTAAAAGCAATAAAAGTGTAACATAAAATTTTCGTGTCAGTGCTCCTTTAAGATCGGCAATAGCTCATATAAGGTATCACTCCGCCTAAGCAATGGACCCGGATGTCAACAGGCGCGCGCGTTTTGAATTGAGATGCTATGCATGCATGATATATATCGTCTGCCTTTTCACACGTAGTTTGTTTGTCGTCGCTGCAGTAGTTTATAAGCATATGAACAAAAAATTACAAAAATGGCTCGTGCCATGTTCAAAATATTCCCAGTAACGCACTACTTGAGCGGCCCGGAGAAACATCCGGCTGCGGTGATGAGGGACAAGCGGAAACTTCCGGAAAGAACAGTGAAGAATCCAAAATAGCCAAGGGAACCAAAAAAGTGGCAGGGTAGATAGAAACTATTAATGGAGTAGAAAAAAAAAATGAAGCTAAAACTGTCGTTAGAGAATGTAGCGGCTGAGAATGGACATCAGAAAGGAAAATTTCTACGGTTAATTCCCAGGGCAGTGCTTTGCTTTTTGAGGCTAGAGCAGGTTGCTTGCGAACTAACAGCTTTGTGGGGAAGTATTCACAAAATGGCGGGGTATGCGTGGTGTGCGGAACAGAATCAGAAACTATGCTGCACATAGTGTTAGAATGTGAGGGTATCCATCCAAACCTACATGAGGGAAATATTCGGCTTCCATAAGGGTAGCACAGAGGAAGTTAAGTTCAAGGTTGTCGAGGCGAGTGAAAAGAGATTGAGAATGCTCGTGGGCGAAACGCAGAGAGGGGAATATTTCCTATCACAGTTACCCCCTGTAACAGGAAAAAAAAGTATTTTGTGCCTGAAGTATTTTGTGCCTGCCCTAAGCAGCGCTAGTATTAAACCAAGAATATAAAACGTAGGTATATTAGTCCTTTTTGGTAAGATCACACGTCATCACCTCGCTACAAAGGGGAAACCAATAGCAATCATCATCATCGTCGTCATCGTCGTCTTCGTCGTTGCCGTTCTTAAGTTGTACCCGAGTATAGTACGGTCGAATCCGAGCTTTACGGGGACCTAAGAAAACTTCCGGTTGAAGGAACTTCCACTTAATTAAGCAAAAGGCACAAGAAAAGAATTGTTATAAGTCCGTAACACGTCTTCTTTCTTCATTCCGTACAGAATATCAAATTTCGTCCCCAAGCCGATCGTACGGCACGGGTTGCCATGATAGTTCGTACTTATCTCTAAAATCATAGCCTGAAGTTCCCACCACACAAGCTGCTCATGCGGCGCTGTGCGCAACAACAACACAACAACAACAACAACAACAACGACGACGACCACCCCCACCACCACCACCACAACAACAACCACAACGACGACGACGAGGACCACACACACGACAACAACCACAACGACGACGACGAGGACCACACACACGACAACAACCACAATAACGACCACCACAACCACCACCACCACAACAACAACTACGACCACAACAATAACAACAAAACCGTTGATAACCTCAAAAAACACAGATCATACGCTGGCGCGACTCTGAACTGGCCTGTCTCTTTATCAATGCGCGCTGCCACAATTTCGATGACACCGACGTCAGTACAGAACACGCGGTGCTGTTTTTGTGCTTGAATTTTGAACTCTACCGACAAAGAACGATTTGAAATAACTTCCAATGAACCAATTAACTAGCTTGTAGCATCAAATTATCGATCAATTTCTTACATTGAATTGCATGTAAAATTGTGGGACCACTATACCATTTCTAATTACCGAAGAATTCCAATTAAGCAACTTCGACTTATCGAGAGTCAACTGTAGTACTGCCGCTAGTGGTAGTATACTACCTCTTTTGATACTGCAGATGGTAATCGTCCTTGTTCAGAAGAGCTGGCGCTGCTAGTTGATTAATCGTGAAAGCTTAAAATAGGCGCAAAAAAGTGAGAAACATGTTGGGAAGGAAGCCATGGGAATAGGAATATACTCTCACAACTGGCGCCTCTTGAAAAATGCACGTCGTTTAAATACAAGAGAAATAACGCGCGGAGAAAGTTACAGGCTATGCAAGCATCTTGAAATTTGAACTGACGCGAACGCCCAACGAAATCAACAAAAAGTTTGCGTGAAGAGGTCAGCGTTGTAGCGCCGGCTTTGACGTAGTTCCTTCTCTAAACTCAAGAAAGAGACGGTTGGCTCATGTGTAACTCCTCCTCCTCCTCCCTGCCCCCCCCCCCCCCAAAAAAAAAAAAAAAAGAAAACGCTTCAGCCTATTTTGGAACAGGCCGGAATCGATTACGAAACAGAAACCTGCGTCAGACGAAGTTGCTCGTTGCAATCACATTCCCGGAATGCGCAGAAAGTATGGCGCATATATAGGATGTCGTTCTGCGCACAGTGGGGGCTGTTGAGCCACGTGTGCCGAAAAGCGAAACTCAAGGCGTAAGAAAACGGTGGTGGTGGTGGTGGTGGTGATGTTTATTGACGGGTGGACCTAGCCTTGCGTGGTATGCCGGCAATTGCTCACCCGATCAGCACCTTTTTACCGCTATGCGCGGGAATTCACCATGCCTCGCTGAGGCTTGTGACACGCAAAAATTTCAGGATCAAACGAAAGATGTCCCTCCTCGTGATCCAATGGCCTTCGGAAATTAGATCGTTCAAAGAGGCATGCGGAGCGCCTCCTTCGCAGTTCTTTAAACAAAGCTAACCGCTCATCCGCATGCTCTCGGCAGTCCATAATAAAATGATCGATGTCGCCTGTAGCACCACACGTTCCACACAGAGGTGAAGCGATAATGTTCAGCTTATGGAGCCACGCCGTTTATTGGCGATGTGGCTAGCTTCCGAACCGTTCCTTGCCAGATCCGATGCACGAGCTCTCCTTTCTTTTACTACTGCCTCGTCGTCTTCGTGGTCGGAAAAGGCAGCGGGTCGAGAGATTGAACAGGGCTCTTTCAACCTGCTTTTAACGCGTAGGTAAGATCGGTTGATGTCTACATTCCTGTTAATACCAACTGTGCACGACTGGGCTAACGCCATTCGAACGCGTTACGGCGGGTCACGAAACCAAGAGACTGTAAGGTTACGGAGCCATTCGACAACGCAAAGCCTCTAAAGCGTTCAAGGAAACATGCTTTCACATTCGCAAGCCAGGAGAAGTGCTTTCGGGTCCCCTTGACTGTTTTACTGTCCGCGTTTATTTATATACCGCAACTAGCGACGAATCTCGGAAAGTACTTGCGTAATCGGCTAAGCGATATGCTCGGCAGTAAGCCGTCATTCTGGGCAACTAAACTTCATGTGTTGCAAATGTTTTGAGTGGCTTAATAGTCGGTCCCTCTTCCTGATGTGGGACGTGATCTTTCGCGCCACGCAAAAAAAAAAAAAAAAAAGAGAGAGAGACGGGAAACACGATGGAGTAATGGCAGCTCTGATTATTTATTCCTAAACAAACAAAAATCTCGTCCGCCGCCTATAAAAGCCGAAACAGCTTTGATTAGTGCGATTCTTCAGTTCAAACAAGGGTTATTCAGCCGTTAGTGTCCTTTTAAACGACGCGACGTGCCTGCTGGGAATATCATGCTCCCGTTGTACCAAATCGGTGTAATTTATTTATTTATTTATTTGTTGATACTGTAACCTTCACTTGAGGGTCATTACAGGGAGGAATACAACAAGAAAACAATACACAATGACAAGACAGACATTAAGTTTCGTGTTGCCGGTAGTACAATTCTAGCGAACCCTCAAATGCTTTGACATTTGAACTAGTAACAGCGCACTCTGGAAGTATATATTCCACACTTCTAAGCTCTAAGGAAAAAAAAACTATTCTTAAACCCATCTAGACGCGCCCAAAAAGGCCTTATTGGGTGACTATGGTAATAAAACGTTGTTATCATTGAGTTTTCCATTTTTGTAAATCTCCTTGGATAAAATCTGTATTTAGCATGGCGGTTTTGGTGGCATTAGTTGCGTCGTATTTCTAATATGCTAATTTCTATATTTCCCCTATAATCTTCCCCCGCATAACAATGTATTTTTTTTTCATTTTGCGTAATTATTGCACCGACCAGCTCTTATCGTACCAACAAAAATAAACAGACCTTAGTCGTGTCGGTGTAGACATCACGAGGACTGCCTTTAAAGGAGGCTCCAAAGCAAGGACCCCCTGCTGCTGTGAAAGCAGCAATTAAGGGTTACCATCGAAGCCAATTGGTATTACAGCATTGACTGTTAAGTGATAATTGAGAGTAATTCAAAGGAATAATTTACAATTAAGCATGGGAATACAAACACGGTGAGGCAGAAGCTACAAGGCAACACAAGCGTTGAGTAATCGCATCGCGTTGGTGCAATTGTTTGCGCGCAGTTTAACAACAGCCTCAGAGTTCTCCACAACAAGAGGAACTACAATACAAAACACGCTGACATTGCAAATAACAAGATGCAAAGGGCTGTCATCTGCGCTTTTCCGAAGCAATTGTAAAGTACAGCTCAACTTCGTGGGTTTTTCCCGTTACAGGGCCCTTGGAAAAACATACAACTACGTTTAAACGAGACAAGCCTGCCCCTGGTAACTCACTCAGCTGTATTTCAGCGACGTTTTCTTAACCAAACAAAAGGTTAGAGGTACAACAAACCTACAAATTCGCGCTGTTATTAGTTATTAGTAAATTAGTAGTTATTAGTAAATAGCTGTTATTAGTAAGTTACTGCACGTTGGCATTGAATCGGCAGGATCAAAAGAAAGCTCGAGACATATAATAAAATCGCACAGTCCCGTTTCTTGGTGTTCGCTTCCGTCGGAGACAGCGAATAGCTCGAACTAGTGTCACTAGATAAGATACAGAGTACTGTTACTGCGGCACGCAAGTGAGCAACGGCGGCCATTTTGGTGTTTATCAGCGTTGCCAGATTGCCGCTTCCGCGGCCTCACCGCGAACTTTGACGAGGCCATTTGTAAACAACCCTGTCGAAGACGCAGCAACACGGCATCTTCGGACACACTTCCGCAGCTGAAATTCTGCGAAGCGCGTTATTTTTGATTCGCGTTCGGAGCGACGCCTGCCGCACGCAGCCGCAGAGCACTGCGGACAAGCTGAGAATACCACAGGTGATCGAAAGAAAACGCATTAACAACAAAATGGCGGCGCCCATGAACCTTCGCAGCGTAAACAAGTGTCACGTGATGCGAACTGACCAATGATCACGGCGGCGGCACGGAACAACAGGAGAAAGGTTTGCCGATACTCTGTTTTCTTATGTAGTGACTCTAGCTCAAACAAGGTCCTGTGACGTCACATGGACCCGACGAAAAAGTGGTTGGTGAGTCTTCACTGCATCACCGGTTTTCCCTTCATTGTTATTGGGACAAAAAAAGTCCTCGTAATGAAGTAAACTTGTATTTTTATCTTCATGGCTTCTATAATAAAGGCATCAAGCATTGCTTTGTCTGAACGAGCGACTGTTCTCGAGAGTCTATCCAGAATCGTACCGTTAAGCAGAGCGACCGTCCTTTTCCTTGTCACCTTCCCGGCATTACATCTAACCTTCTAGAAATTCTTGTTCACTACGATTCGAGCTTTTTCAGCGAACGCATCTCCGAGAACGATGACAAAAGCGTGCCTTCGGTTAACCGTCTTCGCTCTTCCCTCTCCCGTTTTCTCGCTCAAAACAATGCCTGCCCCAATTCTCGCGGTGAGTTTGCCACTTTAAAATGACTTACACCCATAAGGGTGTAAATAACTGTCTACGACTAACACCCCTACAGCCTAGCAAAAAACAAAGGAAAAACGCCCTTTAAAAGTGTTTTGTCGTTAATAATCCCCTTAAACTCTAGCAAAAACACAAGAATACAGATTTATAAAGGGTGTTTTACCTTTAATCACACTCTTTCAAAGGGTGTCTGTTTTTTTATAGAATGTGAGGGTTTAGTTATAGACAAAAAGGAGAGTGTTTTGCCGTTGATCACCCCCTTACACACTAGCAAAAACACAAGAATACACCTTTATAGAGGGTATTTTACGTTTAATTGCACACTTTCAAAGGATGTCTTTGTTTTTTGATAGGATGTAAGGCTTTAGTTATAGACAAAAAGAAGAATGTTTTGCCGTTGATCACCTTCTTACACACTAGCAAAAACACAAGAATACTCCTTTATAGAGGGTGTTTTACCTTTAATTGCACCCTTTCGAAGGGTGACTGTATTTTAATAGGGTGTAAGGGTTTAGTTATAGACAAAAAGAAGAGTGCTTTGCCGTTGATAACTCCCTTACACCCTAGCGGAAACACAAGAATACACCTTTATGTAAGGTGTTTTACCTTTAATTGCACGCTTTCAAAGGGTGTTTTCGTTGTGTTTTGATGGGGTGTAAGGGTTTGGTGAAATGTCTGTAAATCATTTTACAGTGTGGGTAAAAGCTGTAGATTACTGAAAATGATTGCCATTAGCATGCGGACGGTAGAATGAAGAATAACAGGTACCCACGACAAAAAGACAACTAATGCTTGAAAGAAAATGAGAACGAACAAATTTAGGATACAGGACTGACAAAATAAAAAGGGGAAGACAAATAAGAGAAGCGAATATAAGAGCAAAAGAGCATGGCGGATAGAAAGATGAATTTGACAGTGAAGGGAAGACAGCAGCAAGGGAAGCAAAATGATGATCGCGTTGACGTCGGAGTCCAGATTACAGGCCGAAGCTGGTAGTGTTTTTTAAAGGTTAAACGTTAGTAAAGGTCACGTAAAGAGAACGGCGTGTACGCAGAATACGAAATGCTAGAAGAACAGCCGCTTTCGTTAGTTGTGCCGCAGCTACTACCTACTCGACGTCGTAGTTTTCGATGTCACAGCATGGTTGAGTCTTTTTTTACCTATCGGCGGGGCGTCCATCACGTGCCTTATAATAATGCCATTCCACTACTACGTTTTTCAAGCAGAAGATAGTAGTAACAAACGGATGCTCCCGGGATTCACAAACAAAGAAAAAACCCGGAAACCTAGAAAAACCTTTTCAGTTCGTAAATGATGACGGATACGTCACGAGCTTGTAGCCTTCAAAAACTTTCCGTAAAGAGATTCAACCACTATATCGTAATATACCATTCATCCATTCACTCATTAATTCAAACGTTTTCCAGAGCAGTTTCCTCACATTAGTAATGCGTCGGAATTTGTGACCACCAAGACTTAATCCAATCATAGCGAAAAGAAATGTTGACCATAATAGGCAGACAATATTGTCTCGTGCTCTTTGTGAGTTTTTGGTTTATATATATATATATATATATATATATATATATATATATATATATATATATATATTCCTCACACGATGCTTGAGATTTCCACGAATTGACCCTCAAATCTCTGATTATTTCGGCGGGACATGCGTCATTTGCTTCATTGTAAAAAAAAGCAGCTCCGTAGGCTTACTATAGTTTTACTTGGTAATGCCAGAGAGATCTCGCTAGTCTATACATTTTCATTCTATCGAGTGTTCGGTTACTGCCTTTAAGGTGTTTTATACCACGTAACCATAGGTTCATATCCTAACCTGTCCATATTGGGGGCAGGGAACAATATGGACACACTTTTTTTCTGAGTGTTTATGTTTCCCTACAGGGAGTATTTTAGATTGCTTAACAGAGACCAGGGCTTCAGAGATGGCCGTTTTTTTTTACCTATGATATGATCGATCGATCTACAACGCGTGCTACGACTGATCATTGCTTGAGTAACAATCATTCCCAAAAATTCGAAAAGAAAAAGAGTACCCACCAAACTTTAGACTCCACTTGCAAAAGAGGCCCGAACAGGGAAAGTCAGATGCTCCCAAGATCTGGCCGAAAACATGAAGTTCTGCCATTCGAACTCATGGCTTCTAGTGAACCGTATCCATCGGGCTTCCCAATAGCGCACGAATTGCTATAAGCGACTCGCCTCACTGACCAGTGCGTTACCAAATGCAACGACGCTGGTGACGCACGTTCGTAAGGCGGTACACGCTACGACAAAACACAACAGAAAGATGAAAGCACCGGCCCGAAACGCGAATTCGTTGAAGCTTGTTCAGTTTTGTGGCTACCATGGCAACAGAAAACAATACAAGCGGCGGCCTGCTCCGGTGCCCAGAAATCCACGTTAGCTTTTTACTTTATCTTAAAGTGCGTTACTGTATATTTTAAATCGAAATATATACGTGTCAACAAGTTCAAAAAGTTTGGTGGAAGGCATCAAAAAATTAAAGAATGTCTTTTATCTCTGAAGGACTCAATTGCCCTATTTTATACTTTTTTACACCAGGTGACATGAATGAAAGCCGACAATAAAAGAAATGTTCATACGTACCGAACAGTTAAGGTATGTGAGGCTCGACTAAAACAAAGGTATTTTATATTAATTGAATTTGGTATTGAAACTCAGCCCTTCTCGAAAACGGATTTGACAGCAGGGAATTTCTCTTTTTAATGTTTTTATTATAGCTTTTCCTTTTTGGCGCGAAAGCAGTAGGGGATTGGGACAATACACGACAGAATCGATGG